>CM035341.1:25682323-26362322 GCA_020226455.1 Prunus salicina | reverse complement strand
TTGAATTTCTTCAAGATGGGTTTCAGAGACTTGGCCGTGAGGTGAAAGCTTGACCTTCTTGGAGGAATCGGAGACCGAACATGGAGGACTCTTGTCGGTGAAATCTGAGTCTTGTTTCAGCGGAGAAACGATCTCAGACGAGTGGCTTTCTTGTTCTGGAATTGCAGCAGATGGAGAGTTAGAGCGTTGTGTGAGAGTTTGGGTTTCTTGGATCTCTTTGATTGTTCGTTTGAAGCCGACGCATGTATCAGAATCCATATCCTCTGCCATAGGCTAGTGAGGGAGGGAGGGAGGGAGAGGTACACAGAGAGAGAGAGAGAGAGAGAGAGAGAGAGAGAGGGAGAGAGAGAGAGAGGACTGTAACTTGTGAAGGTTCGTTTCTGCGTAGCGGTGAAGTTGCAACTGAATCATCTGTCGAGATTATTTATTCACTTTTCTTTTGTCCATTTTTTTGGTCAAGGGTATGATCGATCGAAAGGTTTTAGCTCTATAATTTTGAAAATTTTAATATTATTGTTAGACCATTTTCAATGTTTTCTTAATCTAAAGACCATTTTCAAGGTTTATGGAGCTAAACCAAAAATTCTATCTTTCAAAATACAAATGTTCATGTACACAAACAGTCTCAAATTTTTGTTTATACCATTATTAATTTATTTTGGAGTATTAACCTCAAATTTTTTGTGTGGTTAACTTTTTATGAGTAATTTTTGTTTATACCATTATAATTTATTTTTATGAACACTTTAACTCAAAAATATTACTATTTTGATTGTTGCATTTGAATTTGGGCCGTTGAATTTTTTTTTTTATACCATTGGAATCATAGAGATTAAATATGGTTTTTTTGGTTTAGGGTAGTCATTCCGTTTGTATTAAAAACATATTTGACATCATACTAGCTTTTGAACGGTCCCATCTCCACGTAGGCTGTAGCAAGGACGGAACCATGAATTGTTTTAGGGGGTGGACTAATTTTTTTTATATATAATGAGATATCCATTATAAGCTTACTTTTCTTATATATATATATATATATATATATAAACATTAAATTAAACACATATTGTCAAACATCAAACAAATATTACATTGCAAAAAAAATAAAAAAAGAGCTGACCTAATGAAGTGGAACCCTACGCTCCTTGAGAGAAACAAAGTCATTGATTATTGAATCTGAATCAATATTCACATAAAGTTCTTTCTCAATATAGACATTAAGGGAATCTGCAAGATACTCATCCTCCATCTTGTTGCGAAGTACAGTCTTAACATGTTTCATAGTTGAAAATGCTCGTTCTATCGTTGCTGTAGAAACAGAAAGAGTTAACACTAAACGAACCAACCTATCAATCAAATAATATGCCTTTGCTCTGTTTGTTTTATTTAATACTTGACATAATCAGAAAGAGTAGACATATTTCGAAAGATATCAAGATCTTGTTGATGTACTTCAAACTCAAAAAGTTCTAGCTGACAAGTCAATAAACGCAAGTCTTTAACAGTGAAATCAGCGAATAAAATTTATTTGCAAACTTGCAATTATCATCAATCTTAAATTCTTTAAAATCATTGGTAGGGTCCAAAGCAGAACTAAGAATAAGAAGTTCCATTGTTCCTTCACTAAATCTACTGTTTAACTCTTCCAATTGATAATCTATTGTATCATTGAATAAATCATATCTGGGATATCAATGTCATGTTTTTTTTGCAAAATGATTCCACATTTTCTAGGAAAATATCTCATCCAAACGAAATTTTTCTTAAGAATATCTTTTGTATTATGTACTAAATTCATGGCAGTCAAGTTATCTTGAGATTTATTCTGTAATGCTCAACAAAGGCTATCAATAAGTCCCATAATTTTTTCCAACAAATGCAAGACGAAAATGAACTCGTAAGATGTCATAGCTTTGAAAGTACCAATAGCTTTCCCGCGTATGGAGTTATTGGCTCCATCCTTAATCAATGTCTCAACAATTGTACAAGATGCATTATACATATTTATCAAGTCCAAACAAGAATCATAATGAGATCCCCAACAAATAGATCCAGGTCGATGCAAGGTACCAAGATCGGGCCAAAGTCGGTGATTGCGAGATTGCCGTGATGGGAACCTCTACCTTATGGTGGTAGCGCCATGGTGTTGGCTAGATCCGGCCAAAGGCCTTGCGATTGCAAGGAAGTTCCGGCAATGGAGTCGTGAGATGGGACAACGCCGGCTTCGGGGCAGTGATGGAGATTGCTACCGGTTCCGTGGGGTTATGAAGCGAAGGTGGCAACAAGTTCTTGAGGCTTGGTGTGGCAATGGGTCGTGTTGTGTCGGGATAATAAATGTGTCAAGAATACTCAACCCAAACCTGACCCATTTAATAAACGTGTCGTGTCGAATTCGGGTTGTCTTAAACACGTTATTAAATTGGTTACCTCGTTAATAACCTATTTACCTATTCCAAGTTTCCAATAGATTTGCACACTTGCGGGTATTTATAGTCGGATGATTAGCATTTTAATTTGTGTCGATAAAATTAGAAGAAATATAAAATAAAAATTATAGAAAAATATTTATTTCACATTAAAAATATAAAAAAATAAAAAAGAGGAAACAGGGGACTACATTAATTTTTTTTTTAAACAACAACAACATCATGGCACGCTTCCTGATTCCACAATAGGAGACTTTAGTTTGGCCCTCTGGATCTCCTCTCTCGGGTTTTCTCGCACCGCTTCTTAGGGCTCATCACTTGAGCTTCCAAAATCCCTTTATTAGGTTTAGCAAAACTTGGATCTCCTCGTGCACGTTTACCTAGTCGATCCAAGGCCTCTAGCTATTCTTGCATGTCCTTAGACTAAAAATCTACCATTCTTGATAGCTTTTAATTCTCAACCTGCAATATTTCAAGCTGATGTCGCGTCTCCTCCAAAGTCTTTGCCCTCTCCCTTTTCAATATCCTTATAATACTCAAACAATCTGCAACCAAGTTCCGTTCTGCCACCAACTGACTTCTTAACACTTGCACCTCATAGGATTTCATAATGTGACGATGACCCAAACTTGCGATTGACACCGCACTTTGCATGCTTAGTGCCATGGCATCAATCACCAGCTAGTTATCAACCCTTGTTCCCAGCATGGGCACATCCCTGGGAGTCACTAAACTTTTTGCAACTCCAATGGCAACATCGTTGTCAAGGAGTAATGAATCATTTACGTTCACTAGTCCTCAAGAGGAAGCAAAGTAGGGCATCCACATTGGTGCAACCCCTTCCCCCATGTCTGTGTTGGCGGAGCTAGGTTTAGATCGAGAGAAAATGGGAATGAAGAGGCCATTTTATTTCTGAGTTTGAGGAGATGGGCTTAGATTTTTCTAAGTTTGGGGAGATGTGTTTATATTTTTCTAAGTTTGAGGAGTTATGAGAAATGGGTGGAGCTCAATTTTTTGTTTTTTTGAGGAGTTGTGATTTTTTTTCTCCCCTTGCTTTCTTTTATAGACGTCCATTATGACACTCGTTTCTTATTTTTCCCATGCCTCCGTGATTTTCGCTTCGTAATTTGCGAGACCCCACATAATAATAATAATTTTTAAAGTAATTTATGGGGCAACTTCATGTTTTCCACCTCGAGCTCCACACTTCGGTGATAATAAGTATATTTTTAAATTTAATTAATATATTTATAAATAAATAAATAAATAAAAGGAGAGAAAAAGAAGGGGAAAAAAAAGGAGCGAAGAGAGAAGGAAAAGACAAAGTTGTCTATAGAAACATTATAACTATCAAATGGTGTAGCACATAATCACAAAGTTGTCTGTAGTGTGGTGGATAAGGTGTTGGAGAGGAATGAAAATGGAAGGGGTTTAAAACCCCTTGTGTGTGTTCTGAAGTCTTTATTTTCTTACATTTTTTAGCGGGTTGACATATATTACACAAGTTGACACGACCCGTTTAATAAACAGGTTAAACATGTATTTTAGCAGGTTGGCGGGTTGATCCGAAACCTACCCTTTAATAAACATGGTATAACAGGGTGACCCGAAAATTACCCAATTATTAATCGTGCAGGTTTAGGTCGTGTTTTTTCCGTGCGGGTTTCAAGTCATGTAACAGGTCGTATAGGAAATTGACACCCAAGCTGCACGGTTACGGCTCCATAGAGCGATGCGACGTTGGCTATGGTGGTTCTAGCAGCACGGGATTGCGATTGGGGGCTGTTCCAACCGCTGTGCCTTATGGCTGAGGCGTGGCTCCAACCGTGGAGCTAGGTGGTGGTGCTGTAGCACGGATTTGCTGCTGGTTTGCGGCGGTGGCTTCGTGAGGTGGTGGTGCCACCATGTCGATCGTGGGATGAGTGACTATGGGCCATCGCGGACTAAGCCATCGCGCAGTCTTATGCCTTGTTTGTTTGCCTTTGGCCATGATTGTTTGGGAGGCTTTGATTGAACAAAAAAAATGATGAAATAAATTCCTTTGATTCAAGAGCACTTGTTGAATATAACTCACGCTGTCAATGAAAGCACCAAATATTTGTCCAAAAATCCTTGCGGGAGAATATTTGTCTTTAACTATTGACAAGTTCAATTTGAGGTGATAGCTGATTTGCTGATGAAAGTAATCAGCTCTCTTGAGCTTGTATTCTGTGGACAACTACTTGCTGAGGAATTTTTTAACGAGAGTTTTGCATTACTGTAATGTATTATTAAAGAAATAACGAGTTCTCTGTTGACACGATGAACGACTAAAACTTCAACCTTGAAGCATGGTATTGATGTTACTAAGGAAACCTACAATTTAAGGCGGTTTGCCGTTTTGAAGGATTCACATTGTATAATTATATGTGATCTCTTGCAGCACTTGCACTAGAAAATTCCAGTGGGAGTTTTGTAGTCAATGGAGGAGAACATTTATCAATACGTTTACGGAAAATTGAGGTATTTTTAACAAATACGTATGCACGGGTATAATACGAGTATTCACTGGCGGAACCACTATGTAGGATGCCATGGGATGTAGCACAGGGATGGTTTTCGGGAAGAAAAAAATAAAATTAAACCTATATAGCCCTGTATTTTAACCTAAAAATATACAATTTCATACCTTACCAACACCAATAGGCATAGTCAGAGGTCTTCCACGTTTGTATTTGGTGTCAAAGATTGTCCCAACATCAATTTAAATCTTTTTTCATTAAAAGAGAAGCATTTTTCTAAATGAATAATATGGCTCTAATTACAACTAGCGAGGTTTATATAATTTAGTGTAGAGGAATGCTAGCAACCTTCTCTCTAACCTTCTCTTTTGGACCTTTTCCCTTTTGCTAATGACATGTGTCACTTTCTTACACATAAAACAATGTCATTAATGAATAGCTTTTAATTTTTCAAATTTATTCTTTTATTTTTCTTTATGTGGCATAAAATATTAACAAAATATTTGAAATTCAATTTAAAAAATAAGAAATAGGATTACAGTATTCAAAAACTAAAAATAAAAAACCATATCATGCCTCACATGACCTACAGCTTTGGCTCCTCTAGAGTCGCTAATGTTCCAAAATATCAATTCCACCACTCCACAAACGGTGGTGATGACACCTCTAGGCTGACCTTCATGAGGGCCTAGCTTCTCATGGACATTTCCTTGTGGGCCCAGGCGAGCGCGAATGTCAAGTCGTGGGCCCAGCCTCTCGTGCGCGTTGGTCATTGAACTTAAGCTAGATTGGATACTTCTTCTGCTTGGAGCGTGGCTTGTGGATGCTTGCAATTGCTTGCGACATAACAACATGTTGGTCACCTTGTTGTCATTCTTCTTGTCTGCTCGCTCTCGCTCGACCTACTTGAGACCTCTCAAACTGCCTGTTTGCGCGTTCATATATCCTTTTCTCTTCGCCACGTTGTCCAAGGCCAAGATTTTGGACCAAGTCTATTTGGTTAAGGAGCTGTCTCACCAACTCGTTTTGGTCGTCCATTCTTTAAGTCAGCTGGTCAACTCTAAGACTGAGGTCTACTTGACTTCGTAGACCGGGAGGAAAGAATTGTGTGGAGCCTAATTGTACATGGGCTAGGGCTTCATTAGAGGTGTACCCGGGAGCGTACTTCGAGCACGACAGCAAATGAGGGAATGATTGAAGTTATTCCAAGATCGAGCCAAAGTCGGTGGCTGCGGGATTGTTGTGATGGAAAGCTCCACCTTGTACGGCAGCGGTGCCATGGTGGTGGCTAGATTCGCCCACAAGGCCTTCGGTTGCAAGGAAGTTCTGGTAATGGAGCCTTGAGGTGGGACAACGCCGGCCATGGGGCCGTGATGGAGATTGCCACCAGTTTTGTGGGGTTGTGAAGCGGAGGTGGCAGCAAGGCCGTAAGGCTTGGAGTGGCAATCGGTCCTATCGTGTCGGGTTGTATAGTGTCAAGATAATAAACGTGTCAAGAATACTCAACTCAAACCGGACCCATTTAATAAACATGTCGTGTCGGGTTCAGGTCGTCTTAAACAGGTTATTAAACTAGTTACCTGGTTAATAACTTGTTTACTTATTCCTAGTTTTCAATATATTCGTACACTTGCAGGTATTTATAGTTGGATAATTAGCATTTTAATTTGTGTCGTCAAAATTAGAAGAAAAACAAATAAAAAAATATAGAAAAATATTTAGTTCACATTAAAAAAAAGAGGAAACAGGGGACTGCATTATTATTATTATTATTATTTTAAAACAACAACAACAACATCATGGCGCGCTTCCTGATTCCACAATAGGAGACTTTAGTTTGGCCCTTTGAATCTCCTCTCTTGAGTTTTCTCGCACCCCTTCTTGGGGCTCATCATTTGAGCTTACAAAGATCCCTTTCTTAGGTTTAGCAAAACTTGGATCTCCTCGCCCACGTATACCCGGTCGATCCAAGGCCTCCGGCTATTCTTGCATGTCCTTAGAGTAAAAATCTACCATCTTTGATAGCTTTTGATTCTCTTCCTACAATATTTCAAGCTGGTGTGGCGTCACCTCCAAAGTCTTTGCCATCTCCGTTTGCAATCTCCTTATAGTGCTTTGACAATCTGCAAGCAAATTTCATTTTGCCACCAACTGACTTCTTGACAGTTGCACCTCATAGGATTTCATAATGAGGCGATGACCCACCCTTGGGACTGACACCGCACTTTGCATGCTCAGTGCCATGGCATCACTCACCAGCTACTTATCATTAGACCTGGCAAATGGGTCGTATTTGTGGGTTGCCATGGCATCTCTCTCTCTCTCTCTCTCTCTCTCTCTCTCTCTCTCTCTCTCTCCATATTTTCTCACAAGACTCTGGCCACCACACACGGTTCCGCCCGCTCAGTTCTCACCCTAGAGAAATCTCTGTACCATGTTTTAGCTATTGTTTCACCTATATTCAATTAAACTAACTTAGGCATCGGAGGGCCTTTGGCCAACACCCCCCGGGTATGCTTTATTTACTCCGGTCTTTTTTACAGGTTCTGAGGAAGAGAGAGAAGGAAGATCAAAGATTGAAGAATCCCTAAGCGAATATTCTCCAGCGAGGATTTTTGCACAAACAGTGGTGGTATACTCTCTTCACTCGCTTGGGTTTTGTCCCACTGAATTTTTTAGTGGTTTTTGGGCATGATATAGCACAAAGAATTATTTTGACTATTTTATTGTATTTATTGTGGGGGTTATACATATTTAATTTTCAGGTATTATTTCTATATTGAATGCCTTAATTTTCTGGTTTAATGTGGTGAATGTTACATGTTCTTGGATGCCTATAAAAGGCCACTCCTCCTTCATATTTGCACAACCACAATACACCATCAGAATATCACATACTACAATTACCACCACAATCTGATTCTCTTCTATTCTACCTTTTATATACTTTCTCTACTTATATTATTATTTTGGGCAATGGTTATGTGACTTGGATACCTATATCTGTCTATGAACGTGCTCATAGCGGATCTTGAGTTTGTGTACAAGGGGTCGTATTTTGGAGTCTTGTAGACCGCCAATACCTGCACGTAGGGAGGCTACAAAGGCTTTAGGACAGTGTCTTTGATGTCCTTCACCGTACCGAACTCACCTTCTTACTTATTATTTATTTTGCTTTTACTTACCTATCAATTTGTTTTCTTCAATTTCATTGTACCTTAAAAGCTTTCCAATTTGTTTATATGTTATTTATAATATAAAGGTTTTTGTATTTGACTTTACGAAAGAGGAAAACTATATTTTTTACAACAATCTAAAGCCTTTGTATGTTAAAGATTTTATTGCCATTGTTGTTTTAAAATTAATTTTGAAGCAGCCAACAACTATAAAAGCATTAGCTGGTTGGCTGATACAACTGTTTTGGAACCAACCTCAATTTCTTGAGAATTAGATCTTTTTACATTTTGTTTAATTGCTATTAACTTCTTTTGGAAGCTTCTGCATTGCACATTCAATTACAAGATTTTTATTTATTTATTTATTATGCATCTTTAGTTTCAAAACTTCAATGTCAATTTCATGACGTTTAGAGCTTTTAATTTTGGCAACAAAGTTGTTAATAATGTTGGGTGATTATTACCGTTAACATGACCAACTATATGAAATTTAATTACATTTTTTGTGTGTTAATACCGTTAATCTTGGCATGAGTTTTTTTTATTTTTTTATTTTTATTTTTTAACTTGCAAAAGAAGAAGGAAGGCGAGTTGGAGTGTGAATTCCTCATCCTCAAATCAGCTCTTTCCGTGGGTTGTTGGCCCTAAGTAATTTAATTGTAGGAGTTAAAGGAAAAGAAATTTTATGATTTTATTATATAGTCTTGCTACAATTTTGAAGTCAAGAGCTTTGCGTTAGTTTTGCTTTATTAATTTTGGAAAAACTGCAGATTAATTTAAATTCCTTTGATATGATTTAATCTTCAATTTGTATTCATATTTGCCATTAAATCATGTTGTTAACGTTTGTATTTTATTGCTTTCAACGTTGGATTCTTTTGCACTATCTTTATGTGATTTAATAGATTTGGTTTAGGGAAATTCTATATGAACCCCATAAATTACTCTTTACACCCCATAATTTTTTACACCCCACTAAATTTTAATAAAATTTCAAATTACTCATTAAACCCCTTTTTTTTCCCTAAATTGCCCTCATAAACCTCATTCCCTAACCACCCACCGAAAACCCCCTTCCCTTTCAGCCACACCCCATCTGAAATCAAACCCCACCCTATCTGATATCCAGCCCCACCCCACCAAAAATTCTCTCCTCTTGCAGACACACCCCATCGCACACCCCATCCCATTTACACCAACCTCCATCGCAGAACCATCGAAGAAGCCCTTTGCCATCGCAGAACATCGAAGATCTCATCCCTTTGCCATCGCATATCTTTGCTCACCATCGAAGAAGCCCTTTGCCATCGCCTCCAGCAAACCCAAACCATCTCTGAAACAGAACCATCACACCCATCTCCATCTCTGCAAACCCGAAAGACATTGAAGGTCAAGTTCTCACAAATCCTTATTCAAGGTTTGATTTCAAATTTGATTTATATATTTACGTTTCTAAGTGTTGATTAAGCCTACGTTTGATTTCACTTTTGAAAAGTCAAAGTCTGATATTGATTTTGATTTCGATATCAAGGTTCTGGGTAGTTCGAACCTGGTTTTCCGAAAATGTATTCTAGTTTCGGTGGATTGCCACCGAAATGATTACATTGCTTCAGTGGTAGTCCACCGAATTGAACCTGTACTTTCGGTGGGTTACCACCGAAATTGTTACTTTGTTTCAGTGGTAGTCCACCGAATCTGTTTCCATTTTTCAGGGGACTCCCACCGAATTTCTTTCGATTTTTCAGTGGTACTCCACCGAATATGTATTCTTTTTTTCAGTGATTGTCCACCGAATTTATTTCCGTTTTTCAGTGATTATGTACCGAATACGTTACTGAGTGTGTACTTAATATTGTTTATTTTTAGATATGAAGAGGATTCGCAGGGGTACTACTGAAGCTTCATCATCCTGACCTAATAGACAGCGTCCCACGGCCTCAGCGAGGAGACAGAGAGCGGCTCCCCAAGATCACATTGAGGATAACTCTCGATCGGTGACAATAACACCAGGAAGACAATTATCATCCAACAAACTCCTCAATGCAGTCAATGCCCATGTGTAATTGTCTTCCTTCTCGGCATTCATATACACATATGCAACAGAGAATGTCATATTAGTAGATGTCACCCCTATAATTTGTAATAGTGGGAAACGATACCTATTAGTCTTATAGGTGCAATCCATGATAAGTACATGTGGAAATGCACGCACAATATCAATATTAGTGGGGTGTGTCCAAAACAGGTCAGTTACAATATCACCAGATGTCTTATGCCACTCAATATAATTGTGTTCGGATAACTTAGTAAGCAATTGTTGCATTTGGGTTCTCCCAGTCCCAGCAAATTCTTTGGTTCTATTTCGGATCCTAACATTGTATATTGTCTTCATAGTTGAAACATTCATTGCATCTCTATCTTTAATGGTGACCAAAATATCTCTGGGTTTCACCAAACTCTTAAACATGTCCACCAACAAGGCATTCTCCTCTTCAGTAAGTCGCCCCACAAATGAATGACCTTGAAGATACTCTGAAATAGGATGGTTGTGTACTCCACAAACCACCTCCAACTTCCAATCATCCCCATCACCAATATTGACACCTTTTAACAAGAATGGGCATCCACATTTCTTGGTACCAGTGTCCCTAGCACATTTTTTCATATCACTATTTGCATCCGACCTTATATCAGTTGTCTCACTATACTTGCAAGACTTATAGTTACCGTTCCTCTCACAAGCAAGTATTACACGAGGTCTCCTCTTGCCCTCACCTCCATAATCAGACCTTTTAATTACAATGACAATATTATTCAATTTTCCTTGTTCACGAGCCCATCGAAGTAATGCATCTCTACTATTGAATATCTACACATAAAACTCATATTATTTAAATATAAAATTTGAAACATTAATGCCACGTTAATGATACTAAAAAGGATTTCAGATAAATAATTACCGAATAAGTTGTGAATTGATCACTATAGTCCATTACACATTCTGTTCCCACATTGTTGCCTTCAGTAGGGGCGTCACCTTGTTTTTGTTCCTTCAATGGAAGTAAGATCAAAATAGCTTGGATTAAATTTGTGGTCGGTAATAAGTTACTGAAAAAATAAATAAATTTCGGTTGGATGCCACTGAAACGCAGGTAATATTTCGGTAGTATACCACTGAATTACGTTCCATCTTACGGTGGATCTCCACCGAATATTACGTTGCTGACCGGTGGAACCCTACCGAAAATGGTGCAACGTTTTGGTGGCATCCCACCGAATTTACCTGTCGCGTTCGGTACTGATGTGCTGAACGCAACCAGCGACTGTTACAAAATACTAAACTTGAAAAACGCCAAAAAATAAACTCGTACCTCATTTGAAGCCTCTCTAACTTCAATCTCACCCTTCATGAATAAATACAAGATATTTTTGCACCAGTATAAACGTATAAATCTAGGGTTCAGGGTTTAGGAACATGATAGTTTGAGAAAAAAAAACTCAAACTAGGGTTGCAGGAACATATGTGGGGTGTAGTGAGCAATTTTAATTTTAATTTTAAATTTTTTTGTCCTTAACGGTAATTGTGTACAAGGGTAAAATAGGTTATTTATATTTTAAATTAGTATGAGGTGTAAATAGCAAATAATGGGGTGCCAATAAAATCACCCTTTGGTTTAATGCTTTCTTCCGATTGATTTAATAGTAAATGTTGTGAATTTTTTTTTCTCAAGAGGTTTACATGCTCATATTTGCTTTAAAGATTTAAATTTGAAAGGAAAAATTAGTGCTACTTGGTTGCACTTTGTAATGTTATTATCACTCTCTAACCATATATGACCAATTAAATTTTAAATAGTGCATTATTTCATTTGCCTTGAATTATGCAATTTTAAGCTCACTAATTTGTTACATTTGGAATTTGTGATCTATACTAATAGCCATCATTTTTTTTAGCCTTTGAGATAACAACCAAAAATTAAAACTTTCTTTTGTGCTGGCTTCTAAATGTATTGGACATTTAAGTTATGTAGAAGTTATGTTTATTCTAGTTTTCATATTATTTACTTGAGTTAATTTCGTTACAAATATATCGAGTGAACTAATGTCTTTCTGATTGTGAAGTCTTGACAGCTGCCACATTGACTTAATTTCCAAGAAGTGTATATTGTGAAACCTTCTTGAGAAAACTTAAATGAAATAATAAATTATTTAATTTTGAGTTTTGGTATAAGGTTTTCAAAACTTAATTTTTTCTTTTTTTTAAATATTTATTTTTATGAGGCTTTCGGTGGTTTCACTATTATATTTACTT
Source organism: Prunus salicina (assembly GCA_020226455.1). Lineage (NCBI taxonomy): Eukaryota > Viridiplantae > Streptophyta > Magnoliopsida > Rosales > Rosaceae > Prunus > Prunus salicina. The sequence goes on along the minus strand of CM035341.1, from coordinate 26,349,907 downwards.
ACAATGATTATCAAGATGACTGTGAGTTGGCATATCTTATGAATTTTAAAAATAAATAAACTTTTGGTACAGTCTTCATATATTTTGAGAATTTCCTAATTTGTGGGGGTTGAGAATTTCCTTAACTATTTGGGAGTTCAAAATATAAAATTAATTTCAATACTTATTTTATGTTGAATTCAATTTTCAAGATTAGTTTTATATGGTTTGACTACCTCTTTAAAACTGAATTAAATTTTTTTTTTTGTACATTTATTGTATAAGTTGTGATTCTCTTTTGTCGGGATTTATCTTATTTTGTTGGCTTAAATGTTAAAATAGTCCCTATATTTTATCATGTTGGTCAATTTAATCTCTGTGTTTTTAATTTGGCTAATTTGATCCCTGTGTTTAGGACCGTTAGCCAATGTCATTCAATCCGTTAAATTTATGTTAAAAAAATTTAAAAACTGTTTAAATATTAATTTAAAAAATAGATATATTCGAATTCAATTTAAAAATGGATAATTAAATCAGATCTAAAATTATGGTCTGGGCTCTTAGTCCCCTTGTTACAAATAATAATAATAATATCTAAAACTAAAAGAAATTAAAATCAAAGGACGATACCACCATCCAATCTAGCCCCCACCCCCACCACCCTTCTTTCTTCTCTCTTTCTCCCAACAACAACCCACCCAGCTACTTTCCACAGCCAGACCCAAAGGCCCTAACTCCCCTACACACACCCACCTCCTGAACACGAATCCTTCCCACCCCTGAGCTCTCTCTCTCTCTCTCTCTCTCTCTCTCTCTCTCTCTCTCTCTCTCTCTCTCTCTCTCTCTCTCTCTCTCTCTCTCTCAAACAACCCCTACCGCCAGACCATGTACATGTCCCACCAAGATCTTCCCCAACCCCACCATTCCCTGGCCATTTGTCCCATCCCCAGCCCTGCCGCCCGGATCCTCTCTCCCCCCCCCCCCCCCCCGGGCGCGATCGCTGAGCAGCCTCTCCCCCCTCCTTGATTATGCCCATCCTGTTTTTTTTTCTTTCCTAATGTTATGTTTTGGTTTTAATGAAGTTTCAATATATTTTTAAATTAATTAAAATTTTAAAATCAATTTCAAATAAGTTTATAGGTTTTCAACAAAAAAATAAAATAAAAATCATTTATGTTTATTTAACGGCAATTTTAACAGAATGGACCACATCGTCTAATGGGGACCAAATTGGCCAAATTGAAAACATAGGGATTAAGTTGACCAACGTGGTAAAACACAAGGACTATTTTAGCATTTAAGCCTATTTTGTTTTAATTAGCCCTTAAATGTTTACGTTACTTGCTTTTGATAATAAAAATAATTATTATTTATTTTAAAACCGTGTAGACTTTTTTGTGGGAGTTGATTTTTTTTCTTTCTCAAAGGGAACTTTAACGCTATAATTTTATGTGTGGCTAATGTTGAGTAGTTTTTGTTTTGAGTGTTGCTAAACGAACCCTAAAATTAACTGAGTACACCCTAATATTTAAATCAAAATATAAAATTAACTAAGTACACCCTATTTAATTACTAAAAATACCCCTGGTACACCCTAATATAAGTTCTTGGCTTGTGGTTGCATTGTGAAATCCTGCAATATATGACAAGAACAATGTGAATCCACATCATCGGCTGGAATTCACCAGACAAGGAAAGAGCTTTTCTGCTGGAATTCACTCGGATGTTTGCTTGTTGAAGATTCAAACTTTTAAAATCAAATCAAAGAAGGCAGAGTTTTTAGGAAGGAAAAAAACCCGAGTGATCCTGAAGTTCTTTCAACAACTTCAACTCATCAAATATATGCTTGATTGTGCATCGCTAAGCCAAAAGTATATTCTCCCCATTATCATGAGTTGCTGCGAGTCCCTCTCTACCTCAGCCAAAAGAAGCAAACTTTAACATCTTTAATGCAAAACAGAGACCCCATATACAAAAATTCGTTACATCCTAGCAAGTTAGTCATTTTGGTCATTTTATATTAGGGTAAATTAGTAATTCAATAAATAGTTTGGTAGTAGGGTGTACTCAGTTAATTTTAGGATTTATTTAGCAGCACTCTTTTGTTTTATGTTGAAAAACGTTAGACCTATTTATGTAGTCTAATTGTATTGCTTTACTATCATAGGTTTTTCTTCTCACTTCTCTTTCCCACAATTTTGTGTGTGTTTTCAATTTCTTTATGCTCTAATGGGAAAGATTCATTATATTCATCTCATGACATAATAATTTTTATAATTCCTTGGCAAACATGTTGTGTCTATGTGAAATTTGTTTTCATTATGAAAGTTTATTACGAGACTAATTTATCTTCAGTTTTGATATGAAAGTGTGTGCAACTAAAGATGATTTTGGTATAAAATTTTGGTAGACTTTTATTGTCTTACAAGGTCATATTGAGAATCGAGAAGATACAATGACAACTTGGATATGCGTTCATGATCCAGCCAATTGAAGTGAACATAAATGGAGTAAGAGTATCCTAAAATACTCAATATTCATAGTTAAATTTATTTAATGAATTAAGCTCTATATTGTTGTTCATAAGCATCAGCAGGTGTACTCAAAGTTTCATGAACCATCATAAATTCATATTTGGGTACCAAAGAATTGAGAGGTACTCTTGATCTTAAGATTTGAAGTATGATGTATTAACGTTATAATTTAAAGTATACCGATGCGTATGTAATTTCCAATTATACTGAGGTGAAATCCACTGATCATTTGTGTGCAAGATTGTGTAGGAAATATTTCTAATAAAATGCAGGTTTAGAGCACGCTAAAATGGAGAACAAAGACATGACCTACATTATATATGTCTTGTGAAGGCTAGTCCTGATATGCATGCCTCGTGGAGGAGACTATTAATGCAAAATATCGAGGGGGGTGTGCTTAAGCCCATAAGGGAGTCACCTAAGGAGGTAACCCAACTTCTGTGATTGGCGATCCCATGAAGGAAGTTCAATGTGGTAGAAACAATCCATACTGCGTGACTCATATAGCACTCATAAAACTATGGAGATATTCTTGAGATATTCTTCTGCTCATCCTTAAGGCAAAAGTGCTATTTTAAGTGACGTCAGGAGGGGATTTATCCCTGAATGAGTTTCAAGGTGGGCAAACTCCTGCAAGGTGCAGGTCACATGTACTCTTGGAGAACTCACCTAAGTGAGAGATGCCGTGAGGCCGCGACTGTGAGAATTGGGCTATTCTCTAGTAACTCTCATGAGAATCAAGATTAACGCATGGCCATAAATAGCGCTACCCCACATCTAAGTCTCAACCAATACTATGTGTGGGATATGTTGAAATTTGGTCAAAGGTGCCGAGTTCAATACTTTGTACACTCAAGTTCCTCAAATGGAGACTATAATCACTAAGTGAAGTTTTAAGCCTGGAAGGCACCTACACCTACTGCATAGTATTATGTTGCCCATATATAAATATATATTTTCACTTTTTTTTTTGTCACGGTAAAATTTTGAAAACCTTGTGGGGGATTGTTGGAATTTTAAAAGATTTTAAAATTTTAACCGTTTTTATTTATTTAATTATTTTGGCTGTTTATTTTATTTATTGTGGAGGTTATACATATTTAATTTTCAGGTATTATTTCTATATTGAATGCCTTAATTTTCTGGTTTAATGTGGTGAAGGTTACATGTTCTTGGATGCCTATAAAAGGTCACTCCTCCTTTACATTTGCACAAGCACAATACACCATCAGAATATCACATACCACAATCACCACCACAATCTGATTCTCTCCTATTCTACTTTTTATTTACTTTCTCTACTTATATTATTATTTTGGGCAATGATTATGTGACTTGGATACCTATATCCGTCTATGAACGTGCTCATAACGGATCTTGAGTTTGTATATAAGGGATCGTATCTTGGAGTCTTGTAAACCACCAGTACCTGCACGTAAGAGGCTACAAAAGCTTTAATACAACATCTTTTATGTGATTCACCGTACCAAACTCACCTTCTTACTTATTATTTATTTTGCTTTTACGTACCTATCAATTTGTTTTCTTCAATTTCATTGTACCTTAAAAGCTTTCCAATTTGTTTATATGTTATAATATAAAGGTTTTTGTATTTTGCTTTAGAAAGAGGAAAACTATATTTTTTTTACAACAATGACTTGTGTAAAAGCTAGCCCTAATTTTGTTTCAATTGCCTTGCTTTGCTGTAAAAGGCAAATATGTTTATTGATAAGATAGCTTTAAAAAAAGGTGGAAACACTAACGTGAGCTAGAATATTCAATCTGATTTAAATGTGCCAAATTTTTTTTTGAGTAGAATGGGTGAAGTGATGAATAGGAGAGAGAATGAATTGGATCAACTATCCCCCTAATCAATTTAACTTTGATTGTGAATGCAGAGGAATTCAAAAACCTCTTCCAACTCTTTTGTACGTAGACATCTCAAGGGAGCCGTTTGACCCAAATAAAGCACCCATGGGAGCCGTGGGTATTTTCGGAATGGACAAAATTTTATTTTTATTAAAACCCTAGCAAAAACCAATCTACTCTTTGGGTTTTCGCCAGGTGGGGCTTCAGCATTGGTCACAGCAGAAGCCTCCTGCCGTGCTGCTTCTCTACAGGTTCATTTGTAATCTAGGAAATTACAAATGCCTAGGACTCGATCAACATAAGAGAACATCGCATACTTTGGTCTGCGTTTGTCTTTTTCTGTGTGTGTGTGTGATGTTGGCTCTCATACCAGTGAATATGGTGAGTTCTCTAATGGGGCTTATAGAGTTATCATCCAATCATCGACTTACTAAATTTCGCTTTTATTTTCTAACTGAATTTTACTTTGAGTGCAATTCTTTCAGCTACAAACTGACCTAAAATTACAGCTTAAAAAATGTAAGAAACTACAGACCAGCACTCTCCTTGTATAGCAATTTCAGCCTGAACTGGAAACAGCTTCCTCACAAGCCTCTGCCTCATATGCCTTTGCTGGTTCCTCAGAGAAACTGGGAGCTTTGGGAATCAGACCAAGCACCTTGAACATGAGTTGATCAGCATCAAAATCGTTGTTTGGAGTAGTCAATAGCTTCTCACCAGTGAATATCGAATTTGCACCGGCAAGAAAGCACAATGCCTGCTCTGGCATTGAAAACTTTACTCTGCCAGCTGACAATCTGACCATTGCTTTTGGCAGTGGCAATCATTCGTATCATCTCCCAAATTTCAACTGGCTGCACATAGATGTAGCAAAATGAATTCTGTTAAACCAATCAAGTCTTGGAACATCAATAGAATTTAGAGAATGCAACTGGCATGATGATTGATGGCTCTAGACGCTATGATTAAAGTGAGATTTAAACCACCGAGGGGCACAAGTACGATTGTTAAAGTGATGATCTAAAGTCACCCTAAACACATCTTATCCATAATTTTGTGTCAACTACGACTGCCCAACTTGAATCACAAAATATGCCACTGTCTCCATTGTAGCATGCACAATTATTGCTACAACTTCTACTGTCAAGTTTAGAATGAAACAAATGTAGACTGACCTTCTGACCTTGAAGAGGTGTGCCTTTCACTGAAACCAGTGCATTGATTAACCTTTCGCCACTAATTAACATATCATTTAAGATATTCAAGATAAATAACACTGTTGTGAGCTTCGTACGCAAAGTATGCAACCAAAGATGACAATACACTAATTCTTTCCACTTTTATTAAGGACTCGAAAAGAATAGACCAGTCTGAATGTCTACCCCTGTTAACAAATGCGTTTTTACACTATTAGGAGAAGAAGAAAGAATCTATTACATGCATAATGCATTAGGCTAGTGATAGGATTTTTAGTACCTGTGCAAATAGGGTTAAAATCACATAAAATCCTTGCAAGAATACAAGGCTATTGTAGTATAGATGCTCATGCAAGGTCGTTCTCCTCAAGGACTATTTAGCAATTTAAGTAAAAATAATTTCCAAATAACTACCTAAAATTAAAGTGCGAGAAAGATGAATATGAACTTGGTTGAAACTAAAAAGAAATTTTAAACAAAAACAAATACGATTGAAGGAAAAAGTTTTAATTGCCAATTTATAAAAGCGTTAGGGTTTCACCATCACCTAGCAATCCTATGAATTTTTACCAATTACTTATGATTTGCACATGCCACTTTGAAGGTTAGGTTTTCCTAATTTATATTATACTTGGAACCTCCAACATAGAACGTATATCCAACATGCAACCCAACCCATCCGGACGTTCGGATCAAATCTGAACATGAAAGACTCATTAAGTTTTGTGAAAACCCTTTGAAAAATCATGCAACCCTTAAGATGTGATGTTCATCTTAAGAGAAATCACAATTATTAATCACAAGAAGCCAACGTCAATTTCAGGGAACCTTCCGACCAAAATTGCATCCAATTACTTTTCTAAAGATCCTAATGATGATCAGGCATTAAGACAATTAGATAGTTTAAAATAGTGATTAACAATTCAACGTAGGCATGCACTCAATCATAAGCAATTAAATAAAAATCACATATTCATGCTAAGGTTTAAGGCTTCACCTTAGCAAAAGGAAATTAGTTACTCATATTCATAATTGAAATCCAAGAAAATATATCATTCGGAAGAAAAGGAATGAAAACACTTGAAAGTAGTGAAAACCCAAAACCCTAGCAATTGCTCCAAAAGCCAAAAAGAAGTCCCTAAATTGCTGTGAAAAGAAGCTTAAATACCTCCTAAAACCTAGCTACCCAATCCCCACAAGGAAACTAAGTTAAAATAAAATAAGACTAGGAAATAAAGTCCAAATCGGATTAGGAGAATCTGCCCACAATCTGCCCAGCCACGTTTTGGCCTCAAATCTCCTCCAAATCTGGACCAAGATAGCTTTTTTTAAAGAAAAAAATATTATGAACACTTCTCCAGATGGCCACGAACCCATCCGAGGTCATCTTGGGCTCCAAAAAAGCAATAAAAGCCCAAAATGTCACTGTTCCAGCACCGTGCACTGCTCCTTTATTTTATTGCCAGAAAATAATCGCTTAGTAGAAAAGTCTGAAATTTCTATACGATCAAGCTAAGTAACTCACGAACGTCCTCCAACTGGAATTACTCCAAAATTCGTCCATTTGATTATGTTTTCCTCCAGAGGATGTCAAAAGACCTATATTGAAAATATAATTCAAAGTATCAAAATTCTTCCAAAATATTAACCAAAATATACCAAGAATGGGGTTAAATATATAATATAAAATCGACTCATCAAAATACCCTCAAACTTAGCTCTTTGCTTGTCCTCAAGCAAAACAAGACTCAAACAAAAATAAAAACTTAATAAACTAGACACCTGGCTAAAACTTAATCAGAACAAAATTTCCACCTTCAAGTTGCAATCCATAGCAAATTTTAAAAACTAGAACATCTATTTAATATATCCAACTAATCCCACCACAGAGTCTAAGCTATTTAGAATCAATTAGAAAAGAATTCACAAACTTCCTTTTGTGTAAAGTGAACCATCATAGTTAAGAAGACTCGACTAAAACCCTTACCTCTCATCCCTTTTATTCATACTTCACACACTTACTTCTCACATTTTTTTTTTCCAGTAACAGTAGTGGTTGTGCAATGTCGGTTCCTTAAGCTTTCGATCCAACCCATGTAGCGAGCTTTAGGTCAATGAATCCCAAACCACTAAGGCTTTAGGGCACTAGGTGTAGAACACCCCTAAGGACTTAATAACTCAAGCTGAAAAGGCTACGAAACCAACTAACCACCCTGCCTCATGCCAAAACTCTACCATTTATCTCGAGAATCACTGCTGATTAGGCAGGACTTGTAACACCCCGACTCCAAATTTATTGCATGTTTTAATTTAATTAAGTGAAATTACGAAATTACCCTTGGGATAAGGGTAATTTCGTCATTTCGTATCCGAAAGGAATTTGGGAATTCCGGTTATACCATTGCGTAGAGCACGACGAGATGAGTCCGTAGACACGTAGTGGACTCAAATCGGAGTTGTAATGAAGAAGTTACGATCAAAAGAAATTCAGTGGCATAACCGTAAATATTTCGAAGTTTGGATTATATAAACCCAGAAATTCTGGGTTTCGAGCAGCCCGACCAGCCATCTTCAGATGGCGATTTCTCCCACCTCCGGCCACCGATTCAGGCAAGGCCGGTCACGTTAGAACCACCAGACTTCCCTCTTCCAGCCCCAGCCCATATCAGCTTCGATCTGCTGCCGTGGTTGCCGGAAACCGCCACGAAACAGGGCGGTTTGGGCAGTTTTTTCGTGAACTTCGCCGGCTTCGTTCTCCGTCATCCGGCCACCGATTCCGACGAATGAGGTATGGTTTCTCATCTACTTTTCGAGCTCTAGCTGATGGTTGGGTAGGATTTCATAAATTTTGAGCGTTGATGGTTCGATCTACGAATTGAAATTCGGCCGGTTTTGCGATCGCGATTCCGGCCACTTCCGGCCAGTTTTTGGGGTATGTCCAAGAACAAAAGTGGCTCCAAATTAGGGGTATTACCTAGGGTAGGAGTCTTGGCTTTCGATTTGGAGATTTTCCGGCGATGGACTATCGCTTTGGACACCCACGCGCTGCCGGCGCATGGGTGGCGCGTGGGTACTGTATCTGAGAGACATTTTCGTCCCAATGTGATCCTCTCAATGTCACGAGCGCGTAGGTGTGCTCGGATTTCAATTTGGATACCGTTAGGGTTCCGAACGGATATCGCATATTGCGTGTTATCCGGGTTCGCTAGGTTTGGACCGTTGGATGGTCCTGAAATTATAATATGTTGATCTAGGTATTCCTAGGATCGTATAGGATCTGACGGATCGTGAAACGGAGTCCCGGATACTCCGGAAATGCGAACCCTAGGGCTAGGGTTTAAGTAACCATCAGATTGTGCGATTGTGAGCGATCCGACCGTCCGATCTGGACCAAACTTGCAGGACGGGTGTCCTAGACCTTGTAGGACCTATAGGAACTGTCGGAGCGGAATTTGGAGGTCGTGGACCTCGGGGGTCCGTTTGACCGATGTTGGGTAGTTTGACCCGGGGTTGACCGTGAGACTTCCTAGGTAATGTTACCTTCCTAGGAAGATTGTAATGACCCTAATGATAGGTCTTGAGCGTTGTTGAGTGGTAGTGATAAAGTGGGTGTTTATCGGATGTTATATCTTGGGGTTGAGGTTGGTGCAACAGTAGATTATATTTAAAATTATATTATATTATGTGTAGAGGTTTGGAATAATAGAAGTAAGGAAGGAAATATGGCTATAAGGGTTATGAACTCCACCATCATATGTACCTTCCCTGATTTCCATTTACACACGTGGCAGGTTTCGGGCGTGTGGGTTTCCCAGTTTCTATTTACACACGTGACCAGGTTTCGGGCGTGTGGGTTGTTCTTGATTTCCATTTACACACGTGCCAGGTTTCGGGCGTGTGGGTTTCCCAGTTTCTATTGACACACGTGACCAGTTTCTTATGTCAGTTTCATCCATGACATTAATCTGACCTCTTCAATCATTGTAATTGATAAGGATTGTTGGGATTATAACTCTTAACAGATAATTTAGCATTCCCTCAGTATCTTCACATAAAAAGCATTGAAGAACCTCATTTTCACCTTGCCCAATTTCCACCCACGTGCCTGCAACATCATCATTTATTGGGAATGGCCCTTCAATATCTCTAAATTCTTCTTGCATCGCCAAATACAATTCATGTACTCCACCTCCGTCTTCCAATGTAATCCGATATACATGATATTGGACATTGAACCAATTCAATTCACCCACACAATGTTTAGTTTCCAAACTATAATCCCTGCAACAGAATAAAAATGAATTCAAGAAGATGGTTTGAATTCCTTGCACTCTTTGTGACTTAAACTTGCCTAGTGTTTGTCCTGGCAATTGGTCAACCAAGGCTGCTGGCCATCAAGCGCAAATAAAATTATTGCATTTTTTTATAAAGGTGGAATACTTCTCGACGAAGTATTTTGAGCTCGGAACATGACGACTACAACCTAAAGATTGTCCGGTTGAGTGACTCGCTGTTTGTGACAAAGTGTGGACAGAAAGCGACAGCTGTTGAATATTTCATCACTGAAATTTGTCGAATGACAGCTAATACTTTACATACACCTGCATCGCTTGCCAATGAAGCATACAAGTTTCTGGAACACAAATAAATTTGCCATGTTGCTACTCTTGTTATCGGCTATAGTGGAAAGGTGCCAGAAATTTATAAAGTTCAATGAACATCCGAAGTTGATAGAGTTGAATTTCCACGTAGTGACGGAGTTAAAAGAAATGATAAATTTGTGGCAATTGGTTCCGGAGCTCCTTATGCTCTTGAATTTTTAGACCAGACTCCGTATGCACCTGACATGCCCCGTGAAAAAGTCAAGAACTTCTGTCAAGATGCTCTTATCCATGCTTCATTATGTGATTATCTATCTGGGAGTGGGATTGATCTATATTTTATTATTGAAAATGGATATACTACAGAAGGTAAGAGGGTGTTGAATACCTACCTAAAAAGATATAAATTCCATCAAGATGACATCTGGTCTAGTAAGCACCCTCCTATCTTGATGGAATTTATATCTTTCTAGGTAGGTATTCAACACCCTCCTACCTTCTGTAGTATATCCATTTTCAGTAATAAAATATAGATCAATCCCACCCCGAGATAGATAATCACATAATGAAGCATGGATAAAAGTATCTTGACAGAAGTTCTTGACTTTTTCACGGGGCATGTCAGGTGCATACGGAATCTGGTCTAAAAATTCAAGAGCATAAGGAGCTCCGGAACCAATTGCCACAAATTTATCAATTCTTTTAACTCCGTCACTACGTGGAAATTCAACTCTATCAACTTCGGATGCGCATTGAACTTTATAAATTTCTGGCACCTTTCCACTATAGCCGACAACAAGAGTAGCAACATGGCAAATTTATTTGTGTTCCAGAAACTTGTATGCTTCATTGGCAAGCGATGCAGGTGTATGTAAAGTATTAGCTGCCATTCGACGAATTTTAGTGATGAAATATTCAACAGCTGTCGCTTTCTGTCCACACTTTGTCACAAACAGCGAGTCACTCAACCGGACAATCTTTAGGTTGTAGTCGTCATGTTCCGAGCTCAAAATACTTCGTCAAGAAGTATTCCACCTTTATAAAAAAGTGCAATAATTTTATTTGCGCTTGATGGCCAGTAGCCTTGGTTGACCAATTGCCAGGACAAACACTAGGCAAGTTTAAGTCACAAAGAGTGCAAGGAATTCAAACCATCTTCTTGAATTCATTTTTATTCTGTTGCAGGGATTATAGTTTGGAAACTAAACATTGTGTGGGTGAATTGAATTGGTTCAATGTCCAATATCATGTATATCGGATTACATTGGAAGACGGAGGTGGAGTACATGAATTGTATTTGGCGATGCAAGAAGAATTTAGAGATATTGAAGGGCCATTCCCAATAAATGATGATGTTGCAGGCACGTGGGTGGAAATTGGGCAAGGTGAAAATGAGGTTCTTCAATGCTTTTTATGTGAAGATACTGAGGGAATGCTAAATTATCTGTTAAGAGTCATAATCCCAACAATCCTTATCAATTACAATGATTGAAGAGGTCAGATTAATGTCATGGATGAAACTGACATAAGAAGTGTACTTATGATTTGGGTGGTGATATCATCAGATTGTTCAGATATCATTTATGAGAGAGAGACATGGAGAGAGAGAGTTGACCTGACTCCACACAACTACTAAAAGTGAGCTTTTTGAATTATTTGGACATGTTTTAATTTCCAAGTGTAGTTTGTTCAGGTTCTGGGGTTCTTTCTGACTAGTTGCTTTCTATTGTACTTTTGATTAAAATCATGTTATTGACTTGTACTGAAGGGTTCTATTCTATGAGAAAATACCAAAAACACAATTTTTCTTTGGTAGTAGAGGGGCAATGAAAAATCTACAGTGAATATTTGCAATGCTTCCCTTCTGTTATTTTTTCATTACCAACTACCATTTTTCAGGGGTAAGTACATCTCACAAGTACAAAAACATTCGAGTTTACTTCATACGTATAAATGATGGGTAATTATAATTTGGTATTTACCATTTGCCTTTACTAGTCTAGACATGTATTCTTCGTCCAGAGGCTTATTTCGATTATGAATGATCTTTTCTGCATGAAATTTATAATTTTTGTTGTGGCCAAATCAACATAACCAATGGCAGTGATCTCTGTTTTTGTTTATGAGTGTTGTATAAATGGGTATTTATTAATCTTTGGTTATGAAAACAGCCTGGGCTTCTTGCCAAGATGATTGAACAAAATGGGATTCTTTGCCTTTTAAATAACAAACACAACTGTACATAACTATTCTTGAGCCATTCCCTTTTTAACAGTCTATGCATTGAGCCAGAAAAAGAAGGAACTTTTGCATGTTGTTCTTTTCTGGTTCCTACTAGGTGGGGGAGTAGTCAATTATAGAACTTTGGATGAACTTATTTGAACATAATCCTTTTGATGCTATACTTTGTTATATGGTATCAAACTGATATTACTTTGATACAGTGGGAAGCCCTTGCTTTGTTTCTCATCAGGATTAGCATAAATCAGTTGCGATCTTTACAGGAGGGTTCCACTGCTTTAGGTCTTCCAGTTTCAACAAGCGCATATGTATACATATTGATCTGTGTAAATGATTGATGATATTTTTTTGTTTTTACTAGTGATGTCATCCTGTTTAACACGCGCCTTTAGGTTAATAACTATATCATCATGTTGACTTATTTTAGATTCATTTTACACGTAACAGTTCCATCCTTGGCCTCTGTTTACAATGAGTATTCTCTAAAGAGCCAATATGACACAAGTATATACCTCCAGGTGAGATGTAGGATTTTATAATTTGCTCATGAAAGTAACTGGTTTTATTATTAAAGGATGTTGAGGAATTGGTTTTCTAAAGGTAGCAAATGGCCATTTGCTTCTGTTCTTGCAGTCAGTGATCTAGTACCAATTTGGATCTTGATTCCGGTTTTATGATTTTATTTTGGGTGGAGCTATCTATTCTGTTTCTCTAAATTTAATAGGTGGTTTATGCATATGGTCGGGCTTGGGCTGGAATTTGCAAATGATGAGCATGCCATATAATCTCTTGGTAGCTTAGGTTATACCAAGAATTTCTATGGGTATTTCACTGATGTTGAAGCTTATTGACAAGCTGGACACTATCACCAAGATGTCAGCGATAAGGTGGTAGGACATACCCTTTTCCACTCGTTTTGGTTTGGATGCATGACCTCATCTAAGATCAAATGCCTCAGTGTCAACCTAGAGCTTCATAAACATATCGTAGCAGCTTTTATCTCAAGTTTCCCATTGTTTATACTTTGTTAAATCCATTTTTGGGCAGCTATTGAAAACTGAGAAATATAAGTCATCAATTTATCTTCTTCATTTTAAGTCTTCTTTTGGCTGTGCAGAATTTATTTTTATATAGATATGGTGCTATATTAAACTTTCTAGGAATATTGGTAATGGCCATTGTCAAAGGTATGAACTACACTATGTTTAATTGTTCTTGCAGAGAAATCAGTTTATTTACTTATTTTGATGAATAAAAACAGTATGAAAGAAAAGGAGTTTCATAGCTCCGAATGCCACCTTTAAACATAATCCTTCAGTTATTTAAGATGGTCCACTGGCTTTGGTAGCTGTTTGTTTTAATTTTCTATTTAACCACAAGTTCTAAAGGAAAAACTAAAGGATCTATTCCTGAAATCTCTTTATTAGATGCTTTCAAAAGTCTGCTGTGTCATCCTGAGATCAAAGCAGTAACTGATCTTGGCACCTGGAAGAAACAATTAACCCCAAACAGAGAAGACAATTCCTCACCTTTTCCAATCTAAAGGCCTCATCTGAGAAAAAGATGAACTTCGCTTTTGTATGCTTCCTTACACATATATCATCTATTTACAAATGCCCTTGCTCTCTGAAGAAAATTATCCACCAAGTCTTCTCAACAAATGCCACCACTTTAGGGGTTTTTATTCTACAAATTTCCTTCCAGGGGGACAGTATGCATTTAAACCCTAACTAGAGAACATTAAGATTAGACTCCAGTTCACTATATATTCCATTCCTCACAAAGAACAAAAAATGCTATCACTGTTAACTCCAGAGAACTAACTGAAAGCAATATTCAATGGTCAGATTCAAATTTATTGACTCTAGTAGCATTTGTACTTATTCAAGGAAGTCATATTGTTAGTTGTATTTTCCCGATCAATATAGTTTTGGAATATAATTATTGTTTAATATAGTTGAATGGTATAAAAGGGCCATTTCACAGATAAACTTCTTCATTGCGCTTTTGCACTGTAGTATTTTGTGGTGGAAACTTGAGAAATTTATCATTATAAATGGGTGTTTCGAGTCTAACCTCATGTTGAATGAATGTTTCAGGTCCAAGTAGCTTTGATATCCTTCATGGTCATACAAGAGCTACAATGTTTCTGATAGCTAACAATACAGTACAAGCAATTCTGTCCTCTTTTTTCTTCAAATATGCTTGTTAGTTTTATGCAATTGCAACTTCAGGTGTAAATGTCATGCCAATTTGTGTATGGACACGTTTGCTGTAATATAGAGATTGCTACCGGGAATGAGAGCGAGATTCTTTTATTTAGCTTCCGTTTTCATTAACCATCCCTTTTTTGTTAAATTTCTTTTTTCTCGTCACTCTTCATTGAAGATGTTATTCAATACTTTCAGATACTATTCTAAAGAAGTACTCATCCACAGTGGCCACTATCTTCACAGGCATAGCATCTGCTTTGCTGTTTGGTCATAAATTGACTATGAACTTTGTTTCAGGAATTTCTATTGTCTTCATCTCGATGCACCAGGTAACCTAATAAATGAACTTTCTTTTTTTTTCATTAGTTAATAAAGAGAATGAGACTGTTCCAAAACAAGAAAATGTGTAATTAAAAAGAGCTTTCTTTCTTTTACTTGTTCTTCTGATTTGAATGTTGGGCAAGCAATCAGCTGGTATTCACAATTCCCTTTTCAAATTTTCCTCTGTTTGTTCTAGTATGCTTCGAATTCATGCATTTCTTTCATATTGTTATAGTACACCCTGGCTATGTTTTTTTTTTCCTTTCAGTGAACTCTTTTTCAATCATGTCTTTATATCTGGGCAATGATCAATGAAGATCCTCGTTTTCTGAAAGCGTAGTTCTTGACAATTTATTTCAATACTGGCTGGAGTTTTATTACAATTATTCTAGAATATGTTGTGCAAACAGTAGTAGGCAGGTATACATCTGTGCGTGATTTCAGTTTTGCATCTAGAAGCCTCTTGAATTTGTAATCAAGATTTGTCTATGCATTGGTCTTCTGTTTTATGGATGTAATTGTGTAAGCCTTAATGTTGTTTTTGATGGAGCGATATCAAGGTCCCATTCTCCTCTAATTATTCACTAAAATCTTTTTGTTCTTCCTTGGCAGTCGAGGCAAAAATCTCTTGCAGATTTGCACCAAATGCGAACTGTGAATGTAAGTATCTGTAAAATTTCTACATGCGCACATACATATATATTATTGATATACATACAGACATGGGTTCATGTGTTTGCTATCTTCATTCTACAATGGAGTAGCTGGTAACAAATGTGTTCAAAACATAAATGATCTTAGTACTTATCTTTCTACCATATTGCAGAACTAGAACCATATTTAAAACTTTTGCAGATTTGGAATATTATAGTTTATGGAAGGTTCTACTTATTTTATTCATAGATGCAATGGTACAAATAAAGTTTAGTGTTAACAACACAAAGATGAGATTTTATGTGTTTTAACTTTACACCTTCAGATTTCAGAATTTAGAGGTGTAGTTGTGATTGTATGGGAACCCCTTCATGTGAACTGATAGCCTTGACGGTGTCAATTAAAAAATTGCCCTCACAAAAAATCTTGTTTAGTAACAAGTATAGAGTTACCGGTGTTTATAAGAAGTTAGCAAGGCATCATTTTTGAAATCCCTATGCTAATCCCCAAACCCTCGTGGGTTTCTTTTGTTTATTCATTTATTTGTGGCTTACAAGCCTCATCTGACTAGTACTCTGTATTTACTTTATTGATATACTGGCTGTTTTTTTCATAACTGATGCCTGGCAGCAGGTGAGCTACTATCTTTTTGGTTAGATATATAAAGATTTATTTTCTTTGAAAGATATGAAAGGAATTATTCTAGTGCACAAAGTAGCTTTAACATCAAATTAGATTTGATTTGCCATGAAATGTTGACAAATGTGTAGGAGAGTGCTGAAATGGACTTATGCTTATGGGTACTGTACTATTATCACCAGTACAGCTGCTGGCATGTGGAATCCTGAATGTCTCTTAGTAATTGGCATTATATCCTTAATTGTGCACCAGTCATCCAATGAAGTGCTCATAGTGCCTTCAAAAACCATTCTTTCTTTTCTCTAGTCTCTACAATCAACCGCCGCGAAGTTCATGCAGCATGTCTAAACTATGAGAAAACAAGCTTTGAAGAAGTAATATGTGTGCTTCTTAATTACTTCTCTATAAGAAGGTTAGTTCCTCCAATTAGTATCAACCATACAATTGCATTTTTCTTTTGAAGCAATTTTTTTTTTTTTTTATTTCTTCAGAGTTTGCACGCTGTTTTACTGGGGATTGTGGACTGCAAAGTTTGGTTTGATCGTCCCGAGAGGATGATGCAGCCAATTTCTTTCATCCAAATCTACTGCAATAACCCATTCAGACTAATGCATTTCAGATCTCCTTCGGTCAGGTCATCAGAGGAATACAACAGATGAAGAGCTGATAATATGCACCATAGTGGCTATGAATCAAAATGTCATTGTTTTAAAGGCTTTGTAAATGCCCTTAATGTTTTGATTGTTTCTTTTTCTCTAAGAAACTTGGGTGCTTGTTATACACTTGATTTTCAAATTTTAAAGAATATATAGCACTAAATGTATGATCATATATCTTTTGTCACACTCAAAAAATAAAGCAGAAATCCAATGATACCTTTTCATGATCGTAAAGGGAAGGGGACCAGAAAAGAAATGAACTATTATTTTGATTCGTCAACAACTATTATTTTGATTTTCAAACTTTAAAGAAATAGGAGAGGGAGAAAAGAATAAAATCGTTCTTTTCCTGAGTCTTTTTCTTTTCTTTGGTGAAATGACACACTTTGTCTATATTTGGTTCGCTCTATGTAATTTCAATTTTATCAATAAACTTTTGTTGCAATCAAGTACATTAAGCTCTTTAAATTAAATTTTGTTGATCTATGTGGCAATTTGAAAATGTTTATTTGCTACTTTAATAATTTATGCCCCAATAGACTTTTCAATTAAATTAATGTAATGTTATGGAAAATAATGAAAAATGCGAAAGCATGTCAAGAATGTCTATGTATTTATTATCTGGAAAGAAAAAATGCATGTTTTTTTTTTACATTTTCAAGGTAGGTTTTGATGATGTGGCTCACTTATTTTAGCAATCCAAGGCTATTGGAGAGAGTTTTGATGATGTGGCGAACCTATTTTAGCATTCCAAAGTTGTTGAAGAGGTTATTGGAGATGCTCTTACTATTTCATCACTTACGGGTCAAAACAATCACTTGTGACTGCCCTGAAAATATGGTCCAATAACGAAAAAAAATATCTATTTAAGATGTTAAAAAGTGAAAAGCAAAAAAAAAAAGTACCTATTGTCCATTATACGCTTTTCTCTCTCATCCCTTTGAAACTTTGTGTAGAGGGATACTTTTAGTTTATTTCGCATAAAAGGCACAACAACAAAATATATATGACATAAAA
Organism: Prunus salicina; assembly: GCA_020226455.1. NCBI lineage: Eukaryota > Viridiplantae > Streptophyta > Magnoliopsida > Rosales > Rosaceae > Prunus > Prunus salicina. The sequence goes on along the minus strand of CM035341.1, from coordinate 26,331,984 downwards.
GGAGTGGAAAAAAAAAATGCAAGAGGAAGATGAGGATAAAATCTTTATGAAATGGCACCTAAAGTGGAAACCAAAGAGTAAAAACTAAAAACAATCCCTAATTTCCGTTGTCAAGTTTTTATTTCATACATTCTTCTTTCATTTGTCTCATATTCCTCACTCCTCCCTACCTCTTACATGCATTCTTCTTTTATCTTTTAACTAAAAATGAAAAAAGGTAATGCTAAGTTTACCACATTTATATACACATTGGTACCTCCTCTCTAATAAAGGTGGAGCCCACCAATACCTGTATTACAATTCACAATTCTCTCACTTTCCTTTTCCTTTTTCACATTGCCCAATATTTTTCTTATTAGAAAAAAAATGCTTAAAAAAAAAGAATAATAACATAAATTATGTGTTTTTTAAGAAGGAGAAAATAAGACCAAACTTAGTTTTAAAAAAGAAAGAATACAAGAGAGACACAAATTGTATGTATAAAAACTGGTAAATTTTGTAGAGAGAGAAAATGAGACATTTGTAATATGTCATTATCACACAGTACATTTTGGTTAAGTTTTTCTCTTACACCAACACAAGTGAACATAATTAAAAAAAATGCTCTCTAACATTGCTCATGTTCTCTAAATTTGGGTCTACATCGTATTCGAATGAGGTTGCTACAATCACCCAATTGTTATTTGTCAAGGTAGTTTTTTTTTTTTAATTTGTTTGCTCTTATGTGCATGTGTTGGAAATCATGTTTTCCCCAATTCTGTTACGGATGGAGTGGTGGGTGTAGCTGCAACGACACTTGTTCAAGTGTTGGTGCTAGGGTTCGTTTAGGCTCATATGTTGCTTTAGGGTTTTAGTTATGTTGGGTATGTGGGCTTTGTTTCGGCTTGTGGTTAATTGTGGTGATGTGGTATAATAGTTTTAGTGCGACTTTTGTGCGTTTTAGTTTTGTCTTTAACATGTTAGTTTGTTGTCCTATTAGGATTGGTACTTGTTAATGTTTTTTTATTGTAATGTTGAAGTTTATCTAATAGAGTTTATCTTTGATAGAAAAAAAAAAATACAAATTTATAAAAAAACCCAAAATGGGGCTTGAAATTATAAAAAAAACCCAAGCACTATTTAAACTTAGAAACACACCCAAAATCAACCCTAAAGTCAACTTTTTGGGTGTGTTTATAAATGGGTTTTGAGTGTGTGTAATGATGGATTTTGGGTGTGTTTCTAAGTTTAAATAGTGCTTGGGTTTTTTTATAATTTCAAGCCCCATTTTGGGTTTTTTTTTTATAAAAGTCCCAAAAAAAAACATAATAAAATAAAATAAGACCAAGACTCAAAAAAATATCAAATACCCCAAAAACCCCCGAGTCACCAAATTCCCTCACTTTCATTCTCCTTTTTCCCACCACCAATCTTTTCCCTTTATTAGAACGAAAATACTCCAAACAATGAATAGAACAATAACATATCATAACATACTGATTTAAAAAAAAAACATAACATAAGATCAAACTTAATAGTTCCAAAAAAGAAAATAGTTTAGAGTTGTGAAAAGCGAGGGACATTTGTAAATATGTATCGCAAATGGTTAAAAAAAATATATATTTTAATAGAAAATTTGATGGTTTTAGAGAGAGAAAACAAGACAAACAAACTTGTAGAGAGAGAAAGTGGACATTTTCCATAAATAAATAAATGGGAAGGACTTAGAGGGTATATCTATCTGTCCATCTGAGCATTTGTTGATTTGCCTCACCAGTCGGCCACTCCGCGTTGCCTCTCTGTCTTTCTTTCTTTCTTTCTTTCTTTCTCTGCTTTTTTTTTTCTTCTCACATACAACAAACCAACCCAACCTCTCAGCTTTCTCTCACCCCCCAAAAAGCAACAGCCTAAGCCCTTTCAAATCCTACCTGTCCCTTCACCTTACAAACCCTAAAAGAGAAAGACAGAGAGAAGCGAAGAAGAAGAGAGAGAAACAGAGACAGAAAGAGAAACAGAGGTAGTCGTTTTCATCCTTATATTGTTAATTTTCTGTTTATCTTGTGTTGCCCCTTATTTCCTGTAAATGCGGTTTTTCGATCTGGCTGGCTTTTCTTTTACGACCCAATTCTCATTCCCTATTTGACCTGTTCCCATTTCTCTCGTTTCCCTGAATCTCAGAACTCAACCCATTTCCCTTTCTCTGATTTATTCCTTTTTGTAATTATTCTTAAATTGGATTGGGGGTTTCCTTCGCTTGTTAATTCTGAGATTGTTTGGTTAATTTGAAGAATTGGGATCAATTCGTTTCTGGGTTTCTTGCTTTTGTCCTGCAATTGATTGGTTTTGGTATAATTGTGAATTTGCATTTTTGTTTAATCTTGATGGAGGGTGCTAACTGCCGTAGCCGTGGTTTAGTGGTAAGAATAATGTCTCTTTTATTAATGATGTTTAGTAGAGGTATATATGCGAAATTTATTGGTTAGTATGTAATTAAGATGAATCTGATTCCATCTCTCTTGATTGTTGAGACCAGGCTCACTGAATTGGAAGAAATAGAAAAAAGTAATCTAAATTATGTTATGAATTACAAATTATATGAATAAATTTAGTTTATGTGCAATGCTTTGTTTGGCAATCATATAAATCTATGACAGTGATGACTGATTGTTTCATTTGCTTGTATTTCTCTTGGATATTTTTGAAAGCATTAATTTTTCAATTATCAGGACTTTTGTTCGTTTTAGAAATTACTTATTATGTGATGATGTTGAATCCGATCAAATTATGGCCCAATGCAGGCACATGCCCCTCCCCCCGGTTACTTTGTACGGTTGGAGAATACAAGTACTGACGACGATTTATATTTGAGGAAGAAAGTCAGGATGCGCAAGTGGCTCTGTTGTACTTGTCACGTCGAAGAGTCTTATCCATCAAACGAAAATGAACACCTGAAGAGCCCGAAGCATTATGCAGATGGTACAATTTTCTGACTTTTATTTAGAATTCTGAAGAGTTTCCTGTAATTGAAAAAAGGAAATCACTTTAGTAACCTAAGATGTTAGTTCTCGAAGTTTCTAGTGATTCTAGAATCATGGTTACAGTGCTAAATTTTGAGTTCAAGTTAAATCCTTGAGCTATCATTTTCAAAATTTACTACTGCCCCACAACACAAGCGCCAACATTATGCCAAACTGGCAACCACCAATATTCCGTTGCCATGTTTGTTATATGACCTTTGCCACATCATGGATTTCAACCACAATCCATATCTCTGTCAGCCGTCTTTGAACATTAAGTTTTAATTCTTGACTCCAAATAGCAAAGTTTTTTCTATGTTTCGGCTTTGAACATACGCAGGCAAATGAAACCTGTAATTTAATGCTGTTAAAGATCACCTATTGAACAAGTGTCTGCATGTGTGATTATGTGTTGATTTTTCCTCATCAGACAAGCTTATTTAACTAGTTTTGTAAACGAAATTTTCAGGAGTTATTAATGTTTCATTATAAGTTGGTTTTTTATAAAATCAATTTGTATGAATTTTTTTTAGTGTTATTATAAATATGAAATAAATTCAATAGTTTAATTGGTTTTTGAGGTTGCTAACAAAGTACTGGAACAATTTAATGGAAATGTCTTCCGGTTATAACATAGGATTATTTTGGCCATCTATTTTTTGCATGTTTAGGGAACCAAAAGGGCAATAAGGTGTCAGCTCCTGTAAAATCTGACGTACAGAAGGCCCCACCACCTATTGAAGTGCCTCCATTGTCTTTGGAGGAGCTGAAAGAGAAGACTGACAATTTCGGATCTAAGTCATTGATTGGTGAAGGATCATATGGAAGAGTATATTATGCAAGCTTGAATGATGGTAAAGCTGTGGCCGTGAAGAAGCTTGATGTTGCATCCGAGCCCGAGTCAAATGGCGAGTTTTTGACCCAGGTCTGTCTGCAACTCTCTTTCTTGAAATATAATTGTATCACAATTTGGTATATGGTATGTGACTAGTGGTTTCTTATCGTATCTGACTGCATCTTGACATATTTCATTTAAGGTTTCCATGGTTTCGAGATTGAAGCACGAAAATCTTGTTGAGTTGCTTGGTTACTGTGTGGACGGAAGTTTGCGCGTGCTTGCTTATGAGTTTGCAACCATGGGATCTCTACACGACATATTACATGGTTTGTAAAACATCTTGTCTTTTTAATTACAATTCAGATTCACTTGATTTGAAATTTCCTTGTAGAAACTAGAACCCATTAAGTTCAATGCGAGTGCAATTACAGGTAGAAAGGGAGTTCAAGGGGCTCAACCAGGTCCCACACTAGACTGGTTGCAGCGGGTGAGAATTGCAGTTGATGCGGCTAGGGGATTGGAATACTTGCATGAGAAGGTTCAACCTGCTATTATACACAGAGATATAAGATCTAGTAATGTGCTTCTCTTTGAAGATTTCAAAGCCAAGATTGCAGATTTTAATCTATCAAATCAGGCTCCTGATATGGCTGCTCGTCTTCATTCCACTCGAGTTTTGGGAACGTTTGGCTATCATGCCCCAGAGTATGTCTCTTAAACTACATATATGTGTTTATTAACTTATTGTCATGTATTTTATGGTTGTTTACTTTGGGTTGTTGGTTTTCAAGTTTTACTCCCTCCCTCCCTCCCTCCTCCTCCTCCTCCTCTTGTAAATAAAAGTTTGCTATGACCTGTCTACTAGGCTATTTGATGCATCCAGCTGGAATGAGATCTCTTAGTTCGAAATTCTTTGTATCATTTACGTCACCGTCTTTGGTGCTTATTTGTTGATAGGAATTAAGTGGCAAAGTGCATTTATCTTGGGATTCATTGTGAAACACTGTTTGCGATTCTTTCGACCATCAAATTCAATATGCCTTTTATAAGATGAAGTAGTTTTTATTTAGAATAGGATGGTATTGGACTGGAATTGTGGCGGGTCTAGATGATAATTGCTTCTCAATGGATCATGTTATTATTGAGATATAGTTCAGTTAAATTTTGATGATAAGGATTGTTTGAATTATGTGGACCTACAAAAGGCATCACTCAAGTAGTCATTTGTATCAAGAGTCACTGGAATTGCATTTTTCCATTTATGATGTCAACTAGTCTGATCACTGAACGCTGAGTGGAATTGTTTGAAACATTTCTTTGAGGTATATGCACCTCTATTGGTCATTGAGGAGTGTAAATGGTTATAGATCACAGTTAATTTGAATTTGCAAAATGTTCTGCAGGTATGCAATGACTGGTCAATTGACACAGAAGAGTGATGTGTACAGCTTTGGTGTGGTTCTTCTAGAACTTCTGACTGGGAGGAAACCTGTCGATCATACAATGCCACGTGGACAGCAGAGTCTTGTTACTTGGGTGAGTCTATATGCTTACTTCTTTGGGAATATCATTTCCTTTCTGTTCTACCAGTCTTCTGCTTCATTTAGTTTGACTGACATATACCCTGCTTTTTCTCAGGCTACTCCAAGATTGAGTGAAGACAAAGTTAAACAATGTGTAGATCCAAAGCTAAAGGGAGAATATCCTGCTAAAGGAGTCGCGAAGGTCTCTCTCTCTCTCTCTCCACAACCACCTATCCACCATTCACAGAATTTTTTTGTTTAATATTGGTGTGCTCACAGTTTTTGATATCCAATTATAGATTTAGCAACTTAGAATGTGATTTTCGTGTTGTTGATACAGCTGGCAGCTGTGGCAGCATTGTGTGTGCAATATGAAGCTGAATTCCGGCCAAATATGAGCATTGTTGTCAAGGCTCTTCAACCACTTCTGAAGCTGCCACCACCACAAGCTCCGGAGCCTTGAAGTTTCCTTCTGTTGGAATTTCTGCGTCCCTGAAACATTCTGCTTTCAAATTGCCTGCTGATTTCGTCATAAACTTTCTATATATATATATATATTTCTTTTGTTTTTCATATATGATATTGGATGTGTAGGATTGGTTTGGCCAGTTTCATGTCATTGCTGAGTTCTGTATGTTGCTGGAACTATCCCGGTTTCTAATTTTTTAGTTATGAATTGACTTGGGGATTGGGTTGTGAGGTGGATATATTTTTCTCTGAATACTGTTTGCTTTCTTTGGCTTCTGTATCATTGAATGAAGTCTATCGCGCATGTTTTGTAATGGAAAATCAAACTCTGCAAAACCTGGTATATAGTCTCGACCAACCTGGTATAGAGTATCAGTTTTTGGTACTTATAACTGCCATATTTGGCATAGAAAATGTCATTCGAGGCCCCAAATGTTGAACAGTTATTATTATTACTTTTAAATTTTTAGAAAGAAACAATTTAAAAGCCATTTGCTCGCAAGCAGGCCGCATGTACCATCTACACTGATTGGTCTTTTTGTCACAACTTTATGAAAAAATAGTAAATTTCATATTGCTATTCGGAAGTTTACGTTTCAGCCTTTCCTATTTCAAGTATTTTTCATGTTAACTTCGAACCTAAATTTTGATTTGGGTTATTTGCTCAAATGGTCATAAAATTTATACCCGAGTTGCATTTTGGTACCTTAACTAAATTATTCATTTAAATGGTCCACCAACTTTTTATTAATCGGTGCATTGGTTCTATTGTTACATTCTATCAATATTGCCATAATATATGGGTAAATCCAGGGATAGTGGAAAGGGCAAACTGTTAGGGGATCTAGCAGTCACAACAAGTCAAAATCCAGGGATAGTGGAAAGGGCGTTCAATGCTACAAGTGCAAGGAGTTGGGGCATTTAAAATGAGACTATCTAATTCGAAAAAAGAATGAGAAGGATAGTAAGGCTCGGATAGTGCCACCATTATGGTGGAGATATTCTCACAATCTCTGGAGGTAACACTTCTTCTCACGATGATTGGATATTGGATTTGGGATATCGTAATCACATTTGCTCTAGGAAGGAATATTTTGATGCGTTCGAAGATTCAAACACATGTTATATGTTTCTTAGGTTCAGATGACGGGAAGAAGGAAAATTCAGCTAGGGAAGGGGTCGAGTCAAGGTTCGCCTTCAGAGCTAATCAATAAGTGTTGCTCGGCACCACTGCACATAAGCATTAGTCGTTATGAATAATCAGTGGCCAAGGCCAATGTTTGTTTGTGGAATTTACAAATAGTATCTCGGATTGAGATGGACTTTAGGCATTGAAGTGGTGGTGTGATACCCTCCAGCCTCCACCTAAGTCAAGAGGGGGAGATTGTTGGGTGCAATGTCCCTTCTTAGCACCTCTGGGCTTCTCAACAAGTTTTTCATGCATATGGTCACATAGTACATGCATCCATTGTATGTGGATGGTGGTTAGCATGTACTCATTGAATGTGTTTGGTTCATTAGATGGTATAATGCATCTAGAGCCTTTTTCTATGGCTATATAAAGGGAGGTCTATTCTTATTTGGGAATCAAGTAAGGCATTAAGACATCAACTCAAGTTTGAGTTTGAGTTTGAGTGTGAGTGTTCATTCACTAGGGAGTTATGTATGCATCAAGAGTTGTATAATTCTTGGAGAATTAAGAAGACAGGGGATTTCTCTTGGGTGAGAGTGATATGGGCTTGGAATTAGGTACAAAACTCTTGAGCAGTTTATTTTCTTGTACTTGTATTTCTCCCATATAATGAAGGCGGTAACACTTCATGGATGGAAGCTTGTTTTTTTGCCGAACCCCATTAAATTCTTCGTGTGCTCTCTTGTTTCACTCATTATCATCTTGGTAAATTTTTTTTTATCTTTCCATCTTTTTTGTTCTGACGAAGGGGAATAATTTTCCAAAAACACATACCTTCCGAGTGGGAGTGAATCCCTTAAAAAAAAAACTTGGGAAATCCCCCTATATGCCCACCTTTTGAGTGAAAGTTATGAGAAATATATGAGCCTCCTCGCCACTCTTTTTTGAAATTGAATGATGATGCCTCATGGAACAAGGAAGCTTTCAAAGTGAGTTTGGGGGCTTATCCTTAGAGTTAGGATTGGTACCTTCATAGCAGTTGCTGCTTTTGTTTCCTTCGAAGGTTTTGGGCGGGAGTTGATTGGGGAAGCAACTACTGCTTTTTTAGGGTTGAGAAATGGTCGGTTTAGGTGTTAGAAATATGTGCATGAAATCAAACTGGTAGGATGTCTTTTCGTTGATTGAATCATATTTATCTCAACATGAAGTTAGTCATTGTGGGTATTTCGAAATTCAGAATATTTTGAGATACAGTTCAATTTTAATGTCTCTTTTTTTCTTTTTCGAATTTTGGAATTTTGGAATTTTTGATTGTCATATTTCATTTGGCAATGCCAAAGCTGGAAAATTTCATATCGGGATATATCGAAATTGGAATTTCTTATCCAACTTGCACCCCTAGGTCGAAGAAATGGGTCATATTGATAAGTTCGTAATTTCATATATTCGCATGCCTTTTTTACTTGGTGACTTTGCTTAGTTTCTCTTTATTTTGAGTCACTTATCTCTTTTTGTTTGTTTTGTAGGTTAAGACAGCAAGAGATCACATTTGATGCAATCCATGCTTGTTAAGGGCTGATTGGGATAAGAGGAATATGAGATTAAAGACAAAACCAATTTGAGTTGATCGGTGCATAATTACATATCTTTTTGTACCCTTCTAACTTATGATTTGATTATGTTTTTGAGTTAAACTTGTGCTTTTAATAAAATTTGTGTATGTTTCAGTGTAATAAGGATGAGACTCATTACATGCATTTTGAAGACAAGTTAGCTCAAAACAGTGTCTGCAGATCAGTCACATTCACGGATTAACCTGTACTTGCTCAAGAAGAACCAGATAATGAGCCATACATCATTGGAAAGATACGGAAGTCTAGTTTCCGTAGCATTTTACGGTTCATGATTTGGAGTCTTCTAGAGGAAGTTATCCACGATTTAGCAGCTCAAGGTCAAAATTCGGCAGCATCTGCGTTACTGGGCCAAAAATGACATTTGAAGGTCTTTCCTATTTTTCCTTGAGTTGGGCTGCATATTCTTGGAAAGATAAGACAAAGGGCTTGAAGATCCATATTTTTCCAGAATTTTTTGGAGTGAATAACAAGTCCAAAATCGGTCCACAAGCTGACTATGTCATGCATGACTATCTAGTGGGATTTGTTGGTGAAGTGCACTAGCCAAAAGAATGAGTTTCTAATTACAATGGGATTTGTTGGTGAAGTGCACTAGCCAAAAGAATGAGTTTCTAATTACAATGGAATTTGTTGGTGAAATGCACTAGCCAAAAGAATGAGTTTCTAATTACAAGTGCTATTGGCATAAACCATATTCAATTCAAATATTCCCCTTCCATTCTCCCTATAAATAGCACTCCAATTCTAAACACAAATCATTCACAATTCACCTCATTCACTTCATCCTTCTACAAACACTCCATTCATCCCCAAAACACCAAAAATAGCTCCAACAAGCCTCCATTCCAATTCCCTACGAATTTCCTCTTTCTTTTCCATCACCACTCACCCAAACTCATCTCAAATCACCTCTTTAGTTGCCATACTCTAGATGTGAGGAAACTCTTGGAGCAGCATTAGACGTGGAGAAGCACTTGGAGAAGCCTTGGACACCACAAACAACTTCATAAATGAGTTTTTCTACTCTTGTTGCATTCATTATGTCTTCTCATTTATGTTTAAGTTTCATTTCCATTATGAGTAGCTAAATTCATAACTAGGGCTTCGATGTAACCTAACATGAATATTCTGGGTTTATAAGTTAAAGTTTTGAGTTTCAAGTTTGATTCATGATTCATGTTCTTATTCATTATGCTTATCAGTTAATATGCTTGTTTGGATGATTGATCACCATTAGAACTTGTTTATTAGCTATCTTGGTTTAAATCAAAAGTAGACACCATGCTTTGATTCGAATTGAACTATGAATAAGAAAAGTATGTATGGACATTCGACAATAGGGATTAGATACATGCTTGGTTGTTTAAATTGTTCTTCTATGCTTAATGGGTTCCTAATGCTTAATTTAGGTTAGACAACAAATGATCAAGTTAGGGAATTAGGAACACAAGGTTAGGACCAGACACCATGGCCTAATCATACTTTAGCTAGAATCAATCTTTGAATCCGAATTAGACTTGTCACTTAACTAATTTATAACCCAGAATTGAATTGTTATGGTGAATCGAATGCCCTAGTCTCCCAATCTATTTTCCAACCTACAAACATACTCTTTGTTACATTTGCTCACTTTGCTTTTGTTTAAAACTTCGTTTTGTCTCATTTATTCAACAATTACAATCACTCTTGCTTTAAATTCTATTTTAGACTTAACCTCCTACTTTCTTGAATTTGGTAATCTAAGTACATAACTAATATTAATTTCTCAGTCCTCGTGGGTACGACCTCGTACTTGTCTTGCTATACTACTAATTGGCCCGTACAATTGCGAGTTAACGTTTTTAACGAACAAATTTTGGCGCCGTTGCCGGGGACTGAACGAAAGTTCTTCCCTGGTTATGTGCCCAAGGTTACCCTATTCTTTTAGTAGTACTAATTAACTCAAGTTATTTTCTGTTTCAGGTTGTTTATGTCTAAAAATCCCTTCCTTGAATAAGTGAGGTCTTCGTTCCAACGTTCGAGATCTTTGAACACAGGGCCATCTTTGCAACCAAACCGGGTGATCTCTGAAAGAGAGTTGGAAACTGCAAAAGAGCAAGTCATTGCCACATTTGAAGGTCTTGCTATCCACACTGACCTCCCAGGTTCTTCACCTTCAAATTCGGAATCAAGTTCAGACCAAGAAGAAGAAGAAGAGATGGCTGCCAATGAGTTCATGGGAGACCTTGATATCCCAACAATTCCAGCATCCCCTTCAAGCATCTTGCTGCCCACCGCAGCCCGAAACTATGAGCTTAAATCTTCTTATCTTAATATGCTGCCTTCCTTTTATGGTTTACCTAATGAAGATCCATTAACTCATATAAAGGATATTTTTAATGTTGTGAGCTCTTTTCCATTGACAGGTGTGACGGAAGATCAACTTCGAATGAGAGTGTTTCCTTACACTTTGAAAGATAAGGCGAAATATTGGTTGAATTCTTTGAAGCCTGGTACACTCACGACTTGGGGAGCCATTCAAAAGAAGTTCTTGGAGAAATACTTCTCCACGCAAAAAACCGACATGCTTAGGGACAAGATCTTCCTATTTGCACAACAAGATGATGAGTCGTTTTGTGAAGCATGGGAGAGATTCAATGGGCTGCTCAATCAATGTCCTCATCATGGGATTCCATTGAAGCTTCAGATGCGTATGTTTTATAAAGGACTAACCCCCTCTAGTCATAATATTGTCACTAATTTTGCAGGTGGTTCTTATAAGACTAAGACTCCAGAAGAAACATATGAACTCTTTGAGGGGATAGCAATGGAGACCCAACACATCGATACAAGAGGTAAACGTATTGCTGGTGGTTCTAATGATTCTTCCAGTGTGCAGATTTCCAAATTGGAACAAAAGCTAGATGTCCTCCTTGCATTGAACTCAAGAAACCCTTCAAAGGAAGTGTGTAACATCTGTGAAACTCATGATCATCCTACCATTTCTTGTCCCTTTGGGACAGCATATCCAGAATTTGTGCAAGAGCAAGCTAAGTTGGTAAATTCCTACAACCGAGGTCCAATAAATGATCCATATTCTCAAAGTTATAATCCAGGTTGGAGGAATCATCCGAACTTTTCATGGAGGAATACACAGAATCAAGCAAATCCCCATTCACTCCAAAGGCCACAACAATCATCATCATTGGAGGATATAGTGAAGCAAATGGCAATCAACCAATCCAATTTCCAGCAAACTACACAAGCTGCCATCTCCAAGTTGGAAGTTCAATTAGGCCAGATAGCAACGGAAATAGCTCAAAGAGAGCCTGGGAAATGGCCAAGCCAAACCGTGATCAATCCAAAAAACCAAGAAGCCAAGGCTGTACATGTGCTCAGATCAGGTACGATTGTTGATAACAAAGTTGGTTCTAATCTATCAAATGATGTTGTGATTGTAGAGGATAAAGATGAAGAGGAAACCACAGCTATGGAAGAAGAACAACTCAAAACGTCCCAATCTGCTCCTAAGGCCAAATATGATTCTCAGGAGCCCAATCCATTTAAATTGCATAAAAGAGATGACAAATTTGTGCCATCACATCTTCATCAAGATAGATACATCCCACCTCCTCCATATATTCCACCGATTCCATTTCCAGGCCGTTTGAAAAAAGCAAATCAAGATAAGGCGTTTAAAGAGATTTATGATATTTTAAGTAAAGTTAATATCAATTTGCCCTTGCTTGATGTTGTTAAACAGATCCCTGCATATGGAAAGTTCATCAAGCACTTGATAACTCACAAGCTCAATTTTGCTCCAAGTGAAGAAGTAAAGCTCAACAAAAATGTGAGTGCTGTGTTGCAAAGGAAGCTTCCACCAAAACTAGAAGATCCTGGCAGCTTTGACATTCCCATTAACATCGGAGATAAGAAGGTTAAGAGCCATGTTGGACTTGGGAGCAAGCATCAATGTAATGCCATATTCAGTTTATCAGGAGCTTGGTTTAGAAGGAATGAAGAAAACGTCAATCCGTCTTGAACTAGCTGATCATTCTATCAAATATCCAAAAGGTATTGTTGAAGATATTTTAGTTCAAGTTAATACACTCATTCTTCCGGCTGATTTTGTAGTGATGGATATGGAGGATAACCCATATGGAGACCGTGTTGATCCCATTCTCCTCGGACGACCATTTATGGCCACTGCAGACACAATCATCAAAGTGAAAGATGGCACCCTCTCCATGACTGTTTTGGGTGAAACTGTTGAATTTAAAGTGTTTGATGCTCTCTCTCAACCTTCTATCACTCATGATACTTGTTTTTCAATTGATGTTGTGGATCATGAGATTTCTTCTAAAATTGTGCAGAAAAAGTCTAATGATGCTCTAGAAGCGGTTCTAACACAAGAAGAGGAAGATCTTTATGAATCAGAGTTCCAAGAAGTGATGGCTGCCTTAGAAGTGTTTAAGCCATATCCACCATCCTTTAGGCCACCACTCGAGCCTCTTGGACCATCCTCCACAAAATTGGAGCCATCCATTATCACCCCACCAAAGCTAGAACTTAAACCTCTACCCAATCATCTTAAGTATACTTATTTGGGTGCTAATGAAACTCTCCCTGTTATAATTGCTGCAGGTCTCACCTTACATGAAGAAGACATCTTAATTGAAGTTCTAAGAGAGCATAAAACAGCCATTGGATGGACCATAGCAGACATCAAAGGAATTAGTCCAAGCATGTGCATGCACCGAATTTTAATGGAAGAAGACAGCAAACCATCTCGTGATGCACAAAGGAGGCTAAATCCCAACATGAAAGAGGTGGTTAGGGCTGAAGTTTTAAAGCTACTTGATGTAGGAATCATCTACCCAATTTCAGATTCTAAGTGGGTGAGTCCTGTGCAAGTTGTTCCAAAGAAGTCTGGAATCACTGTTGTAAAGAATGAGAAGAATGAGCTAGTTCCATCACGAACTATCACCGAGTGGAGAGTTTGCATTGATTACAGGAAGTTGAACACATCCACGAGAAAAGATCATTTTCCCTTGCCTTTCATTGATCAAATGCTTGACCGTTTATCTGGCCATGCTTACTACTGTTTATAATCAAATTCCCATTGCTCCGGAAGACCAGGAGAAAACCACATTCACATGCCCATTTGGTACGTTTGCTTATAGAAGGATGCCATTTGGTTTGTGCAATGCTCCAGCAACTTTCCAAAGATGCATGATGGCAATCTTTTTGATATGGTGGAACGATTCATGGAGGTATTTATGGATGATTTTTCAGTTTTTGGTTCATCTTTTGATGATTGTCTTCACCACTTGTCTCTAGTGCTTAAAAGATGTCAGCAAACAAATCTGATTTTGAATTGGGAGAAGTGTCACTTCATGGTAAGACAAGGAATTGTGCTAGGCCATGTTATTTCAAGCAAGGGAATTGAAGTGGACAAAGCCAAGATAAATATCATCTCAAATCTACCACCCCCTTCCTCTGTTAAAGGAGTTAGAAGCTTTCTGGGCCATGCCGGATTCTATAGAAGGTTCATCAAAAAATTTTCAAGCATTTCAAGACCATTGTGTAATCTTCTTGCTAAGGATGCTGTTTTTGAGTTTGACGAACCTTGCATGGAAGCTTTTACGACCTTGAAGAAAGAGCTAACTTCAGCCCCTATTATCATAGCTCCAGATTGGTCTTTACCATTTGAAATAATGTGTGATGCCTCTGACTTTGCTATTGGTGCAGTTTTAGGTCAAAAGAAGAACAAGCTTCCCCATGTGATTCATTATGCGAGCCGGACCTTGAATGATGCCCAACTCAATTACTCCACAACAGAGAAGGAGTTGCTTGCTGTGGTTTTTGCTTTAGAAAAATTTCGTTCTTACCTTGTTGGTTCTAAAGTAATTGTTTATTCTGACCATGCTGCTCTTAGATACTTGCTCACTAAGAAGGAGCCAAACCACGCTTGATCAGATGGATTCTCTTGCTGCAAGAGTTCGATTTGGAGATTCGAGACAAGAAGGGATGTGAAAATGTGGTGGCTGACCATTTGAGCAGAATTGTGGTTGAAGACCAAGGAGAAGCTGTATTACCATTGAATGAGACTTTTCCAGATGAACAACTATATGTTGTCCAAGTCAAAGAGCCATGGTATGCTGATTTTGTTAATTATCTTGCTTGTGGTGTTCTTAGAAATGATCTAACTTATCAGGACAAGAAGAAGTTCTTCTCCATGGTGAAACATTATGTCTGGGATGAACCTTTCTTATTCAAGCATTGCCCAGATCAACTCATTAGAAGATGTGTTCCAGAAGGAACAAGAAAGCATCCTTAGGCACAGCCACGAATTGGCTTGTGGAGGCCACTTTGGAGCTAAGAAAACAGCACTTAAAATTTTACAATCAGGTTTCTTTTGGCCTACTCTATTCAAAGATGCATTTAATTTTTGTGTTAAGTGTGATAGGTGTCAAAGGATGGGAAACATAAGCCGCAGGAACGAAATGCCATTGAAGAACATACTCTTTGTGGAACTCTTCGATGTATGGGGTATTGATTTCATGGGACCATTCCCATCTTCCTTTGGTTATACCTACATACTTGTTGCTGTTGATTATGTGTCTAAGTGGGTGGAAGCCATAGCCACCAAAACCAATGATCATAAGGTGGTGCTGAAGTTCTTGAGGGACAATATTTTCACAAGGTTTGGTACTCCAAGGGCTGTCATTAGTGATGGAGGCAGCCACTTCTGCAACAAGCCATTTGAAGCACTCATGAAGAAGTACAACATCACCCACCGTGTCTCTACACCATATCATCCTCAAACTTCTGGTCAAGTAGAAATAAGCAACAGAGAAATTAAGCAGATCCTAGAGAAGGTGGTGAATAGTACAAGGAAAGATTGGGCTGCCAAGCTCAATGATGCATTATGGGCTTATAGGACTGCATATAAGACTCCCATCGGAATGAGCCCTTATCGTCTTGTATTTGGGAAAGCCTGTCACTTGCCAATGGAGCTTGAACACAATGCTTTTTGGGCCATCAAGAAGTTGAATTTTGATCTAGAGAAGGCCGGCCATGTTAGAAAGTTTCAGCTCAATGAATTGGAAGAAATTAGACATGAGTCCTATGAGAATCCAAAGCTTTACAAAGAACGTACCAAGAGTTACCATGACAGGAACATTCAACGGAAAGAGTTCAGCAAAGGTATGTTAGTTCTTTTGTTTAACTCACGTTTGCGTCTCTTTCCAGGAAAATTGAAGTCTAGGTGGCTTGGCCCATTCACTGTGGTTAATGTTTCTCCCTATGGAGCTGTGGAGATTCAAAACCCTAAAGATGGCTCAACTTTCAAAGTAAATGGACAACGTTTAAAGCCATTCCATGAGGGAGTGTCAGTTGGAACTCAAACTGGTCATGTGGTGGATCATCTTCCCTTCGTACAATCAAGTTAGCTAATGGCATAATGTCTTGCCAAGACATTAACTAAGGTGTTTCTTGGGAGGCAACCCATGTGTTGAAGAATAAGGTGCTTGGTAGCGGTCGACCTAATTGCATCAAGAGGGAGTTTCTCTAATCCTTTGTCTTAAATTTTCCCCTTATTATTTACATGTTCTCACTCATCTTTGTTATGCTTTAACATTGAGGACAATGTTCAATTTGAGTTTGGGGGTAGGGATTGACAATTTTGTTAGGTTTTGTGGTGGAGTTAAGTTGTGTGAGCCTTGTTTTGCTTAGTATAATTTTGTTCAATGTTTTGCAAGCTTATGAAAAAAAAAAAAAATTTTTTTTTTTTCATATGAGTTGACTTATGGTAATTCCAATGAGCATATCTGTTAATACAATGTCTAGGAGTTCTATAGGCGACACCTTGGGTGTCTAAGAAGTTTGGGTTTTAAGCGGGACCATTGTGACCTCTCCAAACTTCCCGGATCCCCTGGCTGTGTTTTCTGAGGTTCTTAACTGGTAATCCATGAGTCACTTGTATATTCGTGTGTTTTATTAAAAAAAAAAAAGAAATATATATATAATAATAATAATTAAAAAAATTAAAAAAATAAAAATAAAAATTAAAAATTAAATTTAAAAAAAAAAAAACCTTCTATTTCTTTTTCTTATTATTTGAAATTTATTTATTTATTTATTTTTATATTAGTTTTTTTTATTATATATTTAAATACTAATTTTTGTAAATGTTTATTAGTGGCTGGATTTTAAGTTATTGTGGACTGTCAAACACTGAAACACTACCCACATTAACCCTAAAATTAATTCTCCATCTTTCATTTTATCTAGCCGCCCGCTTACCCCTGAACATCTCAACTTCCTCTTCCTCCCGAACCAAACCTTCTCCAAATTGTTGCTTATTGTAGATCTCGTCAATGGAGAAACTCCAGGAGGCCATCGGTGGAAAGCTCAAGGAGGAGGAATCCGAATTGAGCATGGTGAAGGTGCTTAGCCCAATGGTTTTGTTGAGCTCACTGCCAGCTATCCCACCAGAAGATCCTAAGGGAAAGGACACCATTATGCAACGGGTGTTTGAGGTGATTGAGGTGCTCGTGGTTGTGTTTGCCATGGATCCCTCAGAAGTTACCATAGATGCCTTTCTGTTTCATAGAGGTAGGGTGATAGAGGAAATTAAAGACATGATTCCAAATTGGGATATGGATTGTGGATTAGAAGAAATGCAACTTGCGGGGCTGGCACATTGTTTAGATACTTGGAGGGTATATTTGCTAGATAAGAGGTTTGTGGCAAGAACTGTTGTGTTGAGCAGTCATATGTATTGTACAGGTAACATCCGAGTTGAGTTTGATATTTACTTAAGTGTGCTTAACGAGTTTGACTTCCAGTTAGGGTATATGACCACAAGGCTCCGAGACTTCGTGGAGCAGATGGATGAGTTGATGATAGATGCAGCCCTATATGATTCGTCTGTTTCAGACCCTTCGGAAAGTGAGTCAGAAGAAGAGCCATGGGTGAGCTCAGCCATCGATAGCATTTTGAGAAATGCTATGTTTGAAGGATGAACCATGCAGTGCCAGGTTACCCTTAACCCCTGTTTTCTGTTTTCTTATATGCTTTCACATTGGGGACAATGTCCAATTCAGTTCTGGGGGTATTAATGGAGGTTTTCAATTTTCAATTTTTGTTATTTGATTTGTGTTTTCAATTTTTGTTCACTTGATTTTTGTTTTCAATTTTTGTTCACTTGTATTTCAAATGTCATACAACCAATGTTATGGAGCTGCCATTGAGATTTTCATATCAAACATTTTACACTTCACAAAGCTTTTGCTCTTAGAATTCTGGTGGCTAAAGTACCATGCTCAGATTCTTGAAGGAGAATAGTGGAGACTACCCTAGTGAGCTATTTCGAGCCTAATTGCCTTCTTGAGAGGGTTTAAAGTGTTTCTATTCCTCATTTGTACTTATTTTCTTCAATTCACTCTAAATGATCTCATTGTTCCATTTTGATTGAATACTAAGGATGATTCTCTTTGCAGATATCAGGTGCATGCGTTCACTCATGAATGAACTCATTGAAGTGATGCTAGGCTATGTGTGTATAACCATTCTTTGTGCTTTCTTTTCACCCTACCCATTTGTGTGTTCCATCAGCTCTGTTGCAGCCAAACACTTCAAGCCATTTTCTTCTATCACCCTCATGATTCCCCT
The DNA here is from genome assembly GCA_020226455.1 of Prunus salicina. Lineage (NCBI taxonomy): Eukaryota > Viridiplantae > Streptophyta > Magnoliopsida > Rosales > Rosaceae > Prunus > Prunus salicina. The sequence continues at coordinate 26,313,736 of CM035341.1, read as the reverse complement.
AACTTTGTATCTCAATCTGAGATATTTAACTTATTATAACCATACCTTATAAAGCTTATAAATATACCAAGGTGTGCCAAGTTAAAGTTTGAAGTAAGAAAGTTGCTGCCACATGCCTAAATGTAAATTGGTGTGAATCTGTACAAGTTTCAAAAAAAAAAAAAAAAAAAAAAAAAAAAAGATCAAGTCAGCAAATAAGAAACATAAAGAGAAAGTGTTTCGATTTGATCTAAATGTGAAATATAAGGTCTATGCCAGATGATGCTATGAAGTTGCAGCCATACCATTCTAAATCAATGACACCTTGCAGGTCAATGAAGAATGCAACCTTGGTATGTTCTTAAGTTAATTGTATTCCTTCCAATTCTTCCACTTCCCTTAACCTTAGCCTTTCATTGCAACCTTGTGAAAGACCTAGCTGATCTTTGAGGATGTATTCATGGGTGTTGGTATGTATGTGTGTATCTCTATTCTTAGTATTTGATTCCCTTCATAAGATCTAACCAAATATTGTGCTTCTATTTCATATACTCATTATACTTGTTTGAGAGAATAAAACCATAGGTTCTGAGTGATTGAGTGCTATATGTGATAATTAGAGTTGAAGCATGTTCTTCCTTCAAGATTTGAGTATGTTTACTTTGAAGCCGTGTGCCTTTGAGCTATAGCTTCCACTTTACACAGTTATTGATCATCTATCTTGGCAACTCTATGGTGTTGGAGGTATGACTAAAGTTTTCTTTCATTTTCATTAGTTGTTTTCAAAGTTAGTTTTCTAACATTTTGTTTTGTAGAGTCAGTAAAGCGTTTGTGGGTATCGTTTCTGTTAAACCCTCAGGAGACACAACTCCTCCTACTAGGGATGCCTAGAGGTTTAAAGGCTTGTTGCATGCGCTCAATGCAATCGAGTTACCTACGAAAGTGGTCTAATAAACTTCTCGTTTTATTTTTATCTTTGTTTTTCCTTTTGTTTTACTCGAGGACTAGTAAAATCTAGGTTTGGGGGTATTTGATCGGTGCATAATTACATATCTTTTTGTACCCTTCTAACTTATGATTTGGTTATGTTTTTGAGTTAAACTTGTGCTTTTAATAAAGTTTGTGTATGTTTCAGTGTAATAAGAATGAGACTCATTACATGCATTTTGAAGACAAGTTAGCTCAAAATAGTGTCTGCAGATCAGTCACATTCACGGATTAACCTGTACTTGCTCAAGAAGAACCAGATAATGAGCCATACATCATTGGAAAGATACGGAAGTCTAGTTTCCGTAGCATTTTACGGTTCATGATTTGGAGTCTTCTAGAGGAAGTTATCCACGATTTAGCAGCTCAAGGTCAAAATTCGGCAGCATCTGCGTTACTGGGCCAAAAATTACATTTGAAGGTCTTTCCTATTTTTCCTTGAGTTGGGCTGCATATGCTTGGAAAGATAAGACAAAGGGCTTGAAGATCCATATTTTTCCAGAATTGTTTGGAGTGAATAACAAGCCCAAAATCGGCCCACAAGCTGACTATGTCATGCATGACTATCTAGTGGGATTTGTTGGTGAAGTGCACTAGCCAAAAGAATGAGTTTCTAATTACAATGGGATTTGTTGGTGAAATGCACTAGCCAAAAGAATGAGTTTCTAATTACAAGTGCTATTGGCATAAACCATATTCAATTCAAATATTCCTCTTCCATTCTCCCTATAAATAGCACTCCAATTCTAAACACAAATCATTCACAATTCATCTCATTCACTTCATCCTTCCACAAACACTCCATTCATCCCCAAAACACCAAAAATAGCTCCAACAAGCCTCCATTCCAATTTCCTACGAATTTCCTCTTTCTTTTCCATCACCCCTCACCCAAACTCATCCCAAATCACCTCTTTAGTTGCCATACTCTAGATGTGAGGAAACTCTTGGAGCAGCATTAGACGTGGAGAAGCACTTGGAGAAGCCTTGGACACCACAAACAACTTCATGAATGGGTTTTTCTACTCTTGTTGCATTCATTATGTCTTCTCATTTATGTTTAAGTTTCATTTCTAGTATGAGTAGCTAAATTCATAACTAGGGCTTCGATGTAACCTAACATGAATGTTCTGGGTTTATAAGTTAAAGTTTTGAGTTTCAAGTTTGATTCATGATTCATGTTCTTATTCATTATGCTTATCAGTTAATATGCTTGTTTGGATGATTGATCACCATTAGAACTTGTTTATTAGCTATCTTGGTTTAAATCAAAAGTAGACACCATGCTTTGATTCGAATTGAACAATGAATAAGAAAAGTATGTATGGACATTCGACAACAGGGATTGGATACATGCTTGGTTGTTTAAATTGTTCTTCTATGCTTAATGGGTTCCTAATGCTTAATTTAGGTTAGACAACAAATGATCAAGTTAGGGAATTAGGAACACAAGGTTAGGACCAGACACCATGGCCTAATCATACTTTAGCTAGAATCAATCTTTGAATCCGAATTAGACTTGTCACTTAACTAATTTATAACCCAGAATTGAATTGTTATGGTGAATCGAATGCCCTAGTCTCCCAATCTATTTTCCAACCTATAAACATACTCTTTGTTACATTTGCTCACTTTGCTTTTGTTTAAAACTTCGTTTTGCCTCATTTGTTCAACAATTACTCTCACTCTTGCTTTAAATTCTATTTTAGACTTAACCTCCTACTTTCTTGAATTTGGTAATCTAAGTACATAACTAATATTAATTTCTCAGTCCTCGTGGGTACGACCTCGTACTTGTCTTGCTATACTACTAATTGGCCCGTACAATTGCGAGTTAACGTTTTTAACGAACATGAGTCACACTCCTTGTCAGTCCAGTTTCGTGGGTCATCTTGCAGTCCTCATTTCAGCAACTTACACAGGTCGGATGAGGAGACATCCTTGATAGAAGTTGTTCCAATTGGTGTCTATTATAACATACCCAAATGTCAGCCCAATTGGATAAATCTGGAGCCCTCAGCATGTCAAAGACTGAACCAAGTTCACAGAAAAGTCATGTTGGCTGCCATCACATTTAATGTGGCTACATCCCTAGAGCCATGTGTTGTCACATTAGAGCAATCACACATAGGAGACAAATCAACCAGGGAACTCAAAAAGATGAACAAAAGTCAAGCTTTCCATAAAGAAACCCAGAATAGTCCACCAAAGCATGTATTTGGTAGCTGGAGCAGTTGGCATGTATGGGCAGCTGGAGCAGTTGGGCAGTTGAGCAGTTGGGAGCAGCTAAGAGAGGTGTGCTTCATTAGCCAAAAGGGAGGACGAAATTGCACTCTATAAATAGAGAGCTGCACACTCATTCAAGGGGGGCAGACACACACATTCACTTCATCCATTACTCTCATACACATATTCAGATTCACCACAAAGAGAGAAGAGAGCTTGGAGTTGTCCTGGGAACTACATTGCTACCAGCTAGTTCTTCTCTTCTCTTTATCCTATATATGTATTTCTTATTTTCTGTATTCATAGTTATGTTTAACTAATCCATTTAGTTTTCAGACCAAAAAAAAAAAAAAAAAAATCCATTTAGTTAGGGCTTAGGATGAAGCCCTAGTCATGAATATTCAATGTTATGGATGATTTTATAGTTAATTGATTTCCTTGCTTTCATTATCAAGTTGTTAATCTCCAGTTTATTATGTGCTTGATGTATATTTTCTTGGAGTAGCTAACTAGGATTTTATGCATCTAGCACAGGTTGGGAAGTGGTTTAGATTCACCAATTCTACTCTCCTTTCACAAGCAACACATGAATGACCTAAGAATCATTCAAGGGGTTAATAACCATAGGTTGACTAGGACAGATACCATGTTCTAGGACTTGTGTGATTATCATATTCTCATGGAGCTTAATGACTCTTATATGCTTTATTCTAAGTAGATACCATACTTAGGTTGCATATTAGAGATCACGTGTTGTGTAGATACGATGCACGATTATATGCCTTAGGAGAATCATGCATCCTGCACCTAGATACCATAAGCTGGTATGCGATAATCTATTGTTGATGAAGCTTGAGTCAATTTCTATGCATTCATAACTTGGATAGGAAAACTAGTGGTGGATTCCAAGGCTCTCACACCTCTAAATTATTGTTTCACAATTTGTTAATTGCAGCCAGTGTTCACTTTCATTTCGCTTTCTTCTTTTCATTTCAACAACAAAACCCCCCGTTTTGAGTGCGTGTGTGGTGCTAGGATTCTGTCCTAGACCTTGAGTAATTAGCAAGATGCATTATTGAATTCGACCTTGCCTTTAGCTAGTTAGTCAATTTCTTTGTTCTATGTTTTTCTAGCATTCTAAGTAATTTAACTTGGAACCAAGTTACCATTCTCCGAGGGATCGACCTTGTATTTACATAAGCTACACTATAAATGGTTCGTGCACTTGCGAGAATTAAAGTTGCTGTTTTTAATAACTCATTTTAGTTGTTAAGAATAGGTCCAACACATATACCCGCATCTTTTATGGTTCTTCTTTGGTTCAATGTGCTGGATTGAAACCCAAACTTTTGGTTTTTAGGTTGAAAAAACGGTTGTATATGGCTAGGCCATGATGTAAGAAATATTATGGGGCCCTGCGTAAGTTGCAGTTTGGTTTCGGTTGGACTTAAAGCTCGCTATAGCCCAAGGATGGTACTGTTCACAGGCTTAAGTGGGCTATAGCCCAATGTAAAATATGTAGAAAACTAAACTAAATTTTATAAGCTATTTCTACTCCCCAAAAATTTTAACCTACCCCACTTGCCTTTCTAAATTTTTTTTTTTGGCCAAATATTGTAACTTGCCTTTATTTAATATTAGTCCAACCTTTTTGGGTTGACTCTAATATAATAAGCTAATGGAAAAAATACATATTGTTATTTAATAATATAATATATCTTCAACCCACTTGCATTCTCTTTGCCTACTTACCCTTTTTTTTTTATTGTCGAATTTTACCAATTAACCATAAACTCTATTCTTTGGATTTTGTTTGACCTAACAAAACAATCCTCTATTTTCTTTTCTCTCAACCACTAAAAAGTATCTCATATCTCATTGAACTTTGATCAAGTGGCAATAAAGAATCATATATAGGTATTCTTACTTTATTTCCTCTCAAGGTAAACTTAATTGTAGTTTTCAATCTATTTGCTTATGCTGTGTATTTACTAAAGAATGCTATTCTAAATATTTGAGTTTATATTATATGTATTTCTACTACAGGTATTGACAAATTAAGGTTCAGGTACAATAGATCTTATTGTTTTTTTTTCTTCTTCTGGCTTTCTATACAGTAAATCTTGATAGTAGGTACAATGAATATTATTATTAAATATTGGCTTTATGCTTCATGGCTGCAGTTGGATTGCATATATTTTGGATTGCTTCTGTTGGATTGCATCTGCATTGCTTCTAGCTTTATAGTATTCTTGTTTGGACATAATATCACATGTTGATGATAATAGACCGACAAAGAGGGGAAAAACAATTGATTCATTCTTCAAAAAAAGTGGTAATTGTACTTCAATTCCGAAAGAACCTATGCATCTCGAACCTCAAATAATTGGACCTAAAGAATTTGATGCTACTTCTTTAGAATGGGATCCAGTGAAACACATTGCCATTTGTGAATACCCCATTAATCAACAGTATGAGATTCGAAAGGCGTATATCAAAATGGGGCCTTATCAATCTAAACTTTTTGAATATCCAAGGACTTTGTTCAGGAAATAGAGACGTTGATTTCAATATTCTTGGTTCTCACAGTTTCCATGGTTAGAGTATTCTCCTTCGCCATAAGGCATATTGTTTACCATGCTTTGTTTTTGAACAAAATCCAGCAAGTGGGTCTGCACTAATTACTGATGGGTTCAACATTTGGAAAAGAGTTAATGATGGAAAAAATTGTGCATTTTTGCTTCATGTTGGAGGTCCATCTTCACCACATAACAAATGTGTAAGATGTGCTGAGGACTTAATAAAATCTTCTCAACATATTGAGAAAGTGATTCATATACAACCGAAAGAGCAAATTTTGAAGAATCGATTACGGCTCAAGGCAACAATTGTGAGTATTCGATGGCTTACATTTCAAGCATGTACTCTTAGAGGTAATGATGAATCTATATAGGTAATGATGAATCGTGGTAATTTTATTGAATTGATAAAATATACAACTCAATGGAATGACAAAGTTGTTGAAGTTGTTTTAGAGAATGCCTTTTGGAAATACTAAATATATCTCAGGGTTGATTTGATCGATGCATAATTACATATCTTTTTGTACTCTTCTAACTTATGATTTGGTTATGTTTTTGAGTTAAACTTGTGCTTTTAATAAGTTTTGTGTTTGTTTCAGTGTAACAAGCTTGAGACTCATTAAATGCATTTTGGAGACAAATTAGCCCAAAACGGTGTCTGCAGATCATTCAATTTCACGGATTAACCTGTACTTTCTCAAGAAGAACCAGATAATGAGCCATACATCATTGGAAAGATACGAAAGTCTAGTTTCTGTACCATTTTACGGTTCATGATTCTGAGTCTTCTAGAGGAAGTTATACATGATCTAGTAGCTCAAGGTCAAAATTCGGCAGCATCTGCGTTACTGGGCCGCAAATGACATTTGAAGGTCTTCCCAATTTTTCCTTGAGTTGGACTGCATATGCTTGGAAAGATAAGACAAAGGGCTTGAAGATCCATATTTTTCAAGAATTTTATGAATGTATTAACAAGCCCAAAACGAACCCAAAAGAAGAGTGCAATGCATTGTCATGCATGACATATGTATGATGAAGTGCACTATCTAGTGGGAGTTGTTGGTGAAGTGCACTAGCCAAAAGAATGAGTTTCTAATTATAAGTGTTATCTAGTGGGAGTTGTTGGTGAAGTGCACTAGCCAAAAAAATGAGTTTCTAATTACAAGTGCTATATAGTGGGAGTTGTTGGTGAAGTGCACTAGCCAAAAGAATGAGTTTCTAATTACAAGTGCTATCTAGTGGGAGTTGTTGGTGAAGTGCACTAGCCAAAAGATGAGTTTTTAATTACAAGTTCTATTGGCATAAACCATATTTAATTCAGATATTCCCCTTCCATTCTCCCTATAAATAGCACTCCAATTCTAAACACAACATCATTCACAACTCATCTCATTCACTTCATCTTTCCACAAACACTCCATTCATCCCCAAAACACCAAAATAGCTCCAACAAGCCTCCATTCCAATTCCCTACAAATTTTCTCTTTCTTTCCCATCACCACTCACCCACACTCATCCCAAATCACCTCTTTAGTTGCCATACTCTAGATGTGAGGAAGCTCTTGGAGCAGCATTAGACGTGGAGAAGCACTTGGAGAAGCCTTGGACACCACAAACAACTTCAGAAAGGGGTTTTTCTACTCTTGTTGCATTCATTATGTTTTCTCATTTCTGTTTAAGTTTCATTTCCATTATGAGTAGCTAAATTCATAACTAGGGCTTCGATGTAACCTAACATGAATATTCTGGGTTTATAAGTTGAAGTTTTGAGTTTCAAGTTTGATTCATGATTCATGTTCTTATTCATTATGCTTATCAGTTAATATGCTTGTTTGGATGATTGATCACCATTAGAACTTGTTTATTAGCTATCTTGGTTTAAATCAAAAGTAGACACCATGCTTTGATTCGAATTGAACTATGAATAAGAAAAGTATGTATGGACATTCGACAACAGGGATTAGATACAAGCTTGGTTGTTTAAATTGTTCTTCTATGCTTAATGGGTTCCTAATGCTTAATTTAGGTTAGACAACAAATGATCAAGTTAGGGAATTAGGAACACAAGGTTAGGAGCAGACACTATGACCTAATCATACTTTAACTAGAATCAATCTTTGAATCCGAATTAGACTTGTCACTTAACTAATTTATAACTCAGAATTGAATTGTTATGGTGAATCGAATGCCCTAGTTTTCCAATCTATTTTCCAACCTACAAACATACTCTTTGCTATATTTGCTCACTTTGCTTTTGTTTGAAACTTCGTTTTGCCTCATTTGTTCAACAATTACAATCACTCTTGTTTTAAATTATGTTTTAGACTTAACCTCCTACTTTCTTGAATTTGGTAATCTGAGTACATAACTAATTTTAACTTCTCAGTCCTCGTGGGTACGACCTCGTACTTGTCTTGCTATACTACTAATTGGCCCGTACAATTGCGAGTTAACATTTTTAACAAACATGATTCAAAAGAAAATTTTACATATTCTTGCAGACAAAGTTAGAACTAAAATTCATGAAGAAGTTGGAGAATCAAATTATTGTATTCTTGTTGATGAAGCAAAAGTTGCATCTAATAGAGAGCAAATGGCCATTATTTTAAGATTTGTTGATAAATATGGTTTTGTACGAGAACCTTTTTATTTATTTATTTTTTTTTGAGATTGTGAGGATTGAAGATACTAGTTGTTCAACACTAAAACAAGAGATATACTGGGTTCTTATTAATTATGATCTCCAAATTGATAAAATGCGAGGTCAAGGATATGATGGGGCTAGCAAAATACGAGGCGCATGGAATGGACTACAAGTATTATTTCTTAGAGATTGCCCCTATGCATATTATGCCCATTGTTTTGCTCACATACTACAATTAGTATTAGTTGCAGCATCAAAAGATGTTGCTCCTATTTGGTTGCTCTTTTCACATTGAATGCTTCTCCCAAGCTATAGGAACTCAAGCAATTGATATTGCACATATGTTGGATATTGGTGAACATGAGACAGGAAGAGGGGCTAATCAGATTAGTACCTTGCATCGACCTGGAGCTACTCGTTGGGGATCTCATTATGATTTTTGTTTGGACTTGATAAATATGTATAATGCATCTTGTACAATTGTTGAGACATTGATTAAGGATGGAGCCAATAACTCCATACGCGGGGAAGCTATTGGTACTTTCAAAGCTATGACATCTTATGAGTTCATTTTCGTCTTGCATTTGTTGGAAAAAATTATGGGACTTATTGATAGCCTTTGTTGAGCATTACAAAATAAATCTCAAGATATATTGACTGCCATGAATTTAGTACACAATACAAAAGATATTCTTAAGAAAAATTTCGTTTGGATGGATGAGATATTTTCCTAGAAAATGTGGAATCATTTTGCCAAAAAAAAAAAAAAAAACATGACATCGATAACCCAGATATGATTTATTCAATGATACAATAGATTATCAATTGGAAGAGTTAAACAGTAGATTCAGTGAAGGAACAATGGAACTTCTTATTCTTAGTTCTGCTTTGGACCCTACCAATGATTTTAAAGCATTTAAGATTGATGATAATTGCAAGTTTGCAAAGAAATTTTATGCGCTGATTTCACTGTTAAAGACTTGTGTTTATTGACATGTCAACTAGAACTTTTTGAGTTTGAAGTACATCAACAAGATCTTGATATCTTTCGAACTATGTCTACTCTTTCTGATTATGTCAAGTATTAAATAAAACAAATAGAGCAAATGCATATTATTTGATTGATAGGTTGGTTCGTTTAGTGTTAACTCTTTCCGTTTCTACAGCAACTACAGAACGAGCATTTTCAACTATGAAACATGTTAAGACTGTACTTCGCAACAAGATGGAGGATGAGTATCTTGCAGATTCCCTTATTGTCTATATTGAGAAAGAACTTTATGTGAATATTGATTCAGATTCAATAATCAATGACTTTGATTCTCTCAAGGAGCGTAGGGCTCCACTTCATTAGGTCAGCTCTTTTTTTTATTTTTTAGCAATGTAATATTTGTTTGATGTTTGACAATATGTGTTTAATTTAATGTTTATATATATATATATATATTTTTTAAAGAAAAGTAAGCTTATAATAGATATCTCATTATATATATATATATATATATAAATTAGTCCACCCCTAAAACAATTCCTGGTTCCAAGGATTAAAATATCGGCCGTGCAGATAATATCGGGCCTCCAATTTACAGATATTTCGGGAGATATATCGTTATCGTTTTAGGTATCGGGAAAAAATCAACAAAAATGACAGATATAGGCATTGAAACACATAATTTTGGTGTAAAACTTTCATAGATGTTATGTACATTGTCAATGAATGTATTGAACAAATAAAACTCAAAATTTACTAATAATAAGATATATATATGATGAAATATAAGTGGTATATAATGCGCGTTAATGAAAAGTTTGAAAATAAAAAGTTGATTAGAATGAATAAACCATGCATAAATCCATAGTTTATTTAAACATTGAATTACAATTTAGATGAGTGTCCAACTACATAAATGAAGAGCTCCTATGAGGTTCAAACAATGTGGAATAGCCATATAGATTCATACAATAATCATACCAAGTAATGTAACCCGAGTTGTTTGTAAGCCATGTTTGAACATGGTGCACATGTGTCTCTCTTGAGCTCTCTACTGTCATTCTATATATGGGATAGTTAGGATCAACCCAACTAGTAGGTCCATAATCTGTTTCATCATCTTGAGCTCTATATCTAGTTTCACTATAATCAGACATGACATAACCATAGCCATCATAAGATTCATTTGAGTTAGTACTAGGTCTAGATTCTTTTGATGCATACTCCAAAACATCTTTTGAATTGAATATTGCCAAAAGCCTTCACACATATCTAATCACTGCACATATACCTCCAAAAAATATTTTCAGTTTCAATTTGCTTCAAAACTTTTGAATTTTTTTGGGTTTTGTTATGGGTATCAGGAAATATCGAGAATATCGGCAAAATATCTGGGATATCGCACTTATCGGGGATATATCGTCGATATCGGGGAAGATATGACCTTACCCCCCAATATCGATGTCGACAGTTCAAAATATCGATATATCGGCCGATATATCGGTGTATCGGCCGATATTTCAATCCTTGCCTGGTTCCGTCCTTGTTATAGCCTGCATGGAGATGGGCCCGTTTAAAAGCTAGTATGATGTCAAATATGTTTTTAATACAAACGGAATGACTACCCTAAATCAAAAAACCATATTTAATCTCTATGATTCCAATGGTATAAAAAAAATTCAACGACCCAAATTCAAATGCAACGATCAAACTAGTAATATTTTTTTAGTACGATTCATAATCTAAACTATAGGGGAGAGGGGGTTTCTCACTCACACACACTACTATAATGTTATGGGGGTCTAAACCTGAGACGAGCTAGACCATGTTGGCATCAAAATCATAATATTAATCTAAATCGGATCCAATCTCAAAACTCATCCCAAACTCTATAAATAGCTATCTATTTGTTTTTTCATTAAAAAAAAAAAAGCTATCTATTTATTTAACACAAAATCAATTTCTTCCTCTCTCACGTACATAGGTGCTTCAATCCTTTTCATTGTCCTTTCATTAAGTGAAATAAAATTATGTTTTTGAAATTTAAATTTTTTGAATTAAAATGTTCATAAAAATAAATTATAATGGTATACACAAAAATTACTCATAAAAAGTTAATCACACAAAAAATTTGAGGTTAAAACTACTCTGAAATAATTAATAAAGTTGTGGACTCAATTTTGAGACTGTTTGTGTACATGAACATTTGTATTTTGAAAGATAGAATTTTTGGTTTAGCTCCATAAACATTGAAAATGGTCTTTGATTAAGAAAACATTGAAAATGGTCTAACAATAATATTAAAATTTTCAAAATTATAGAGCACTTTACGATAAACCCTAAAACCTTTCGATCGATGCATACCCTTGAACAAAAAAATGAACAAAAGAAAAGTGAATAAATAATGAGTTTTTCTATTTAAACCCCACACTTCTCTTTGTTCACCCCATATTCTAAGTTCACCCCAACTTCTAATTCAAAATTTCAAAATTTTAAGAAAACCCCACTATCTTCCCAAACTATCCCTGAATACACACCCAGCAAAAAAAAATAAAATAAAAAACACCAACTTCACACCCCACACTCCACACCCCGCTATCTTGCCCCTCACCATTGATGAATAAATGACTACGGTTGTGTGAATTTAGTTTTGTTGATTTGGCTGAATTTTGAGCTTGTATGGCTAAGAAGTTATGCAAATTTTTACAGTTTGATCCAGTTGTTCATATGTGCATTGTTGTGTTGTTCAATAAAATCCCTAATTCTGATGTTCCAAGGCATCAGGGTTTTGCTTGTACTGCAACAATTGGTGCATGAGACTTATGCTGATTTCGATTTCTCTGCTAGTTGGAGTGAAATAGTTTTGTTCCTAACTCTTCCCTAGTCTGCTGCTGTAATTCATGTACAGCAGAAGACTGATTTAGCTAGCCCCGATGAGAATGTTGACAATTAGAACTTTAGCATGTTGGCAATTACAAGTTTTAGCCCTTGAATTGGTCATGTCAGTTTATCTTTGCAGGTCCTTTTCTTTTGGTTTCTTTCACTAGAAGCAGTTGGGTTGTCGTTGTTCATAGTCTTGGCACTTGATGAAGAAAAAAACTGAATATATGAACTCAAACTAAATGCTTGGTTACTAATTGTCACTGCCTTGAAATTCTGTTTCTATCAGATACATAGATTCGAGTTGTCATGGAGATAAATTAAGTCCAGTTTTGTTGTCTTCCATAGGCCATGTGTTTTTCCAGAACTTAATATGAAGAGTGGTGGGTGGGGTGTGTGTATAGATGTACTAGGGTTAAGTAAGTTGGATGGCTTTTTATGTCTTTTTACACAATAGTAAAATTTAAGAGCTTAATGATTTAAGTATTGGGGCGAACAAAGAAAAGTACGGGGTTTAAATAGAAAAACTCTAAATAATCTCGACAGATACTCTACAACTATATGATTCAGTTGTAACTTCACCGCTACACAGAAACGAACCTTCACAAGTTACAGTCCTCTCTCTCTCTCTCTCTCTCTCTCTCTCTCTATCTCTCTGTACCTCTCCCTCCCTCCCTCCCTCACTAGCCTATGGCAGAGGATATGGATTCTGATACATGCGTCGGCTTCAAACGAACAATCAAAGAGATCCAAGAAACCCAAACTCTCACACAACGCTCTAACTCTCCATCTGCTGCAATTCCAGAACAAGAAAGCCACTCGTCTGAGATCGTTTCTCCGCTGAAACAAGACTCAGATTTCATCGACAAGAGTCCTCCTTGTTCGGTCTCCGATTCCTTCAAGAAGGTCAAGCTTTCACCTCACGGCCAAGCCTCTGAAACCCATCTTGAAGAAATTCAAGAAATGCCCAATTATGTGAGTGGAAAGGCCGAAGCTTGCGGTTTAATTTCTGGCTTAACTGTATCTGATGGAGTTGCTCAAGATTTTATGGAAATTTGTGAAATGGGTCTTGTTACTGATAGCGAATTTGTGAAAACTGAGACTGAACAGACACCGGATGATGAGAAAGAAAGGGTTGTTTCGGATTTGGTTGACAAGAAAGGTGAAGGTTCTGTGATAAGTGAAGTGGGTTTTGCTGATATCGAAAAGTTAATGCAAGAGACGAAGTCTGTTACTGAATTGGACTGCAAGGAAGGGATGGATGCTTCTCTGTCTACTTCTGTTGAAAACAAAGTGGTTTTTGTTGGAAAAGAAGCGGAATCTCAGAGTTCCTTGGAACTGAAAAAGAAGCAATTACTGGAGGAAGTTGAAGCCATTCTTGTGCCTGCAGAAAAGACCCTTGTGCAAAGTGGTACTGATGGGTCTCTCAGTTCTTTCAAGATTGAAGTAATTGATGATACTGCAATGATATCATTGCTTGGCAATGGCTGTGGAAAGGAGTTGGGTTTTCTGGGTCCTGCTAAATGTGTTGCACAGGGGAATGGAAACAAGAATGGAAAAAAAGAAGTGAATGGGAAAAAAAAGGCAAGAACCTCAGGAAGAAAGGAAAAAGTGACTAATCATCTGGTTGAAGCTCATAGCGCGAGTTTAAAGAAAGGGAAAGGAACCAAGATCTTTTACTCGAGGATGGAGTTGGAGGCCATGAGGTATGTGAACGTGGTTGAACAAAAGAAACTGTGGAAAGATATATACCGTGGACTTGGGCCACTCGTGGCCAAGGAGTATGAAAATTTGGCAAGTGTTAAGCACCAGAAGAACATCCACAATAACTTTGAACCTCACAAACGCTTTGAGAAGATGGAAGTGCCACCTGGTATTCTTGGTAAGTACAATTTTTTATTATTATTATTTTCTTTATACATTTTGTGGGCTAAATCTTATTAGAACTCAGTTGGATGATAAAAAGATGATGTATGAAACTTATATGTTCTAGTAATTGTAATTTTTATGAGTTAATTTTTGTTAGTATGGAGAGCGGTATTTAAATTAATTTCTTGCAACTTATATCTGCTAGTAATTGTAATTTCTATGAGTGAATTATATTTGCTAGTGATTTTGAACTCAATGAACTCCCAGCTTGGTCGTCAAAGAATTGCTCTATCTTTTTCTTTTTAAATTCCTTCTATTGTAATGCATAGCATTTTAATGTATGAATTAGAAGAGTCTTTCAGAATTAGCTTTTGTAGCATTATTAATTTTTATGCAATTCTTCTTTCTAATGAAAAGATCCTTCTATTATAGCATAGCATTCTAAATGTGTGCGAACCACTGAGACAGAGTGTCCATCATAATAGTTTTACAGAACCAGTTCTCTAAACCTCTAGACAACATGATAGAATACTGCTTAAATGACATTTATTTGGTTAGGATAAAGTGCTTATGACTTAATATCCCAGGTTGTTCCCGGGACTCTATAATAGTTTTGGCTGTTGTCCTTGTCAGCGTTAAAAGGTTGTTTGGATATTCCCTTACTTTGCTTCGGATTTGTCAATGTAATGATAGAGGTTGAACAAACTCGCCTACTTTAATGGTGAATAGCCGTTCTGTTTTGTCTTGGTCAAGTTTAGTGGGCTCAGAGGCAATAAATTGCCAACGGACCTTTTTCACAAACGACATTTTTTTTTCTTTTGGCATCGTCTTTGCTGAACCATATCTGGTTCCTGCCCCCCTCTCCCTCTATTATAGCCTTAAGTAGCTAGTCTTCGTTCTTGCATTCCCTAACCAGTAAATAAGTGGTGTCATTGTTTCTTTGATTACTCAAGTAAGTGATATCCTAACCGAATTCCCCTCTCTCACTCTTTCTACTTTGCTAATAAAAACACTCGTCTTTGTTGCCTACTGCCTCATTTAAAGTAGTTTATCAGGTACCTTATTGTTCTATCTCTACATCACTTTGACAAGGAAGCCTGCATTGCCATTCAAGTATATGCATCGTGGCTTTTCATAATGTGACATGTCCAGTATTTTGTCCATTCTATTTCTGACACTCAAAATTCCAGATTATTTGATTTTCAGCACTTAATTTAGACTAATTTTCTTCAACATTTGAAAATGCTTTGTGGTTGTTTGGATCTGGTGACAATATTTTATCTCTCCTTTTTTTCTTTTGCACTTACTTTGGGCTGTTGTCATTTTGAAATCTATCATTTTCTCAAAGTACATCTCCTATGTTTCTTTTTCTACATTAGCTTGATTTCTTAAAGATCAAGGGCATAAGATTTTAAATCTTTGTCTTTCTGTTCATTGTTGCACTCATAGTCCTTTACTTTCCGAAGTGCAGCTTCTAACCAGTTTCACAGACTTTCTTCCAATCCTGTAATCCATTTGTAGACATTTTTGAATTCTCTTCATATGTCTTTTCTCTCGTTGTTCTTAGCTCTGATTGTGTCAATTTGATGGGTTCAATTTCTGTTGTGCACAGGTGTGGTTGCTTCAAGGGGAAGATGGAATCAAATGAATATCTTTGTGCATTGAAGAATGACCTAACACAATCTGCAAAAGACCTAATGTCCAACGTTCTCGACATGTGTTTCTTCTTCTGTGTACTTAGGTCCTTGATAGGGTTGTCTTGTGTACTACTTGTATACAGTCCTTGTACATGGAAATTCTTGCTTTTGGTTCTATTTTGTGAAACATGCTTAGTCATAAAGATGTTGGTATATACATTCTTCCTGTAGATGAACAGTAATAAAAATGATATTCCCATGTAATTTGTAGTTGTTTTGACTGCGCACTTGAATGAAAGGAGTTTCTTTAACCTGTTTACCTTTACTTCTATGGATGTCACTAAAAACACATTACCTTTTTTTTTTTTTTGGTTCAGATCAAATCTGTTGTTTCTTCATTTGTGTGATATTGCTAAGATTTTTGTGATTACTTTCAGGGGAAGCATTTTCAGAAAATGTGGATATTGAATTAGAAAACTTGGTGAATAATCAAACCCAAGATGCAAGTCCCCTGGACCCTTTTTGCAGTTACAGTGCCACTGATGAAAATGGCTACCCATTTCCAGAAAAAGAGTGTAGTGAAGATGATGACAGTGATGAAGATTATGCTAGCATTCAGAGACCTGCCTTTGTGGTTGAAGGAGAACCCAACTTTGATTCTGGTTCACCAGAAGATGGACTTGAATATCTTAGGCGTGTCAGGTATAATTATTTGGTCTTGTCTATACCATCCCCTTCCCCTCTGTATCTGATTGATAACGCTAACTGCCTGCAGTATGTAGGCTATAACATGGTGGCCTTCTTCATGGTATATAGGCCATGGGTTAAATGTTGGTTCTCGAGGGTGATTGGTTGCGTGGGATGACTAGTTGTTATAACCATGACTATTGTTGGAACGAATTTCTTAATTACTGAAGTAGATCCTACATTATTGTGATTCGGGGAGTTTTCTTGGTATGCAAAAGATGCAAAATCAGAGGATCAGATTCCTTGCTGTATGGCTGGAAGTCATGAGTTACATTTTAACGCCAGCCTACTAGAAACCTTCTTTTGAAATTCCTTCTTTTGAAATTCCTTCTTTTATAGCAAGGATCAGATTCCTTGCTCTACATAATGCTTTTGAAACCTTCTTTGAGACATGAATGAATTTAGAGAATTTCCAGCAAGCATATGCTTCTCCCTAGGATTGTATGATGCAACCTAACCTTAGGCATGATGCCTAAGGCCTCTAGGATTGATTGCTAGAACCATACTAGTGTCATGATAGTAGTTGTATCATTTCCGTGCTTCCTTAATTCCTTTCTTTAACTGCCAACAATTTGCATCAACCACAAGGACTTACACTCCAACCAGATTTTTTCTACTTATCATTCTTGCTTGTCCTGCATCTTTTGATTTACTTATTATGGTTTATCTATTTATTTATTCCTTCTTTTCTGCCTCGTTCTTCATTGATGTGTGAAAGTAGAATTTGTCGTTGTTTCATCTCATAGTCTGTACATCCTTGGCGTAAGGGATTACATCTTTCAGGGCTAATACCATATTCATGATTATTTTTTGTGTATATTTTAGAACATAAAAGGACTGTGTTGACCCACATCTTAGAAAAACATAAGATTTTAAACTTATTTATTTATATATTTTTTATTTATAAGAAACATAGATTTTCATTGAAAAGAAAAGGAGATCACCACACAGGGGACAAGGTGTTCCATAATCTACACCCAACTAAAGAACAAAACAGAAAACCAATGAAAACAGAACAAAAGAACAAACTAATATACAACAGTGCTCCAATTAGAAAAACAAAAACAGCATGAAAGGACCAATCCTTCAAATCTGAGGAAACTGAACACATAAGCATTTCCAGAAATGAACACTGTTCCATGAATGATCGATATCCTTCCCCCTAGCAGCCTTAAGAATTCTCCCATTTTTCTCTATCCAAAACAACCCAAAATATTGTCAGCACATCACATCTTCCTAGCACTTTTCCTCTCTCCATAAAACTTAGTCTACTGACAATGTAATGCATCAAGATTCTGGGATCCACGAACTCAATCTGGACTCCCTAAACACCCTTATCTTCAATGAATAACTGGACAATGGAGCGTTAAATGGTTCAGACATTCAGCATCTCTTTTGCACATTAGTACACACTATTAGGACAAAGATTACAGTAAATTTTCCTCTTCTGCACCATGTAGAAAAAGCTTAAGATTCCAACGTTTGTACACTAATAAAAGATTATCATGGTATTACAACATCGACAAGTTTAAGATTACAATAGTTGTAGAAAAGCTTCAAATCCCTGCAACTACTATCTTCCGGTTTAAGATTACATAAGGATATGGTGGGGAACTTGGTAATTTTGCCTGATTTTGAATTCTGCACCAGTTATTTTGCAATGACTTGTCTATCTATTATGTCGCTCTTGGTTAAGGTATTTGACCTTGATGTGCAAGAAAAGTCAACGGCCATTTGAGGGCCATGGGGCCACTTAAGACCTAGATATCACTGTAATGAGCTTCTAAGTTTGGGTGGTGGAAGGCTCAGGTTTACTTTTTTCTTGTCACTACTTACGGTACATTTATTTATGTAATTTTACCTTTACATTTTTGAAAGGTAATGTTCTGTGGGGTGTGAGCAAGAATTTTTGAAATACACTAGTCGTAAGATTGAGTATAATATAGAAACTAATTCGTATACGACTGCATGAGAAGGAATGACAACTTTATGTCTGAAAATTAAAGTCCTAAAATGCATCTTTAGATATTGGCCAAGGGAAAAAAAGCTTCTTGGACTAGGCTAAATTGGGTTTTCATGCCATTTGGCAATCAGTGTAACATTTGGGGAATCAGGCTAGCAACTCAGGGATGATGTATTTATGGGGGGTCTCTTGAGTTTTCTTGGGAGAGTTGGAAGCCTCAAGGAATGTTTGTGAATATTGCTTACTTCTTGTAGGAGTGGCCATGCCCATCTTGCAATGCTTGTGAGCAGAACGCTTGCTGGAATTTAAAGCACAATAAGGAATGGATCAATAATGCATTAATGCCTACATTAGTTTGTTATTTGGATTATTGATTGACAAGATGCACCAGGCTTGATGATAATCTGAGATTGTAGAAAAAGAGGATAGAGGAGATAAGTGGTTGGTAGGCTTGGCTATGGTACTTGTCAGAAATTTGTCTTGGGTGTATTGGTTGCTCTCTTTACAGAGCTGACTTGTAATAGCGAAATTTCTGGTGTGTCTAGCTTTCTGGCCACCACAAAATGTGGGATATCACATGCATTCGAAGAGAAAGGGCTGCATGTTCTGTTGAGTCAATATATAATATCTCATAGAGATATGCATTTTAGAAAAAGATAAGGTCTAGTAGGCTGTCTCCCAGATGCACGTATCTTATTTTTGGTTGATATGATCATTATCATTTGAAATGAGGCTCCAGGTGGAAATTGAGGTTGTTGCTTCGCAACCCATATATCTGGCACATATATTGTCTAATATTTATGTCAAAGAGATAAAGGTAATCTTGAGAGTTGCACAGATCTCACGATCGGTCTCCATCTTATGCATGTCTGCGTGGTTGAGAAAGAGAGGTGTGTGCGCTCGTGCTTGTATGCATGAGATAGAAGTCAATAACTATTTCTATAGTATACTGTATATATGACCTTATTACCTGTGCAATCCTATAAAAAAGTAATTTAAATATGATTGTGAAGGAATGAATACTTTTAACAAAGTGAGAAAGCCACCATGTGAATGGGTTGCACCAGGAGATCTTAGCAAAACATTAAGAACATAAATATTTGGACTGCTAAGGGGGGATTAAATGCAGAAGTCAGTATCACCTATTGGCTAAAGCATTTGAAAACGGTGTACATCTTTTATTACTGATTGCCAACTGAACTTTAGTTGGTGATGTGCCCCACTAAAAGCTTGTTCAGAAAATTTATGAACTGCCAGCTGTCATGAATTGTGTAAGGGTCAAAGTTAAGATGTCATATATTGTCTAGTTGTTGAGCAAATTCATTGAAGTGACAATTAAACCATGGAGAAGTCTCTATAAACTGAAACGTTGACCCATTTGAAAGATCACTTGATGCAGATGAAACCAGTAATGAAACCCAGAGGAGTTCTTAACTGTCCTGATATATTATTTTTGTTCTCATTAATATTCGAGAGATAAGACTATCTTAGGTATTAATAGGAACCTAGGAGATAGGACCTAATATGTTGAAACATTTTGCCCATCAATTAGATAAAGCTGTATGTTATGATGCCAATATCGTCCTGGTTTATGAGGAACGCACTGTTAGAGAGAGTAAAAGATTGGGGAATTCATCCATCAGATCCAGTTCTCTAATTTTGTTCTCAACTGGCTAAATCATATATGAAATTCTCTCTCTCTCTCTCTCTCTCTCTCTCTCTCTCTCTCCAAACCTTAATGATTTTCTATTCTTGAAAAGTTGTATGAAGCTTGAAGCTTTTTGCTAGTTCTCATTTGCCTTGGAACAATGTATAAGGGAGTGGCTTAGGTAGTCATGCAGTAATATCCTGAGTAAGTTTGAAGTTGATATAGCATTGTTCTAACCGTATTTATATTTTAGGTGGGAAGCTGCTCGAATTCCAAAAGTGAGAGTAGCCAAGCTTGATAGAAGTAAATTTAACATAGAGCAGAGTGATTATATGCCCAAGATTCCTGAGATTGCCAAGTGTCCAGAACAGTTGCTGCCACTGAAACAGTGGGAGGATGCATTTCTTGCTGAATTTTCAGAGCTAAGGCTGGTATGTTCTCATCCTGATTATTCTTTGCCAATCTTTTGTTTTTTCAATATTCTTTTCCAACATTAAGTGCCGTTTTTCCTATTATATAAAAGGAGAGCTGACTTCATTTTCTGACTTCTACTCTGATCTTAATCTCAGGCTCTGTCTCATTTTGAGGGTTATAATGCAAGCACGTCTCAAGATCCCCAATCAAAAATTCTTCTTCATGACTCCCATCAGTTACCTGGGAGTATTGTTTTTGAAAAATTTGCTAATGTTAAATCCAAGGAAATTGACGTCCACTGGCCTCATGACTGTTGCATCCTCGGGAGCTCCATTGATCAGCTTTCCTTGTCGACTACTGAAGGCAGTAATGCCTCTCTGCCTGCTGAGAACTTCAGTCCTAAGTCTCATGTGAGCCAAAGTTCCAGCGACTCACCTTTGTTGTCGGTGATATTGCGAATGGACTCTGTAGCTCGAGTGTCGATGTTGAGAAAACGCATAAATGCGATAGAGGCCATGAGCACTCTGTCAAGGAATGACTGTCTCTGGCTATTTTCTCTGTGTGCAGTAGTTGACACTCCACTAGATGCCGATACTAGTGCTTCCCTTAGGAGTCTGCTAAGAAGGTGCGCTGCCTTGCGAGCTGCAAAGTATGCACTTGACGACGAGGTAGTAATGTTGAATATTCTTGCCACAATTTCAGGTAGATATTTTGGCCAGTCAGAAAACTGAAGCTTTCTAATATATTACATCTCTTCTTGAAGAAAGGCTCAGGTATTATTTTGTTTCGGGTATGGCTTATGTCTTATCTATACAAATAGAGTGTCAAAATAAATACTTGAACTTGTACCGGCATTGCCGTAATTTTGAACGTACCATGATGGTAGTGCACTATTTTCTGTTGTGTGTCTGGAATCACTTTAAAGGAGTGACACCCCAGTATTTTCCAGTGGTTCACCGGAGCTGATTGAACTAGATTGGTTCTGGTTGTGAATATTTGACACTGGCTTCTGGTTTTCAGTGGGTTATTTAACGAGTTTTTAACATTTCAAATGGGTGCTTGTAATTCTGCATGCATGAGAGTACTTAATGGGCTCGGGTTGTCATGCGGATGAGTCCCGAGTATCCAGTCTTTGTTTTTTTGTCAGTTGTCCCGAATATCCTAGGTTCGGGAAATCTGTTTGACAAAGTTCAATGCAAATTCATTTATTTCTTTATCTTATTTTTTTTATAAAGATAATAGAAAAGGTTGACTAACATTTTATCAAGAGATTTATTGACTTGGCTAAATTACATGCTTAATCCATTAAGAGTTATCAGTTTGCATACATGTATTTCAAGAGTACATAGGAATTCGAGTTTTTTATTTTTTATTTTGTTCATGTGAGTTATGAATTATTTTAAAAAGAAATGTTCAAAATTCAAATTCAAAATTTGGGAGTAAAAATGTACCAAATAAACACTTTTAAATTCATTTGTTTCCATTATTTAGCTTCAAGGGTAAAATAGTCATAAAAACTAAATAATAAATGAAAATTGAGTTTTTATTCAATAAAAGTAATACGAGCGACTTTCCCAACATTTTGGTCATTGATTAAGTATACATTGAAAGGGCCCATTAAAATTTTTTCTTGTTGTCAATATCCGGTGTGCATAAATACGTTTTGATCATCACCATATCAATTTCTAATAGCCTCCACGTGGATTTGATTCTAATTCTAGGCAACCCCCAAATGTCTAGTTGATGTATTTTAATTAGCCCGAGCTGGCCAGAGGTGCATAAATGCTGCCCACAGCACAAACTACAGTTTTCGTAGGCGTCAAATGGTGCCAAGTTATGTTTTGTAAATATTAAAATTTCTTAGTATATTTCTAATTAGTGCCTAAAGTGTAGGCCTAAAAAATTAGGAGCTTCTAGAATTACAAACATTTCAAATAAGAGAGAGATGTTGAAATAGAAAATGGTACAGATGGTGAGGGACATATAGGAAGGTTGAAGAGTGGACGTCCTCACATTGTTAAAAGAACATATGATAAGAATGAGCACCAGTTTGATCGAAATGGTTTTTGAATTGATGCTCAAGTTTTATTTTGGTCTTTCAATTAAATTATTCAAGTCATTATTCCTTCAACTCTCTCTTTAGCATCAAATTGCTTCCACCATCAAATTCCGTCAGTGTTGTGTCAATTTGAGGGCTACAACAGTCAATTTTGCAACTAAAAATTTATATACAAATATGGGATGAACAAATGAGAACATAAGTACTTTCTTACATGTAAAGAAGCCAATCCTTAAAAGTTGTTGATGGTTATAATGGATGTCCCTTTATTTTTCTTCTTTTACAACCCTTAAATGACAGGACCCACTCCGAATTCTTCGAAACCCGGGACGAATCCTGTGGGATTCCTAACATCACACCGACGTCGGGCCCACTCACTAAGCTATAACCTCCTTTTCCAAAAAGGAATAAAGGCACGAGACTTTCTGCCGAAATTTCGGTAGAACCCTGTAATTTGAACATTTCCCAGAATTTCAACATGCATAAAACACATTTAATACCCCCAACCGTCAGCATGCACAAGATAATTTCATGCAATTCACATAATTGGCCTCCGGCCTTCAAATAATCCGTAACCAAACTACCAACCAAGTCCTTAGGCCAAATAGTACTTTAAACAGGGCAAATATAAAATTCAAACACACTTATGAATGTCAAATGAAATTTCCATCATCTAACTTCCCAAATATCCAACATACGAGGTTTTAACCTCCTAACATAAACACGAGTAGTTTAAGGCCTCAGCCCAAATCGTATAACAATCCAAACGGGTCTTGCCCCTAATTCGACCACAACATACTAACACCACCCTCCTGTAGCCAAGCGGGGGTATGAACGATTATCTAATCACTCCTCCGTTTCAAACAAGTTTCAGGACCAACGCCAAGGTCAGAACCAAACTCCATAAAACAACATGAGTAAATTTTAGTTAGCGGCTGCACTTGGGTGGGACCCCAAGCTACCTACATACTCTTACTGAGGGATCAATCCACACGTAGTTCTTACTACAAACATCCCAGTCCCAAAAACATACAATCAATTACAGTAATACGACCTGATAGACTCTAGAATTTTTCCCTTTCCCTTTCCTTTAAATCACAACTCACCAAACACAATCTTTTTCAAACATCTTTCTTTACCAACTTAGGATGACAATCTTTAATTACAAATTTATAAATAAACCCAATCCTAGATATGTATTTATAAAAAAACCCAAGCACTATTTAAACATAGAAACACACCCAAAATCAACCCCAAAGTCAACTTTTTGGGTGTGTTTATAAATGGGTTTTGAGTGTGTGTAATGATGGATTTTGGGTGTGTTTATATGTTTAAATAGTGCTTGGGTTTTTTATAATTTCAACACCCATTTTGGGTGTTTTAGTGAAACTCCCATCTTTAATTCATCTCCTAATAATCACATAATCTCCCTATACGATGGAAAATCCAACGCCACGTATAGGGCCTGTCAACACCCCGGAAAATCTTATGCCACGTGTGACCTAATCATGACATAATCTCCCCATACGCCGGAAAATCCAACGCCACGTATGGGGTTTGTCAACACGCCAGAAAATCCCAAGCCACGTATGACCTAACCATCACATAATCTCCCCATACGCCGGAAAATCCAACCCCACGTATGGGGTGTGTCAACACGCTGGAAAATCCTACACCACGTGTGACCTAACCATCACATAATCTCCCCATGCGCCGGAAAATCCAATGCCACGTATGGGGTTTGTCAACATGCCGGAAAATCCTACGCCACGTGTGACCTAAACATCACATAATCTTCCCATATGCCGGAAAATCCAACGCCACGTATGGGGTCTGTCAACATGCCAGAAAATCCTATGCCACGTGTGACCTAACCATCACATAATCTCCCCATACGCCGAAAAATCCAACGCCACATATGGGATCTGTCAACACGCCAGAAAATCCAATGCCACGTGTAACATAATAATCATATATAATTTCCCACAATAAAATAATAATATTTATTTTCGATTTCCCCTAGTTTAAAATAATAAACTAATATCCTAATCCCACATAATCAACATAATTCAACTAGCGATCAAGGCCTGCCACTACTGTCATTTTAATCCTCCTGGGAAGGTAGAACTATCTCGGAAGACTCATGGTCAACCAAGGGTCAAACTTCCCAAGCTTGGTCAAACGGGCCTACGGGGCCCACGAACTTTGTTTTACTATCCGGTAGTTCCTATGGGTTCCACAAGGTTTAGGATATACGTCCTGCAAGTTTGGTCCAGATCGGACAGTTGGATTGCTCACGATCGCTCGATCGCACGATTACTGTAAACCTAGCCCTAGGGTTGGCATTTATGGAGTATCCAGGACTCCGTTTATGATCAGTCGAATCCTACATGATCCTCAAGATGTCTAGCTTATCATATATCAAATTCATGACGATCCAACGGTTCAAACCTATCGAACCTGGATAACACACAATAGACGAAATCCGTTCGGGGCTCAAATGGTATCCAAATTGAAATCTGAGCACCCCTACGCGCTCGTGAGAACCTAGAGATCACATAGGGACACAATGCCCCTTTTCTACAGTGCCCACGTGCCGCCACACGCGCTGGTAGTGCGTGGGTGTCCAAAGCAAAAACACATCGCTGGAAAAACTCAAAATCACGGCTCAAGACTCCTACCCTAGGTATAACACCCTAATTGGAACTACTTTTGTTTTTGGACCTACCCCAAAAACTAATTGGAAGTGGTCGAAATCGGGATCCCAAAACCGCCGAAATCCAATTCGAAAATCAGACAATCTAACCTCAAAATTGATGCAATCCTACCCAACCATCAGCTAGATTATGAAGAATGGATGAATTTCCATACCTTGATTGCCAAAAATGGCCGTCGAAGGAGAGAGATCGGAGAAGCCGGCGAAGTTCGAAAGAAAACCGGCCTAAAACTCACGTTTTCCGGTGGCTGGAGGGCGGCCGATGTCGGGGAAGGGCCGGGTCTTGACGGCGGGGCTGAGCCGGTCCTTTTGGCACTGATCTCGTCCGCAGCCGTGGCCGGTGGCCAGAGATTCGAAGAGAGAGAGGGAGTTGCCGTCGGGGAGAGTGAAAGAGAGTGCGCGGAGGGGAGAGAGAGAGAGAGAGAGAGAGAGAGAGAGAGAGAGAGAGAGAGAGAGAGAGAGAATCAGATTTTTATCGAACCCTTTTCGCCAAAATTACGGTTATGCTACTGAGAGTATTTTGATCGTATCTTCTTCGTTACAGCTCCGATTTGAGCCCATTATGTGTCTACGGACTCATCTCTCCGTGCTCTACACAATGGTAGAGTTTAAATTCCCAAATTCCTTCCTGGTCAAAAAGTCAACTTTAAACCTAATAAAATATTCTAGGGGCAAAATAGTCTTTTATCTGAATAGATTAATAATTACCAATTTATTTAGGACCGGGTCGTTATTCTATGATTATAATGGCTGGTTCCTTATAATCATAAATACTGTAAGATCAACTCAATCTTGTGTTCTCTAAATAAAATAACTTTATCACATTGCTGCCTTGCATATAGGTGATGAAAGTATGGCAAGATTTCACATTTGATACACTCCTTTCTCTAAATAAAATAGTTTCATTACATCATTTGTAGATAATCAATTATAATTACTAGCATATACTAAATAAAAGACTCCTAATATTCATTAATAATCATCATCCTCCTTATAAAGGTGGACATTTTTGGAAATGTTATATGTTTTCTAGCTAGCACAAAGATTACATCTGGTTATGTACTACTGAGATTTTTCCATTGATGCATGCAGCTGTTCAACCATATATTTATCCAAAAACGTACATACATAACTATACAGCTCGTGATATTTTTCGTATACATTTTCGTTTAATACGATGTATTTTTGTGTGTATTTAGCAATGGCAGAAAGGTGTGAGAAAAAAGCAAAGCGTGGAGGATGCAATTGCTCACGACTAAGCATTCATGTTGGAATTCAGGAAAAAGTAACCACATATGCAAGAATTTGGAGGTCGCAATCTGTGGGCAATGTGAAATGTCACCCAGTCCTAAATTCTTTTGCTACCATAGATGTTGAATGCAAACAATGCACAGATATTTCATACATGACTATTATGAATTTGTATTAAAATACAGTTCATTTCCAAAATGCTAAATTAATTTGCTTCCTAAGGAATTTTCTTTATATAATTAATTTCACTTTTTACTATCCTATATGTAGGAGAAAAACTTTCATGTAAAAAAGATGCACAAGTCAACATTCCACGTAAATATCCTTATACTTCCGTATTGGGGATGTGAAAGTAAAGTGCTTCAATCCCATCCACAGTTGCACCTGTAATCCTCCTAAGCTATAACACATTGAACACTAACTTGAGTCCAACATCGTGCTTGGAGCTGATCGAGTTGTGCAGAAAGGTAGAAGATTCTTCTCCTTAGAAACAGATCGTTATAGCTATAACTGTTGATGGGGTGAATTTATGATTAGCTTGGGTGTATTGGTTCTAGGAGGGAGCATTCTATTTATATGTATCTCTCTAAGTGTCTTACCCATCAAGAAATACTTAGAGATGTCCTTCATGTGAGAGAATTAATGTATTTCAATCCATATAGAACTAGGAACCTTTAAGCCTTTGTAAACAACTTAAATACTATAACAGGCTGCCACACGAGATAGGATTTGAGTCCTTGATAAATAATAAGTCCTTGCAATCCTTCATTGATTAGAAGATCATTTTAGCAGGTTTAAGGCAATAAACCTTCTTACATTCTCCCACTTGATCAAATAATCAATTTAGACTTATTATACATCACTTAATGGCCATATAGAACTCAGATCCTCTCTATTCCTTTTATCAAGCCATTGTCTTTTGAAAATTCATAAGGGACTATCGAAGTACACTGGATATATAACATCCAAGACTTTTACAACCACATATATGAATTTGCAAAACACATAAGGCTTCCAACTAGATTGAAAACGAGAAACTTTTTGATTTTTACTGTGAGTGTAACAAAACAAAACAATCCTTTTCTCACCCTTCAAGACTGCCAAGGTCTCTTTTGAATAAACTTTAATGTCTCATTCACAGATTCAAACTGCAAACAGAATACTAGCATGATTACAATTTGGCTTTCATTCTACTTGTCATCCAATAATAAACAAAATATGCAAAACATTAAATAAAACAATGCCATCGATTAAGTCTGCAAAACAAAACTTGTAAGATAAAACTTGTTAACAAAATTTGAAAATAAAATAAAATGAAATAAAATTGTCAGACTCTAACTCCCACTGACGTTAGGCATCAAAATTTAACTGCAATCCCATACTTGCCACATGATTGGGCAAACCCTTATTTAAGGGATCTGCAATCATAAAATCTGTGCCAATGAGACTTAGAGCAATCTCTCCATCTCGACTCTTTTCCTTTGCAGATAAGAACTTTAAATGTACATGCCTTATTCCACTTGATCTCTTATTTCCTTATGCAAAATATACTGCTGTAGTATTATCACTGCACAACTGAATTGGCCTTTGTATTGAGTCCACAACTTTCAACATGGACTTGAAATTCTTAAGCCACATTGCCGTTGAAGTGGCTTCACAAACTGCCAAAAATTCTGCTTGCATGGTGGAGGTTGACACATACTGTTGTTTAACACTTCTCCATGCCACTACAGCTCCTGCAAACAGAAAAATGACTCCTGGTGTGCATTTCTTAGTATCCTGACATCTGTTAACTCGCAATTGTACGGGCCAATTAGTAGTATAGCAAGACAAGTACGAGGTCGTACCCACGAAGACTGAGAAGTTAAAACTAGTTATGTGCTTAGATTACCAAATTCAAGGAAGTAGGAAGTTAAGTCTAAAACAGAATTTAAAGCAAGAGTGATTGTAAGTGTTGAACAAATGAGGCAAAACAAAATTCCAAACAAAAGCAAAGTGAGCAAATGCAACAAAGAGTATTTTTGTAGGCTGGAAAATAGATTGAGAGACTAGGGCATTTGATTCACCATAACAATTCAATTCTGGGTTATAAGGAGTCAAGTGACAAGTCTAATTCGGATTCAAAGATTGATTCTTGCTAAAGTATGATTAAGCCATGGTGTTTGGTCCTAACCTTGTGTTCCTAATTCCCTAACTTGATTATTTGTTGTCTAACCTCAATTAAGCATTAGGAACCCATTAAGCATAGAAGAACAATTTAAACAACCAAGCATGTATCTAATTCCTGTTGTCGAATGTCCATACATACTTTTCTTATTCATAGTTCAATTCGAATCAAAGCATGGTGTCTACTCTTGATTCAAACAAAGGTAGCTAATAAACAAGTTCTAATGGTGATCAATCATCCAAACAAGTATATTAACTGATAAGCATAAAGAATAGGAATATGAATCATGAATCAAACTTGAAACTCAAAACTTCAACTTATAAACCTAGAATATTCATGTTAGATTACATCAAAGCCCTAGTTATGAATTTAGCTACTCATAATGGAAATGAAACTTAAACAGAAATGAGAAAACATAATGAATGCAATAAGAGTGGAAAAACCCATTTCTGAAGTTACTTGTGGTGTCCAAGGCTTCTCCAAGTGCTTCTCCAAGTCTAATGCTGCTCCAAGAGCTTCCTCACATCTAGAGTATGGCAACTAGATAGGTGATTTGGGATGAGTTTGGGTGAGTGGTGATGGTAGAGAAAGAGGAAATTCGTAGGGAAATGGAAGGGAGGCTTGCTGGAGCTGTTTTGGTGATTTTGGACAGAATGAAGTGTTTGGGGAAGGATGGAAGTGTTAGAGGATGGCTGAAGAGAATTCTAGGTTGAATGGAGTGTGATCTGGTTGAATGAGTGTGAAGCTCTCTATTTATAGAGTGTGAAGCTCCCCTTTGGCTGATCAAGCACATGGCTCAAAAGAGGATCCAAAGCTCCTCCCATCTGATTTGTCTCCCCTTTGGCTGATGAAGCACATGGCTCAAAAGAGGATCCAAGGCTCCTCCAATCTGATTTGTCTCCCCTTTGGCTGATGAAGCACATGGCTCAAAAGAGGATCCAAGGCTCCTCCCATCTGATTTGTCTCCCCTTTGGCTGATGAAGCACATGGCTCAAAAGAGGATCCAAGGCTCCTCCAAGTGGAAACTGCAATAAGCCTGGTGTGTATTTTGATGGGCTCACGGATTGGGGTCAACTTAATCAATTGCTGCATTTGAGTAGTCCATCTTGAAGTTCAGATTCTCATCTTTCCAACCACATATTATTTGGGCCAATCCAAGTTCAGACAAAGAAGTTAAGGCCGAAGTGAATTGCTAACTCAGTCTGCACGTTTTTGCACCACTTTGCATATTTTCCTATCCAAAGCCACCATTGTAACCTAAGGCCCAATGAACTGAATAACAAACCAAAATAGATTAAAAGCACAAGTTTTTCTTTAAGAACTAAAGCAAAACATAAACTATAAGGGTACAAAATGATATACAATTGTGAACTGATCAACATCCTACAAAATCAACACTTGCATATTCTTCTGGCTGCAAATTTTCAACCTTTCTATAAACCAATTTGTACTCTTTAGTTCTCTGCAAGTACCTTAAGACCTTCTTGCATGCAATCCAATATGCTTGGTCTGGATTAGACTGAAATCTGCAAAGAACACTTATGCAGAATGCCAAGTATGGTCTAGTGCAGACTTGTGCATACATCAAGCTTCCTAACAATGATGCGTAAGGCTTGTCCTTCATCTCTAGTCTCTCTTGCTTAGTTTTAGAAGGTTGTTCACTGCTCAACTTATTACCTTTTGAGAAAGGGACATTGCATCTTGTGCAATTTTCCATATTGAATCTTTTAAGTATTTTCTCAATATATGCTTTCTGACATAAACCAATCATCTTTCCTCTCTATCCTTGCTGATTTCAATTCCCAGAACATAGTTTGACTCCCCTAGATCACTCATATCAAAATGATTTGATAACATTCTTTTAGTGTCATGTAACATGGACAAATTGCTGCTAGCTAAAAGGATGTCATCCACATACAGCAGCACGAAAATGAAATTCCTCCCATTGAATTTCATATAAATACACTCATCCAATGGATTATCAATGAAACCTCGAGACTTGACAACTTCATCAAACTTTAGATACCACTACCTTGATGCCTGTTTTAAACCATAGATCGACTTTTGTAATTTGCATACCAAATTCTCTTCCCCTTTTAAGACAAAATCATCTGGCTATTTCATATAGATTTCTTCAATCAGATTTCCATTTAAGAAATCTGTCTTTACATCCATTTGATGAAGGTGTAAATTGAAATGTGCAACCAAAGCCATAATTACGCAGAATCAATCTTTGGTTGACACTAGAGAAAAGGTTTCATTGTAATCAACTCATTCTTGTGTGTATCCTTTTACCACTAGCCTAGCTTTGTATCTTTCTATCTTCCCTTGTGCATTTTTTTTGGTTTTGTAAACCCACTTGTATCCTATAGGTTTACAAACTTGTGGTAATTCAACTAGTCTCTATACCCCATTTTTGCTCATTGATTCCAGCTCAGATTCCATAGCTGTAAACCACTGTGTGCACTTGTTACTTTCCATAGCTTGTTTGAAAGTCATAGGATCCTCTTTAGTGTTGATATCATACTTAAATTCTTGTAGGTAAACGAAATAGTCATTTGAAAAAGCAGGTTTCTTAGGCCTTTGTGATCTTCTGAGTTGTGAGTGTGGAGTTTGCACTGGTTGATCTATTTGCATTTCTTCCACTGTAATTTGTTGAGTTTCTATCACTAAATTCTCTTCATTATTTCTTTCCTCATATGTTGGTGAGGCTTGTTTTTCCTCCAAGGCATTGAAAGGTAATACAGCTACATCTCTTATTGGATTTTCTTATGTAGTTTCTGAATTGTCTAATTCTTCTTTCTCTTCCTGAATAAAGATTGCTCTTTGTGTTTCCACAAATCTTGTGCTATGTTTAGGACAGTAAAACCTGTAACCCTTTGTCCTATCTGGGTATCCTATAAAATAGCAACTCACAGTTTTGGAATCAAGCTTCTTCTGCATTGGATTATACAATTTTGCTTCTATCTTGCATCCCCAGGTCCTTAGATGAGCTAAGCTAGGCTTCCTTTCGCACCAGATTTCTAGGGTATTTTGTTTGTAGCTTTGGTAGGTGCTCTGTTGACTAAGTACTTTGTAGTTTTTAAAGCTTCTCCCCACATAAAAATAGGAAGTTTTGTGCAGCACATCATGCTCCTCACCATCTCTGTTGTGGTGTTTGAGGATTTGTATACTGAGCAATAATACCTTCTTGTTGCAAAAAATTTGCTAAAGATCCTAGATTCCTTCCCTTTTCAATGAACTTGCCATAAAATTCTCCTCCCTTATCTGATCTCACTACCTTTGTCTTTGAATCCAGCCGGTTCTCAACTTCTACTTTGTAGATTTTGAACATTTCTAGTGCCTTTGATTTTTCTGTTGTCAGATACACATGCCCATACATTGAAAAATCATCATTAAAAGTCTGTAACCATCATGAGTGTCGACTAGAAAAAGGGCCACATATATCTGTATGTATTATTTCAAGTAATTTCTCACTCCTGATAGCTTCTTTCTTTATGAGATTTGTCAATTTTCCTTTTGCACATTCAATGCATGTTTTATCCTTTTCATGGTGGTTAAGTGGAGGAAGTATTGATTCCTTGCTCAAGAGATTCATTCTTTGTTTCGAGATATGTCCAAGTCTCTTATGCCATAGTGTGTATGATTCTGTATGACATAACTATTTTGTGCTTATCACATTTATCATTTATGTATTTTGTTTTGGCAGTTTGCAGTTCAAACGAAACATTCCATCAATCATCAATCCATTACCAATAAAACTTTTATTTTTGAAAATGGAGAAACCAGACTCATCAAACTCAAATTGTAAGTTTGATTTTACAAGCTTGCTAACACTACTACAAAAAAGGAAAAAGACGATGGGAATTCACCGTTGTGTATTCCATTTTCAAATGGTCGTGAAATCGATCGACATCTTTTCCCTAATCAAACCACGACGCTAAATAACCGTCGTTGTTAAAACAAACAACGTCATTAACAAATAAAAACCGACGTCTTTGTACTGGAAAAAGAGATAAAAATCCAGTCGAGGATGAGAATAGACGACCAATTCTAACAAAAAAACGTCGTTAAAAAGGCAACATATGACATATATTAACAGAACACGGCCGCAAGATATACATACAACGACGATAACTAAAACTAACAGCCGTTAAATATACCTTTCACGACAAATAAAAATATGATGTCTTTAAATACATAATCGAAGACGTTATTGACTCCTACTACGTCACTACATTTTCAACAACCGTCGTGAAATCAATTTTTCACTTCGATTTTTCTATTAATGATGACGTGGAAATAGATGTTAGGGTCATTACTTACGACGCATGTATTTAAACAGACGACGTTGTACTAAATAAACAACGTCGGTTCCAAATAAATGAGAGCCGTATTACAGAATTTATACGTCATCTTTTAAAATATAATCATCGTCTAATGCATCTGAGACATCAACGTTTCTCAGACCACCGCCGTGTAAAATAGTTTTAACGACACGATTTGAAAATAAACAGCGTGGAAAATATGTTGGGGTCATTACTTACGACACATTAATTTATTTATAAAGACGACATTGTCATCAATGTACAACGTCATTATCATGCAAAAGACAGTCGTGCTTCATAATTTATACGTCATCATTACCATCGTCTAATGCCTATTAGACGGCGTTGTTTATCCGAAATTCGCCGTGTAAATCAATTTTAACGACATTACAATAAGAAAAGAGACGTGGATACATTCATATAACGTTGTTTTGTAAAGGAACGACGTCCAAATATATCTTAACGTCGACAAATTTACCAATGGATTTCAAATACCGTCGTGAATTCATCCTTTTCCACTTTGTTTATGAAAGAACATGCGACGTGGTAAAGTTAAGACGATGTCGTCTTTTGTAACGTTCAAGTTAGGTATCTCGTCTTTTAGACGTTGGTATTATGGGATTGGAGTCGTGTTATTTGGAATTACATGACGGCTCTTTATGCTTCTCCGACGTGATATCCTTAATAACTATTTCACAATAGCGTCGTGGTTCTTCATTGTTACGTTGTTTTAAGACGTCGGTAAATATATTGCAGTCGTTGAATTGTTTGTGCTTAATAAATGACGGTTGTAAGAAGGGACCTCCTCTCGGCCGTGGCACCTGTTCATGAACTGAAACGGCCACGTTTCGTTAGACATTTAGCCTTCTTAAAAAACAGAAGAAAAATGCGAAGGCAGGATCTTCTCGGCCTCACGACCGCGGCACTATAGGCTGAGGCCGAGGTCCATGAGAGACACGACCGAAGATACTATGGTCAAATCGCCACGTGGCCTCAGGGTCCCACGCCCCATTTAATGAAGTAGTGCGTCTGACCACCGCAGCAAACCCACTGGGTGCAAGAAGCATTTAATGCACGAGTGCAGAAGGGAAGTGATTGAAGTCATGATTTGGTAACAGGATTCAAAGTGGTTAGGCGCAAACATTCTCACAACTTGAGGTCAGATCACCAACCACTGGACCAGAGCATTAAATGCGTTCCCATGGCCGAGATTTGCCGAGATTTATGGGGGTCACACCACCATGCTTCACGATCCCAAATGCCGATTTGACTACCCACTTGCCCCAATCAGACTCCACCATGCAGATATTTTCAAGCCATCAGGCAGATCTTTTTTAGCCTCGATTGGCCCTCCAGGACTCCTCCTATAAATACTAAGCTCAAGACCACGTTCAAAGGGTCCAACACCAAACCAAAAGCCTCCCACAAAGTAACTTATTTTTCCTGTAATGCACTTTCAATATCTTTACATGTTTTCTTAGGAGTAGTGGTAGATTGTAAGGAAAATCCATTCATCAATATATCATACGACCCTTGATCTTTTCAAGGCGCCAGAGCATCATCCCTGTTATCGCCTCATTCACCCCATATATCATACGACCGTCGCTCTCTGAGCAACGCGCCGGAGCATCGCCCAAAATCCACCACCAATACCACCACTAAGAGGCCTTGTAGCTCAGGCCGTGAACCTAACGGTCGAGATAAGTTCCTCTCTCGGCCACAATCGTTTGATTAGAAGTCCAACTCGAAACAGGCGCATCACTTGAACATCTTCTACCCAAACCCCATCAACATCTTGACGCACGGTAGACCGTGTTGGCACGCCCGCGCACAAACGCACCGCATCCAAAAGAAGGACATCACGTGTTCGCGCACGTCCCCTCGGTCTGGAGCACCAGGTCGTGAGATTTGCGACGTCATACATGAATGGTCCAAAACGTCGTTTTTTATTAGAACAGACGTTTGTTTTTCACATTTTTATCAAAACCATCGTGTTTGTAATCTTGAACCAGTATTTTTTGTACTGATTGTTTTGTGGCCAAAACCTGTGTAATGAAAGTGAAGAAATCACATTACAATATATTACAAAATTAATGTCATACACTGCCAATTACATAAGCATCATTCAATCCATATATCTTCACACCCATCTCGAATATTTTGACT
Source organism: Prunus salicina (assembly GCA_020226455.1). Classification (NCBI taxonomy): domain Eukaryota; kingdom Viridiplantae; phylum Streptophyta; class Magnoliopsida; order Rosales; family Rosaceae; genus Prunus; species Prunus salicina. The sequence continues at coordinate 26,278,482 of CM035341.1, read as the reverse complement.
CCCAAACTCACCACCCACCAGTTCATCAAATGTGTCAACATTTCGCATCCCTCTAGTAAATGGCTCACACTTAATTCTCACATCACCTAAGACATCATCACCAATAAAATCATTATATTCTCTATTAGGCATTGATAACACTACCGACCAACCACGATGCATCGGGTCGTCAATAAAAAATACTTGTTTGACTTGAGAAGCCAAAACAAATTGGTCATTCCTATGTCCAATTTTACTCAAATCTACTAGGATAAATCCAAGTTTGTCGACTACAAGACCAGAAGTACTATCTATCCAATCACACCTAAAGACTGGGTTTGTAAACTTTTGGTAGTCAAGGTCCCAAATTTCTTGAATGACACCATAGAAACCCATATTTGAGAGAATTGAGTTTTTATCCTTGGCACTAGCAACTTGCATGGTATGTGCAAGTAAATAAACTCCACTATTTTGAGTTGTCCGCACATCATCTTGTGCCTTGATGTTAAATTTAATACCTTTAATAAGATAGCTCCTATATGATGGCACTGCCATGTTTGGACTAGCTGCTAGCCACCTTAAATTTTATGATATGCCATGATTGTCTTCCTCATTAAGTTCACTTGGAACCTGCAAATTAATCATATCTTAATTCAATCTAACATAGAAAGAAGAAAATTAATACTATTTATCCGATCTTGTGCACTTGCGAGTTAAAACGTGCATATAGTTGCTTAATTTTTAGGTTACTATTTGTTCAACAAGTTTTTGGCGCCGTTGCCGGGGATTGTGTAACTAGTTTGTGCTGAATTTTGTTTTTTTTAACATTTGTTTTCTTTTACAGGTTGAATTTTGTTTATGCAAGGTCGTCGATCCCAAAATTTAGGTGTTGTTGTCTACAATCCTGAGATTGAACGAACTCTTACACGTCTTCGTAAGCAAGCTGAGAGGGCAAAACGATTAGAAACTGTGAACAAAATGGGGGATGAACAGGTTCGAAGGCCAATGAAGGACTCTTTTGTCCCTCAAAACCTTAATCAACCATCATGCATTGCCTATCAACCAAATGTGCAAGGCAGCTTCAATTTATCACCTCAATTGCTTAACATGGTGCTACACTATAGAGGCACACCTTCTGAAGATCCATACTTGCACATTAGGGATTTCTTTGATCTCTGCAAGACTCAAAACATACAAAGCTTGACAACAGAAGGAATCAGGTTAATTCTTTTTCCTTTCTCCTTAAAAGATAATGCTAAGTTGTGGTTGAATTCTCTGGCTGCAGGTTCCATTACTACTTGGGAACAATTGGCCACTAAATTTTTGAAGAAGTTTTTCCCAGCCCAAAAGACAAGACAACTTAAAAGGGAGATTCAAAACTTCCAACAGAAGGATGGAGATCTTTTCTTTGAGGCATGGGAGCATTTCAAGGAGTTGCTTCTCAAGTGTCCACACCACAATCTATCTCAAGATGATCAGGTACAAGCTTTTTATGAAGGTTTAAATGATACTAACAAAAGTCTTGTTGATTTAGGTTGTGGAGGTGTGCTTATGGAAAAGAGTAGTGATGAAGCCATTGTGCTATTTGAGACCCTAAGTGAAAATTCTCAGCAATTCTCATCAAGAGGGAGACAATGAGTGAAAGGTAAAGGTGTATATGAAGTTAGCACAAATGATGGAGTCCAGAGTCAAATGGCAGCAATGGAGAAGAAGTTAGATATACTAGTGAAAGCAATGTCAGCTCAGAATATCTCTCAAGTTCAACAAGTTGCTAAAATCGAGGTATGTGCTATATGTTCTCATTCTAATCATACTACTGAGACTTGTCCTATGTCTTGTTTTACAGATCATGAGCAAGCTAATTATGTGGGGCAAAACAACTATCATCCCAAGAACAATCCATATTCGAACACATATAATCCAGGATGGAAAGACCACCCAAATTTTTCTTGGAGCAACAGTCAAAATGTGCTTAATCCACAAGGGCAACAGAAGAACTTCCAACAGGGAAGTAATTATCATACTTCATCACAGGTGGCACAACCAAATACTGACCAGAAGAAGAATAATAATCTTGAAGGTGCGATACTCCAGTTCTTGACTGCACAGCAATAGACAAATGCTCTAACTAGTCAGAACATTCAGAAACTAGAAGCAACAACTAGCCAAGCTATTCAGAGATTGGAGGCACAAGTAGGGCAATTGGCAAAGGAGTTGAGTGAGAGGAAGAAAGGAGAGTTTCCATCACAAACCATACCTAATCCAGGGGGCCAGGAGCAGCTCAAGGCTGTGACAGTCCTTAGAAGTGGCAAGGTAGTTGACAACAAGGTGGGGACAGATAAGAAAGAACAAGAAAATGTTTAATCTTCTCCAGCCACAAAGGTAAGTGAGAAGGAGAAGGTGATATTTCCACCCTTCCCTCAAAGGTTAGTTAAGCAAAAGAAAGAAAAACATCTTCTTGATATTTTTGAAACTTTGAGAAAAGTAGAAATCAACATTCCTTTACTTGATGCAATTAAACAAATTCCTTCTTATGCTAAGTTTTTAAAGGATTGTTGCACACACAAAAGACAGTTTCAGGAACATGAGAAAGTTGCATTAACTGAGGAGGTAAGTGCGGTTTTATTGAGAAAATTACCACCTAAACTAAAAGATTTGTTGTTAGAAATGTTAACTCGCAATTGTACGGGCCAATTAGTAGTATAGCAAGACAAGTACGAGGTCGTACCCACGAAGACTGAGAAGTTAAAACTAGTTATGTGCTTAGATTACCAAATTCAAGGAAGTAGGAAGTTAAGTCTAAAACAGAATTTAAAGCAAGAGTGATTGTAAGTGTTGAACAAATGAGGCAAAACAAAATTCCAAACAAAAGGAAAGTGAGCAAATGCAACAAAGAGTACTTTTGTAGGCTGGAAAATAGATTGAGAGACTAGGGCATTCGATTCACCATAACAATTCAATTCTGGGTTATAAGGAGTCAAGTGACAAGTCTAATTCAGATTCAAAGATTGATTCTTGCTAAAGTATAATTAAGCCATGGTGTTTGGTCCTAACCTTGTGTTCCTAATTCCCTAACTTGATTATTTGTTGTCTAACCTCAATTAAGCATTAGGAACCCATTAAGCATAGAAGAACAATTTAAACAACCAAGCATGTATCTAATTCTTGTTGTCGAATGTCCATACATACTTTTCTTATTCATAGTTCAATTCGAATCAAAGCATGGTGTCTACTCTTGATTCAAACAAAGGTAGCTAATAAACAAGTTCTAATGGTGATCAATCATCCAAACAAGTATATTAACTGATAAGCATAAAGAATAGGAATATGAATCATGAATCAAACTTGAAACTCAAAACTTCAACTTATAAACCCAGAATATTCATGTTAGATTACATCGAAGCCCTAGTTATGAATTTAGCTACTCATAATGGAAATGAAACTTAAACAGAAATGAGAAAACATAATGAATGCAATAAGAGTGGAAAAACCCATTTCTGAAGTTACTTGTGGTGTCCAAGGCTTCTCCAAGTGCTTCTCCAAGTCTAATGCTACTCCAAGAGCTTCCTCACATCTAGAGTATGGCAGCTAAATAGGTGATTTGGGATGAGTTTGGGTGAGTGGTGATGGTAGAGAAAGAGGAAATTCGTAGGGAAATGGAAGGGAGGCTTGCTGGAGCTGTTTTGGTGATTTTGGAGAGAATGGAGTGTTTGGGGAGGGATGGAAGTGTTAGAGGATGGCTGAATGGATTGTAGGCTGAATGGAGTGTGATATGGTTGAATGAGTGTGAAGCTCTCTATTTATAGAGTGTGAAGCTCCCCTTTGGCTGATCAAGCACATGGCTCAAAAGAGGATCCAAGGCTCCTCCAATCTGATTTGTCTCCCCTTTGAAGAGGATCCAAAGCTCCTCCAATCTGATTTGTCTCCCCTTTGAAGAGGATCCAAAGCTCCTCCAATCTGATTTGTCTCCCCTTTGAAGAGGATCCAAAGCTCCTCCAAGTGGAAACTGCAATCAGCCTGGTGTGTATTTTGATGGGCTCACGGATTGGGCTCAACTTAATGACTTGCTGCATTTGAGTAGTCCATCTTGAAGTTCAGATTCTCATCTTTCCAACCGCATGTTATTTGGGCCAATCCAAGTTCGGACAAAGAAGTTACGGCCGAAGTGAATTGCTAACTCAGTCTGCCCGTTTTTGCACCACTTTGCATATTTTCCTATCCAAAGCCACCATTGTAACCTAAGGCCCAATGAACTGAATAACAAACCAAAATAGATTAAAAGCACAAGTTTTTCTTTAAGAACGTAAGCAAAACATAAACTATAAGGGTACAAAATGATATACAATTGTGAACTGATCAAATACCCCCAGACCTAGATTTTGCTAGTCCTCGAGCAAAACAAAAGAAAACAAAGTAAAAACAACAAAACAAGAAGTTAATTAAACCACTTCTGTAGGTAACACAATTGCATTGAGCATATGCAACAAGCCTTTAAACCTCTAGGCATCCCTAGCAGGAGGAGTTGTGTCTCCTGAGGGTTTAACAGAAACGATACCCACAAACGCTTTACTGACTCTACAAAACAAAAGGTTAGAAAACTAACTTGAAAACAATTAATGAAAATGAAAGAAAACTTTAGTCATACCTCCAACACCATAGAGTTGCCAAGATAGATGATCAATAAGTGTGTACAGTGGAAGCTATAGCTCAAAGGCACACGGCTTCAAAGTAAACATACTCAAATCTTGAAGGGAGAACATGCTTCAACTCTAATTCTCACATAAAGCACTCAATCACTCAGAACCTATGGTTTTATTCTCTCAAACAAGCAAAATGAGTATATGAAATAGAAGCACAATATTTGGTTAGATCTCATGAAGGGAATCAAATACTAAGAATAGAGATACACACATACATACCAGCACCCATGAATACATCCTCAAAGATCAGCTAGGTCTTTCACAAGGTTGTAATGAAAGGCTAGGGTTTAGGGGAAATGGAAGAATTGGAAGGAACACAATTAACTTAAGAACACACCAAGGTTGCATTCTTCATTGATCTGCAAGGTATCATTGATTTAGAATGGTATGGCTGCAACTTCATAGCATCATCTGGCATAGACCTTAAATTTCACAGTTAGATCAAATCGAAACATTTTCTCTTTATCTTTTTTTTATTTGCTGACTTGATCGACTTCTTCTTTAACTTATTGCACAGATTCACACCAATTTACATTTAGGCATGGGGCAGCACCTTCCTTGCTTCATACTCTAATCTTGGCACACCTTGGTGTATTTCTAAGCCAGGGTATGGCTATAATAGGTTAAATATCTCAGATTGAGATACAAAGTTAGGGGATCATGAGGGTCATAGAAGAAAATGGGGTTAAAGTGTTTGGCTGCAAGAGGGCTGATGGAACACACAAATGGGCTTAGGGTGAAAAGAAAGCACAGAGATTGTTATACACACACATAGCCTAGCATCACTTCAATGAGTTCATTCATTGAGTGAGAGCATGCCACTGATATCTGCAAGAGAATCGTTCTTAGTATTCAATCAAAATGGAAACAATGAGTCATTTAGAGTGAATTGAAGAAAATAAGTAGAGATGAGGAATAGTAGAAACACTTTAAACTCTAAGAAAGCAATTAGGCTCGAAATAGCTCACTAGGGTTGTCTCCATATTCTCCTTCAAGATCTGAGCATGGTACTTTATCCACGAATTCAAGAGCTACCGCTTTGTGAAGTGTAATATGTCTCATATGAAAATCGAATGGCCACTCCATAGCATTGATTGTATGACATTCTTAAAAAATTGCGACACCGAACGAAAGTTGGAAACACAAATCAAATGAACCAAAATTGAAACACAAAACAATGAACAAACAACACAAATCAAATGAACAAAAATTGAAAAACTCCCCCCAGACTGAATTTAACATTGCCCCAATGTGAAAGCATATAAGAAAACAGAAAACAAGGATTTAAGGGGAACCTGGCACTGCACGGTTCATCCTGCATTTCTCAAAATGCTATCGATGGCTGAGCTCACCCATGGCTCTTCTTTGATTTCACTTTCGAAGGGTCTTGAGACAGAAGAATCATATTGGGCTCCATCTATTATCAACTCATCCATCTGCTCACGGAATGTCTCGGAGCCTGTGGTCATGTACACTAATGGAAGTGAAACTCGTTCAAGCATACTTAAGTAAATGCCAAACTCGTCTCGATTGTTACCTGACATACATGTGACTGTCACCACAACAGTTCTTGCCACAAACCTCTATCTAGCAGATATTCCCTCCAAGTATCTAGACAACGTGCTAGTGCTGCAAGCTGTATCTCTTCCAATCCACAATTCAGATCCAATTTTGAATCCTGTTCTTCAATTTCCAATATCACCCTACCTCTATGAGACAGGAAAGGCATCTATGGTACTTCTGAGGGATCCATGGCAAACACAACCACGAGCACCTCAATCACCTCCAACCTGGTTGCATAAGGGTTGTCCTTTCCCAAAAGATCTTCTGGTGGGGATAGCGGGCGTGAGTTCAACAGAACATTGGGCTAGGCACCTTCCACATGTTCAATTCGGATCCTCACTTTGATCCTTCCACCGACGGCCTCCTGGAGTTCTCCATTGACGAGATCTACAATAAGCAACACATTTGGAGAATGTTTGGTTCGGGAGGAAGCGGAAGTTGAGATGCTCAGGGGTTAGAGGAAGCGGCTAGGTAAACATTTACATATAAAAGAAACACAGCCAGGGGATATACACGGATATACACGAATAAGAAAAAGAAAGAAAATTTAATTTAAAAATACACGAAATATACAAGTGACTTAAACGATTACCAATTAAGAATCTCAGAAAACACAGCCAGGGGATCCGGAGGAAGTTTGGAGGAGGTCACAATGGTCCTGCTTAAAACCCAAAATCTTGACACCCAAGGTGTCGCCTATAGAACTCCTAGACACTGTATTAACCGATATGCTCATTGGAGTTACATAAGTCAACTCATATGAAAAATCTTTTTTTTTTTTTTTTTTTTTTTTTTTTTTCAAAAGTTGCAAGACATTGAACAAAATTATACTAAGCAAAACAAAGCTCACAAACTTAAAACTCTACCACGAAACCTAACAAAATTGTCAATCCCTCCCCCAAACTTAAATGGAAGCATTGTCCTCAATGTGAAAGCCTTAAGATGAGTGGAGAACATGTAAATAATAAGGGGAAGTTTAAGACAAAGGATTAGAGAAACTCCCTCTTGATGCGATTTAGGTCGACCGCTACCAAGCACTTTATTCTTCAAACATGGGTTGCTCCCAAGAAGGCCTTAGTTAATGTCTTGGCAAGACATTATGTGATTAGCTAACTTGATTGTACGAAGGGAGATGATCCACCACATGACGGTTGAATTCACTTGACACTCCTCATAGAATGGCTTTAAACGTTGTCCTTTACTTTGAAGTCGAAGCCATTCTTTAGGGTTTTTAATCTCCACAGCTCCATAGGGAAAAACATTGACCACGGTGAATGGGCCAAGCCTAGACTTCAATTTTCCTGGAAAGAGACGCAAAGTGAGTTAAACAAAAGAACTGACATACCTTGGGTGAACTTTTCCGTTGAATGTTCCTGTCATGGTAACTCTTGGTTCGTTCTTGTAAAGCCTTGCATTCTCATAGGACTCATGTCTAATTTCTTCCAATTCATGAGCTGAAACTTTCTAAACATGGCCGGCTTTGTCCAGATCAAAATTCAACTTTTGATGGCCCAAAAGCATTGTGTTCAAGCTCCATTGGCAAGTGACAGGCTTTCAAACACAAGACGATAGGGCTCATTCCGATGGGAGTCTTATATGCAGTCCTATAGCCCTAATGCATCATTGAGCTTGGTAGCCAATCTTTCCTTGTACTATTCACCACCTTCTCTAGGATCTGCTTAATTTTCTGTTGCTTATTTTCTACATGACCAGAAGTTTGAGGATGATTTTGGTGTAAGAGACTCGGTGAGTGATGTTGTACTTCATGAGTGCTTCAAATGGCTTGTTGCAGAAGTGGCTGCCTCCATCACTAATGACAGCCCTTGGAGTACCAAACCTTGTGAAAATATTGTCCCTCAAGAACTTCAGCACCACCTTATGATCATTGGTTTTGGTGGCTATGGCTTCCACCCATTTAGACACATAATCAACAGCAACAAGTATGTAGGTATAACCAAAGGAAGATGGGAATGGTCCCATGAAATCAATACCCCATACATCGAAGAGTTCCACAAAGAGTATGTTCTTCAATGGCATTTCGTTCCTGCGGCTTATGTTTCCCATCCTTTGACACCTATCACACTTAACACAAAAATTAAATGCATCTTTGAATAGAGTAGGCCAAAAGAAACCTGATTGCAGAATTTTAAGTGCTGTTTTCTTAGCTCCAAAGTGGCCTCCACAAGCCAATTCGTGGCTATGCCTAAGGATACTTTCTTGTTCTTCTTCTGGAACACATCTTCTAATGAGTTGATCTGGGCAATGCTTGAATAAGAAAGGTTCATCCCAGACATAATGTTTCACCATGGAAAAGAACTTCTTTTTGTCCTGATAAGTTAGATCATTTCTAAGAACACCACAAGCAAGATAATTAACAAAATCAGCATACCATGGTTCTTTGACTTGGACAACATATAGTTGTTCATCTGGAAAAGTCTCATTCAATGGTAGCACAGCTTCTCCTTGCTCTTCAACCACAATTCTGCTCAAATGGTCAGCCACCACATTTTCACATCCCTTCTTATCTCGAATCTCCAAATCGAACTCTTGCAGCAAGAGAATCCATCTGATCAAGCGTGGTTTGGCGTCCTTCTTAGTGAGCAAGTATCTAAGAGCAGCATGGTCAGAATAAACAATTACTTTAGAACCAACAAGGTAAGAACGAAATTTTTCTAAAGCAAAAACAACAGCAAGCAACTCTTTCTCTGTTGTGGAGTAATTGAGTTGGGCATCATTCAAGGTCCGGCTTGCATAATGAATCACATGGGGAAGCTTGTTCTTCTTTTGACCTAAAACTGCACCAATAGCAAAGTCAGAGGCATCACACATTATTTCAAATGGTAAAGACCAATCTGGAGCTATGATAATAGGGGCTGAAGTTAGCTCTTTCTTCAAGGTCGTAAAAGCTTCCATGCAAGTTTTGTCAAACTCAAAAATAGCATCCTTAGCAAGGAGATTGCACAATGGTCTTGAGATGCTTGAAAAGTTTTTGATGAACCTTCTATAGAATCCGGCATGGCCCAGAAAGCTTCTAACTCCTTTAACAGAGGAAGGGGGTGGTAGATTTGAGATGATATTTATCTTGGCTTTGTCCACTTCAATTCCCTTGCTTGAAACAACATGGCCTAGCACAATTCCTTGTTTACCATGAAGTGACACTTCTCCCAATTCAAAATCAGATTTGTTTCCTGACATCTTTTAAGCACTAGAGACAAGTGGTGAAGACAATCATCAAAAGATGAACCAAAAACTGAAAAATCATCCATAAATACCTCCATGAATCGTTCCACCATATCAGAAAAGATTGCCATCATGCATCTTTGGAAAGTTGCTGGAGCATTGCACAAACCAAATGGCATCCTTCTATAAGCAAACGTACCAAATGGGCATGTGAATGTGGTTTTCTCCTGGTCTTCCGGAGCAATGGGAATTTGATTATAACCTGAAAATCCATCAAGAAAACAGTAGTAAGCATGGCCAGATAAACGGTCAAGCATTTGATCAATGAAAGGCAAGGGAAAATGATCTTTTCTCGTGGATGCGTTCAACTTCCTGTAATCAATGCAAACTCTCCAACCGGTGATAGTTCGTGTTGGAACTAGCTCATTCTTCTCATTCTTTACAACGGTGATTCCGGACTTCTTTGGAACAACTTGCACAGGACTCACCCACTTAGAATCTGAAATTGGGTAGATGATTCCCACATCAAGTAGCTTTAAAACTTCGGTCCTAACCACCTCTTTCATGTTGGGATTTAGCCTCCTTTGTGCATCACGAGATGGTTTGCTGTCTTCTTCCATTAAAATTCGGTGCATGCACATGCTTGGACTAATTCCTTTGATGTCTGCTATGGTCCATCCAAGGGCTGTTTTATGCTCTTTTAGAACTTCAATTAAGTTGTCCTCTTCATGTGTGGTGAGACCTGCAGCAATTATAACAGGGAGAGTTTCATTAGCACCCAAATAAGTATACTTAAGATGATTGGGTAGAGGTTTAAGTTCTAGCTTTGGTGGGGTGATAATGGATGGCTCCAATTTTGTGGAGGATGGTCCAAGAGGCTCGAGTGGTGGCCTAAAGGATGGTGGGTATGGCTGAAACACTTCTAAGGCAGCCATCACTTCTTGGAACTCTGATTCATAGAGATCTTCCTCTTCTTGTGTTAGGACCGCTTCTAGAGCATCATTAGACTTTTCCTGCACAATTTTAGAAGAAACCTCATGATCCACAACATCAATTGAAAAACAAGTATCATTAGTGATAGAAGGTTGAGAGAGAGCATCAAACACTTTAAATTCAACAGTTTCACCCAAAACAGTCATGGAGAGGGTGCCATCTTTCACTTTGATGATTGTGTCTGCAGTGGCCATGAATGGTCGTCCGAGGAGAATGGGATCAACACGGTCTCCATATGGGTTATCCTCCATATCCATCACTACAAAATCAGCCGGAAGAATGAGTGTATTAACTTGAACTAAAATATCTTCCACAATACCTTTTGGATATTTGATAGAATGATCAGCTAGTTCAAGACGAATTGAGGTTTTCTTCATCCCTTCTAAGCCAAGCTCCTGATAAACTGAATATGGCATTACATTGATGCTTGCTCCCAAGTCCAACATGGCTCTTCCAACCTTCTTATCTCCGATGTTAATGGGAATGTCAAAGCTGCCAGGATCTTCTAGTTTTGGTGGAAGCTTCCTTTGCAACACAGCACTCACATTCTTGTTGAGCTTTACTTCTTCACTTGGAGCAAAATTGAGCTTGTGAGTCATCAAGTGCTTGATGAACTTTCCATATGCAGGAATCTGTTTAACAACATCAAGCAAGGGCAAATTGATATTAACTTTACTCAAAATATCATAAATCTCTTTAAAAGCCTTATCTTGATTTGCTTTCTTCAAACGGCCTGGAAATGGAATCGGTGGAATATATGGAGGAGGTGGGATGTATCTATCTTGATGAAGATGTGATGGCACAAATTTGTCATCTCTTTTATGCAATTGGAATGGATTGGGTTCCTGAGAATCATATTTGGCCTTGGGAGCAGATTGGGACATTTTGGGTTGTTCTCCTTCCGTAGTTGTGGTTTCCTCTTCATCTTCATTCTCTACAACCACAACATCATTTGAAAGATCAGAACCAACTTTGTTATCAACAATCTTACCTGATCTGAGCACATGTACAGCCTTGGCTTCTTGGTTTTTCGGATTGATCACGGTTTGGCTTGGCCATTTCCCAGGCTCCCTTTGAGCTATTTCAGCAGCTATCTGGCCTAATTGGACTTCCAACTTGGAGATGGCAGCTTGTGTAGTTTGCTGGAAATTGGATTGGTTGATTGCCATTTGCTTCACTATATCCAATGATGATGATTGTTGTGGCCTTTGGAGTGAAGGGGGATTTGCTTGATTCTGTGTATTCCTCCATGAAAAGTTTGGATGATTCCTCCAACCTGGATTATAACTTTGAGAATATGGATCATTTATTGGACCTCGGTTGTAGGAATTTACCAACTTAGCTTGCTCTTGCACAAATTCGGGATATGCAGCCCCAAGGGGACAAGAAATGGTAGGATGATCATGAGTTTCGCAGATGCTACACACTTCCTTTGAAGGGTTTCTTGAGCTCAATGCAAGGAGAGCATCTAGCTTTTGTTCCAATTTAGAAATCTGCACACTAGAAGAATCATTAGAACCACCAACAATACGTTTACCTCTTGTATCGGTGTGTTGGGTCTCCATTGCTATCGCCTCAAATAGTTCATATGTTTCTTCGGGAGTCTTAGTCTTATAAGAACCACCTGCAAAATTAGTGACAATATTATGGCTAGAGGGGGTTAGTCCTTTATAAAACATACGCATTTGAAGCTTCAATGGAATCCCATGATGAGGACATTGATTGAGCAGACCATTGAATCTCTCCCAAGCTTCACAAAACGACTCATCATCTTGTTGTGCAAATAGCAAGATCTTGTCCCTAAGCATGTCGGTTTTTTGCGTAGAGAAGTATTTCTCCAAGAACTTCTTTTGAATGGCTCCCCAAGTCGTGAGTGAACCAGGCTTCAAAGAATTCAACCAATATTTCGCCTTATCTTTCAAAGTGTAAGGAAACACTCTCATTCGAAGTTGATCTTCCGTCACACCTGTCAAGGGAAAAGAGCTCACAACATTAAAAATATCCTTTATATGAGTTAATGGATCTTCATTAGGTAAACCATAAAAGGAAGGCAGCATATTAAGATGAGAAGATTTAAGCTCATAGTTTCGAGCTGTGGTGGGCAGCAAGATGCTTGAAGGGGATGCTGGAATTGTTGGGATATCAAGGTCTCCCATGAACTCATTGGCAGCCATCTCTTCTTCTTCTTCTTGGTCTGAACTTGTTTCCGAATTGGAAGGCGAAGAACCTGGGAGGTCAGTGTGGATAGCAAGACCTTCAAATGTGGCAATGGCTTGCTCTTTTGCAGTTGTCAACTCTCTTTCTAAACGATTCTGAATTTCAGAGATCACCCGGTTTGGTTGCAAAGATGACCCTGCGTTCAAAGGTCTTGAACGTTTGAAAGAAGACCTCACTTGATCAAGGAAAGGATTTCCAGACATAAACTACCTGAAACAGAAAATAACTTGAGTTAGTTAGTACTACTAAAAAGAATAGGGTAACCTTGGGCACATAACCAGGAACGAACTTTCGTTCAGTCCCCGGCAACGGCGCCAAAATTTGTTGTTAGAAATGTTAACTCGCAATTGTACGGGCCAATTAGTAGTATAGCAAGACAAGTACGAGGTCGTACCCACGAAGACTGAGAAGTTAAAACTAGTTATGTGCTTAGATTACCAAATTCAAGGAAGTAGGAAGTTAAGTCTAAAACAGAATTTAAAGCAAGAGTGATTGTAAGTGTTGAACAAATGAGGCAAAACAAAATTCCAAACAAAAGGAAAGTGAGCAAATGCAACAAAGAGTACTTTTGTAGGCTGGAAAATAGATTGAGAGACTAGGGCATTCGATTCACCATAACAATTCAATTCTGGGTTATAAGGAGTCAAGTGACAAGTCTAATTCAGATTCAAAGATTGATTCTTGCTAAAGTATAATTAAGCCATGGTGTTTGGTCCTAACCTTGTGTTCCTAATTCCCTAACTTGATTATTTGTTGTCTAACCTCAATTAAGCATTAGGAACCCATTAAGCATAGAAGAACAATTTAAACAACCAAGCATGTATCTAATTCTTGTTGTCGAATGTCCATACATACTTTTCTTATTCATAGTTCAATTCGAATCAAAGCATGGTGTCTACTCTTGATTCAAACAAAGGTAGCTAATAAACAAGTTCTAATGGTGATCAATCATCCAAACAAGTATATTAACTGATAAGCATAAAGAATAGGAATATGAATCATGAATCAAACTTGAAACTCAAAACTTCAACTTATAAACCCAGAATATTCATGTTAGATTACATCGAAGCCCTAGTTATGAATTTAGCTACTCATAATGGAAATGAAACTTAAACAGAAATGAGAAAACATAATGAATGCAATAAGAGTGGAAAAACCCATTTCTGAAGTTACTTGTGGTGTCCAAGGCTTCTCCAAGTGCTTCTCCAAGTCTAATGCTACTCCAAGAGCTTCCTCACATCTAGAGTATGGCAGCTAAATAGGTGATTTGGGATGAGTTTGGGTGAGTGGTGATGGTAGAGAAAGAGGAAATTCGTAGGGAAATGGAAGGGAGGCTTGCTGGAGCTGTTTTGGTGATTTTGGAGAGAATGGAGTGTTTGGGGAGGGATGGAAGTGTTAGAGGATGGCTGAATGGATTGTAGGCTGAATGGAGTGTGATATGGTTGAATGAGTGTGAAGCTCTCTATTTATAGAGTGTGAAGCTCCCCTTTGGCTGATCAAGCACATGGCTCAAAAGAGGATCCAAGGCTCCTCCAATCTGATTTGTCTCCCCTTTGAAGAGGATCCAAAGCTCCTCCAATCTGATTTGTCTCCCCTTTGAAGAGGATCCAAAGCTCCTCCAATCTGATTTGTCTCCCCTTTGAAGAGGATCCAAAGCTCCTCCAAGTGGAAACTGCAATCAGCCTGGTGTGTATTTTGATGGGCTCACGGATTGGGCTCAACTTAATGACTTGCTGCATTTGAGTAGTCCATCTTGAAGTTCAGATTCTCATCTTTCCAACCGCATGTTATTTGGGCCAATCCAAGTTCGGACAAAGAAGTTACGGCCGAAGTGAATTGCTAACTCAGTCTGCCCGTTTTTGCACCACTTTGCATATTTTCCTATCCAAAGCCACCATTGTAACCTAAGGCCCAATGAACTGAATAACAAACCAAAATAGATTAAAAGCACAAGTTTTTCTTTAAGAACGTAAGCAAAACATAAACTATAAGGGTACAAAATGATATACAATTGTGAACTGATCATCTATTTGAACGTGCTTTGCTTGATTTAGGAGCAAGCATCAATTTGATGCCGTATACAGTTTATGAGGAGTTGAGGTTGGGGGAGCTCAAACCAACCTCAATTACATTGCAATTGGCAGATAGAATCATCAGAAGACCTAGAGGTATTTTAGAGGATGTTTTGGTTTAGGTAAATGAATTTATTTTGCGTGCTGATTTTGTTGTTCTGGATATGGAAGATTCTCCTATGCCATCTTCATTACCTATTATTCTTGGTAGGCCCTTTATGATAACTGCTGATACAAAGATAAGTGTAAAAAAGGGTACTATACGCATGAAAGTTGATGGTAAGAAGATAGAATTCATGTTGTCTGACACTATCAAATTACCACATGAGAACCATGATTGTTTCAAGATTGATGTGGTGGGAAGCGTTGTGGAGCAACTGTTTCAGGTACATAGCATTGAACCATTGGAGGCATGCATAGCCCACAGCCTCACAAGGCTGAATTATGAACGTGGATGTGATGTTACAGAGATAGACCTCCATGAAGCTATGCATTCTCTTGAGGCTTCTATGCCTTATCCAAGTAAGTATGTACCTCGCTTTGAAACTTTTGTGTCTACTAATACTACTCTTGTCCCTTCCATTGTCAGGGCACCAGATCTAGAATTGAAGCAACTACCTGAACAACTGAAGTATGCTTACTTGGGAGAGAACCAGACATTACAAGTGATAGTTGCTGCAAACTTGAGTTTGGTGGAGCAAGAGAAGCTATTGAGAGTTCTTAGGGAGCACAAGACTGCATTAGGGTGGACCATTGCCGATATCAAAGGCATAAGTCCATCCGAGTGCATGCACAGGATCCTCCTTGAAGATAATGCAAAGCCTAACAGAGATGCTCAGAGACGGCTTAACCCACACATGAAGGAAGTAGTGAGAACAGAAGTTCTTAAGCTCTTGGATGTTGGCATTATCTACCCCATCTCAGACAGCAAATGGGTGAGTCCAGTTCATGCTGTGCCTAAGAAGAGTGGAATCACAGTGATAAAGAATGAAGAGAATGAGCTAGTTCCTACCAGGCTCACCACAGGTTGGAGAGTCTGCATTGATTACAGAAAGCTTAATACTGAAACCAGGAAAGATCATTTTCCTCTTCCCTTTATTGATAAGATGTTAGAAAGGTTAGCAGGTCATAGTCAGTATTGTTTTCTAGATGGTTATAGTGGTTATAATCAGATTGCTATAGCACCAGAAGACCAGGAGAATACCACATTCACATGCCCTTTTGGCACATTTGTATACAGAAGGATGCCATTCGGTTTGTGTAATGCACCTGCCACATTCCAAAGGTGCATGATGAGCGTATTTTCAGACATGGTGGAGAGATTTATAGAGGTATTTATGGATGATTTCAGTGTTTTTGGTTCTAACTTTGATAATTGTCTTAACCATTTGCAGCTTGTTCTAAAGAGATGTGAGGAATGCAACCTAGTGCTGAATTGGGAAAAGTGTCATTTCATGGTACAACAAGGTCTTGTTTTAGGTCATGTAATTTCTAGCAGGGGCATTGAGGTGGACAAGGCAAAGATTGACATCATATCAAAATTGCCTCCTACATCTGTGAAGGGTGTGAGAAGTTTTCTAGGGCATGCAGGGTTTTACAGAAGATTCATAAAAGATTTCTCTAAAATTTCTAGACCTCTTTGTGCATTATTGTCTAAAGATGTTGAGTTTATGTGGACAGAAGGGTGCATGAAAGCCTTTAATACATTGAAAGAGCTACTCACATCTGCACCTATTATGATGGCACCTGATTGGAACCTCCCATTCGAGCTTATGTGTGATGCCAGTGATTATGCTCTGGGAGCTGTTCTGGGTCAGAGAGTTAAGAAGGTACCTCATGCTATTTTTTATGCTTCTAGAACTTTAAATGATGCTCAGCTTAATTATTCTACTACTGAAAAAGAATTGTTAGCTGTTATATTTGCTTTAGAGAAGTTTAGGTCCTACTTTATTGGTTCCAAAGTTATTGTTTTTACTGATCATCCTGCTTTGAGATTTTTGTTTAGTAAGAAAGATGCTAAGCCTAGGTTGATTAGATGGGTGCTCTTACTGCAAGAATTTGATCTTGAAATTAAGGACAAGAAGGGTAGTGAGAATGTGGTTACAGATCACTTGTCCAGGTTACTTCATGATGAGGAAGAAAACAAGCTTCCCTTGAGTGAAAACTTTCCAGATGAGCAGTTATTTGCAATTGATTTACAACTTCCATGGTATGCAGATATTGTTAATTATATAACTACTAAGGTTTTTCCTCCAGGTATGTCTAGCCAAGAAAGGAAACGATTAGTGTGTATGTCTAGGCACTATTATTGGGACGAGCCCTACTTGTTCAAATTTTGTCCAGATCAAATTATCAGAAGGTGTGTTTCAGAGGAGGAGCATATGAGCATTCTCCAACATTGTCATCAATTTGCATGTGGAGGACACTTTGGAGCGAAGAGAACATCACTTAAGGTATTACAATCTGGGTTCTATTGGCCTAATGTGTTTAAAGATGCTTTTTGGTTTTGCAGGGCTTGTGATAGATGCCAACGGACAGGGAATATCTCTTCTAGAAATCAAATGCCATTGCAAAACATTCAAGTGGTGGAGCTCTTTGATGTGTGGGGTATCGACTTCATGGGTCCATTTCCTAACTCCTTTGGTTATTTATATATTCTTGTGGGTGTGGATTATGTATCTAAATGGGTCGAGGCTGTCCCCTCAAAAACTAATGATCACAAAGTTGTTGTGAAATTCTTGCAGGATAACATCTTTACTAGGATTGGTCTCTACGCTTGAATGATGCCTTGTGGGCATATCGGACTGCGTACAAAAGCCCAATTGGCATGTCCCCATATCGTTTAGTCTTTGGAAAGGCATGTCACCTACCAGTGGTGTTGGAGCATAGAGCATATTGGGCTATTAAAAAATTCAATTTTGATATGCAACAAGCAGGTGACAAGAGGAAGTTACAGCTGAATGAGCTAGAAGAGTTGAGGTATGATGCATATGAGAATGCTAAGTTGTATAAGGAGCGGACCAAGGCGTATCATGATAAGCAGCTAGTTAGGAAGGAGTTTCATGTGGGACAGAAGGTGTTGATCTACAATTCAAAATTGAGACTTTTCCCTAGTAAGCTCAAGTCTAGGTGGTATGGTCCTTATGTTGTTACAAAGGTTTTCCCTCATGGGGCTTTGGAGGTTCATAGCAAAGAGAAGAATCAGACATTCATGGTGAATGAGAATAGAGTAAAGCCTTATATTGAGATGAGCTTTGAGCATAGAGAGGAGGATATGACTCTCCAACCTGTTCAGTACATTGCATGAGAGTCCAATAGTCTGGCTAAAGACTATAAACGAAGCGCTTATTAGGAGGCAACCCAATGTTTAATTTTATTTATTTATTTTTCTTTCTCCTTTTCATTTTAGTTTTTATGTCCTAATCCTTTTAATTCTCTTTCAAGTTTTTGTTTGTATTTGTTTTAGAAATTTAGATAGCTAAATAAATAAAAAAGGAGAGAAAATGCAACTCCAAACATGATGAGAAGCGTGGAGTAGTAGGAGAAGTCGTGACATCCAAATACATCTATGCTCGACCTAATTGCTTCAAGGGGGAGCATTCTAATCTTTCCCTTAATTTGTTTTCTTATTATTTGAAGTTTATGTTTCTTTTTACCCAAAAAAAAAAAATAATAATAATTTCATATGAGTTGAGTTATGGTAACTCCAATGAGCACCTCTGTTAATACAGTGTCTAGGAGTTCTTTAGGCGACACCTTCGGTGTCTAAGAAGTTTGGTTTTTAAGAAGGACCATTGTGACCTCTCCAAACTTCCCGGATCCCCTGGCTGTATTTTCTGAGGTTCTTAATTGGTAATCCATGAGTCACTTGTATATTCGTGTATTTTTAAATTAAATTATTATTTATTATTATTATTATTATTATTTATTTTTTTTTCTCTCTTTCTTTTTCTTATTATTTGAAGTTTATGTTTCTTTTATATGTAAATGTTTATCTAGCCGCCCTCTAAACCCTAAACATCTCAACTTCCTCTTCCTCCAGAACCAAACCTTCTCCAAATTGTTGCTTATTGTAAGGCTCATCAATGGAAAAACTCCAGGATGCCGTCGTTGGAAAGCTCAAGGAGGAGGAGTCCGAATTGAGCATGGTGAAGGTGTCTAGCCCAATGGTTTTGTTGAACTCACTGCCAGCTATCCCACCAGAAGATCCTTTGGGAGAAGACACCATTATGCAACGGGTGTTTGAGGTGCTCGTGGTTGTGTTTGCCATGGATCCCTAAGAAGTTACCATAGATGCCTTTCTGTTTCATAGAGGTAGAGTGATAGAGGAAATTGAAGACATGATTCCAAATTGGGATCTGAATTGTGGATTGGAAGAGATGCAGCTTGCAGCGCTGGCACGTTGTCTAGATACTTGGAGGGAATATCTGCTAGATAGGAGGTTTGTGGTAAGAACTGTTGTGTTGAGCAGTCACATGTATTGTACAGGTAACATTCGAGACGAATTTGACATTTACTTAAGTATGCTTGACGAGTTTCACTTCCAATTAGTGTACATGACCACAAGGCTCCGAGACTTCGTGGAGCAGATGGATGAGTTGATAATAGATGGAGCCCAATATGATTCTTCTGTATCAGACCCTTCGGAAAGTGAGTCAGAAGAAGAGCCATGGGTGAGCTCAGCCATCGATAGCATTTTGAGAAATGCTATGTTTGAAGGATGAACCGTGCAGTGCCAGGTTACCCTTAATCCCTGTTTTCTGTTTTCTTATATGCTTTCACATTGGGGGCAATGTTCAATTCAGGTCTGGGGGGGAGGTTTTCAATTTTTGTTCATTTGATTTGTGTTTCCAATTTTCGTTCGATGTCACTATTTTTTTAAGAATGTCATACAATCAATGTTATGGGGCGGCCATTTCGATTTTCATATGAGACATATTACACTTCACAAAGCGGTAGCTCTTAGAATTCTGGTGGATAAAGTACCATGCATTCTTGAAGGAGAATAGTGGAGACTACCCTAGTGAGCTATTTCGAGCCTAATTTCTTTCTTGAGAGGGTTTAAAGTGTTTCTATTCCTCATCTCTACTTATTTTCTTCAATTCACTCTAAATGATCTCATTGTTCCATTTTGATTGAATACTAAGGATGATTCTCTTTGCAGATATCAGGTGCATGCTCTCACTCATGAATGAACTCATTGAAGTGATGCTAGGCTATGTGTGTATAACAATTCTCTGTGCTTTCTTTTCACCCTACCCATTTGTGTGTTCCATCAGCCCTCTTGTAGCCAAACACTTCAAGCCATTTTCTTCTATCACCCTCATGATTCCCCTAACTTTGTATCTCAATCTGAGATATTTAAACTTATTATAGCCATACCCTACAAAGCTTAGAAATATACCAAGGTGTGCCAAGATAAAGTTTGAAGCAAGGAAGTTGCTGCCACATTCCTAAACGTAAATTGGTGTGAATCTGTGCAATAAAGTTAAAGAAGAAGTAGATCAAGTCACAAAAAAAAAAAAAAAAAACAAGATAAAGATAAAGTGTTTCGATTTGATCTAAATGTGAAATATAAGGTCTATGCCAGATGATGCTATGAAGTTGCAGTCATACCATTCTAAATCAATGATACCTTGCAGATCAATGAAGAATGCAACCTTGGTATGTTCTTAAGTTAATTGTGTTCCTTCCAATTCTTCCACTTCCCTTAACCTTAGCCTTTCATTGCAACCTTGTGAAAGACCTAGCTAATCTTTGAGGATGTATTCATGGGTGCTGGTATGTATGTGTGTATCTCTATTCTTAGTATTTGATTCCCTTCTTGAGATCTAACCAAATATTGTGCTTCTATTTCATATACTCATTATCCTTGTTTAAGAGAATAAAACCATAGGTTCTGAGTGATTGAGTACTATATGTGAGAATTAGAGTTGAAGCATGTTCTTCCTTCAAGATTTGAGTATGTTTACTTTGAAGCCGTGTGCCTTTGAGCTATAGCTTCCACTGTACACACTTATTGATCATCTATCTTGGCAACTCTATGGTATTGGAGGTATGACTAAAGTTTTCTTTTCATTTTTATTAGTTGTTTTCAAAGTTAGTTTTCTAACCTTTTGTTTTGTAGAGTCAGTATAGCTTTTGTGGGTATCGTTTCTGTTAAACCCTCAGGAGACATAACTCCTCCTACTAGGGATGCCTAGAGGTTTAAAGGTTTGTTGCATGCGCTCAATGCAATCGAGTTACCTACAAAAGTGGTCTAATAAATTTCTCGTTTTGTTTTTATCTTTGTTTTCCGTTTGTTTTACTCGAGGACTAGTAAAATCTAGGTTTGGGGTATTTGATCGGTGCATAATTACATATCTTTTTGTACCATTCTAACTTATGATTCGGTATGTTTTTGAGTTAAACTTGTGCTTTTAATAAAGTTTTGTGTATATTTCAGTATAATAAGGTTGAGACTCATTACATGCATTTTGAAGACAAGTTAGCTTAAAAACTGTGTCTGCAGATCAGTCATATTTACGGATTAACTTGTACTTGCTCAAAAATAACCAGATAATGTGCCATACATCACTGGAAAGATACGGAAGTCTAGTTTCCGTAGAATTTTACGGTGCATGATTTGGAGTCTTCTAGAGGAAGTTAGACATGATTTAGTTGCTCAAGGTCAAACATTCGGGCCTCAGTCCAGTTTCCGTGGGTCAGCTTTCAAGCCTCAGTTCAGCTACTTACACAAGTCAAATGAGGCGACACCCTCAATAGAATTTGTTCCAATGGGTGTCTAATATAACATATCCAAATTACAGTCCCATTGGATAAGTTTGGAGCCCTCAGCATGTCAAATACCGAACCTGGTTCACAGAAAAACCAGGCCTCAGTCCAGTTTTCGTGGGTCAGCTTACAGGCCTCATTTCAGCTACTTGCACAAGTCAGATGAGGCAACACCTTGATGGAATGTGTTCCAATGGATGTCTACTATAACATATCCAATTTGCAGCCCAATTGGATAAGTCTGGAGCCCTCAGCATGCCAAACACTGAATCTGGTTTACAAAACAAACCATGTGTTTAAAGCAGCCACACATGGAGGCAAAGCATGGGCAGCTGTTGAGCCATGTGCTTAAAGCAGCCACACATGGAGGCAAAGCATGGGCAGCTGTTGATCCATGTGCTTAAAGCAACCACACATGGAGGCAAAGCTTGTGGTAGCTGCAAAGCATGAGCTGCCACATATGGGAGACAAAGCACATGGGAGACAAAGCATGAGCTACCACACATGGGCAGCTAAGAGACCAGCCAAGGGGGAGGACGAATTTGAAGTCTATAAATAGAGAGTTTCAGCTCATTCAAAGGAGGATATCATTCCATAAATTACATTTCCATTGTACACCATCAAAGAGTTGTCTACCATCAAAGAATTGTTTACACCATCAAAGAGTTGTCTTCTTTATCAAAGAGTCATCTTCTTCTTCTTTCTTTTTTTATTTTCTGTTTTGTATGTTCTTGCTATCCATTCAAATTATGGATAGCTAAATATCTTAGTTAGGGCTCGATTGAAGCCCTAATCATGTTTCTTTAAGGATTTCGATATGTCTTTGTTATAAACTACTTTTGTGATGCTTATTGATTAATTTCAAATTATATTTTACTCTTTACATACGTTATGTTATGCTTGATCATCATATGCATGCTGTGTATTGAGTTTGTTACATAAGTAAATTTAGATGACCGAGTCTTGTACCTATGAAAGTAACAAAAGAACTAGTTATAAGTTCTTGAAATTAATCATCATGAATAACTAGAATAGATACCATGTTCTAGAATTTGTGTGTTTGTCGATTTCCATTGTGTTATGCATTCTTAAAGTACAACTTAGTAGATACCATGCTAAACACTTTAAGAATGAAAAGAGTTAGAGTAGATACCCATGCCTAACTTGTTGTTTAGGGAAATCAATAACTTAAAGAGTAGATATCATGCCTTTAGGTTGACAAACATAAGCATCCAAAATCTGTTTTGTAGCATTGTGCATGTCGTTTGCTTAAGGAAAAAGATTAGTGGTGAACATCGAATCCCTAACTAGTTTTCTCATTGTTTTAACCCCAATCCAATTCTATTTTTAATCAAACGCTGTTTTCAATATTTAGCACAAATTAATCCAATCCTCGTGGGAACGATCTCGTGTTTGCTTTCTATACTATTTATCCGATCTTGTGCACTTGCGAGTTAAAACGTGCATATAGTTGCTTAATTTTTAGGTTACTATTTGTTCAACAGTCAGCCACATTGTCGACGTCATTGTCAGTTGGGTCTAGTTATGGTATAGCATACACGTTCCTATGATCCATCTTCTGAACAACATTCCAACCACTTCCGGCTTTAGGGTCATCTAGATACACAATTTGTGTTGCCATGTTTGCCAAAATATAAGGGTCGTCATCATACCAAGTTCTGTTCATGTTCACAGATAGTAAGCCATGATCGATTTTAACACTTCCCGGCCTATTTGGGTTGGTGTCAAACCATCGACACTTAAACATGATCACTTGGTATCGATCTTTGTAAAGCAATTGCACGACAGTTGTGAGTTTGCCATAGAAATCAATGTCCGTACTTTCGCCTCCACCTGGGACATGGACACCGCTGTTTTGCATACACAACTTGTCATCTCGTGCAACCCCCAAAAATTTGACGCCGTTAACATTACAACCCGAGAACAATTCAGCGTGAACCTGGCAGAACGCCAAGTTATATAACTCATCACTGTACAAAATCATTCACATGTTAGTCTGACAAAATTAAATGCTACAATTTATATTTCTCAAATAACAAACACTTATAACTTACAGAATCCAAAAACCATTGTGGAAACAATTCACGGTATTTCTGGGCAACCAAATGTGATGGATGTTCTCGCTTCATCATCTCTTCATGCTCATATAAGTATGCCATGATCTCATCACAATTGTTCAGTACAAACCAATGCGCTACCTCCATGCACTATGTCAAAAATGACTTTTCGCGTCGGGGAAATACCGTCGCTAAAGGTACCCAGCAACCGATGTATTGGGACACGATGCAATAGGTATAGTAATAGGCTTCGGACATTCCCCGTCGCTAAAGATACGTTACGACTTCGCTCTTTTATAATCACTGATGCCTAAGGGTTTAGGGTATGCCAAAAAGAGCGTTGACCTCTGATGCCTAAACCTTTAATAGCATCAGGGACTATATCAACACTGATGCTAAATAGTCATTATAGCATCAATGGTTTTGTTTATACTGAAGCGTGTGCTAACTTACCACCTCAGAAAAGATGTCACTGCTATTGCAAATACTGGTTTACGCATTCGTTTTTTGTACTTATGCTGATGTTGTTTTTTAATTTTAACTTCAGTTGTTATGGCAAAACTAAGGTTGTTATACATAATAGACATCCTTTGTTACTAATAAAGTGTAAGCAATTTCCACATTTGACATCATATTTTACATGGTTTCTGTCTCAAAATATAGAGGCATCTCATCCATTTCATATATATTGCCATTGAAACATAAAAAAACATCCGTATATAAGGTGCACAAAATGCAATCATGCCAATAAACCAAAATCCATACATCATCCATACATAAATAAGCAAAATACTACAAAAAGAAGGAGAATGTTCAAACTCAAATCCACTCTAGCACATGACATGCCCATTCATCTCGAACCTCGTCCAATTCCATTTGGGTGTAAAATGCCTTCTTTTTTCCATTTCTCGCATACTGACATGAAATGAACATATAAGATTAAGAAAACCTATATAAAATCTGGAAACATTGGCAGAGCTGAAAAGGAACAACATCAAAAGGAATAAAATCTGGAACCATGCAGACACAAAAAGCTCCAAATAAACAGCATCAAATTTACACTCTAAGCCATCCATTGCAATGGAAATTACACACAAAAACCAGGTCACCTCAAAGCTGGAAACATTGCCAGAGTAAACAAGGAACAACATCAAACAAGGGAATCAAAAAAATTTGGTATTTCAGCTGAACCCAATCATCCAATCCTTAACAAAGACTCAAAAAAACTGAAGCTGTATATAATTTGTATAAGTACCTTAGTTCGAAATGCAAGGGTTGAATCTTCACAAATTTCTTTCATGTACCGCATCACACAATAACCACACGTCTTTCCATCAGCTTGTTTAGGAGCACCCACATTATGCACAAAACACATTTACACAATAACCACACGTTCCCTAAAATTAATCTTACTACATTGTCAAATACACATACCGAAAGCATAATTCATGTAAGACCATATAAGATTAAGAAAAACTATATAAATTTTTTACCAAGAAGCTATGCACAATCTTTAACAAGAACTAAAGAAAAGCAAAAATACCATTTAGAAGATTTCAGATAGCAACTTTTTGTTTTGTTTTCTTTTTTTTCCTGTTTTTGAATAGAAATGACAAGAATAAAGCCAACTTTCCTAGCCACTTTCTCCACATGCATCGATAAATTATTCTCCAGGAATCCACAGTGGGTTGTTCACCCTAATATTAGTCAAGTTCTTTTGCTCCTATGTGTGCATCCATTTCAAAAAGTTCATAACATAAAAAATTTACCCATCTGCTGAAACAAATAATCAAATATTCACAAATCCATTTCAAAAAGTTCATAAAATTTACCCATCTGCTCAAACAAAAAATCAGATATTCACCACTTCACTGAAGTAATGACCCTGAAAGTTTGTGTGGCATTATATAACAATCTTTTTAAAAATCCAAATTATATATATAACATTACTTGGCTATTGTAAAGAATGAACATACCTTGAAAGAGAGAACTTTGTCCATGTGCTTTGACTTAAACTTCCACCATTGTCTCTGAATATTAACACACATGACTAGATTAGTAGTGCTCATGATGGTAAAGTGTGAGGCATGAACCAGTCCTCATATATGAACCTGAAAGCAAGGGAAGAACTTAGAAGCATCATGATCGGTGCATAATTACATATCTTTTTTGTACCATTCAAACTTATGATTTGGTATGTTTTTGAGTTAAACTTGTGCTTTTAATAAAGTTTTGTGTATGTTTCAGTATAATAAGGTTGAGACTCATTATTTACATTTTGAAGACAAGTTAGCTTAAAACAATGTCTGCAGATCAGTCATATTTACGAATTAACCTGTACTTGCTCAAAAAGAACCAGAAAATGCGTCATACATCATTGTAAAGATACGGAAGTCTAGTTTCCGTAGCATTTTACGGTGCATGATTTGGAGTCTTCTAGAGGAAGTTATACATGATTTAGTAGCTCAATGTCAAACATTCGGGCCTCAGTCCAGTTTCCGTAGGTCACTTTGCAGGCCTCCGTTCAGCTACTTTCACAGGTCAAATGGGGTGACACCCTTGATAGAAGTTGTTCCAATGGGTGTGTACTATAATATATCCAAATTTCAGCCCCATTGGATAAGTCTGGAGCCCCCAGCATATCAAATACCGAACCTGGTTCACAGACAATCCAGGCCTCAGTCCAGTTTTCATGGGTCAGTTTGCAGGCCTCAGTTCAGCTACTTGCACAAGTCAGATGGGGCGACACCCTTGATAGAAGTTGTTCCAATGGGTGTCTACTATAACATATCCAAATTTCAGCCCAATTGGATAAGTTTGGAGCCCTCAGCATGTCAAAAACCGAATCTGGTTCACAGACAAACCTTTGCTGTCACATGTGCTTAAAGCAGCCACACATGGAGCAAAGCATGGGCAGCTATTGAGTCATGTTCTTAAAGCAGCCACACATGGAGGCAAAGCATGGGCAGCTGTTGATCCATGTGATTAAAGCAACCACACATGGAGGCAAAGCTTGTGGCAGCTGCAAAGCATGAGCTACCACACATGCACTACTACAAAAAGGGTAAAAGACGACAAGAAAAAGACGACGGTCGGAGTAAGAGCCGTCGTGGTTTTTAAAAAGACGACGGTTATAAAAAAACCGCCGTGTAATACAACCTTAGACACCTAAAAAATCGAGATTCAAATACCTTTTCAAAAACAACGACGTACCTAATTCAAAAACCGACGTCTATTTGAAACAAGATTTCCGAAGTGTAAAATCAAAGCCAAAAAACAACGGCAGAAGATATGAATATACCGACGTAGAAAGTAAAGACGACGATTTCAAAAAAAACCGCCGTATTTACTCAGACAATAACACGACCATGTTTTCGTATAATACGCCGTATAATTATAAATAAATTAACGGCGTTAAAATAAAAAGTATCGCCGTATTAAATTAATTTACAACGACGTTAAATATAAATATATCGACGTCATTATCTTATATTTCTACGACGTTATCTTTAAATATGACGACGTTGTATTTTTAATCGACGTATTATAAACTTTAACGTCGTATTATTCACTTTATACGTCGTACCTTTAATTTAAACCGTCGTCTTAATAAGAATTTTTTTTAAGAATTTTTTTCTTTGATTTTCTTATCCTACGTAGATCTACTTATAATTTTTTTCTTTAACAATTTATGTCCCAAATTGAATTAATTTAAAATTTCCTCGGGAAAGAAAAATCTATTTATAATTTCCTCGGGTTAGTAATAATGCGTCGTGTTAGTTTACAAATTCTAGAACATTAATTTCCCTCATTTTAATTATCCTCGGGAAAGAAAAATCTATTTATAACGCATTGTAATTGAAAACTAAAACTGAAAGTATTCGAAAAAAAACTCTATTTATAATTTAAAAATAAAATCCACGTCGGTTGTATTACACTTAACGACGTTTAACAGAATAATCTACGTCGGTAATTATAAATATACCGCCATCTCACTTATACTAAAAGACGACTAGAAAAGACGACGGTAGAACAGAAACACGTCGTCAGAATAATCTACGTCTGCAGTATTGTTCAAAGCATTGACAATGTCTTCATCATATCTCCCAGCAACTACTGATTCGATTGCTCATGCTTTAGAGGCCATCTGAAGCCATTTCTATTCTTTATCGCATTCTTGAAACCCATCTTCTTCTTTTGAAGCTCTACGGATAAAGGAACAGGCTATCACAAATCTGCGGATCTTTTTAGCCAAGAAAATCAAGCAGAGGATCAGGCGCATCTGATCTTCAGATTTCCCTGAGAAGCAAACTTTCCTTCGACAGCGAGTGGAGGCCAGGCTTGCATCTCTTTTGATGGAAAGCAAGGAGTATTCAGAAGCACTAAGTGTCCTATCAGGCTTGTACACGGAAGTGAGAAGGCTAGTTGACAAACTTCTTCTTGTGGACATAGATTTGATGCGAGTAAGCTCCATTTCTCTTTGAGAAAGACATCTAAATTATTGTCTTTGAGATGTGAGAGAGAGTGTCTGTGAGAGAGGAAGAACTTGGAACCCTAAATATAAACTGAAACTGAATGAAAGCGAAAAATTTATAGAATAAATTTTAAAACCAACGGCGGTTTTTAAAAAAACCGCCGTTTAATTATACAATCAACGTCGATATAACAGACGTATTTTATAAATTCCACGTCGGTATATTATTAAAAACGACATTTTAAATGGTCTACCACGTCGACATTTTAAAAGTATTTATACGTCGTTGTTTTTTATTTTTACGTCGTCGTTATATATAACCGCCGTCTTATTTTTTTGAAACGGTTCGTATACATAGGCAACTTTTCGTCTACCTTAGTTACACATGAACTGTTTCGAAACATTTCGCCCAGAGAAAACTTTTCGTCTTTTTTCCTTGTCAGAGCACTGTCAGAGTAGTTCATCGTCTTCCTCTTGTCTTCTTCGTCTTCTCTGAACTTAAACAACAAACTCCGAGAGAAACTTTCATTGCACGCAAAAGGTAAGCTTTCATTTCTCACTATTTGGGTTGAGGTTTTTACTTTTTTTCTGGGCAAAATCATTTCTCACTTTTTTTCTGGGTTGAGGTTTTTACTTTCCAAGTTTGATAAAATTTACAGACAATGAGGGAAAGTTTCCAACTTTGAAAGCAACTACCTCAACTAAGTAAGACGACGGTAGCTTCTTCCGTCGTCCTTGCGTCGTCTGAAAATTGATCAAAGTTGCTTTTAAAATGACAGTCTTTTTTTTATTAGGTTGTTTAATTGCAAGTTTGATTTCACTGAATCATGGTTTTTGTTTTTCCTAATTTGATAAAATATAAAGAGAAAGAAAGTAGGGTTTGTTATCTAAGATAGACGACGGTATAGACGACGCAAATATTTATATTGACGTCGTGTGAATAGACATACCACGACGTCGTGTAAATATTTGCGTCGTTTATATTTAATTATCACGACGTCATGTAAATATCGCCGTAATAATATCTTATTACGTCTTATTTTATATTATTTCGTCGTTGTTCAAGTACTTTGTTTTAAACATTTACTACGTCTGAGATTATTCATTGCGTCGTTTAAAATCATATCATACGTCGTCTTTTATTAATAACCGTCGTTTGTGTTCTTATTTTTTTCCTGAAATATTTTCACATGCAGGTTTGTTTTGTCTGTAAAAATGGTTTCTCAAGACCAAAGTAAGCAATCTGGCTCCAAGAGAAATGGAGGTGAGGAGGTTGGAATGGTAACTCCTCAAGAGAAGTCTTCGAAGAAGATGAAGTTTGTTTCATCTGCTGAGACAGAACCAACCAGCACGACAACAATTTCTGATGATTCAAAGTCAGGTAGAGGTATGAGCACAATGCCTCGTGTTGTGAAGAGAAAACTTCAGAAAATCAAGCCAATTGTTGAGTACAATAAAAGGGGGAAAGGAATTGGCCAAGCACATATTGAGATGCAGTCCTACATTGGTGTGTTGGCACGCTCCAGAGTACCACTTGTGGACAAGAAATGGGCTGAAATCCCCAAGGATATAAAGGAGCAGATTTGGGAAGCCGTTGACATGGCTTTTGTGGTAGGTCAAGGGGGCAAGAACTCTGTGTTATCTTCTGCTGCCAAGAAATGGAAGGATTTCAAGTCTACACTAACGAGGCATTATATCCTTCCATACATCAATGACAGGGAGAGATTAAGCCACCCCCCTGAAACATATAAATTCATAGAGAAAGCACAATGGGATGCCTTTGTAGCTTCAAGGTTATCCAAAGAATTTCAGTCTGTGCATTCTCAACATGCAGGGATTAGGGAGAAACTTGAGTACAATCATCGATTGTCTCGAAAAGGATATGCTGGTTTGGAGGATGAATTGGAGGAAACCATGCCTGGGGTAGAAATTGATCGATCTACCTTATGGAAGAGAGCTAGAACGGACAAACATGGTAACATCCCTGATCCAAAGGTGGCAGAGAAAGCAAAATTAATTGTAAGCCTACTCACTCTGTTTTAATTTTTTATTAAACTGTGCATAATTCTTATTACGTCTTATGTTATATTATACGTCGTGTGAATGATATTACCACGTCGAAATGTTTAAAATACCGTCGTTAAAGTTCTAAATCTGGAATCACCTGTAATTATAGCATAAGACGTCGGTGATTAATTTCGCGTCGTTTAATTATACTACTACGTCGAAATGTTTTAAAACAACGTCGTTAAATGTATGAAATTGAATTACTCTGTTATCTGTCATTATAGCATAAGACGTCTATGTTTATTCATTGCGTCGTTTTAAATAAATAACCACGTCGGTAGAAATACCGTCGTGATAAATTATAATAACGTCGATTTCTGTGTTATTGCGTCGTTTGAAATTGTATAATACGTCGTTTGTTTATAAATAACCGTCGTGTGTTTTCTTGTTTTTGTTTTAGGATGAGTTGCAAAAAAAAGTCTCGGAAGGCAAAGTCAGTGTATCTGGCAGCAATGATGTGCTGACCATGGCTTTGGGTCCCGAGCATCCAGGCAGAGTGAGAGGTGTAGGTGCTGGGATTTCCCCAAAGCAATATTTCAATTTACCCAAACCACAGAGGATGAGCTTTGACGACCGTTTAAAGGACAGTTTAAGAGTTCTCCTTCAAGAAGAGACTAAAAAGATGGAAGCTAAGGCAAGGGAAGAGGCTTTAAGGATGGAGGCTAGAACCAAACAATTGGTGGAATACTTTTAAACAAAGACGACGTAAAAGGATGATTAGACGACGTTTATGTTTAGTGTAATACTTTTTAACGACGGTGATTGAGTCGTGGAATACTTAATTTACGTCGTATATAAAAATATCCGCCATGGTTTCAAATTTAAACGACGACATTTTTAAAATTAAGTCGTTTATTATTATTTACAACGTCGTTTATTTAATAACACCGACGTGGTTTTATGTTGTTATAATAATATTTTATTATTTTTATTTTCAAATATTCAAAATAAATTTAAAATAAATACGAAAAATGCAACGTCAACTCCTATGAAGTCATTGATATATTTTCTTCCCCCTAAACCTTGAAAAAATTCATTTTGAATAATAAAATTTTAAAATGTCCAACCAAAACCAAATTGTTTTGGTTTGTCCTAACATCACTTATAGTTTTTAGGGTTTAGGGTTTAGAGTCTAGGGTTTAGAGTTTAGGGTTGTTATTTATTAGGGTTTATTTTTTAAGAATAATTTTTGGGGTTTAGGGTTTATGTTTGTTATATATTAGGAGGTAAAACCATGAACCCTTTTATAAAATTAATTTTGTAAAATATATAATTTAGTTTTAAGGGTTTAGTGTAATACTTTTTAACGACGGTGATTGAGTCGTGGAATACTTAATTTACGTCGTATATTAAAATATCCGCCATGGTTTCAAATTTAAACGACGACATTTTTAAAATTAAGTCGTTTATTATTATTTACAACGTCGTTTATTTAATAACACCGACGTGGTTTTATGTTGTTATAATAATATTTTATTATTTTTATTTTCAAATATTCAAAATAAATTTAAAATAAATACGAAAAATGCAACGTCAACTCCTATGAAGTCATTGATATATTTTCTTCCCCCTAAACCTTGAAAAAATTCATTTTGAATAATAAAATTTTAAAATGTCCAACCAAAACCAAATTGTTTTGGTTTGTCCTAACATCACTTATAGTTTTTATGGTTTAGGGTTTAGAGTCTAGGGTTTAGAGTTTAGGGTTGTTATTTATTAGGGTTTATTTTTTAAGAATAAGTTTTGGGGTTTAGGGTTTATGTTTGTTATATATTAGGAGGTAAAACCATGAACCCTTTTATAAAATTAATTTTTTAAAATATATAATTTAGTTTTAAGGGTTTTGTAATACTTTTTAACGACGGTGATTGCGTCGTGGAATACTTAATTTACGTCGAATTTATAAAATATCCGCCATGGTTTCAAATTTAAACGACGTCACTTTTACAAGTGAATCGTTTATTATTATTTACAACGTCCTCTATTTAATAACACCGACGTGGTTTTATGTTGTGCTAATAATATTTTATTATTTTTATTTCCAAATATTCAAAATAAATTTAAAATAAATCCGAAAAATGAATCGTCAAATAGACGGCGTAACGTTCAGGTTTTTCGTCGTGGAATACTATATTTACGTCGGTTCTTGTAGAACTTTCGCCATGGTTTTTATGTCGACGTTTTAAAAAGCGCGGTTCCTAAAAATTTTCGCGCGACCTAAAATTTTTACATTTGGCTTTTATTCTTATACTTCCAGCCCTGAACCCCAAAATTTTCAGATTTCGCGCAACATAACATTTCGCTCTCTCTCTTCTGCTCTAATTCAAAGTTGGGCTCTCCAAGCTCCGTCGAATCCATAATCTGTGAACTCGTCCAACCTGTAAGTACAAACCCTATCTTCCCCTTGTAAATTCATTGAATGATATTAGGTTGTTTTGTTAAAGGGTTTTAGGTATATGGTTTGCGATCTGTAAATTCATTGATGGATTTTCTGTTTAATGTTTTCATTGATGGGTTTTAGGTATGTTGAATTCTCTCAATGGATTTAATTTTGTCGGATCTTTTAATCACTCTATGTTATGTTGAATTCCTTTATTGTTTTCATGCTTTGTATATGTTGTGTTCTTAATAGGGTTCATGCTTGGTTTCATATAGGGTTTTGTATATGTTGGTTTCATGCTTTGTATTTGTTGTGTTCTTAATAGGGTTTTGGGTTCTGGAAAATAAACTGAGCTACGACGCTTTTGACGACGGTTTTTTCATAAACCATCGTTTGTATTACCTAAACACGACGGTGTTTTTTTAACTACCGTCGTTTGTATAACGTATAAACGACGGTAAATTAACTACCGTCGTGTGTATTACTTACATTAGACGACGTTTGTTGAAAAGCCGTCGTCTATATATGCCAAATACGTCTGTTTTTTTAAAAACCGTCGTCTGTTACTTGCCATTAGATCTTTGTATTAAATCTGCTATAGTGATGGTCATTGCCTGTATTTTCACTTTATTATAGATAATAGGTTATAGTGTCGGAGATGGATAAGTCATGGATGCACTCTGATAGAAGATCGAAGGCATATGAGTTTGGGGTTGAAGCATTTTTGAACTTTTCTGTAGAAAATCTTCTAACTACAACACATATCCGTTGTCCATGTGTTAAATGTGTTAATTTGAAGATGTTTGGGGTTGGAATTATAAGGGATCACTTATACTTTAATGGAGTTGACCAAAGCTATAAGAATTGGACATTTCACGGAGAACCTTGGGAAGCAACTACTAATGCTAGTAGAAATGTTGAAGAAGATGATGGCCATAGTAGGTACAGTTTCGTGTCTGAAGAAATTGATATGGATGATAATGATTTTGGTGATATTGGATCCGATCCTTATGAGTTTGCCAATGTGATTGGGGATGGAGATCAACCAGTGTACCCTGGTTGTAGAAAGTACACGAAGTTATCGGCATTAGTGAAGTTGTATAATTTGAAGGCAAAACATGGGATGAGTGATGTCTGTTTTACAGAATTATTGATACTTCAAGGCGATTTGCTTCCAGAAGGAAATACAATACCCACCTCTATGTATGAGGCTAAAAAGACTTTGTGTGCATTGGGGCTGAGTTATGAGAAAATGCACGCATGCCCCAATGATTGCATCTTGTATAGGAAGGAGTATGAGGATTCAACTAATTGTCCTAGTTGTGGTATCTCAAGGTGGAAGGAAGGCAAAGATTCAATCTTGAAAGAGGGTGTGCCAGCAAAGGTGGTGTGGTATTTTCCTCCAATTCCAAGGTTTAAAAGGATGTTTCAATCACATGAGACAGCTAAGAGTTTGACTTGGCATGCTGCTAGAAAATCAATTGACGGTCAGATGTCTCATCCGGCGGATTCCCCGTCTTGGAAACTTCTTGATGATAAATGGCCTGAGTTTGGTAATGACCCGAGAAACTTGAGATTGGCTCTTTCATCTGATGGATTCAATCCCCACAGTTCTCTAAGTAGCAGATATAGTTGTTGGCCAGTTATCTTAGTTACATATAATCTCCCTCCATGGATGTGCATGAAACGAAAGTTCATGATGTTGACCTTATTGATTTCCGGTCCTAAACAACCCGGAAATGATATAGACGTCTACTTGGAGCCTTTGATTGATGATTTAAAATCTTTGTGGGATGGGATTAGAGGAGTGTATGATGCACATAATGGAGAATACTTTACACTCAGAGCTGCATTAATGTGGACAATTAATGATTTCCCCGCTTATGGAAACTTATCTGGTTGTGTTGTTAAAGGATATAAAGCTTGTCCAATATGCGGCGATGATACACCTAGTCACAGGTTGAAAAATGGCCACAAAATTTGTTACATTGGGCATAGAAAATGGTTACCAATCAATCATCCATATAGGAGGCAACGTGCAGCTTTTAATGGGAAACCTGAATATGGCACACCTCCCGAGCCATTAACCGGAGAAGAAGTGCTGCATATGGTTGAAGATGGTGACAGCGTTTGTTGGAAGAAGAAATCAATATTCTTTGATCTCGAGTATTGGAAATACCTTCCTGTGAGACATGCGTTAGATGTTATGCACATTGAGAAGAATGTTTGCGATAGTATCATTGGTACATTGCTGGAGATCCCTGGAAAAAATAAAGATGGGATTGCTGCTCGATTAGATTTATTGAACATGGGGGTCAAAACTGATTTGCAACCCGAGTATGGAGAAAGGCGTACTCGTTTGCCTCCTGGGCCTTGGAATTTGTCGAGAGCAGAGAAGAGAGAGGTTTGCAATTCTTTCTATGGTATGAAGGTCCCTGAAAGTTATTCTTCAAATATAAAAAATCTTGTATCTTTACAAGATTCAAGACTTCTGGGCCTTAAATCACATGATTGTCATACCTTAATGCAACAATTGCTCCCTGTGGCAATTCGTTCTGTTTTGGAGAAGCCTGCAAGGTATGCAATAACTCGTTTGTGCTTCTTCTTCAATGCTATATGTGCAAAGACTGTTGATGTTTCCAAGCTAGATAAGTTGGAAGAAGATGTAGTAGTTACTCTGTGTTTGCTTGAGAAGTACTTTCCCCCTTCATTCTTTGATATCATGGTTCATCTAGTAGTACATCTTGTCAGAGAAGTTCGTCTATGTGGGCCAGTATATTTTAGGTGGATGTATCCGTTTGAAAGATATATGAAAGTGCTAAAGGGGTATGTTCAGAATCGTACTCGTCCCGAAGGTTGCATTGCTGAGCGGTATATAGCTGAAGAAGCTGTAGAGTTTTGTACCGAGCATTTATCTGATGTTAGTACAGTTGGAGTGCCTTCAAGCCAAAAGATGGGAGTTTCAAAGCCATTATCAGGTTGCACAGTGAGCGTAGTTGATCAGGACCTGTTGAATCAAGCACATCTATATGTCTTGGAGAATACGGAGGAAGTCCTACCTTATATCGAGTACGTATGAGTTTTATTCCTTAAGTTTCCATTTTAAATTATTTCTTATGTTTATCTTATATATTTGGGACCGTAATGCTTGAATTTTTCGTGTCATGTAGGCAACATATGATCTACATTAAGACCACTTATCCAAAATTTAGAAAGAGAACAAAGTGGCTGCAGGATAAGCACAATAGCACTTTCATTCAATGGCTACGCTTCAAGGTATATGTTATTGAATAACATATTTCTCTTTTAATTTTCTTCTTATTTCTATGTTTGATTGAATTAAGATATGATTAATTTGCAGGTTCAAAGTGAACTTGAGGAAGACAATCATGGCGTATCAGAAAATTTAAGGTGGCTAGCAGCTGGTCCAAACATAGCAGTGCCATTATATAGGAGCTATCTTATTAAAGGTATTAAATTCAACATCAAGGCACAAGATGATGTGCGGACAACTCAAAATAGTGGAGTTTATTTACTTGCACATACCATGCAAGTTGCTAGTGCCAAGGATAAAAACCCAATTCTCTCAAATATGGGTTTCTATGGTGTCATTCAAGAAATTTGGGACCTTGACTACCAAAAGTTTACAATCCCAGTCTTTAGGTGTGATTGGATAGATAGTGCTTCTGGTCTTGTACTCGACGAACTTGGATTTACCCTTGTAGATTTGAGTAAAATTGGACATAGGAATGACC
Source organism: Prunus salicina (assembly GCA_020226455.1). Taxonomy (NCBI): domain Eukaryota; kingdom Viridiplantae; phylum Streptophyta; class Magnoliopsida; order Rosales; family Rosaceae; genus Prunus; species Prunus salicina. The sequence goes on along the minus strand of CM035341.1, from coordinate 26,242,250 downwards.
AATTTGTTTTGGCTTCTCAAGTCAAACAAGTATTTTTTGTTGATGACCCCATGCATCGTGGTTGGTCGGTAGTGTTATCAATGCCTAATAGAGAATATAATGATGCTATTGGTGATGATGTCTTAGGTGATGTGATAATTGAGTGTGAGCCATTTACTAGAGGGATGCCAAATGTTGACACATTTGATGAACTGGTGGGTGAGTTAGGTGGTCAAAATATTAGAGATGGGTGTGAAGATATATGGATTGAATGATGCTTATGTAATTGGCAGTGTATGACATTAATTTTGTAATATATTGTAATTTGATTTCTTCACTTTCATTATACAGGTTTTGTCCACAAAACAATCAGTGCAAAAAATACAGGTTCCAGATTACAAACACGACGGTCTTGATAAAAAAGTAAAAAACCGACGTCTGTTCAAATAACAAACGACGTAATTGTGAACAAGTTATTCAGCATATTTACCGACGTCTTAAAGCAACGTAACAATGAAGAACCACGACGCTATTGTGAAAAGATATGCAGGATATAACGTCGGGGAATCAATAAGAACCGCCATGTAATTAAAAATATCACGACTCCAATCCCATAATACCGACGTCTAAAAGAAAATATAAATAATCATTAATTTAAAAACACGATGTTATGATTAATTTACCACGTCGCAGGTTCTTTTAAAACGAAGAGGAACAGATGTAATTCCCGACGGTAATTCATTTTAAACGCCGTCTAATAAATATTAGACGACGTTATTTTGTAATACAGTTGTCATTTATTTATATCCGACGTTGTTTCTTCGTTCCACGTCGTCTATATAAACTCATGCGTCGTGAGTAATGACAATGTCATCTATTTCCACGTCATCATTCATAGAAAAATCGAAGTGGAAAATATATTTCACGTCGGATTTTTTAAATGTAGTGACGTAGATAACGTCGTCTTTATGTTTTTAAAGACGTCATTTTTCTTCCTGTCGTTAAATGATTTTTTCACGGCGCTATGTTTTAAATACCGTCGTTGTCTGTCTATTTGGCGGCCATGTTCTGTTAATATATGTCATATGTTTTATTTTTAACGACGATTGTTTGTTAAATTACGTCGTCTATTAGCTCTTTAGAACGTCGGTTTTTTGTTTTTTTTGACGTTGATATTCTTAACAACGAGATTATCGTTGTTTGAATAAAAAAATAAGACGTATAAATTCTGTAATACGGCTCTCATATATTTGAAACCGACGTTGTTTCATATGTCAACGTCATCTGTAGAAATACATACGTCGTAAAAAATGACACTGACAACTATTTCCATGTCATCTTTCATAGAAAAATCGAAGTAGAAAACTTATTTTACGACGGTTTTTTGTAACTAAGTGACGTAGTACATTTAAATAACGTCGTCGTCTCATCTATTGAAGACGTCATACTTTTTGTTGTCGTTAAAAGATTATTTAACGGCGTTAGGTTTTAGTGTTCGTCGTTGTATGTCTATCTTGCGTCGTTGTTCTGTTAATATTTGTCATATTTTTCCTTTTTAACGACGGTTTTTTTGTTTGATGTAGTCGTCTATTCTTATCCTCGACTGATTTTTTAGATCTTTTGCAGTACACAGACGTCGGTTTTTATGTTTTTGATGACGTTGTTTGTTATAACAACGACGGTGATTTCGCGTCGTGGTTTCTTAGGGAAAAGATGACGGTGGATTCCACGACCATTGAGAAATTGAATACACGACGGTGAATGCCCGTCGTCGTTGGCCTTTTTTGTAGTGGTGATGGGAGACAAAGCATGAGCTGCCACACATGGGCAGCTAAGAGACCAGCCAAGGGGGAGGACGAATTTGAAGCCTATAAATAGAGAGTTTCAGCTCATTCAAAGGAGGATATCATTCCATAAATTACATTTCCATTGTACACCATCAAAGAGTTGTCTACACCATCAAAGAGTTGTCTACCATCAAAGAGTTGTTTACACCATCAAAGAGTTGTCTTCTTTATCAAAGAGCTATCTTCTTCTTATTTCTCTTTTTATTTTCTGTTTTGTATGTTCTTGCTATCCATTCAAATTATGGATAGCTAAATATTTTAGTTAGGGCTCGATTGAAGCCCTAATCATGTTTCTTTAAGGATTTCGATATGTCTTTGCTATAAACTACTTTTGTGATGCTTATTGATTAATTTCAGATTATATTTTACTCTTTACATACGTTATGTTATGCTTGATCATCATATGCATGCTATGTATTGAGTTGTTACATAGGTAAATTTAGATGACCGAGTCTTGTACCTATGAAAGTAACAAAAGAACTAGTTATAAGTTCTTGAAATTAATCATCATGAATAACTAGAATAGATACCATGTTCTAGAATTTGTGTGTTTGTCGATTTCCATTGTGTTATGCATTCTTAAAGTACAACTTAGTAGATACCATGCTAAACACTTTAAGAATGAAAAGAGTTAGAGTAGATACCCATGCCTAACTTGTTGTTAGGGAAATCAATAACTTAAAGAGTAGATATCATGCCTTTAGGTTGACAAACATAAGCATCCAAAATCTGTTTTGTAGCATTGTGCATGTCGTTTGCTTAAGGAAAAAGATTAGTGGTGAACATCGAATCCCTAACTAGTTTTCTCATTGTTTTAACCTCAATCCAATTCTATTTTTAATCAAACGCTGTTTTCAATATTTAGTATTTAAATTTTCAGTTTTCAATACCATCATAAGAAAATCATCATTTTTGAACACTTTGTCTACACCGAATGCCATTTAGTTTAAGGAAAATAAATTAAGCACAAATTAATCCAATCCTCGTGGGAACGATCTCGTATTTGCTTTCTATACTATTTATCTGATCTTGTGCACTTGCGAGTTAAAACGTGCATATAGTTGCTTAATTTTTAGGTTACTATTTGTTCAACAAGTTTTTGGCGCCGCTGCCGCGGATTGTGTAACTAGTTTGTGCTGAATTTTATTTTTTTATTTTTTTTCTTTTACAGGTTGAATTTTGTTTATGCAAGGTCGTCGATCCCAAAATTTAGGTGTTGTTGTCTACAATCCTGAGATTGAACGAACTCTTACACGTCTTCGTAAGCAAGCTGAGAGGGAAACTGTGAACGAAATGGGGATGAACATGTTCGAAGGCCAATGAAGGACTCTTTTGTCCCTCAAAACCTTAATCAACCATCATGCATTGCCTACCAACCAAATGTGCAAGGCAGCTTCAATTTATCACCTCAATTGCTTAACATGGTGCCACACTATAGAGGCACACCTTCTGAAGATCCATACTTGCACATTAGGGATTTCTTTGATCTTTGCAAGACTCAAAACATACAAAGCTTGACAACAGAAGGAATCAGGTTAATTCTTTTTCCTTTCTCCTTAAAAGATAATGCTAAGTTGTGGTTGAATTCTCTGGCTGCAGGTTCCATTACTACTTGGGAACAATTGGCCACTAAATTTTTGAAGAAGTTTTTCCCAGCCCAAAAGACAAGACAACTTAAAAGGGAGATTCAAACCTTCCAACAGAAGGATGGAGATCTTTTCTTTGAGGCATGGGAGCATTTCAAGGAGTTGCTTCTCAAGTGTCCACACCACAATCTATCTCAAGATGATCAGGTACAAGCTTTTTATGAAGGTTTAAATGATACTAACAAAAGTCTTGTTGATTCAGGTTGTGGAGGTGTGCTTATGGAAAAGAGTAGTGATGAAGCCATTGTGCTATTTGAGACCCTAAGTGAAAATTCTCAGCAATTCTCATCAAGAGGGAGACAAGGAGTGAAAGGTAAAGGTGTATATGAAGTTAGCACAAATGATGGAGTCCAGAGTCAAATGGCAGCAATGGAGAAGAAGTTAGATATACTAGTGAAAGCAATGTCAGCTCAGAACATCTCTCAAGTTCAACAAGTTGCTAAAATCGAGGTATGTGCTATATGTTCTCATTCTAATCATACTACTGAGACTTGTCCTATGTCTTGTTTTACAGATCATGAGCAAGCTAATTATGTGGGGCAAAACAACTATCATCCCAAGAACAATCCATATTCGAACACATATAATCCAGGATGGAAAGACCACCCAAATTTTTCTTGGAGCAACAATCAAAATGTGCTTAATCCACAAGGGCAACAGAAGAACTTCCAACAGGGAAGTAATTATCATACTTCATCACAGGTGGCACAACCAAATACTGACCAGAAGAAGAATAATAATCTTGAAGGTGCCATACTCCAATTCTTGACTGCACAGCAACAGACAAATGCTCTAACTAGTCAGAACATTCAGAAACTAGAAGCAACAACTAGCCAAGCTATTCAGAGATTGGAGGCACAAGTAGGGCAATTGGCAAAGGAGTTGAGTGAGAGGAAGAAAGGAGAGTTTCCATCACAAACCATACCTAATCCAGGGGGCCAGGAGCAGCTCAAGGCTGTGACAGTCCTTAGAAGTGGCAAGGTAGTTGACAACAAGGTGGGGACAGATAAGAAAGAACAAGAAAATGTTGAATCTTCTCCAGCCACAAAGGTAAGTGAGAAGGAGAAGGTGATATTTCCACCCTTCCCTCAAAGGTTAGTTAAGCAAAAGAAAGAAAAACATCTTCTTGATATTTTTGAAACTTTGAGAAAAGTAGAAATCAACATTCCTTTACTTGATGCAATTAAACAAATTCCTTCTTATGCTAAGTTTTTAAAGGATTGTTGCACACACAAAAGACAGTTTCAGGAACATGAGAAAGTTGCATTAACTGAGGAGGTAAGTGCGGTTTTATTGAGAAAATTACCACCTAAACTAAAAGATCCAGGTAGTTTTACAATTCCTTGCAGGGTTGGTGACCGTCTATTTGAACGTGCTTTGCTTGATTTAGGAGCAAGCATCAATCTGATGCCTTATACAGTTTATGAGGAGTTGAGGTTGGGGGAGCTCAAACCAACCTCAATTACATTGCAATTGGCAGATAGAAGCATCAGAAGACCTAGAGGTATTTTAGAGGATGTTTTGGTTCAGGTAAATGAATTTATTTTGCCTGCTGATTTTGTTGTTCTGGATATGGAAGATTCTCCTATGCCATCTTCATTACCTATTATTCTTGGTAGGCCCTTTATGATAACTGCTGATACAAAGATAAGTGTAAAAAAGGGTACTATACGCATGAAAGTTGATGGTAAGAAGATAGAATTCATGTTGTCTGACACTATCAAATTGCCACATGATAACCATGATTGTTTCAAGATTGATGTGGTAGGAAGTGTTGTGGAGCAAGTGTTTCAGGTACATAGCATTGAACCATTGGAGGCATGCATAGCCCACAGCCTCACAAGGATGAATTATGAACGTGGATGTGATGTTACAGAGATAGACCTCCATGAAGCTGTGCATTCTCTTGAGGCTTCTATGCCTTATCCAAGTAAGTATGTACCTCGCTTTGAAACTCTTGTGTCTACTAATACTACTCTTGTCCCTTCCATTGTCAGGGCACCAGATCTAGAATTGAAGCAACTACCTGAACAACTGAAGTATGCTTACTTGGGAGAGAACCAGACATTACCAGTGATAGTTGCTGCAAACTTGAGTTTGGTGGAACAAGAGAAGCTATTGAGAGTTCTTAGGGAGCACAAGACTGCATTAGGGTGGACCATTGCCGATATCAAAGGCATAAGTCCATCCAAGTGCATGCACAGGATCCTCCTTGAAGATAATGCAAAGCCTAACAGAGATGCTCAGAGACGGCTTAACCCACACATGAAGGAAGTAGTGAGAACAGAAGTTCTTAAGCTCTTGGATGTTGGCATTATCTACCCCATCTCAGATAGCAAATGGGTGAGTCCAGTTCATGTTGTGCCTAAGAAGAGTGGAATCACAGTAATAAAGAATGAAGAGAATGAGCTTGTTCCTACCAGGCTCACCACAGGTTGGAGAGTCTGTATTGATTACAGAAAGCTCAATAATGAAACCAGGAAAGATCATTTTCCTCTTCCCTTTATTGATCAGATGTTAGAAAGGTTAGCAGGTCATAGTCATTATTGTTTTCTAGATGGTTATAGTGGTTATAATCAGATTGCTATAGCACCAGAAGACCAGGAGAAGACCACATTCACTTGCCCCTTTGGCACATTTGCATACAGAAGGATGCCATTCGGTTTGTGTAATGCACCTGCCACATTCCAAAGGTGCATGATGAGCGTATTTTCAGACATGGTGGAGAGATTTATAGAGGTATTTATGGATGATTTCAGTGTTTTTGGTTCTAACTTTGATAATTGTCTTAACCATTTGCAGCTTGTTCTAAAGAGATGTGAGGAATGCAACCTAGTGCTGAATTGGGAAAAGTGCATTTCATGGTACAACAAGGTCTTGTTTTAGGTCATGTAATTTCTAGCAGGGGCATTGAGGTGGACAAGGCAAAGATTGACATCATATCAAAATTGCCTCCTCCTACATCTGTGAAGGGTGTGAGAAGTTTTCTAGGGCATGCAGGGTTTTACAGAAGATTCATAAAAGATTTCTCTAAAATTTCTAGACCTCTTTGTGCATTATTGTCTAAAGATGTTGAGTTTATGTGGACAGAAGGGTGCATGAAAGCCTTTAATACATTGAAAGAGCTACTCACATCTGCACCCATTATGATGGCACCTGATTGGAACCTCCCATTCGAGCTTATGTGTGATGCCAGTGATTATGCTCTGGGAGCTGTTCTGGGTCAGAGAGTTAAGAAGGTACCTCATGCTATTTTTTATGCTTCTAGAACTTTAAATGATGCTCAGCTTAATTATTCTACTACTGAAAAAGAATTGTTAGCTGTTATATTTGCTTTAGAGAAGTTTAGGTCCTACTTGATTGGTTCCAAAGTTATTGTTTTCACTGATCATGCTGCTTTGAGATTTTTGTTTAGTAAGAAAGATGCTAAGCCTAGGTTGATTAGATGGGTGCTCTTACTGCAAGAATTTGATCTTGAGATTAAGGACAAGAAGGGTAGTGAGAATGTGGTTGCAGATCACTTGTCCAGGTTACTTCATGATGAGGAAGAAAACAAGCTTCCCTTGAGTGAAAACTTTCCAGATGAGCAGTTATTTGCAATTGATTTACAACTTCCATGGTATGCAGATATTGTTAATTATATAACTACTAAGGTTTTTCCTCCAGGTATGTCTAGCCAAGAAAGGAAACGATTAGTGTGTATGTCTAGGCACTATTATTGGGACGAGCCCTACTTGTTCAAATTTTGTCCAGATCAAATTATCAGAAGATGTGTTTCAGAGGAGGAGCATATGAGCATTCTCCAACATTGTCATCAATTTGCATGTGGAGGACACTTTGGAGCGAAGAGAACATCACTTAAGGTATTACAATCTGGGTTCTATTGGCCTAATGTGTTTAAAGATGCTTTTTGGTTTTGCAGGGCTTGTGATAGATGCCAACGGACAGGGAATATCTCTTCTAGAAATCAAATGCCATTGCAAAACATTCAAGTGGTGGAGCTCTTTGATGTGTGGGGTATCGACTTCATGGGTCCATTTCCTAACTCCTTTGGTTATTTATATATTCTTGTGGGTGTGGATTATGTATCTAAATGGGTCGAGGCTGTCCCCTCAAAAACTAATGATCACAAAGTTGTTGTGAAATTCTTGCAGGATAACATCTTTACTAGGTTTGGGCACCAAGGGCGATAATTAGTGATGGAGGTAGCCATTTCAATAACCAAGTTTTTGCTTCCTTAATGAAGAAATATGGGATCACACATAAGGTTGGCACTCCATATCATCCTCAAACCAGTGGTCAAGTAGAGATAAGCAATAAAGAGATCAAAAGCATCCTAGAGAAGACAGTGAATACTATAAGGAAGGATTGGTCTCTACGCTTGAATGATGCCTTGTGGGCATATCGGACTGCGTACAAAAGCCCAATTGGCATGTCCCCATATCGTTTAGTCTTTGGAAAGGCATGTCACCTACTAGTGGAGTTGGAGCATAGAGCATATTGGGCTATTAAAAAATTCAATTTTGATATGCAACAAGCAGGTGACAAGAGGAAGTTACAGCTGAATGAGCTAGAAGAGTTGAGGTATGATGCATATGAGAATGCTAAGTTGTATAAGGAGCGGACCAAGGCGTATCATGATAAGCAGCTAGTTAGGAAGGAGTTTCATGTGGGACAGAAGGTGTTGATCTACAATTCAAAATTGAGACTTTTCCCTGGTAAGCTCAAGTCTAGGTGGTATGGTCCTTATGTTGTTACAAAGGTTTTCCCTCATGGGGCTTTGGAGGTTCATAGCAAAGAGAAGAATCAGACATTCATGGTGACTGGGAATAGAGTAAAGCCTTATATTGAGATGAGCTTTGAGCATAGAGAGGAGGATGTGACTCTCCAACCTGTTCAGTACATTGCATGAGAGTCCAATAGTCTGGCTAACGACTATAAACCAAGCGCTTATTGGGAGGCAACCCAATGTTTAATTTTCTTTATTTATTTATTTATAAATTTATTTTTCGTAAATTCTTATGAGCTTATCCCGTGCAATTTTTTTTCTATTTTGCAGCCCATTCAATTACCCATAAACGGGGAAGTCGTGACATCCAAATACATCTATGCTCGACCTAATTGCTTCAAGGGGGAGCATTCTAATCATTTCCCTTAATTTGTTTTCTTATTATTTTAAGTTTATGTTTCTTTTTACCAAAAAAAAAAAAAAAAAAGAAAAAAAGTTTTTTTCATATGAGTTGACTTATGGTAACTCCAATGAGCACCTCTGTTAATACAGTGTCTAGGAGTTCTATAGGCGACACCTTGGGTGTCTAAGAAGTTTGGGTTTTAAGCGGGACCATTGTGACCTCTCCAAACTTCCCGGATCCCCTGGCTGTGTTTTCTGAGGTTCTTAACTGGTAATCCATGAGTCACTTGTATATTCGTGTGTTTTATTCAAAAAAAAAAAAATATATATATATATATATAATTATAATTATAATTTATAAAATTAAAAATTAAAAATTAAAATAAAAAATAAAAAAAAAAATAAAAAAAAAAACCTTCTCTTTCTCTGAAACACTACCTACATTAACCCTAAAAATAAACTCTCTTTCGTTCATTTGATCTAGCCGCCCTCTAACCCTGAACATCTCAGCTTCCTCTTCCTCCCGAACCAAACATTCTCCAAATTGTTGTTTATTGTAGATCTTGTCAATGGAGAAACTCCAGGAGGCCGTCGATGGAAAGCTCAAGGAGGAGGAGTCCAAATTGAGCATGGTGAAGGTGCCTAACCCAATGGTTTTGTTGAGCTCACTGCCAGCTATCCCACCAGAAGATCCTAAGGGAGAGGACACCATTATGCAACGGGTGTTTGAGGTGATTGAGGTGCTCGTGGTTGTGTTTGCCATGGATCCCTCAGCAGTTACCATAAATGCCTTTCTGTTTCAAAGAGGTAGGGTGATAGAGGCAATTGAAGACATGGTTCCAAATTGGGATCTGGATTGTGGATTGGAAGAGATGCAGATTGCAGCGCTGGCACATTGTCTAGATACTTGGAGGGAATATCTGCTAGATCGGAGGTTTGTGGCAAGAACTGTTGTCGTGAGCAGTCACATGTACTGTACAGGTAACATTCGAGACGAGTTTGGCATTTACTTAAGTGTGCTTGACGAGTTTCACTTCCAATTAGTGTACATGACCACAAGGCTCCGAGACTTCGTGGAGCAGATGGATGAGTTGATGATAGATGGAGCCCTATATGATTCGTCTGTTTCAGACCCTTCGGAAAGTGAGTCAGAAGAAGAGCCATGGGTGAGCTCAGCCATCGATAGCATTTTGAGAAATGCTATGTTTGAAGGATGAACCGTGTAGTGCCAAGGTTACCCTTAATCCATGTTTTCTGTTTTCTTATATGCTTTCACATTGGGGACAATGTCCAATTCAGGTCTGGGGGTATCAATGGAGGTTTTCAATTTTTGTTTATTTGTATTTCAATTTTTTGTTAATTTGTGTTTTCAATTTTCAATTTTTGTTTACTTGTATTTCAATTTTTTGTTAATTTGTGTTTTCAATTTTCAATTTTTGTTCATTTATGTTTCCAATTTTCGTTCACTTGTTACTAATTTTTTTAGAATGTCATACAACCAATGCTATGGAGCTGCCATTGAGATTTTCATATCAAACATTTTACACTTCACAAAGCTTTTGCTCTTAGAATTCTGGTGGCTAAAGTACCATGCTCAGGTTCTTGAAGGATAATAGTGGAGACTACCCTAGTGAGCTATTTCGAGCCTAATTGCTTTCTTGAGAGGGTTTAAAGTGTTTCTATTCCTCATCTCTACTTATTTTCTTCAATTCACTCTAAAATGATCTCATTGTTCCATTTTGATTGAATACTAAGGATGATTCTATTTGCAGATATCAGGTGCATGCTCTCACTCATGAATGAACTCATTGAAATGATGCTAGGCTATTGTTGTTAACCATTCTCCTTTCTTTTCACCCTACCCATTCGTGTGTTCCATCAGCTCTCTTGTAGCCAAACACTTCAAGCCATTTTCTTCTATCACCCTCATGATTCCCCTAACTTTGTATCTCAATCTGAGATATTTAAACTTATTATAGCCATACCCTATAAAGCTTAGAAATATACCAAGGTGTGCCAAGATAAAGTTTGAAGCAAGGAAGTTGCTGCCACATTCCTAAATGTAAATTGGTGTGAATCTGTGCAATAAAGTTAAAGAAGAAGTAGATCAAGTCAGAAAAAAAAAAAAAAAGAAAAAAAAAAAAGAAGAGAAAGTGTTTCGATTTGATCTAAATGTGAAATTTAAGGTCTATGCCAGATGATCCTATGAAGTTGCAGCCATACCATTCTAAATGAATGATACCTTGCAGATCAATGAAGAATGCAACCTTGGTATGTTCATAAGTTAATTGTGTTCCTTCCAATTCTTTCACTTCCCTTAACCTTAGCCTTTCATTACAACCTTGTGAAAGACCTAGTTGATCTTTGAGGATGTATTCATGGGTGCTGGTATGTATGTGTGTATCTCTATTCTTAGTATTTGATTCCCTTCATGAGATCTAACCAAATATTGTGCTTCTATTTCATATACTCATTTTGCTTATTTGAGAGAATAAAGCCATAGGTTCTGAGTGATTGAGTGCTATATGTGAGAATTAGAGTTGAAGCATGTTCTTCCTTCAAGAATTGAGTATGTTTACTTTGAAGCCGTGTGCCTTTGAGCTATAGCTTCCACTGTACACACTTATTGATCATCTATCTTGGCAACTCTATGGTGTTGGAGGTATGACTAAAGTTTTCTTTCATTTTCATTAGTTGTTTTCAAAGTTAGTTTTCTAACCTTTTGTTTTGTAGAGTCAGTAAAACGTTTGTGGGTATCGTAACTGTTAAACCCTCAGGAGACACAACTCCTCCTACTAGGGATGCCTAGAGGTTTAAAGGCTTGTTGCATGTGCTCAATGCAATCGAGTTACCTACGAAAGTGGTCTAGTTCGTTTTTATCTTTATTTTCATTTTGTTTTACTCGAGGACTAGTAAAATCTAGGTTTGGGGGTATTTGATCGGTGCATAATTACATATCTTTTTTGTACCATTCAAACTTATGATTTGGTATGTTTTTGAGTTAAACTTGTGCTTTTAATAAAGTTTTGTGTATGTTTCAGTATAATAAGGTTGAGACTCATTATTTACATTTTGAAGACAAGTTAGCTTAAAACAATGTCTGCAGATCAATCATATTTACGGATTAACCTGTACTTGCTCAAAAAGAACCAGAAAATGCGTCATACATCATTGGAAAGATACGGAAGTCTAGTTTCCGTAGCATTTTACGGTGCATGATTTGGAGTCTTCTAGAGGAAGTTATACATGATTTAGTAGCTCAATGTCAAACATTCGGGCCTCAGTCCAGTTTCCGTAGGTCACTTTGCAGGCCTCCGTTCAGCTACTTTCACAGGTCAAATGGGATGACACCCTTGATAGAAGTTGTTCCAATGGGTGTCTACTATCACATATCCAAATTTCAGCCCCATTGGATAAGTCTGGAGCCCTCAGCATATCAAATACCGAACCTGGTTCACAGACAATCCAGGCCTCAGTCCAGTTTTCATGGGTCAGTTTGTAGGCCTCAGTTCAGCTACTTGCACAAGTCAGATGGGGCGACACCCTTGATAGAAGTTGTTCCAATGGGTGTCTACTATAACATATCCAAATTTCAGCCCAATTGGATAAGTTTGGAGCCCTCAGCATGTCAAAAACGGAATCTGGTTCACAGACAAACCTTTCCTGTCACATGTGCTTAAAGCAGCCACACATGGAGCAAAGCATGGGCAGCTATTGAGCCATGTTCTTAAAGCAGCCACACATGGAGGCAAAGCATGGGCAGCTGTTGATCCATGTGATTAAAGTAACCACACATGGAGGCAAAGCTTGTGGCAGCTGCAAAGCATGAGCTACCACACATGGGAGACAAAGCACATGGGAGACAAAGCATGAGCTGCCACACATGGGCAGCTAAGAGACCAGCTAAGGGGGAGGACGAATTTGAAGCCTATAAATAGAGAGTTTCAGCTCATTCAAAGGAGGATATCATTCCATAAATTACATTTCCATTGTACACCATCAAAGAGTTGTCTACACCATCAAAGAGTTGTCTACCATCAAAGAGTTGTTTACACCATCAAAGAGTTGTCTTCTTTATCAAAGAGCTATCTTCTTCTTATTTCTCTTTTTATTTTCTGTTTTGTATGCTCTTGCTATCCATTCAAATTATGGATAGCTAAATATTTTAGTTAGGGCTCGATTGAAGCCCTAATCATGTTTCTTTAAGGATTTCGATATGTCTTTGCTATAAACTACTTTTGTGATGCTTATTGATTAATTTCAGATTATATTTTACTCTTTACATACGTTATGTTATGCTTGATCATCATATGCATGCTATGTATTGAGTTTGTTACATAGGTAAATTTAGATGACCGAGTCTTGTACCTATGAAAGTAACAAAAGAACTAGTTATAAGTTCTTGAAATTAATCATCATGAATAACTAGAATAGATACCATGTTCTAGAATTTGTGTGTTTGTTGATTTCCATTGTGTTATGCATTCTTAAAGTACAACTTAGTAGATACCATGCTAAACACTTTAAGAATGAAAAGAGTTAGAGTAGATACCTATGCCTAACTTGTTGTTTAGGGAAATCAATAACTTAAAGAGTAGATATGATGCCTTTAGGTTGACAAACATAAGCATCCAAAATGTGTTTTGTAGCATTGTGCATGTCGTTTGCTTAAGGAAAAAGATTAGTGGTGAACATCGAATCCCTAACTAGTTTTCTCATTGTTTTAACCTCAATCCAATTCTATTTTTAATCAAACGCTGTTTTCAATATTTAGTATTTAAATTTTCAGTTTTCAATACCATCATAAGAAAATCATCATTTTTGAACACTTTGTCTACACCGAATGCCATTTAGTTTAAGGAAAATAAATTAAGCACAAATTAATCCAATCCTCGTGGGAACGATCTCGTATTTGCTTTCTATACTATTTATCTGATCTTGTGCACTTGCGAGTTAAAACGTGCATATAATTGCTTAATTTTTAGGTTACTATTTGTTCAACACATCATTCAAGCAAAATGAAAAAGTAAAATATAAAACATAGAAAGTGTAATAAAATTGAACCAACCTTAGCAATCCAAAATTCTGATTTAGACATTTTTTGTTCATAAACAATGACCTAACTCCTAAAGCAACACAACCCTTCTCTCAACCAAAACAAGAATAACATTTCTGTTTAGCTAAGAACAACATCCCAAATAATTGAAAATTAAAAATTTACCACATCATATTCCACCACATCCATTGGCCATTGTTAATTGGGAAAAAAAAAATACCAGTTGTAGCAGTGAGGATATCATCTCCTATTTCCTAACTTAACATTCAAATTCTCCATTCATTCTTAGTTTCTTGGCGTGAGAAATAACTTACGCACAAATTAAACCCTATAAATCATGCAATCGTAGTACGAGTAAGTAGGGATCGTTCTATTCCGGGGATTAGGAGGGATGCTAATCAACACAAATTAAATTTATTAAACTAGAACTAAGTTAAGGGAACAATGATTGGGGGGAGTTGGATGATTTAGACCAAAGTAAAATTGACAGCAGTAAATAATTAAGATGTGAATGAAATATGGATTAAGGGATAGCTAGAGGATTCTTCTCCACACATGGAACATATGCATACAAATCGATCTCCAGTTACTCTTTTAATAAAGTATGAATGTCAAAGCCCCAAATTAATTGTGAACTGCACTAATTAACTCTCAGATTTTCCTAAGTTCATTGAATTGGACTCAGCGACTCAATCAAATTATTCTTATCAAGTTCCCTATATGAACAGCATGATAGAGATACATATCAAAGATCATTAAGTTCTATGAAAATCATAGGCTTTGACAAAGCACTTGTAACTATGAAAAGCATGATACTCCTGCCAGGAATTTACTTAACACAATCATGACTAGTGATTTTTACTACTTGTGAATATAAGTTCATAACGATTAGGTGAAATTCCCTTATATCCTAGCATCAAATCCCTGCATGCAAACTAAGTATGCATCCTTAATAAACATGCAAGAATAAGTCCTGAATAAAACAGAAAAGTAAATCACATTCATACTTTACGAAACCATAACTGGGAGTGATCAATTCATATAAAACATATGTCCATGGCTTCGAATTCACCTCTAACTAAGAAGAAATTTAGTTACACATATTTAATAATTGAAAAGCAATATAGAATAAGAAATACATAGGATGATAAAGAGAAGAAAAGAACTAGATGATGGCAGCAAGGAATTCCCAAGACAGCTCCAAGCTTTGCTCCTTTTGCAACTAGCTCTCTCTCTCTCTCTCTCTCTCTCTCTCTCTCTATATATATGAATGTGTATGAGTAATAGATGAAGTGAATTGATGGATTGTTGAATGAATTGTGTTTAGAATTGGAGTGCTATTTATAGGGAGAATGGAAGGGGAATATTTGAATTGAATATGGTTTATGCCAATAGCACTTGTAATTAGAAACTCATTCTTTTGGCTAGTGCATTTCACCAACAAATCCCATTGTAATTAGAAACTCATTCTTTTGGCTAGTGCACTTCACCCACAAATCCCACTAGATAGTCATGCATGACATAGTCAGCTTGTGGGCCGATTTTGGGTTTGTTATTCACTCCAAAAAATTCTGGAAAAATATGGATCTTCAAGCCCTTTGTCTTATCTTTCCAAGCATATGCAGCCTAACTCAAGGAAAAATAGGAAAGACCTTCAAATGTCATTTTTGGCCCAGTAACGCAGATGCTGCCGAATTTTGACCTTGAGCTACTAAATCGTGGATAACTTCCTCTAGAAGACTCCAAATCATGAACCGTAAAATGCTACGGAAACTAGACTTTGGTATCTTTCCAATGATGTATGGCTCATTATCTGGTTCTTCTTGAGCAAGTACAGGTTAATCCGTGAATGTGACTGATCTGCAGATACTGTTTTGCTAACTTGTCTTCAAAATGCATGTAATGAGTCTCATCCTTATTACACTGAAACATACACAAACTTTATTAAAAGCACAAGTTTAACTCAAAAACATAACCAAATCATAAGTTAGAAGGGTATAAAAAGATATGTAATTATGCACTGATCATTTCTACCACCACAGAGCATAAAAGGGAAATTTACAACAAAACAGAGAAGGAAAGAAAAAGAAAAGAAACCTGAACCAAACATCTCGAACTACTGGCAAAGTTTTTTTGATGCTGTAAGTTATAAATGCCAGTCTTTTTTCTCCCTTTCACCTATATATTTGTCAAAGTAGAGAAGCTGGATTAGCACAAGTAATATAGGCCAAAGGTTAAAACATTAACCTCCTCTACATTACCAAGGGAATTACTCAATTAATACAAAATTGGTATCCTCCAAACATGCTTTACATAGGGCAGCAGAAAACATAGGTGAAACAAGTTTGGAAAAGACAAATATTGAGCCAAAACACAAGATTTTACCTTGACTGAGTTATGGTCAATCTTTAGAGGCTTTATACGAACTGCGGCTTAATCAATTGAAACACATTTTTCACAAGTAACGAAGGGGGAAAAATCAGACATGAGAATTCATGAACAAAAGGCTAAGTTCCTCTGCCCAAATATGCATAAAACAATCAACTGCCCAAGGTAACAACAACTCTAATAGCAACCACACTAAGCAAATGATACACAAAATACATCTATATGTGATAATTATAAAATTCAAGTCAGCATCCAGACCAGCAACTAATTTGTCAAAGGGGGATTTGGACTTGTACTGATTCAAGTTGATGAATCATACATCTTCTGCTTCTTAAAACTAGCAATATATACAAATATAAAATTTGAAAGAAATTTTATTAGAACATTGTTTTCAGTTAATTTCAACTAGGAAATTGTCTATCCACTAAAAGTGAAGAGACAAGACAACTGCCTCACTCTCTTATACTCAAACCTTACAAATGGTCTCAAAATTGCGTACTACTTATAAAACATCGACAACTAGGGATGAGATTATATTGACAAAACTACAAAAACATTCTCAAAACATTAAGGATCCAGTTCAATAGCTGCAAATATCAAGTCTAATTGTACCAAACAAGAAGAGCCGCAAGATTCACAATTTGTAATGAATGAAAGGAAACCAAGAGCAGTGCACTACGTACCTATTGTAAGCACATCCACGGAGTAGGAAACCAGAAATGTTTCAGCAAAAGCAGACTTGTTCAATGATTAACCATCTTTCTCAAAAGCTTTCTTTCCTTTTTCTTTAGATACCATTTTCCATGATTAAACAACTAGCTCTGATAAGTAACTGAAAGAAATGCTCCCAGCAATTTTTATTATGCGCAATGCAGAACACACACAAACGCAATCCAACAACACAATTTTGACAGATAAACTATATGACCTGCAACTGTTTGTTTTCAAATCTTATGAAAAATCAGATGGTAGGTATAACTATTGATGTATTCATCCATGGATTGTTGATCCCCATTCAATCAATTAGGTGGGACCTTAAAAATAATATTCTATCATGGGTCAAACACACATATATGCCAAAAGTTTGTGTACATCAGTCAGGTGTGAAAAACTTCTCCAACTAATCTTAAATACAAGATGCCAATTATTTCAGAATTAAAATTGTGTAAGAAAGAGGAAATGTCAATTGGACTTCCTAGTCTAGTTCCCTTCCTTCTAGATTCTTCTACAGTTACCCTATTTCTTGTCTAGTACTACAAGAAACACTTGTTTTTCACCATCATGTGCATCATGGATTAGACATTAGAGGTTCAATCCACACTACTTTTCCAAAACCAAGAAACTATCAGATAAGCAATTGAATTTCTCATATCTAATTGGTGACCCACAGACACCAAATCATATCTAATCAGATATATTTTCTAAAAATCCAGCTTAATAAAAAAAAATTTAAATTAAAAATTAAATTAAAAAATAGATGATTTGATAAACCTGTTTTTTGAGCCAATTTCGCAGCTTAGGAACTTCCTCCACCAATCAAGATTTGGTCCTTCGAATCTTCACCTTCTTTGCAACCGACACAGCCTGGTTACTCACCCTTCTCGGCTTTCTTCACATTCCAGCACACAATCAAACACCAACACTCGAACCTTTCTGTTTCCCCTTTCTCTCCGTTCCTACATTTTCTCGGCAACCAAACTTGAAGAGCGGCTCAGAATTTTGTAGTTGACGCGAGCGCAGAGACGAGGGAAGGCATCGTCGCCGTAAGGGTTGAGGTGGCGCTGCTGCTTCTCGATGTCTTACTTATCGTATTTCTTGCACATTGAGTCAACTTGGCAGATGTTCATTCTTGTTTCCTCTCAGAATTCAGCAGCGACCCCTGAACTAGTCGGAGCTCCAACATCGTTTTCGGCTCGCGGAGGTGCACAGATTCTTGATTGGGGTTAGGGTTTCCTTTTGGGGGTAAAATAGGTGCAGGAGATTTTGAGGATTTGAGTGGGTGGAGTTTGAAGATGAGAAGATAGGGTGTTCTGTGGGTATCGAGAGAGCGAAGAGGGAAATTTGTTTAGAGAAAGGGGGGAAGCTGAAATTTTCCCTAAGGACCGAAAATTTTTTGGGAGAAAAACACTGTGGCGGTCAACTATAAGCTTTTGGCATCGGACCTAAATTGGAGCTTAAATTTATTTTTCGCCCAATAATTTTACACATCGGTATATTTGAGTTATCGATGATAAATATAATCAATGACATCGGTATGAAAAACCAAATATTTGTGCCGATGCCTTTATGTACTTTTAGTCCTATTATTTATAAAACCGATGCCTAATATACAAATAGCATCGATTTTCAGTTTCACCGATGCCTATGTGGTGTTGCGTAAAGTGAAATTTGATGTAGTGATGTCATTTCTAGGAAATGACTCTCCTCGTCCAGGATCTCCAAAGGGTCGTGCACTTTGGGCAAAAACAGAAAGTTTTTCATTTCTCATACCTCCGTCATGATTGCGCTGAGGATGATTGAAAACCGTCTCCACATCTTTTAAATACATTCCGCAGAAAGTAAGCGACTCATATTGAACCCAAGCCTCTACAATTGATTCTTTGGGGTTCGCCCTGTTGCGTACACTTTTTTTCAGCTCTCCCAGAAGCCTGCCAAAATAAAACGATATGATACATATTAGCAAGCATGTGATAATGATGCATACACAAACGATAAGGATTATATACCTTTCTGTTGGATACATCCAGCGATAGTTCACAGGACCAGCAAGCAATGCCTCTTCTGGCAAATGAATCATTACGTGCATCATACTTGTGAAGAAAGCTGGAGGAAATATCATCTCAAACTTGCATAGGACTTGGACAATGTCATGGCGCAACTGAAACATGTCCATCTTTCGCAATGTTTTTGCCGTCAGTTGGGAAAAAAATATGGACAACAAAATGATTGGCTTCACTACATATTTCGACAATAGGTGTCGAATACCCACAGGAAGTAGGCGTTGCATAAATACATGGCAGTCATGGCTCTTAAGTCTAGTAAATTTACCCCCGTCAACATTCATGCAACGTGCGATATTAGAAGCATACCCATCGGGAAACTTTACAGATGATACCAACTTTAGAAACTCTTTCTTGTCATTCGGTTTCATAGAAAAGAATGCAAGATCCCTTCTAGCTTTATCATTGTCCCTATTCATCCATAAACCCCTTCGTATGCCCATTCTTTCCAAATCAAGACGAGCTTTGATTGTGTCCTTTGTTTTCCCCTCGATATCTAGAATCGTGCCCACCAATGTGTCGAATGCATTTTTCTCAACATGCATCACATCTAGATTGTGCCTCAATTTGAGTTTCGACCAATATGGGAGCTCAAAAAACATAGGATTGTGCGTCCAGTTCATATGTGTAGAAGGTCTGATACGACTAACTGTTTTCCTGAAGGGAGCAAAATCCAACCGGTTAAGCTGGTCCAATATCTCATCACCGGACCAATCTCTAGGTCTAAGGCGACGCTCTGTGTTCCCGTCGAACTCTTTATCTTTTTCCCTCCACTCGTGGTCCCATGGCAACCATCTCCGATGACCAAGGTAACAAACTTTTCCAGTGTGCCAACCAGAAGTTACATCTTCCTTGCATACAGGACATGTCATATGACCCTTTGTGCTCCACCCAGAAACCATTGCATATGCTGGGAAATCATTCACAATCCACATAACTATTGCCCGCAAAGTGAACATCTTCCCAATTGATTTATCGTACGTGCGAACACCGTTTGTCCATAAATCCTTCAGCTCATCAACTAGCGGCCTTAAGTAAACATCGATTCACCTCCCAGGATCCTCTGTTATCAAAACAGTCATCATCATGTATTCTTTTTTCATGCATTTCAAGGGCGGCAAATTATATGGGAATACGAAAATCGGCCAAGTGCTGTGGTGTTGGTTTAGAACCCCATACGGATTGAATCCATCAGTGGCAAGTACCAATCTAACATTTCGGGGATCAGCAGCAAACTCGGGGAACGTTCGATCGAACTCTTTCCATGCCTCCCCATATGCAGGATGCCGCATCACATCATCGTCTACCCGTTTTTCCTTATGCCATCTCATGTCTGTGACAGTATGCGTCGACATATACAATCGCTACAACCTAGGTTTCAGGGGCAGATAACGCATGACTTTTTGTGGGATCTTAGTCGTCCTATTCTGAGATGTCATCTTGAACCTCGACTCATTGCATATAGGACATGTATCCAACGATTCATGCTCTTTGTGGAATAACATGCAATTGTTTTTGCAAGCATGGATTTTTTCATAACCCAATCCCAGACCATTCAACACCTTCTGCACATGTTTATGGTCTTTCGGCAAACAATTGTCTGTCGGAAGCATTCTCTTGAAAACCCCCAAAAAGTAATCGAAACACAGGTTCGACATACGATACTTTATTTTTCTGTGCATTAGCTCCACGATGGCCGTGAGAACGGAAAAGCTCTGGCACCCCGGGTATAACTCTTGGTTGGCATTTTTTAACAATTTTTCATATTGTTCAAACTCCGCACTGTCTATTGGTGTAGGCACGTTGATTGATGTTGGTTGATGCAAGTGGAAAAACATCCTGTATAATATCCATGACTTGATCATTAGCATCCACAATAGGTTCAACATTGTCCACTCTTGTGACATTTGAAGACGAAACATGCTCTAATGGTTCCCCGTGAAGGTTCCAAATGCTATATGTCTCAATCATTCCATTCCTTACTAAATGAAATCCAACATTTTCAATTGTCTCCCACTACGTGTTGTTACACCTCCTACAAGGACAACGGATTCTAGTTGCACCCGGGTTGTGTCTACGTGCAAACTCAATAAAATCCTCGATTCCATCCAAGTATTCATCTGCGCATCTGTTCGGGTTCTGTATCTACCTTCTGTCCATAATTCCTAAAACTAGAATCACAACACAACAATCACAACAACTTCATACGAAGTTATAATGTCACCTTATGCCTCCGGTAAGGGCCCTATCCCATTCGGGAATGCATAGTCCTGCCACGTAACCTACGGCTACATGAGATTAGATTTTGACGTGGATGAATTTCGCCAGCATCTCAATACGGTTCTTGAGGTGGCCATAGGTATAAATACCTACGTACCACCCGAAGAACGTACCGAGATGACACCGAAATCTCCACAATCGAAACCTAATCCTGTAGCCGTAGATTACGTGACAACACTATGCATTACCAAACTGTCCAAATAATGGGACAATTCAAGAGTTAATTAGACCGCAGTCATGCATTACGCATCCATGCACGAAATCCAACTAATCTCGAACGGGAAACTAAGTGTTACTAAACATAAAAATAAAAGTACGAAGTTAATTTCAATTAACTTCGTACATCACAACATATTCTGCTACGTCATGCACAATTTAACAACATAATATAAATATAACTTCACAAAAAAATTTTAAACGTAACAAACTAACTTTAACATTATTAATATATAAAACGAATAAAATACCTTCTCAATCGTTCTCCACCAATCGCTAATTACAAATATCCCTAACAAAAACAAAATAAAAAGCGTTAGTACGAATTTAAATTAATACTTTTAAACTAATGACGAAAAATACTTATCCAATGAATGTATTGAAGTCCCAGTAGCGGCAGATAGGTTGAGAGAGAGGCAGAGGCAGAATGATTTTTTTTTTTTTTGCAAACTTCCGTCGCGAAAAACCAAATTTTCCGTCGCACAAACCAAATTTTTCATCGTGCAATCACGTGCCAACATCAAACTTTTGCGCGACGCACGGTATTTTTCTTCACGCAAAAACAACATTCCGTCGCGCAAACGTGAAACTTTACGCGATGAAGATTATGTACGTCGCGCAAACAAAAATATCCCACCCAGGTAATTTTGGTGCCAAAAATAAAATATCCCTCGTTTTCTTACGCGACGAAACTTCTTCCTGTCGCGCTAAGCTGTCTTTTGCGACGAACAATTTCGTCGCACAAGTTTTCACCGCCAAATAAAGGGACCGACTGGTTTCTGTCCATTTTTGCGCGACGAATCTGAGAACCGTTGCGCGAGGTTGTCTTAAGCGACGATATTCCTCGTCACGCAAGTGTTTCGCGCCAAAAAAAATTTCCCAGCTATTTTTAACTCACTTTGCGCAACGACGAATTTTTTTGTCGCGCAAAGACATTTCGTGTGAGGAAAAATTTGGTCGTGCAAGTTTTCAGTGGTATGCGCGACAAATATTTTTTTTCGTCGCCCCAGAGCGTGTTGCGCGACGAATTATTCTTCGTCACTCAAATGGTAAAACGTAGTAGTGTAAGCATGTTTACTGACATTGAAATACAAATACATGTCAATTTCTTGGGCAAGAAGTCTTCCACATTTTTGGACAGAAGAAAATCTCTCGCTAATTCATATCTATCCATATCCCATGTTGATCTATCATGATAAAAATATATCGAACTGCTTACATCTTTAGACAGAAAGCCTTTTGATGTGTTATGTACCATGATGCAAATTTTAGATCATAAACTTTGAGTATAGTGATTATGCAATAATTGAGCCACTTCAGCTTGCTCAATCACTTCAAAAGGACTGTAAGCATTGATCAATAAAATTGTCAGGAACACGATAAACACTTAGAGGTATCCTTCATGCGATAGAATTAATGTATTTCAATCCATATAGAACTAGGAACCTTTAAGCCTTTGTAAACAACTTAAACACGATAACAGGCTGCCACACGAGATAGGATTTGAGTCCTTGATAAATAATAAGTCTTTGCAATCCTTCATTGATTAGAAGATCACTTTAGCAGGTTTAAGGTAATAAACCTTCTTACAACACCAACATGCACAAATTGTTCTATGTGACAAATTTCCACACGAGGTGCCCAATCTTCTTATTTGAGTTATTTTTACAGATGGTCCATGAGGTTTATGAAGTTATCACTTTTCGTCTTTATTAAGACTTTTTTATGACGTGGCTGGTCACAAAGACTCCATGTCGTGAGATTCCGTAAAAAAAATTATGTTAATTTCTGATGTGGCATGCTATGTAGATTAAATAAAGAATATATAATATATATTTTTCTTAAATAAGCAATAATATATTATTGATAAACCAATAAAAGTACAACGCAATTATGTACCAAATATGGGAAAAAATTTTCTAGTGACCAAACACAACAACATTTTGAGTTAATATGGAGAGAATCACACACAACCCAAACAGTGACAAATCTCTTATTTAGCAACCAGAAGCACATGTACTGAAACCTACGATATAGATTCGCCGCATAACGGCAGAAATGACAAATTCGTATCAAAAGCCGAAAGCTAAAAATAAATAAAAAAACTCAAACAAATAGAAAACAAATCACATCAAACTCCTAAAGAGTTTCTAAAATTATTAGACTAAAACAAAACTAAGAAACATGACCATCACATCTTCCGGGCAACCCCAAGAAAATCATAACGCCATACTGGCTAAAACCATAGTCTTGCATTGGCTAAACCCAAACGCAGGGCAAGATCTCCAAACTATGTCGAAGGGAGCCGACTCCTTGTGTACTTGGGCCAAACTACGATGACTAGATGATGGCGACGACATCGTTTCAAAGTGACTGCTAACATATCACAAAATAAACTAACAATCTTGAGGGAAAAAGGAGGGAATGAGAGAAGAATGGTTGAAAGGAGAGGGGAGGAGGTAGGAAGGAGGCCACCAACCCCCAAAGGGAGAGGCGGCTGAGACTTTTTTTTCTTAGGGTTTTTTGTGAGAGTGTATTTTTTATGCGTATTGAAATATATAGTATCTTAAAATTTTAAAATAGTACCAAAAAAATAGGTATGAGGTATTTCAAGTAAAGTTAAAATTTTTACAAAATGGAAAATTACCATCTGGGCCACCAAATCCAATTTAACATCTTGCATTTGACCATCTCTAAGATGTCAAATGCTTTAATTTGATAGGATCCTAAAAGTAATGAACTGAAAATGAAAAGGAAACAAACTAAACAAACAACTCGATCATCCATATACCATTCTACAGTGGTGGATCCTAGCCATTCAACAACCGACAAATGAACTAGAACCTTCTAACCAACAATTTATTTAAATTGTTACTTATGAATTGATTAATGTCTTGATGGATTACAAGTGGATAAATATGAAAATTATTACCTATGAATTTATTAATTTCTTAATGGATTAAGCATGTTTTTAATAAAATATATTTATGTATGTTATCAATGAATATCTTGAGAAAATGTTCGGCAACAATTTTCATTATCTTTTAAAAACAAATTACACAGGAAATAAATGAATTTGATTTGACCAGCTTAGGTCAGCTGCGGTTTTAAGTTGCTTGGTTGCTTGAAGCCGAATCAACAAGTAGCTTAGATTTTACGCAATTAACACTAGTAACAAAAGTGGCAACAATCACCATTATTTGGTGACATTTGTGGCCATGACAAAAGGCTTTTAGTCACATGTTTTGCTTTTTTTTTTTTTTTTTTTTGTGACTAAAGCCTTTAGTCACCCCCACAACAGTCACCAATTGTCACCAAATAATGGTGACTGTTGCCACTTTTTTTTTTGGTAGTGTAAATAGTTCATTTGGGTTTCCTTATCAAATCAGGATTCACTCTCAATCTTAGTGATTAATTAGGGTTTCTTTTCTTGCGTTCACTTCACTTGCATTAATTCGCTCCTTCACTTCTCTCGCTGCTTCAATTCAATTCACTCTCTTCTTTTACATTAGTCTCTCTATTCATTCCATATCCCTTCTGCATTTTCATCATAGCCTATGGCAGTCACAAGTCGTAATACGAAAACGACTACGTCTATTACGATGGGTCATGGGCTGCGTAAACCCGGGAAGGCGAGTCTTTTCAACGGTTGCTGCAACAAGATTAATCCTTCCTCTTCTTCCTCAACTTTCTCTTCTTCAAGGAAAGTTGTTTGCCGCCTTCCAAAAAATCCAATTCCACCACCACTAGTATAGCCAATTGAGAAGCGTCCCCTTTGCTCCTCCTCCAACTTTGATTCCGAAATTGAAATGTGGTTTATGGCTTATGAAAGCAAGATGGTAAAGAGGCAGTGTTGTTGAACAATCAGTATAAAACCAAAATAACAGAATAATAAAAACCAACGAATATATTTTATATAGATATAATTGAATCAATACAACAGTAATATAGATTGTAGAATATTGACTTGAATTGTAGATAGAGTCCTGCAGATTTGCAGTGTCCTTTAGATAGTATTTCTCCTCTACGCCTAAGCATAGTGGCTTTGATTTCTGGCGAACAGTGGTATGAATTCTCTCAGGAAGTGTTAAAATGTGAGAATGATAATGCAGTTCAAAGGTATCTACTGGTTTGATTGTATTGTCATTATATAGAGGTCTGACACCTCTTCATCCAACAGCAATGTTAACTGTTTAATTAATTCGAATTTCAGATTTTGGTTTTATCTGAAAAATCAAATTTTCAATTAATAAAAATAAATTATTAATTAAATCAACAGAGCCCCAAGGCCCAAGGCCCATCTTTTGACAATTAAATATATATATATATATATAATCCAAGCTCAAACCATGTTGAGGCCCAAGTTTGCCTCCACTAGGCCCATACTCTATATAGTAATTCTAATGTGTTGGTGCTTATAAACCATGGAAGAAAACTACTCTCTTCTAATGTGGGACTAAATGCAAATGTCTTTTCCTATACAAACTCTAACAATACCCCACATTTGTATAGGAAAATTATAACGTGCATATTTGAGAGAAAACTTAGATATAACACACATCAGGAGAGGTGTCTTTTGGACTTGAACCTACCTTAGTGAATACTTATCGGATTTACTAGGTGACGCAGTGAATATAAAATCTTGAACTGTTCACCTATTGTAGTAAACCGAGACAACAAGTATCACATATGTTACATCTTAACATACCACTTATTCATACGTTTGTGTTCATTTTGGTCCTGAACAAATCCTAGATTCATAGGAGCTTTAGAGAATTTAGCCATCTCATTCTCATACATGTGACCCCACATTTAGGTAATGTTGACTAAGAATAGTCTGCTCTATTCCTCTTGATTTCAAGAAATCAACATCATTAAACTTTTGTACCCTAATAGACTTCTTGCAGACAACACACTTCTTTCCATCATAGGAATGAGATCTAAGTGTGTTAGCTCTTTTGAATTATGCCTAACCAGTTTGCCTATTGAACCTAGACCATGGGATCTCCAATCAGCTAGGTTAGGTTTCCGTTAGGCCGATTCATTTATTGAATTGGCTTCAATCCCATTCCCCTCGATGTTAATTTGATTTGCTCTCTTGACAAGCCTTTTGTAAGCGGATCCGCAAGATTTTGTCTTGACTTTATATAGTCAATAGAAATTATTCCATTAGAGAGCAACTGCTTGATTGTATTATGCCTTCGTCTAATATGTCTAGACTTTCCATTGTATACATTATTTTTTCTCAAGAGATTCCCAAACTTCTCCAGCCGTCTTGAATGCTGCATAAACATCATACAGTGCATCATCAAGTCCATTCAAGATATAGTTCCTGCACAGAAAATCAGATTGTGTCCATGCATCAATTGCAGCGACTGTCTCTTTGGTTGCAGGATTCTCATTCGACACAGGGCATCCTGTCTGAGAATGTGGGCTAGATTTAATGTTGTCAAATAGAACAACATCTTCTGTTGCCAACGTTTGAAGTCAGTGCCTTTGAATTTCTCAGGCTTTTCGGCATGAGAGGTCTTACTTCCTGATTGTTCCATTATACTGTCTAAAGATTGTTGTTGAACAATCAGTATAAAACCAAAGTAACAGAATAATAAAAACCAACGAATATATTTTATATAGATATAATTGAATCAATACAATAGTAATATAGATTGTAGAATACTGACTTGAATTGTTGTCGGCTGCGCAAATCTCACGGCCTGGTGCTCTTGGCCGAGGGGATGTGCGTTAACACGTGACGTCCTTTTTTTGGATGCGGTGCGGTTGTGCGTGGGCGTGCCAGCACTGTCTACCGTGGGTTAAGATGGTGATGAGGTTCGGGTAGAAGATGGTTAAGTGATGTGCCTGTTTTGAGTCCGACTTCTAATCAAATGATTGTGGCCGAGAGAGGAACTGATCTCGGCCGTCAGGTTCACGGCCTGAGCTACAAGGCCGTTTAGTGGTGGTGTTGGTGGCGGGTTTTAGGCGGTGCTCCGGCGCGTTGCTCAGAGAGCGACGGTCGTATGATATATAGGGTGAATGAGATGATAACAGGGATGGTGCTCCGGCGCCTTGAAAAATCAAGGGTCGTATGATATATTGATGAATGGATTTTCCTTACAATCTACTACTACTCCTAGGAAAGCAATTAAAGAGGTATTGAAAGTGCATTACAGAAAAATATAATTTGCTCCGTGGGAGGCTTTTGGTTTGGTTGAATGTAGTCTTGAGCTTAGTATTTATAGGGGGAGTCCTGGAGGGACAATCGAGGCTGAAAAGATCTGCATGGTGGAGCCTGATTGGGGCAAGTGGGTAGTCAAATCGGCATTTGGAATCATGAAGCATAGTGGTGTGACCCCCATAAATCCCGGTAAATCTCGGCCACCATCCTTAAAAAAGCAGAACGCCATGTTCTTTACACTACAACAATTACCACTGATGCCAGGAATGCAAGGCTTGGAGCTGCAAAAGCAGAAATTTTGAGAGCCAATGACTTCATCAAGAAGCAGCGGCAGAGGGATAAAGAAGCTGCTAGGCTTGCCCTTGAAGGGATGGAGAAACATGTGGTCATTGAAGATAACTTCAAAACAATGAGTGACTTTGAGATTTTAATTTCTGGAGCCAAAATCATTGATTTTGGTCGGTTATTGTTAGGTGCAATTGTGTATAGTGATCTCTGATTTTGTAGTGAATATTTCATGAATTTTTATGAATAAGTAAGTACCATTCATTCATTCATTCCTTATAAGCCTGTTAATTAATGAAGTGTTGTGGTCAGCTACATCATCATTGTATATCATGTTCGTTTTTTTTTTTGTCCAGGTCTCCCCAAATCCCTTCACTGTGTCAAAGGAATAGAAACATGTACTATCTTTCCACCTTCAACAAGAACCCTAAGAATTATTCTGCTGGCAGTTTAACAAAAACCCTAAGAAAATAAACAAAGGAAGCAAGTTGGTTTTGCCTAGAATAGCCAGAATGTTAGGGGGCGTTTGGTATCCTATTCAAATAGGGAACTCAAAAACTTTGATTTTTCTTAAAAATAAGGAGTTCTTAAATCTATTTTTAAGATTCAAAAACTTGTTTGGTATACAACTTGAAAACTGTTTTCAAATCTTAAAAATTTGAGAACTTGTGGGTTGTTAGAAAAAAAAACTGAAAAAACATATGTTTTTTGTTTTTAATAATTGGGGTGTTTCTTAACTGTTCTTGAGTTTGAGTTTTTAAAAATAGGGCTACCAAACAGGTTTTCTTTATTTTGGACTCAAATTCTGTTTTTGAGTTTAAAAGGTTGAATTCAAGTTGAATACCAAACATGCCCTTATTAACTTAAATATTTCAGGACTGATTGATATTTGGCTTGGCTAGGATTCTTGTGTGTTCTTTTAGTTTGTTTTCAATTTGAATTTACTTTTGCTTTTAACTCTTATGTATGAATACTTTAGGGTATATTTTATTCGTAAATTTGGAAGAATAATGGTGTTTACGGTTTTGCATTTTTTTTAATAGTAAATTTGACTTACATCCTTCAACTTCAACTTACCTTACCTGCAACCCTTCACTTTTTGTTCCTATATATAATACCCAATTTTTATAAGTAAAAACCCATGACTAGAATCCAACTCATCAACTTACCTATAAATGACACCCAGTTTTCCTTATTGCCTTTTTGAAATTGTTCCATCTTTCCCGGATAATAATCTACCTATTTTAGAACTTGGATTTCATTTATTGTACCTAGTTTTTTCATGGATAATACTTTACCTATTATTTTTTTATTATAAATTATTGTGTACCTATTTTTCTGATGGATAATACTCTACCTATTATTTTTAAATAAATTATTATGTATCTATATTTTTTTTATAGATTATTGTGTACCTATTTTTCTGTAAATTGTTTTTGGAAAATAATATACCTATATTTTTATACGTATATATTTATATTTATATTTTTCATAGGTACATTAATGAAATGCTTGAAATAATTTAGAAATAAAATATGAAGTCTCGTGGCAACGATGTAAAAACATAGGAATACTATGATTTCTTATATCCTACTGGTCATTTAAATTTGAAATTGGGTTTTACACATAGATTTATAGAGTGATGGGTGTCTAGGAAATAGAAAATGTAGGGACCTATATTGGACAATTAGATTAATATATAAGTACGTATAGTTGTGCATATGGAGATGGAAGATGATAGATATTATATTATTAGATGTATGGGCAAAAAGGCCATATAGAGCTCCTAATAATAATAGTATATATGAGAACTTAGAAAAACATAGGGATTTGATGATATCAATGGAGAATGGAGATGGAAGATGATAGATACTATATATTGGTACAATTGGATGATATATGGTTATTAATACATAGCAAAGTTGGCATATACACTGATACACTATATAGTTTAACATGAAAATCTTCCATTTCTGGATTGCTTTGCATTTAGCAGCCGTGGTAGCATTTGTATTTTCGGCCAAGGAAACCCTCACACTGTCCACAAAGTGCAGACTCCAAGTTCTTGCATTTCTCGTTACAATTTCGAGAATTAATACATGAGCCCAGCCAGACTAAGCTTATGCGCGGATTACTGCATCCCTCAGTTTCAGTCTCACAATTCATTGCCATTGCTGTTAAAAAACAAACACAAAACATATTATATATATTAAATAAAGATATATACAATTACCAAACAAATTTACTGCCAAAGATCAAAATCTCCTGCATGAAAAGAAAATACGATAACAAAACAAGATTAAAAAAAAAATATATATATATATATATATATTTAGGAAACCAGTCATCACCACGGTTGAAAACCTTTCAACATGTTTTGGCGACTTCTTTTACTATGCAAAAGACTACTTTATTCTCTAATTATAGAAGAATTACCAAAAGACCATCGCAGACATATTCTTGAAAAATTTTGTATATTAGAAAGTCAACATGGAATTTTTTTTTAGGGAAATTGGCGGCTTTGCCCCCGGCTCACCTAATTTATTCAATAATATCCCCATTTTGAAATCCAATCACAAATACCCCCTATAAAAACTCCCTATTGACAGTCTATTGCCCATCTGTCACTTTTTTTTTTCTTCTCAGTCGTTACTCTTCCTCTTCCTCTTCTTCCTTCTCCCAAACCTCACAAAATCCACCTCAACCATATAATCTCCTCTAACTCTATCTCCTCTTAGTTATACCCACCTCCACCATAGAATCTCCCCTCCTCTCCTCTCTTCTCTCTCTCTCTCTCTCTCGCTCGCACCCACATCGGCGACAGTCACTGTCACCTCCTCAGAAACCCTAACCCACATCAGCTATGACGATCTTTCCACCTCCATCTCTCACTCTCTGTCGGCTCTTTCAACCTCCATGCCTAGAGATGGCGTCTCAGGTAGCCAGCTTGGCTTTTCTCCTAAATATTTGGGTTTTCTTCTCCTTGTTTCAATTTCATATATGGGTTTGGGTTTTTGGTACTTGATGTGAGTTCAAGTCCCTCCAAGTCAAATTTGGGTGAGATTGTACAGAAATTTGTTGAAACATAATTGTGGGTTTAATTTAAAATTTACTCTCTCTATATTTTAAGCTTGTGTAGAGAATGTTATTTCAGTGAGATTATACAAGAACTTTTTGAACCAAAATTTTGGGATTGTGCAATAGATATTTCTCAGTTTGTCTTAAGGAATATTATGCTTGACGCTTGTCCAATCTACAATGATTTTGAAGATTTTCTATTGCTTATTGAATTGGATTATTGAGTTAGGTTTTTATTTTGAAAAAAAAAATGATTAAAGAGACACAGTTATTTGGTTCAATGGTCTCTTGATTCAATGATCTGAATTTGTTTGTTCTGTTTTGGAATGTGATTTTTGAATGAACTATATAAATTGATTATGTCTTGAGGTGGAGGATATCTCCAAAAGTGACTGTGGAGTTTGTAAGTTTTATGAGAATACCGATATTTTAACATAAGTTTGATACTGTAAAGTTGGCAGATGTTGCACATAAGGAAATCAAATACTTGTGATATGCTACCCCAAAATACAAAGAACTATATACTTATCTCCCAGTTGGTGTGTCTTGTGCAAAGAAGCCTGTGAGATTGGTATTTATATTTCCTTGCTTTGCTCTTTCCTTCACCAATTTGGAGTAGGTTTCAGAATGTGTTTGGCCAAGAAACTGTTATTCTCTGCTGGTCGAAGATTTTCTGGGTATTGGTGTGAATATGAAGACTACTACTTGGCATTGTGCAGTTGGGTTGTTTGGGTGGTGAGAAGAATCTTTGATGACAATTATTGCATATTAGATTAACCTCTCTTTGAGCATCTTTGTCTAAGAAATTTAGGGATATTCCGTTTGGTGTATTTGTCTTAATTGGGGTGAGTTTTTAGTCGTGCAACCTTATCTTCTTTAAATACAGGAGTAGCTTTTGCATGAACTTCTTATCCATCTTTCATTTTTTTCTCTTCTGTGGTAATTTCCGTTTCCTAAAAAACAAGAAGCCTTTATCCTAAGAGCATTAGTGCTAAGATGTTCACTCATGGTTTGGATTTGCTTAACTGTAGTGATTCTCTAGTTCATTTTAAGTAATGCTTCTGTTTCAATTTCTACAAATATAGGTTCTCAGCAAATGTCTTCTGTTGCTTGTAGGTACTTTGGAGCATGCTTCGGTCTTATAATACACATTATAAGAAGTCAAAAACAATCATGTCAATGTTTTATTCATACCCATTGATTGGACTGCTGAATGTTGCTGTAAGTTATTGCGGTAGATGCAATGTTATTTATTTTTTATGATATTACTGGCAATATTATCATAAACTTTTTCTTATCCAAAAGTCACATAATCAATACAACTGAAATGACTGTATTAAACATTCTTATGCTGGACAGAACACAAAGAAGCACCTGACACAGAGAGTCCAGAATTTGGACGATAAATTGCTGGAGCAGAAAGAGATCTCAAAGTCGATTATGGAGAATGTATGTCATTTTCTGCATATTATGAGCTTTTAGTTCTTAATTCATAAATTCAAATTAAAAAACTTCTAGTTTGATGAGGCTTAAGCAAAAACTTCTGACATCATCAATATGGATTTACTCAATTCTTACATTTTTGGAATACTGTGAGATCCTTACACGTAATAATAATATTTTTTCTGATTGTGTAGAAGGCTATTGGGTAAGGACTTGACTGGTTTGAGCTTGAAAGAATTGCAGCAACTAGAACAGCAATGAAATGAAGGATTATTGTCAGTGAAGGAGAGGAAGGTTCTATTATATTTTCCTTTTTCATGTTTTTTCCTTTCAGTTATTCAGTAGAGATGTCAGATTATGTTGCAGATTGTAACATGTACTAATTCCTGCAATCTGAAAGGCCTGAATATATATTCTACTATTTCAGGAGCAATTACTAGTGGAGCCACTAGAGCAATCAAGAGTACAGGTACGTGGAAGCACAACCCAATTTTTTAGTCTTTTTTAAAGTTAAAGCTGTAGTAGTGCACTGCATAGTTTATGCTGAAGTATCACTTTCTATAGAACTAAAGAAGAAAATTCATTTCTCCAAACATATGAAAGCTGCAGTTTTTCTTGAAGTTTACTAAAGATACTATTTTGTTTCGATTAAGCTACTTTTACTTTGAAGTATGGATAATCACAATGATTTAGAGCAAAAGAAAAGAAAAAATAAAAAGAGGAAGGGATATGACTATGAAAAGTGACAAGAAAAGGAAGAAAGTGACTAATCTATAATGTAAAGTTTTTCCTTATATACTTATGTTCTGGTTTTTAAAAGCTTGGCTTTCTGGTATAAGTTGCACAATGACCTTGCATCTACACTGGTATGTATAGAAAATACTAAGTTTATTTATTTATTATCAACAATGTTATCCATTACAGAGTCTCCATTACAATGACCTTGCATCTACACTGGTATGTATCGTATGTCAATGGCCATTTGGTCTAATAACAGAGTCTGCACTTCATTGAAAGTAATCCTGAATTCAAATCTCATGGACATGACAATTGTTATCCATCCTTATATTAGCATAATTGATGTTGACCTTTGAAATGATAGTTGGAGTTGCACATCGATTCATATTCAAAAGGAAAGTAATTCTATCCCTCAATGAATCTGAAGAATATGCCGTCGAAAAATTCACAAAATCTGAAGAATATAACCATGAAATGGTTGAATGTTTCAACAACGGCTTCGAAATGTTCCGAGATTATGCTTCGGTCATCTCACCAGACTACAATTAGAGTGAAATTGATGTAGTTGTGTCTGGGAGGTGCTGAATATGGGTGCTGAGGGAATGGCTTATCATAGCCTCGTGCATGTAGCGAGGAGAAAGGACAAAGACATGGATCTTTTGATGGACCTGTAGTAAGGGTAAGTGCTGCTTCAGTTCATCTCACCCGAGTACATGGATCTTTTGTTGCCTTCGTTTTCCCTTCGCGGATAGTATTGTTAAGGTTCGGTGGCATTTCTTTTGCATGTGTAAAATGTAGTCTGTAATGGATGTGTGTGTATTGTATGTAGATTCACTTAATATTGCTGTTCTATTGCATTTATATTGCCTTAATATTGCCTTTGTATTGCATAGATAGTGTATGCATATTGCCACCCTATTGGATGTATATTGTAGTACTATTGCTATTGTATTGTCCTTATATTGCTCTAATATTGCCTATGTAGTGCACGTATATTGGCCTAATATTGCTATTATATCGTATGTCAATGGCATTTGGTCTAATAACAGTCTCCACTTCGTTGAAAGTAATCCTGAATTCAAATATCACGGACACGACAATTGTTATCCATACATACCTCACTTTAAAACAACAATAAAAAGAAACTGTTATCTCCTTCAACAACTATATGTAGTCAAACACATAGGAAATTTCACCTTGTATTTGCCCCACATCTGGCCTATGCATCGGCTGAATTTGTAATCACAAAAGAAGGTATAGTCGGAGTACCATGGTAACTGTGTAATAAAGGAATTGTAAGAACTTTAATGTTTTGGATCCATTTGGAATTACATTCCAGGCCCTTTAATTTCGCACAGAAATGATAATAGCAATATGGACACAATACCGGTGCAATAAAAGTACAATATAATGGCAATACGGAAGCAATACAGCATGCTGTAGCAATGCAACCCAAATTATGCAAATGTAAAAGAAATCCCATTCAACAGAACACGAAACCCACCAGAAATAAACGTCAAGTTTACATGACCTACCAAAGCAACAGACATCTGGCCTATGCATCGGCCGAATTTGTAATCACAACCAATCGACTCTTGCAAGACTGCTTCACCTTAAATTCAAAGTGACCTCTTACTGCCGCCAACTGTAACTTCTTGGATAGGGCTTCCTTACTAGAGAAAATTTGCCCAACTTCCAATTTTGGATCCCAATTATTCCGTGAATACGCGCTTTCAATATCTTCTTCTTCATCATTTACAATACCCAAATTGTGCACGTTTTGTTCACCCATTTGCCTCCAATTATGTCGAATAGAAAGTTCAGACGTTGTTCCGGAACCCACCACACCCACTTGTGAAAATGTCTCCAAATGGGCCAAAATAGGAGGGGCTGAGTGCATTTGCAAGCCATTCATTTCCGTACCATTATCACCACCATGCACCCCCTCCACCCCTGTAAAATCAATCATGTCTAAATATTGTGTTCCAAAATCACCATGTACATCACCATTGCTTTCAACTATGGCATTTGAAGAACAGGCCATCCGACTCATATCCGGCGTGATATGCATACGATCACCTACGACATTTGTCACTCCTTTGTCTTCTATGCTCACCAGTAAAGGAGCCACTTTCGAAGGAATTACGTCACAAATGTACTTAATAAAAAATTGAACATCATCATTGTCCTCAATCTTGATATGCTTACACTCATTCGAGGATATTGAAACTAAGAACTTTAAACAAAGCTTGACTTCCCTGCTGTCTGTATTAACAATCTTATGCACCCGTTCCAAAAGCTCACCAAATGTGATGTTTCGCGAAACTATTATGCCTTTTGTGTCACCCCCTTCATATGTGCACATCTTCTTTGAGGTTACCCATTTTCCATTGTAGCAAACCAAAATTGCAATTGTGTCCATTTCTGACCATCAAAAAATTTCCTTTTGTTAACACATGTAAAGCTACCAATAAAAAATCTATCAACTAGTGGATAACCCATATAGATAAAACATCAATAACCAACAATTTTAAAACATCAGTATTATGCAAAGTGAAACGGTTCAGCTAGTATAGCTGTGTTTCAAGCTCCAGCAAGGAAGGCATGTATCAAGAACTCTTCAAGTTAAATCCAACTCAAAGTCATTAACCTAGGGTATCCTATTACTAACTAACTACTTACAAATTGACAAACCTTGACTGTCCAAGATTATTTCATATTGAATATCATACCACCCAAAAGAGTGAATACATTACTTTCAAGGAGATCTGCAAGTCCAAGTCTCAATCACAAAACAGTGTATACGTCATTTCAAAGACAAATCATAAGCACAATAAAATGTATCCAAGTCCAAGAGCTTAACAACCACATGAAATAGTTGGTAAATTTCATTCAATAACAGAAACAGCAAGCCACAATAGAAACCCATTAATATCTCATTCAAAACAGTGAAAGCAATCATCCAATAATCTCAATCAATCAAAAAAACCCAAAACCCAAAATAAAAAAATAAAAATTCAGAACTCACCACAGTAAAGATCGACGATGACGGTGCCGTGGCTTTGTGGTGGAAGTCGACAACGGAGGTGGCAAGTCAAGACTGTGGCTTCATTATGGAGGCCGACAACGGAGGTGGCGAGTCGTGCCTTAGCTAGGGTCCTATTCCAAATTTGGGGTTCAACCTTGAGGTTGAAATCAGCTCCTAGTTGGAAGACATAACAAAGAGAAGATAGAGTTAGGGGAGATTCTATGGTTGAGATGGATTTTGTGAGGTTTGGCAGAAGGAAGAAGAGGAAGAGAAAGAACAACAATTGAGAAAAAAAAAGAGTAAAGGAAGGGCAATAGGCTGTCAATAATGAGTTTTTATAAGGGGCATTTGTGATTGAGTTTCAAAATAAGGATATTAATGAATAAATTTGGGGTTCCTCTCCAATCATCAACTTAATTGCAGAAACCATCTTTCCCTGCACGCCATTATTATTAAAACAAAATTCAGTCTGTTGCAATCTGGACAATAACAAGCAATACACAATTCAACGGCCTATTATAGGATATTAAGTGAAAAATAAACACAAATATAACCATTCATTAACACAATAACCATACAGTACATTAGCAATATAACAGCAATATAACAGCAATATAACAGCAATATAATGGCAATATAACAGCAATATAACAGCAATATAATAGCAACATAACAGCAATACGACATTAAAATCAGAGGAACACTGGTGTACCACATCAGAATCACACTATACAGATCTACTACATAAAATGGAAAATCCCAAGTTTCAAGATTCACATATCCAGACCAATCTAAGTGCAATTGGTACAAACCCAGATGAATGAGCATGGATATTCAACAACACCTAACCCAAACCAATTACAGCCAAACCAAATTTAACACAACCCCAAACAATCAAGGAGAAAAAAAGCCAAATATTTAGGAGAAAAGCCAAGCTGGCTACCTGAGACGCCATCTCTAGGCATGGAGGTTGAAAGAGCCGACAGAGAGTGAGAGATGGAGGTGGAAAGATCGTCATAGCTGATGTGGGTTAGGGTTTCTGAGGAGGTGACAGTGACTGTCGCCAATGTGGGTGCGAGCGAGAGAGAGAGAGAGAAGAGAGGAGAGGAGGGGAGATTCTATGGTGGAAGTGGATTTTGTGAGGTTTGGGAGAAGGAAGAAGAGGAAGAGGAAGAGCAATGACTGAGTAGAAAAAAAAAAGTGCCAAATGGGCAATAGACAGTCAATAGGGAGTTTTTATAGGGGGTATTTGTGATTGGATTTCAAAATGGGGATATTATTGAATAAATTAGGTGAGCCGGGGGCAAAGCCGCCAATTTCCCTTTTTTTTATACATACAACGCCACACAGAGAGACACACAGAGAGACACAGAGAGAGAGAGAGAGAGAGTCTACATGGAATTACCAAAAGACCATCGCATTTTGCTTTCATATTTTGCTTTTTAATTTTTATAATATTTTTCTAGCCTCGATGCCATTATGATTTCTACTTCAACGATCCAAACTATTAGGTTACATGCTTTAGATATTTTTTATTTTTGGCTTCCGTGCACAATATTGTATTTGCTACTGTAAATCATTAAGCTCAAATTTAATTAGTCTAGGTTAGACTAGGTTGAAGAGAACTACTATAACTAAGACAAATTGTAGCTCATGGAAAATCAGCTCAAAGGTAAATTGTGCATTTTATTCAAGGGCGGCCCTGTGCAAGTGATTCCACCACACAGAGCCCCAATTTTTAAGGGCCCCGAATTTTTTTAACATGTATATATATTATGTATATTAATATTATAGGTATTATATATATACTTGAGCGTGCAGGAAAGTAACACAAGTGTGTATTTGGTTGAGTTGGAATTCATTCCCTTGATTTTAGTTGGCAAGTTGGGTTCGAGTCCATATTGTGTCATTTAGTAGTTATGTATTTATATTACTACTAGAAAAAAAATAAAAATAAAAGGAAACAAGTCAAAGAAGAGGAAAGGAATATATACAACCTTTCTCCAATCAAACAAAAAAATTTTGGAGTGTATGTTTTCACCCCCTCAAAACATAACAAAAAAAGTTCATGTCTTCTTCCTCTTCCATTTTCTCAAATTGAAACATTAAAACTTTTATGAATGTTATTTGTGATTGCTATTGCATGCTAATAGATTATGAATTTTAGTTATTAAAAAAAAATTGTTTTATGGTGTTTAAGTCGTGGCAAATTTTTTATGAATATTTTTCATATTAGATTGAGGGCTCCCATTTAAATTTTGCACAAGGCCTTCAAAATCTCAAGACCGCCCTTGATTATATGCATTAGAATGCATTACAATATGACTAGCCATCTATTAAGATACACATGTTCTGTCACATCATTTTTAAAATACTCAAGTGAGTCTCACACTTGCTCAGTTGTAGGTTTTCTGTCCTAACGAAAATTCTGTGGTGCATCGGCTGTACCGGTACAGCCAATCATCTAAGGGTTCATATTTCATTTTAAAAATCAAGGGTTGAGATTGAATGACCTGATGACTTGTTCACTCCTTTCTTATTAAAGAGCACGTGAAATACAC
Organism: Prunus salicina; assembly: GCA_020226455.1. Classification (NCBI taxonomy): domain Eukaryota; kingdom Viridiplantae; phylum Streptophyta; class Magnoliopsida; order Rosales; family Rosaceae; genus Prunus; species Prunus salicina. Next base: position 26,203,619 of record CM035341.1, on the reverse strand, counting down.
GTGATTGAATGACCTGAGGAAGACGTCACGTGCACTGGAGCTACTTCATCTTTGCAATCTCTCTCTCTCTCTCAAATCCAATCCTCATCTTTGTCCCCAAGTCGGAATCTGAGCATCTCCTCTCTGCCGACACCGTGATGCAAGTGATCAGTGCATAATTACATATCTTTTTATACCCTTCTAACTTATGATTTGGTTATGTTTTTGAGTTAAACTTGTGCTTTTAATAAAGTTTGTGTATGTTTCAGTGTAATAAGGATGAGACTCATTACATGCATTTTGAAGACAAGTTAGCAAAACAGTGTCTGCAGATCAGTCACATTCACTGATTAACCTGTACTTGCTCAAGAAGAACCAGATAATGAGCCATACATCATTGGAAAGATACGGAAGTCTAGTTTCCGTAGCATTTTACGGTTCATGATTTGGAGTCTTCTAGAGGAAGTTATCCATGATTTAGCAGCTCAAGGTCAAAATTCGGCAGCATCTGCGTTACTGGGCCAAAAATGACATTTGAAGGTCTTTCCTATTTTTCCTTGAGTTGGGCTGCATATGCTTGGAAAGATAAGACAAAGGGCTTGAAGATCCATATTTGTCCAGGATTTTTTGGAGTGAAGAACAAGCCCAAAATCAGCCCACAAGCTGATTGCAATGCAGTGTCATGCATGACTATCTAGTGGGATTTGTTGGTGAAATGCACTAGCCAAAAGAATGAGTTTCTAATTACAATGGGATTTGTTGGTGAAGTGCACTAGCCAAAAGAATGAGTTTCTAATTACAAGTGCTATTGGCATAAACCATATTCAATTCAAATATTCCCCTTCCATTCTCCCTACAAATAGCACTCCAATTCTAAACACAACATCATTCAACAATCTATCAATTCACTTCATCCATTACACATACACATTCATATAGAGAGAGAGAGAGCTAGTTACAAAAGGAGCAAAGCTTGGAGCTGTCTTGGGAATTCCTTGCTGCCATCATCTAGTTCTTTTCTTCTCTTTATCCTATCCTATGTATTTCTTATTCTATATTGCTTTTCAATTATTAAATATGTGTAACTAAATTTCTTCTTAGTTAGAGGTGAATTCGAAGCCATGGACATATGTTTTATATGAATTGATCACTCCCAGTTATGGTTTCGTAAAGTATGAATGTGATTTACTTTTCTGTTTTATTCAGGACTTATTCTTGCATGTTTATTAAGGATGCATACTTAGTTTGCATGCAGGGATTTGATGCTAGGATATAAGGGAATTTCACGTAATCGTTATGAACTTATATTCACAAGTAGTAAAAGTCACTAGTCATGATTGTGTTAAGTAAATTCTTGGCAGGAGTATCATGCTTTTCATAGTTACAAATGCTTTGTCAAAGCTTATGATTTTCATAGAACTTAATGATCTTTGATATGTATCTCTATCATGCTGTTCATATAGGGAACTTGATAAGAATAATTTGATTGAGTCGCTGAGTCCAATTCAATGAACTTAGGAAAATCTGAGAGTTAATTAGTGCAGTTCACAATTAATTTGGGGCTTTGACATTCATACTTTATAGAAAGAGTAACTGGAGATCAATTTGTGTGCATATGTTCCATGTCTGGAGAAGAATCCTCTAGCTATCCCTTAATCCATATTTCATTCACATCTTAGTTATTTGCTGCTGTCAATTTTACTTTGGTCTAAATCATCCAACTCCCCCCCCAATCATTGTTCCCTTAACTTAGTTCTAGTTTAATAAATTTAATTTGTGTTGATTAGCATCCCTCCTAATCCCCGGAATAGAACGATCCCTACTTACTCGTACTACGATTGCATGATTTATAGGGTTTAATTTGTGCGTTAGTTATTTCTCACGCCAGCAAGAACCATCAGAGAGGAGATTGAGTGGGGTGATTCAGTCGAGTTCGACGGGGGTGGTGTGGAAGGCCTTTATTTGAGTAGAAATTCAACGACTTAGTGTTGAATATGGAGTGAGGATGTCTGTGTTGCAGAGCCTTTGATGGGAGAAAAAATTCAACGCCTTGGACTGAATCTTGGTGATTTTTTCTTTTCTTTTCCCTCTTTTAATAATTATTAATATTTTAATATTTTCTCTTAATTTCATCACAGCATCAGACCCACTGTGATCCTATCTCCATCAAACCCATGTAATTTTCATTTTATGGAGGATTTGTTTTCTTCCATGTATGAGGTTATGGATTTGTGCTTCAAAATAAGGTATGAAATTTTGAACAATCAGGTTGTTGATTTTCTTTAAATGGGAACATAGAAAGCAGTGGTTGTTTCTAAAGCGAATAGTTCAAATATCATTGATCAAACACAAATATTATAACAAATTCTGAAGAAGAACCCAAAAACTTCTAATTAAATTATTTCATAAAGAAAAGGAGACCTTCCAACTTAATTATTATTATTTTTTCAAAAACGAAGTAACATAGAATTATTGGCAGTAGATTTCCTCTTATCAATATCATTCTCCCTGACATCTTTCATGTGAACTCAGAACAACTAATCTCCGGTTCAATGATGTTCTTCTCTCAGCATTATTCATGCTCCTCTCTCAGCATCATTCATGCTCCACTCAGTAGCCAATCCATTATCGTAGCATACTAACATCATGGTAAAAGTAGTCTATATGAAAAATTTCTTAACTGAGTTACAACCTCAACCTCTAAGGATTCCATTACCATAGTTATTAATGAATATGTAACTACTTTTCTCATCAGTCTGTTACACCGAAAAAAGGTTTTACACAGGAACTGTTTTTCTTTTTTCAATTTTCTTGACAGGTCTTTTGTTGCAATAGTAGAGTAATTGCATCCTTCAATCCTTCCAATTAATACCAAACAACTCAGGAAATATGCACTCAATACATTGTTCAAGCTGTAGCCTAAGCCACTAGAGCTGAGACACTATTGAATTCGAGCTATTATACAAAAATGAGATAATGACAGAGCATAATACCCTGTTGATCATTTGGACAGCCTTGTTCGACTGCTGGTTCATGCAACTTTGTCGGGTCTCCTCCACTCGCAACTCTTTCTCTCAATTTTCTAAGAGACATGTATCAAAATTTTGCACACAAAGAATAAAAGATTAAAGCAGAGTCCAAAATCCAAAGGATTTAAACATAAAATAAAATAAAAAAAGACAGAGAGATCAGTACTTTCACTTGTCTAGTGGCGGCAACCTGTTCGACCTCATCTCATGAACAAACTGATCAAAAGAATAATATGGGAGCAAACGTGAGTGCCATTCGGTGTACAACCCAATTAAGTTCCCCAAATCTCTAACCTCCAAAAACTGCTAAAAACAATTTAGCATAATATGATGAATTTTTTTCCACAAAAGAAAGGAAACAAGAGCGGAATTGAATATGAGACCTCGTTTCCGAGGCCACGGTACTTGAAAGCGCGAGTGAAGTGGCGGAGGACGTAGGCGAGGTCAGCTTCGGCCTAGTCTTCTGAACTGACACCTTTTTGCCTTCGAAGCACCGCTGTCTCTCTATCTCCTCTCCGCTGGCTGTTGCATCTCGGCCTGGGCAGAGATGAGACGCCCAGATTCCGATCTGGGGACATAGATGAAGCTTGGATTTCCGAAGAGAGAGATCGCAGAGAAGAGATGAAGCAGCCCCAGTGCATGCGAGGCTTCCTAGGTTTTGAAGGGGTGATTTTTTTTTTTCCCTTATTTTAACCGGTTAACTCAAACAACCAGTTTCACTTGTTTTTAAAAAATGCCCACGTGATTGGCTGTACCGGTACAGCCGATGTACCACAGAAGGACTCCTGTCCTAACGAATTTTGTCTTATATTATTACCCCAATCATTAGCTGCCAACTGAATTTATTTTTGACCTAGCTTTTTAGGTAAAAGGGAGCTTTGGCATTAAGTATAGCCGTCACTTTTGCATAGAGAGAAAAGTGAGAGCTTCTTCTTCTATGCATTTTCTTTCATTGTGCGAGGTCTATAGTTTGCTAAAAATGATATTTTAAAAATCTGCTTTGGTCTTTTGAGATCTACATCTAGAGTACTCTAGGTTACATCATATCATTGTAGCTAGATCAGAATCCTTGTTGATTTCTTCAAGAGGATGGTTTTTTGAAGAAATTCGCTGTTTCATTTTAGAATCTATGGATCATTCATTTGTTACTATCCGGAGCTGAGTTGCGATGCCATGAGGTGAAGAAGCTGATGGATAAGCTGTCATTTCCATGAAGGACAAACTACTAGCTCAACTAAGTTTGGAGAAGAAGGTTGCACAGGGAGGTAGTGCTCATTTCCTAAATAGACATAGGATTGTTTAAGCTTGTGATTATTTTTTCTGTAAGAAACTTCTTGACTTAGTGGATTTCCTGGTCGGATTGATGACCCCCAATTTTTCCCAGTGGTGGATTTCTAGATGAACATTTGTTGTGTATTGTTATGGTTTTTATGACTAGTCATACTATATAAGTTATCTCTGAAATGCTGATGAATGTTCACACTCGCTTCGCCCTCGTTGTTGCTAGCATAGGCGATGCCTAGATTGATGGGTCCGTTTGAGTGCTTAGGTTGTCACTTAATTATTTTCTAAGTTTGTAGGGGTTTGAGAATTGATTGTTGAATATGTTGAGTTGTATTCTAGCTAGTATTCTTTTAGCTTTCCTTACAAACTTTGTAATAGGACATGTAATGTAATTCCCAAGCTCAAGGTTATTAGACTACGTTAAACCCTGTGGCTTTGATCTTCAATGGCTCAACATAATCAAGGGATGCCAAATGTAAATTATGCATTACATTCATTAGATTGCATTAGGTTATGACTAGTCATCTTGAATGTGTTTGAATAGTCATCTTTTGTGCTTAATAAGTTCTGCCAGCTAGTTTCGTTTTCTAGTTAGGTCCTAACGAATTTTGTCTTATTCTCTAATATTCCTGTGCTGCCATTTGTTTGTTTTAGACCTAGGAATTTTGGGTAAATGGTCCCTTCATTCCTTTTGGAGCTGTCACTTCAGGAAAGGTGTTTTTAAGATGTTGCGAGTTCCTCCTCCTTTGCTCTCATTTCCTTTGGAGTGATTTCTCCATCTTTTCATAAATGAGTTTTTCAAACTGCTTTGAAAGATGAAATCTAAATAAAACACATTCTCATATAGATTTAGGTCATATTCTAGATTGATTTCTTCAAGAGTATGGTTTTTTTTTTTTGTGAAGAAATTGATCATTTCATTTTGAATCCAAATTTCTTGTTCTTGTTTGGAGTTGAGCTGTGTGAGCTAGTGCCATGGGATGAATGAGCTGAGGAGGAAGTCGTCGTTGCCATGAAGAACTAGCTGCAAGCTTTGCTAAGTTTGGAAAAGAAGATTGCATGGAGGAGGCAAAGCTCATTTCCTAAATAGATCTAGTTTTCTTTGAGCTTGCTTGTGATTTCTTTGTAAGAATCTTTTTTGCTTAGTGGATTGCCTGGTCGGATGATGACTCCCAGTTTTTCCCAGTGGTGGGTTTTTGGGTTTGTTGTTTTTTGGTGTTGTATTCTTGTTGTTGCCAAGTCATCATCTGAATCTTGCTATATATTTGATCTTGATGTATTCACACACACTACTCACCTTATTGCTAGCACAGGGGATTCCTAGATTGACGGGTCCTTCTGAGTGCATAGGTTGTCACTAGCCATCTTCTAGGCTTGCAAGTATTAGCTGTTTCGTCTGTGTGTGTGATTGTTGCTAGTTTATGATTAATAGTTGACTAGTCATATTGATCTCAGGTTAAGTTAAGATTTGTGTAGTTGGTAAGTGTTTAAAGTAGCCTTTAATTTACCCATGTTCACCTAAGTACCAATTTCAAAATAATAGATGTATCTTCTGCTATGTTTTTTTTAGATCTATGAGTAGTTGTTGACTAGTCATATACCGAATTGTGCCCATGCCTAATGAATACCCAAAGATAAATTGTCAAACCTCTATCACCGCAGTCGTTGGCAATCCCCGTGGTCATCTGCCATCACCGAAGATGCATGTGATAAGGTCATAATTTCACACATTTGCATGCCTTCTTTGCTTAGTAATTTTGTTTAGCTTCTCTTTATTTTGAGTCTCTTACCTATGTTTGTGTGTTTTGTAGGTTAAGACAGCAAGAGATCACATTTGATGCAATCCATGCTTGATAAGGGCTGATTAGGATAAGAGGAATATGAGCTTAAGGACAAACCCAATTTGGGCCACACTTCTTGTCAGTCCAATTTCGTGGGTCATCTTGCAGGCCTCATTTCAGCAACCTACACTACTTGGATGAGGTGACATTCTTCACAGAAGTTGTTCCAATGGGTGTCTAGTATAACATATCCAAATTTCGGCCCAATTGAAGACATCTAGAGTCCTTAGCCCATCAAACACTGAACCATGTTCAGAATATGCATTGGATCCTCTTTTCAGCCTTGGATCCCCTTTTGAGCATTGGATCCTCTTTTGAGCTTTGAATCATCTTTTGAGCATTGGATCCTCTTTTGAGCTTTGAATCATCTTTTGAGCCTTAGATCCTCTCTTGAGCATTGAATCATCTTTTGAGCATTGGATCCTCTTTTGAGCATTGGATCCTCTTTTGAGCCTTGCATGTTGAGCAATTAATAGAGAGCTACACAGACATCCACTTCATCCCTCAATTCACTTCATCCATTACTCACACACACATTCAGATTCCATCATCCACCACAAAGAGAGAAGAGAGCTAGTTGCAAAGGAAGGAGAGCTTGGAGCTGAACTGTCCTGGGAACTACATTGCTGCCAGCTAGTTTTTCTCTTCTCTTTATCCCATCTATGTATCTCTTATATTCTGTATTCATTGTTATGTCTAGCTAATCTATTTAGTTAGGGCTTAGGATGAAGCCCTAGTCATGAATATTCAATGTTATGAATGATTTATAGTTAATTGATTTCCTTGCTTTCATTATCAAGTTGTTAATCTCCAGTTTACTATGTGCTTGATGTATGCTTTCTTGGAGTAGCTAACTAGGATTTTATGCATCTAGCACAGGTTGGGAAAGGGGTTTAGATTCACCAATTCTACTCTCCTTTCACAAGCAACACATGAATGGCCTAAGAATCATTCAAGGGGTTAACAACCATAGGTTGACTAGGACAGATACCATGTTCTAGGACTTGTGTGATTATCATATTCTCAAGGAACTTAATGACTCTTGTATGCTTTATTCTAAGTAGATACCATGCTTAGGTTGCATATTAGAGATCACGTGTTGTGTAGATACCATGCATAATCACATGCCTTAGGAGAATCATGCATCCTGCACCTAGATACCATAGGCTTGTATGCGATAATCTATTGATGATGAAGCTTGAGTCAATTTCTATGCATTCATAACTTGGATAGGAAAACTAGTGGTGGATTCCAAGGCTCTAACACCTCTCATTCATTGTTTCACAATCTGTTAATTGCAGCTAGTGTTTACTTTCGAACACTTTCATTTCATGTTCTTGGTCTCATTTCAACACAACAAAAACCCCCCATTTCGAGTGCGTGTGTGGTGCTAGGATTCTGTCCTAGACCTTGAGTAATTAGCAAGAGGCATTGTTGAAATTCGACCTTGCCTTTAGCTAGTTAGTCAGTTTCCTTGTTCTATGTTTTTATAGCATTCTAAGTAATTTAACTTGCAACCAAGTTACCATTCTCCGTGGGATCGACCTCGCACTTACATAAGCTATACTATAAACGGTTCGTGCACTTGCGAGAATTAAAGTTGCTGTTTTTAATAACTCATTTAGTTGTTAATAATAGGCTCAACAGCATGCCATCGCCTTCTGCCATTGCCGTCGCTGTTTGCCATTGCAGTCAGCAACCCACAGTCGGTGGTTGTGATTGCCGCTTGGGTGTTCAGTTGTTGCTGCTGGCGCTTGGGTGGAATTGGTTGCAGAAGCTTGGGTCGGGACTAGTAGTCCCTCATTTTCACCTGGGTTTCACTAAGAACACCTGGGAAGGTGTTTTTGGTGGGCCTAGGATTACTTTATTGGTCTAATTTGTGGTATGCTAGATTAGCATTTAATTTTACCCCTTCCACCCAAGTGCCAATTCACAAACTATCAATGTTTTAAGTCTTCATTCGAAGATTATAAAATTTTGAAAATTTGGAAACCATTAAGACATGTAGCTGCATCAACAAAATCAATGAACGCGGTATTTTAAGAATACATTTAAATGACTAGTTAAATGGTTTTGAGTGTTTTTGTTGTTGTTGCAGAGAGATCTTTATGGACTGTTTGAACAATTAAAATACAATGTGGAAAGAACCTTATGAGGATTTTCTTCAAATAAACTTAGTTGAGGAATAAGCTCTTAGTATATATAGCACACTCACATTCACTACACACATAAAGAACAAGCAAACGGAGCACGCACACACTCGTTCACTTAAACATATACAATGAACTTGAGTTGAGATATCCCCCAAATTACACTCTTTAAGAGACTCTGTGTAGTGTCCAAATGCTATTTATAGTTTGATAATACGAACCATCGATTTTTTAAGTGAGAAATTTCAATTATTTGCACCAGATAATTGTGATTAGGTCAAATGTATCATTAGTGATATGTAAATGGGGTCATATAAAAGAAAAGATGGCATGCAGATGGAAATTACATTGCATAAGGTAATAGTCTAAAGGATTCCAAGTCCAAAAACATAAAATATTACAAGAAATATTTTCTTAACAGTAACTTGAAAACATTGGTGGTACTCTTTCCTCAATTGGGGTTTCTCCCATGTGGTTTCCTTAGGAAGGTTTTAACGAGGCCACTGTGTTCATGCTCGTCTTTTTGTATGGAATCTCTTTTGCTCTCAAAAAAAGAAGAGCTTTTGCCACTATCCATACAAGAACCGATTGATAAAGAAGAAACATCCCACGGCTCGGTTATTTGGCTTTGATCACACTCAACCTCTGCAAAATTTTGTTGGACATCAGAAGCTTTAACTGACAATTGAATTCCCTCCAACTCTACTGCCACTTCTTTCATAGTAGGACGCTTTCTTCCATTCAAATTTAAACATTTTTTTGCAAGAATAGCAACAGCCACAATCTCGTCTTTTCCACCATCCTTCATAACTTGAGCATCAAGAATAGCAAACAAATTATTATCCTCCATGGACAGAAGGAAATAAGTTGCTAGGCTTCTGCTTTCTGGTGACCTCATGAATGAAACTGGTTTTTGTCCAGTCAAGAGCTCAGCAAGGACGACTCCAAAGCTATAAACATCACTCTTCTCTGTAAATTGGCTAGATTGGAAATATTCTGGGTCCAGATAACCAAATGTTCCACGTACTAGTGTTGTAAGGTGCGTTTGGTCAATGGAAATTGATCTTGAAGTTCCGAAGTCTGCTACTTTGGCTCTATATTTTTCATCCAAGAGTATGTTAGAAGACTTGACGTCCCTGTGGTAAATTGGAAAGGAAGCTGCAGAATGTAAGTAGGAAAGTGCTCCTGCAACTTCGATTGAAATTCTTAATCTCGTTTCCCATGTAAGAGGGAACTCCTCATTCTGGTGATGAATATATTGAAAAAGTGTTCCATTGGGTATGAATTCATAAACCAAGAGGGGAACTTCGGTCTCTAAACAACAACCCAATAGCTTAACCACATTCCTGTGGGAAATTTGTGAGAGAATGACAATTTCATTAATGAACTGTCCAACGTCACCTCCCTCAACTATTTTAGACTTCTTGACAGCAACAATTCTTCCATCCGCCAACATTCCTTTATAAACTGTACCTTGGCCTCCCTGACCAATAACTCTGTCTGCATTAAAATGGTCCGTGGCTTTCTCTAGCTCCTTGCAATTGAACAACTTAACCTTCTCAACATTGAGTTCACCAGAAGATAATTGTTGCTCCAACACTAAACCACCATTTTGTCTAAAGAACTTCTCTTTGCGTTTTATATCTTTCCTTTTCTTTATGATTTTGTGCGCCAACCATATGCCAGTTAGCAAAAACAACAGTCCAAGAACACTGCTGGGAACTGTATAGTTCAATCAAGCAAGAAAGGATATATAACTCTGTCAAGAAGATGATGTTTCATATATATATATATTCTCTAATACGAACGTCCTTATTGTTTCTGAACTCCGGACTACTTTTTTTTTTCCTGCTTTATGCAAAATATATATAAGGGACTACTTTTCTTGGTATTGTAGAATAGAAATCATGCTCTGCCACTACTAAAAAGTCAAAAATGACCTCCAGATTGGGCTTTTCCTTCATTGGTGGCCTGTAGAGAGAACTTGGAGGCTGTTTATGTATTTCAGTGCCTTTTTGTTAAACGGTAATAATATTGAAAAGAAGAGAGATGCACAAAACAAAATGGAAATTGTTTCCTTTCCATTGAATGAATGAATTTATTCTGATCATGTAAAAAACACAAAATGAGTCTAAACAGTAAGAAGTATTCGGACGTCCGCACTAGAGAATAGTTCAGAATATATATACTCTAGTGGGGACGTCGGCAATGGAAAGGAAACCATTTACTTTTTGTTGTGTATCTCTCTTCTTTTCAATATTATTTTCATTGAAAAAAAGGCACTGAAGCACATAACACCCTCCAAATTCTCTCTACAGGCCACCAATGAAGGAAAAGCCCAATCTAGAGATGATGTTTGACTTTTTAGTTTGACTTTTTAGTATTAGCAGAAAGAAAGCAAAAAATCAAGTAGTCCGGACGTTAGAAAAGAGAACAACTCTCTCTCTCTCTCTCTCTCTCTCTCTCTCTCTCTCAATTTAGTCATCAATAATCAAAGGATTAGTGCAGGGGCATACCTATAATGGCTAGAGTAACTCGCGATGATCGTTGATCAGGCAATTGGCACTTAAACCCCCCAGGATAATTGACGCAAATGCCGGAACCACATCTATTGGGATCGTCGCATTCATTGATGTCTGATTTTTAATTGACAAATGGAAGGTAAAAGTTTCGGCAGATGATAAGAAAATATAATAAAAAATGAAAATGAGTTATTTTTATACAATTCCACTCATCATTTTGCCATGCAAAGGATTGCCATGAGAAATTATAGAGTGGAGAAAGTACTAAGAAATCAGTAAAAAAGGAAACAATTCATGAAAAAGAAATAAAGACTTTTGAAGGTTGGACAATGGTAGCTAGAAGTTTACCTTGACATCCATGAAGAAGATAAGGGTTTCCATGGTAGCCCTTTGAGCAGAAACATTGGCTGCTGCGGCATTCCGTACTTTTATCATCTCTCCAATTATTTGTTCCATATATATCAGACTTGGTATAATTCAAATCAAATACGTGCCATTCTAGCACCATAGGAACGTAGTCCATTTCATAAATGGCAGAAACATTTGTTGAGTTTGATGTAAACCAATCATGCTCTACAAGGAAGGCATGCTTGCACGTCTGTCTGTCAGCATTTAATAATGATGCTCCAAAAGTAGTATTGAAGGACCTGAGATATGGAGTAATGGTGGTCTGGCAGCAATTCATCCCGATGCAGCTTTTGGTTCGTAGATAGTTAGTACTTGTATAATCACATATGGACAAGCAGCCAGCAATTGTTGAACCATCTAACTCTAAGGATGTCATCAAGGCGATTCCTCCACAGCTCAATGAAGTAAATCTGTTTTTCTGGGAGAACACAAACGGGCTTCCTTCCAAGTTAGGTGTCTGGCGGCCTACTGGCTTGTTACTGCAATTAGAGAAGGTAATAGGGCTTTCCACCTTTAGTGTGCCTTCAACAGAAATTTCCAGCACCTCCAAACCGGTAACGTTCATGAAAGCTCTCGATGGGCTGGTTGAGTTGTCACATATTATTTGGAACCAGTCACCAAGGTAGCAGCCATCTTCAATTCCAAAAGGATATGGGATTTGAGTGACTAATCCGCATTGCGATGAACCAGGCTTTGCCAAGGATGTTTCTTCTGATGCTATCGCACTCATATACCACAAGAACAGAGTAATTTGGACAATGTTCATTCTTCTGCTGCTTCTTCTTCCTCTCATTAGTTTCTTGACGATAAACATTACAAATTGAAAGAAAACAAAATGCAGGAAGATGCAGAGGTAGTTCCTTTTATAGATTACATAAATTCAAATTCCCATTTAAGAGTTGGGTTCCCATTGCATTCCTTCTTTTATTTTTCTGAAGTAGACCACCTATTGATGTAGTAAGAAGCAAAAATTGGTTTTGGTGACGAGGACTTTTGTTATCATTTGACTAGTGTAGAAAAGTACAGCTAATTGAGCAGCCACACTTGACCAATACATATAAGACGATCATGTATAGGGCTGGATGGAATGTTGCTATTTTTATCGTTTGTGGAAATTTCAAAAGCAGAAGTTACTGGCTATTTGATCACGTATTCAAATTTTCAAAAGCAAAACAAAACGACATCCGCACTTAGATTTCCTAGATTTAATTTGGATGGATCGTGGAAGTACACATTTGTCAATTAGATACATGGGAACATGAATTTTGGCAATCAATCACAAGACGATACATGGATTGTGATTTGATCACGTATTCAAATTTTCAAAAGCAAAACAAAACGACATCCGCACTTAGATTTCCTAGATTTAATTTGGATGGATCGTGGAAGTACACATTTGTCAATTAGATACACGGGAACATGAATTTTGGCAATCAATCACAAGATGATACATGGATCGTTATTTGATCACGTATTCAAATTTTCAAAGGCAAAACAAAACGACATCTGCACTTAGATTTCCTAGATTTAATTTGGATGGATCGTGGAAGTACACATTTGTCAATTAGACACATGGGAACATGAATTTTGGCAATCAATCACAAGACGATACATGGATCGTGATTTGATCACGTATTCAAATTTTCAAAAGCAAAACAAAACGACATCCGCACTTAGATTTCCTAGATTTAATTTGGATGGATCGTGGAAGTACACATTTGTCAATTAGATACACGGGAACATGAATTTTGGCAATCAATCACAAGACGATACATGGATCGTGATTTGATCACGTATTCAAATTTTCAAAAGCAAAACAAAACGACATCCGCACTTAGATTTCCTAGATTTAATTTGGATGGATCGTGGAAGTACACATTTGTCAATTAGATACATGGGAACATGAATTTTGGCAATCAATCACAAGACGATACATGGATCGTGATTTGATCACGTATTCAAATTTTCAAAAGTAAAACAAAACGACATCCACACTTAGATTTCCTAGATTTAATTTGGATGGATCGTGGAAGTACACATTTGTCAATTAGATACATGGGAACATGAATTTTGGCAATCAATCACAAGACGATACATGGATAGTGAAATATTTTTTAGATCAAATAATTGTGCTAATTAAATCCTATTTAATTAGCCAATTATCCTTGATTTACGATAAGAATATCTCCCCAAATTAAGGATCCAATTTCTTGCAAATCTACTTGATATCATCATGTCATTTAAGGAAAAGAATAATTTCACTCCATATGGAAATTGTTCTCTGCAAATCCTAGCCGACAAGGACACTCTATAAATAGATGGTTACACTCCACACATGAGGTAATCCTTTTCTAACCCGAAAAACCCTAGAGAAGCACTCTCATTCTCTCCCCCTCAGGCCACTATCTCTCATCTCCCTCAAGGCTCCAGTCACACACCCTCACACACGGTTCCTGCCACCCAGCTCTCCCTGTGAGAGAAAACTCATTCATTTCAATATTTGCTGCATCTTCCGAGATCCCTTTTACTGACTTAGGCATTAGAGGGAATTTGGCGAACAACCCCCTAGGTGTACTCAAAAGACAACTTTGTTCTGGTGGCAAAGAAGGATCAAGGCAAATGGTGAGTATGTGTAGACTACACAGATCTAAACAAGGCATGCCTGAAAGACAACTTTCCATTGCTAAGAATTGTTCAGCTCGTGGATTCAACTTTCGATAACCAATTGCTCAGATTTATGGACGCCTACTTTGGCTACAATCAAACCATGATGCACGAAGACGACAAAGTAAAGACTTATTTCATTATCGAAGAGGTACATATTGCTACAAAGTCATGCCCTTTGGGTTGAAGAAAGCCGGAGCAACTTACTAGAGGCTCATGCACAAAATTTTCAATGAGCATATCAGCAAGACTATGGAGGTTTACGCAGACAACATGCTGGTCAAAGCTCCTCAGCGAGTAGATCACATCAAAAACCTCATCGAAGCCTTCAACATGCTCAGAATATACCGCATGAAGTTGAATTCAGGCAACTGCACATTTGGAGTCTCATGTGGCTGATTTTTGGGATACTTAGTCACCCAAAGGGGTATCAAGGCTCTCCCCAATCAAATCAATGGCATCCTCAACATGAAGTCACCTGCCACAATGAAAGAAATACAAAGCCTCAGAGGCAGAGCAGCTGCACTTAACCAATTTCTTTCAAGGTTGTTGAACAAATAGTAACCTAAAAATTAAGCAACTATATGCACGTTTTAACTCGCAAGTGCACAAGATCAGATAAATAGTATAGAAAGCAAACACGAGATCGTTCCCACGAAGATTGGATTAATTTGTGCTAAATATTGAAAACAGCGTTTGATTAAAAATAGAATTGGATTGTGGTTAAAACAATGAGAAAACTAGTTAGGGATTCGATGTTCACCACTAATCTTTTTCCTTAAGCAAACGACATGCACAATGCTACAAAACAGATTTTGGATGCTTATGTTTGTCAACCTAAAGGCATGATATCTACTCTTTAAGTTATTGATTTCCCTAAACAACAAGTTAGGCATGGGTATCTACTCTAACTCTTTTCATTCTTAAAGTGTTTAACATGGTATCTACTAAGTTGTACTTTAAGAATGCATAACACAATGGAAATCGACAAACACACAAATTCTAGAACATGGTATCTATTCTAGTTATTCATGATGATTAATTTCAAGAACTTATAACTAGTTCTTTTGTTACTTTCATAGGTACAAGACTCGGTCATCTAAATTTACCTATGTAACAAACTCAATACACAGCATACATATGATGATCAAGCATAACATAACGTATGTAAAGAGTAAAATATAATATGAAATTAATCAATAAGCATCACAAAAGTAGTTTATAGCAAAGACATATCGAAATCTTTAAAGAAACATGATTAGGGCTTCAATCGAGCCCTAACTAAAATATTTAGTTATCCATAATTTGAATGGATAGCAAGAACATACAAAACAGAAAATAAAAAGAGAAAGAAGAAGAAGATAGCTCTTTGATAAAGAAGACAACTCTTTGATGGTGTAAACAACTCTTTGATGGTGTAGACAACTCTTTGATGGTGTACAATGGAAATGTAATTGATGAAATGATATCCTCCTTTGAATGAGCTGAAACTCTCTATTTATAGACTTCAAATTCGTCCTCCCCCTTGGCTGGTCTCTTAGCTGCCCATGTGTGGCAGCTCATGCTTTGTCTCCTATGTGCTTTGTCTCCCATGTGTGGCAGCTCATGCTTTGCAGCTGCCACAAGCTTTGCCTCCATGTGTGGTTGCTTTAAGCACATGGATCAACAGCTGCCCATGCTTTGCCTCCATGTGTGGCTGCTTTAAGCACATGGCTCAACTGCTGCCCATGCTTTGCCTCCATGTGTGGCTGCTTTAAACACATGGTTTGTCTGTGAACCAGGTTCAGTGTTTGACATACTGAGGGCTCCAGACTTATCCAATTGGGCTGAAATTTGGATATGTTATAGTAGACATCCATTGGAACACATTATATCAAGGGTGTTGCCTCATCTGATTTGTGCAAGTAGCTGAAATGAGGCCTCCAAGCTGACCCGCGAAAACTGGACTGAGGCCTGGTTTGTCTGTGAACTAGGTTCGGTATTTGACATGTTGAGGGCTCCAGACTTATCCAATGGGGCTGAAATTTGGATATGTTATATTAGACACCCATTGGAACAAATTCTATTAAGGGTGTCGCCTCATTTGACTTGTGTAAGTAGCTTAACTAAGGCCTGAAAGCTGACCCACGGAAACTGGACTGAGGCCCGAATGTTTGACCTTGAGCTACTAAATCATGTATAACTTCCTCTAGAAGACTCCAAATCATGCACTGTAAAATGCTACGGAAACTAGACTTCCGTATCTTTCCAGTGATGTATGGCGCATTATCTGGTTCTTTTTGAGCAAGTACAGGTTAATCCGTAAATATGACTGATCTGCAGACACTGTTTTGAGCTAACTTGTCTTCAAAATGCATGTAGTGAGTCTCAACCATATTATACTGAAATATACACAAAACTTTATTAAAAGCACAAGTTTAACTCAAAAACATACCAAATCATAAGTTAGAATGGTACAAAAAGATATGTAATTATGCACCGATCAAATACCCCCAAACCTAGATTTTACTAGTCCTCGAGTAAAACAAAATGAAAATAAAGATAAAAACAAAACTAGACCACTTTCGTAGGTAACTCGATTGCATTGAGCACATGCAACAAGCCTTTAAACCTCTAGGCATCCCTAGTAGGAGGAGTTGTGTCTCCTGAGGGTTTAACAGTTACGATACCCACAAACGTTTTACTGACTCTACAAAACAAAAGGTTAGAAAACTAACTTTGAAAACAACTAATGAAAATGAAAGAAAACTTTAGTCATACCTCCAACACCATAGAGTTGCCAAGATAGATGATCAATAAGTGTGTACAGTGGAAGCTATAGCTCAAAGGCACACGGCTTCAAAGTAAACATACTCAAATCTTGAAGGAAGAACATGCTTCAACTCTAATTCTCACATATAGCTCTCAATCCCTCAGAACCTATGGCTTTATTCTCTCAAATAAGCAAAATGAGTATATGAAATAGAAGCACAATATTTGGTTAGATCTCATGAAGGGAATCAAATATTAAGAATAGAGATACACACATACATACCAGCACCCATGAATACATCCTCAAAGATCAGCTAGGTCTTTCACAAGGTTGTAATGAAAGGCTAAGGTTAAGGGAAGTGGAAGAATTGAAGGAACACAATTAACTTAAGAACATACCAAGGTTGCATTCTTCCTTGATATGCAAGGTATCATTGATTTAGAATGGTATGGCTGCAACTTCATAGCATCATCTGGCATAGACCTTAAATTTCACATTTAGATCAAATCGAAACACTTTCTCTTTATTTTTCTTATTTGCTGACTTGATCTTTTTTTTTTTTTTTTTTTTTTTGAGAAACTTGCACAGATTCACACCAATTTACATTTAGGCATGTGGCAGCAACTTCCTTGCTTTAAACTTTATCTTGGCACACCTTGGTATATTTCTAAGCTTTATAGGGTATGACTATAATAAGTTAAATATCTCAGATTGAGATACAAAGTTAGGGGAATCATGAGGGTGATAGAAGAAAATGGCTTGAAGTGTTTGGCTACAAGAGAGCTGATGGAACACACGAATGGGTAGGGTGAAAAGAAAGCACAGAGAATGGTTATACACACATAGCCTAGCATCACTTCAATGAGTTCATTCATGAGTGAGAGCATGCACCTGATATCTGCAAATAGAATCATCCTTAGTATTCAATCAAAATGGAACAATGAGATCATTTTAGGGTGAATTGAAGAAAATAAGTAGAGATGAGGAATAGAAACACTTTAAACCCTCTCAAGAAAGCAATTAGGCTCGAAATAGCTCACTAGGGTAGTCTCCACTATTATCCTTCAAGAATCTGAGCATGGTACTTTAGCCACCAGAATTCTAAGAGCAAAAGCTTTGTGAAGTGTAAAATGTTTGATATGAAAATCTCAATGGCAGCTCCATAGCATTGGTTGTATGACATTCTAAAAAAATTAGTAACACGTGGAAATTGAAAACACAAGTGAACAAAAATTGAAAACACAAATCAAATGAACAAAAATTGAAAATTGAAAACAAAAATGAACAAAAAAATTGAAATACAAGTGAACAAAAATTGAAAACCTCCATTAATACCCCCAGACCTGAATTTAACATTGTCCTCATTGTGAAAGCATAAGAAAATAGAAAATAGGGATTAAGGGTAACCTGGCACTGCACGGTTCATCCTTCAATCCGACTCACTTTCCGAAGGGTCTGAAACAGAAGAATCATATTGGGCTCCATCTATCATCAACTCATCCATCTGCTCCACGAAGTCTTGGAGCCTTGTGGTCATGTACACTAATTGGAAGTGAAACTCGTCAAGCACACTTAAGTAAATGCCAAACTCGTCTCGAATGTTACCTGTACAATACATGTGACTGCTCAACACAACAGTTCTTGCCACAAACCTCCTATCTAGCAGATATACCCTCCAAGTATCTAGACAATGTGCCAGCGCCGCAAGCTGCATCTCTTCCAATCCACAATCCAGATCCCAATTTGGAACCATGTCTTCAATTGCCTCTATCAGCATACCTCTATGCGACAGAGAAGCATCTATGAAAACTTCTGAGGGTTCGAGGGCAAACACAAGAACGAACACCTCAATCGCCTCAAACACCCGTTGCATAATGGTGTCCTCTCCCAAAGGATCTTCTGGTGGGATAGCTGGCAGTGAGTTCAACAAAACTATTGGGCTAGGCACCTTCACCATGCTCAATTCGGACTCCTCCTCCTTGAGCTTTCCACCGACGGCCTCCTGGAGTTTCTCTATTGACGAGATCTACAATAAACAACAATTTGGAGAAGGCTTGGGAAGAGAAGGTTTAGTTTCAGGGGAAGAGATAGTTGAGATTTTCAGGGGTTAGCGGGCGGCTAGATCAAATGAAAGATGGAGAGTTATTTTTAGGGTTAATGTAGGTAGTGTGTACAGTGGTAGTTTTTTTTAATAATAATTTTTTTTTTATAATTATAATTATTTATATTTAATTAAAAAAAAACACACGAATATATAAGTGACTCACGGATTACCAGTTAAGAACCTCAGAAAACACAGCCAGGGGATCCGGTAAGTTTGGAGAGGTCACAATGGTCCTGCTTAAAACCCAAACTTCTTAGACACCGAAGGTGTCGCCTAAAGAACTCTTAGACACTGTATTAACAGAGGTGCTCATTGGAGTTACCATAAGTCAACTCATATGAAATTTTTTTTTTTTTTTTTTTTTGTGGGTAAAAAGAAACATAAACTTCAAATAATAAGAAAACAAATTAAGGGAAAGGATTAGAATGCTCCCCCTTGAAGCAATTAGGTCGAGCATAGATGTATTTGGATGTCGCGACTTCTCCTGCTACTCCACGCTTCTCATCATGTTTGGAGTTGCATTTTCTCTCCTTTTTTATTTAGCTATCTAAATTGCTAAAACAAATACAAACAAAAACTTGAAAGATAATTAAAAGGATTAGGACATAAAAACTAAAATGAAAAGGAGAAAGAATAAATAAATAAATAAATAAAACAAGTGGGTATAATAAATGAAGTAGGCCCGTTGGGCTTTCTCAAGCCCCGTTTATGGGTAATTGAATGAGCTGCAAAATAGAAAAAAAAATGCACGGGGTAAGCTCATAAGAAATTAAGAAAAATAAATTTATAAATAAATAAATAAATAAAGAAAATTAAACATTGGGTTGCCTCCCAATAAGCGCTTGGTTTATAGTCTTTAGCCAGACTATTGGACTCTCATGCAATGTACTGAACAGGTTGGAGAGTCATATCCTCCTCTCTATGCTCAAAGCTCATCTCAATATAAGGTTTTACTCTATTCCCATTCACCATGAATGTCTGATTCTTCTCTTTGCTATGAACTTCCACAGCCCCACGAGGGAAAACTTTTGTAACAACATAAGGACCATACCACCTAGACTTGAGCTTACCAGGGAAAAGTCTCAATTTTGAATTGTAGATCAACACCTTCTGTCCCACATGAAACTCCTTCCTAACTAGCTGCTTATCATGATACGCCTTGGTCCGCTCTTTATACAACTTAGCATTCTCATATGCATCATACCTCAACTCTTCTAGCTCATTCAGCTGTAACTTCCTCTTGTCACCTGCTTGTTGCATATCAAAGTTGAATTTTTTAATAGCCCAATATGCTCTATGCTCCAACTCCACTGGTAGGTGACATGCCTTTTCAAAGACTAAACGATATGGGGACATGCCAATTGGGCTCTTATACGCAGTCTGATATGCCCACAAGGCATCATTCAAGCGTAGAGACCAATCCTTCCTTATAGTATTCACTGTCTTCTCTAGGATGCTTTTGATCTCTTTATTGCTTATCTCTACTTGACCACTATTTTGAGGATGATATGGAGTGCCAACCTTATGTGTGATCCCATATTTCTTCATTAAGGAAGCAAAAACTTGGTTATTGAAATGGCTACCTCCATCACTAATTATCGCCCTTGGTGTCCCAAACCTAGTAAAGATGTTATCCTGCAAGAATTTCACAACAACTTTGTGATCATTAGTTTTTGAGGGGACAGCCTCGACCCATTTAGATACATAATCCACACCCACAAGAATATATAAATAACCAAAGGAGTTAGGAAATGGACCCATGAAGTCGATACCCCACACATCAAAGAGTTCCACCACTTGAATGTTTTGCAATGGCATTTGATTTCTAGAAGAGATATTCCCTGTCCGTTGGCATTTATCACAAGTCCTGCAAAACCAAAAAGCATCTTTAAACACATTGATCAGTGCATAATTACATATCTTTTTATACCCTTCTAACTTATGATTTGGTTATGTTTTTGAGTTAAACTTGTGCTTTTAATAAAGTTTGTGTATGTTTCAGTGTAATAAGGATGAGACTCATTACATGCATTTTGAAGACAAGTTAGCAAAACAGTGTCTGCAGATCAGTCACATTCACGGATTAACCTGTACTTGCTCAAGAAGAACCAGATAATGAGCCATACATCGTTGGAAAGATACGGAAGTCTAGTTTCCGTATCATTTTACGGTTCATGATTTGGAGTCTTCTAGAGGAAGTTATCTATGATTTAGCAGCTCAAGGTCAAAATTCGGCAGCATCTGCGTTACTGGGCCAAAAATGACATTTGAAGGTCTTTCCTATTTTTCCTTGAGTTGGGCTGCATATGCTTGGAAAGATAAGACAAAGGGCTTGAAGATCCATATTTTCCAGGATTTTGTGGAGTGAATAACAAGCCCAAAATCGGCCCACAAGCTGATTGCAATGCAATGTCATGCATGACTATCTAGTGGGATTTGTTGGTGAAGTGCACTATCCAAAAGAATGAGTTTCTAATTACAATGGGATTTGTTGGTGAAGTGCACTAGCCAAAAGAATGAGTTTTTAATTATAAGTGCTATTGGCATAAACCATATTCAATTCAAATATTCCCCTTCCATTCTCCCTATAAATAGCACTCCAATTCTAAACACA
Organism: Prunus salicina; assembly: GCA_020226455.1. Classification (NCBI taxonomy): domain Eukaryota; kingdom Viridiplantae; phylum Streptophyta; class Magnoliopsida; order Rosales; family Rosaceae; genus Prunus; species Prunus salicina. The sequence goes on along the minus strand of CM035341.1, from coordinate 26,182,272 downwards.
ATTCATTCAACAATCCATCAATTCACTTCATCCATTACTCATACACATTCATATAGAGAGAGAGAGAGAGAGAGCTAGTTGCAAAAGGAGCAAAGCTTGGAGCTGTCTTGGGAATTCCTTGCTGCCATCATCTAGTTCTTTTCTTCTCTTTATCCTATCCTATGTATTTCTTATTCTATATTGCTTTTCAATTATTAAATATGTGTAACTAAATTTCTTCTTAGTTAGAGGTGAATTCGAAACCATGGACATATGTTTTATATGAATTGATCACTCCCAGTTATGGTTTCGTAAAGTATGAATGTGATTTACTTTTCTGTTTTATTCAGGACTTATCCTTGCGTGTTTATTAAGGATGCATACTTAGTTTGCATGCAGGGATTTGATGCTAGGATATAAGGGAATTTCACCTAATCGTTATGAACTTATATTCACAAGTAGTAAAAGTCACTAGTCATGATTGTGTTAAGTAAATTCCTGGCATGAGTATCATGCTTTTCATAGTTACAAATGCTTTGTCAAAGCTTATGATTTTCATAAAACTTAATGATCTTTGATATGTATCTCTATCATGCTGTTCATATAGGGAACTTGATAAGAATAATTTGATTGAGTCGCTGAGTCCAATTCAATGAACTTAGGAAAATCTGAGAGTTAATTAGTGCAGTTCACAATTAATTTGGGGCTTTGTCATTCGTACTTTATAGAAAGAGTAACTGGAGATCGATTTGGATGCATATGTTCCATGTGTAGAGAAGAATCCTCGAGCTATCCCTTAATCCATATTTCATTCAACTACTAGTTATTGCGTTTTATTTACTTTGTCTAAATCATCCAACTCCCCCAATCATTGTTCCCTCAACTTAATTTCCAGTTTAATGAGTTTAATTTGTGTTAATTTAATTTGTGTTGATTAGCATCCCTCCTAATCCCCGGAATAGAACGATCCCTACTTACTCGTACTACGATTGCATATAGGATTTAATTTGTGCGTTAGTTATTTCTCACGCCAAATTTTGGCGCTGTTGCCGGGGATTAGCAAAATTGCTAATCTTCCGTGCGTTTTCGTTGTTCTTGTGTTTCTGATTTTGTTTTGTTTTGTTTTCTTTGTTTTAGGTACAAGTGTATGACTCGAAGTTCACATCGTGTTCATGCGCACATATTGGACTTTGACAACGATCTCGAACGAACTTTGAGAAGGAAGAGGAAACAGCCAGAACTCAGTCCCTCTAGTTCTAGTTCCGAACCCGAATCTGAAGCAGAAACGGACTTGGAAGAGGAACAAGACATGGCTGTAGACAATAGATCAATCAAGGAACTTTCAGCCTCTGAATTGGACAATGCAGTCCCTCTTTGCATTCAATACCCCAGGGCTGCTGCAGGCAAGACCGATGTGTTTGAATTGAAGTCAAGTTTGCTACATCACATTCCCAGATACCATGGGCTGTCCATGGAAGATCCAAACAAGCATTTGAAGGAATTTGAAGTAGTATGTTCAAGTATGACACCCATTAACGTGGATGGAAATATTTTGAAGATGAAAGCCTTTCCATTTTCTCTTATGGACAAGGCTAAGGATTGGCTCTATGAACTAGCACCTGGAACCGTTACTTCTTGGGAAAGTATGAAGAAAGCATTCTTAGAGAAATTCTTCCCAACTTCAAGAATCATTGTTTTGAGGAAGAAAATTAGTGGAATTCAACAAGGCCCGGGAGAATCCTTTCCAGTGTACTATGAGCGTTTTAAGACGTTAGTTGCATCCTGCCCACAACATCAAATGAAGGAAGAGCTTTTAATTCAATATTTCTATGAAGGGCTACTTCCACTGGAGAGACAAATGCTTGATGCTTCAGCAGGAGGTGCTTTGGTTGACAAAACACCAGTTGCTGCAAAGATCTTAGTAGCAAACCGAGCTTTGAATGCACAACAATATGAAGGAGTTGGAGGGAGAGATCATGCACAGCCAAGTCAAGTTAATGAGGTAAGTGCTATTTCAGAACTTCAATCTCAAATGGCTAATCTCTCTACTCTTATTTCGCAGGTTGTTGAAGGACCCAAAGTGCAAAGTGCAGCCACTTGTAGCGTATGCTCTATGCATGGACACCACACTGATCAATGTCCTCAATTAATAGCGAATGGGGGATGGGAAAGTGCCAATGCCATAGGTTATCAAGGACAAACTCAACCTAGGTATGACCCATTTTCAAACACCTACAATCCAGGCTGGAGAGATCATCCAAATTTTAAGTGGAGGGAGCCTCAACAAACTCAACAACAAGGCGGATATAGACAGCCACCTCCGGGGTTCTATCAAAGGCCATTCGCACCACCACAACCTCAACCGCAAACTGCCCAATCAAATTCAGGTTCCCCAATGGATAATGATCAAATGCTTAAAGTACTAACTTCTTTGACTCAGGGTTTACAAAATCAAGCCAAAGAGATGAGCGAAGTGAAGAAGCAAATTGGGCAGATGGCGGAATTCATGGGACAGTTTAGAGAAGAAGGCAAACTACCTAGCTCAACCATTGTCAACCCAAAAGGAGGTTTTGAAACGGCTAAAGCTATCATCTTGAGGAGTGGTAAAGAGATTGGAACCAATCCCAAAATGTCCAAACAAAGCCCAACAGAGAATGAAAAGTTGCTCTTCAAAGAGAAGGAGGAGGACAAAGCCACGGCAAGGGAGGAACAACCATTGCTGCAGTCCCCCAAAGCTCCTGCACAACCAAACTCAGGTAAGGTTGTTCCAAATTCAACTCATTCTAACCCTATCCCACCAAATGTGCCTTTCCCTCGCAGGTTTATGCAATTTAAGAAAGAAGAGAATGAAAAAGACATCTTAGAGACTTTCAAGAAGGTGCAAATCAACATCCCGTTGCTCAATGCCATTGCTCAGATTCCAAAGTATGCAAAAATTTTGAAGGATCTATGCATTAACAAGAGGAGATTCAAAGAGCATGAACAAGTTGCATTGAGTGAAGAGGTAAGTGCAGTGTTACAAAGAAAGCTACCTCCAAAGCTAAAGGATCCAGGTTCGTTTTCTATACCTTGCATAGTTGGTGATTTTAAGTTTCCAAAAGCTTTGCTTGATCTTGGTGCTTCTATAAATCTTATGCCATATCATGTGTATGAGAAACTTAACCTTGGTGAGTTGCAAGCCACAACTGTGAGCATTCAATTGGCAGATAGAACTATTCGGTACCCCAAGGGCATTCTAGAAGATGTTTTGGTGAACGTAGAAGGTTTAATCTTGCCAGCTGATTTCTTAGTCTTGGAGATGGAAGAAGCACCAATTCCTGACAATGAATTGCCCCTTATCTTTGGCCGACCCTTCATGGCTACTGCTAAGACCAAGATTGATGTAGAACAAGGCACTCTCACCATGACCGTTAATGGAGAAACTGTTGCTTTCAAAGTGTTTGATGCCCTGAAGCCAAATGTTGTACAAGATTGTTTTCAAATTGAAGTATTTGGTAATCCAGGGAAAGAGAGATTTGATGGCCTTCCATATGCAGTAGAATCATGCTTGCTGAAAAGAGGAGACAAGGAGGAGAAGGGGGCAGCCCACATGTTCAATGCTACAATTCCCACACACAAGAAGGGGCTGCCCAAATTTAGAGATGTGAATACAATTCATTGTGATTCTATTCATAAACAGAAAAAGAAAAGAAAAGCAGCAAGGAAGCGATGGAAAAGGAAAACAAGCTTGGTGAACTCTCTTGCATTGCATGAGGTGTCGATTGAGCCCAAACCTCCCCATTCACTATAATAAGTTGGATGTCCGGCTGAAGACATAAAACTTAGCGCTTCTTGGGAGGCAACCCAAGGTGATGAGGAGAAGATAAAACCTGCAAGGAGCTGCTTACGTCCTAATCGCTTCAAAGGGGAGTTTTTCTAAACTCTAACCTTTGGTTATGTCTTTTCCTTATCTTCTTTCCTTGCATTTATTAGGGATTGACAATTTTGTTAGTTTTTTTTTTTTTTTTTTTTTTTGGGTAGAGTTAAGTTGTGTGAGCTTTGTTTTGCTTAGTATAATTTTGTTCAATGTCTTGCAAGCCTATGAAAAAAAAAAACAAAAAACAAAAAACAAAAAACAAAAAACAAAAAAAAAAAAAAAGATTTTTCATATGAGTTGACTTCTGGTAACTCCAATAAGCACCTCTGTTAATACAATGTCTAGGAGTTCTATAGGCGACACCTTCGGTGTCTAAGAAGTTTGGGTTTTAAGCGGGACCATTGTGACCTCTCCAAACTTCCCGGATCCCCTGGCTGTGTTTTCTGAGGTTCTTAACTGGTAATTCATGAGTCACTTATATATTCGTGTGTTTTATTCAAAAAAATAATAATAATAATAATAATAATAATAATAAAATAAAAAAATAAAAAAAAATAAAAAAATAAAAAAATAAAAAAAATAAAAACCTTCTCTTTCTCTGAAACACTACATTAACCCTAACCCTCCATCTTTCATTTGATCTAGCCGCCCGCTAACCCTTGAAACCAAACCTTCTCTTCCCAAGCCTTCTCCAAATTATTGCTTATTGTAGGGCTCGTCAATGGAGAAACTCAAGGATGCCGTCGGTGGAAAGCTCAAGGAGGAGGAGTCCGAATTGAGCATGGTGAAGGTGCCTAGCCCAATGGTTTTGTTGAACTCACTGCCAGCTATCCCACCAGAAGATCCTTTGGGAGAGGACACCATTATGCAACGGGTGTTTGAGAGGATTGAGGTGTTCGTTCTTGTGTTTGCCCTGGAACCCTCAGAAGTTTTCATAGATGCTTATCTGTCGCATAGAGGTATGCTGATAGAGGCAATTGAAGACATGGTTCCAAATTGGGATCTGGATTGTGGATTGGAAGAGATGCAGCTTGCGGCGCTGGCACAGTGTCTAAATACTTGGAGGGTATATCTGCTAGATAGGAGGTTTGTGGCAAGAACTGTTGTGTTGAGCAGTCACATGTATTGTACAGGTAACATTCGAGACAAGTTTGGCATTTACTTAAGTGTGCTTGACGAGTTTCACTTCCAATTAGCGTACATGACCACAAAGCTCCGAGACTTCGTGGAGCAGATGGATGAGGGCAATGTTTCATTGAGGGCAATGTTTCATTGAGGGCAATGTTTCATTTAAGTTTGGGGGGAAGGATTTGGTTATGTTGTTTTACTGTCAAATTTTAAATTTATTTATTTTTTTAAATTTTTTTAAATTTTTTTTTGTGTGTTTAGCGTCTAAAAACGCAGGATTTTGTGTGTTGTTTCGTTATCCTTCCAAACACCTATGATAAGACTTGGATTTAATACTAATATGGTTTATCAGAAATTGAGAGTCATTTTTTAAGGACTTTGTGTGGTTCTGAGTTAACTCTGTCTTGCATGCCACCCTTGCACTTATTGAGCACTTTGCCAAGTTAGTCCAATTTCTTGTTACTTAGAGACGTTATGAAATTCTACTTATCTCATGATCTTGGTTTTGTACTCTAGAACTTATTTGAATATCTCTTGAGACATTTTGTTGCCATACAATGCTTAGGAAGTGATTTAGGCCATGTTTGAACCGTTTGAGCCTTTCTAACCATCCCTCTACATGTATTCATCCCTAGTCAACCCATTTGAGCCAATGTTAAGCCTTTCTTTGTGTAAACCATTCCTACCATAATGAACTTCTGTTTTCTTATTCTCATTTATTCTATGAGCAGTTAAAGTTATCTTCAAAAGAGAGTTATAAAGAATGCAAGGTTTTTGAAGCAAAAGTGAATCATTAGTGCCATTACCCAAATGTTGAAAAGAAATAAGTTTGGGGGTATTGGTAACTAATCAAAAGAGGTAATGAAGTGTGACCAATGTAGTCACGGCCCTAGGGTGTTATAAAAGAGAAGAGCATGGTGATCTAGGGTAAAGAGCCACAAAATTAGGCCAAATAAACACATTTGAAGGTGCTGAAATTATGTTGAAAATCTGCTCATGTATGTGTTCCTTGCTTGTTACAAAGTTCAAAAATCTCTTATGCTCTTACCTATGCTTTAATTGTGCTAAAAATATTGTATATCTCATATCCCTTCTTTCATTCTACCACTACCTTGAACCTCATTACTACCCTTGTAAAGTCCTTTTGATCCTTGGTGTTGCATGGTATTACTGTGGAGAGCAGATTGGATAATGAGCTTATAGGGTTCAGAATTATTGATTTTGCTCTAAGTGTGTGCGCATATACTTATTTGAGTGGCAGGGGTTGTTCTGATTTGGCATTCACACACTACACTTAAGGGTGTCATTGTGAGCTTTGCTTTCTCGTGAATCATGTGTGGAACTTAGATTGTGATTGTTGTGTTTCTTTGGAACCATATACGTTGGTGATTCTTTGAGGATATTGTTTGGAAGGCTAGTTGCTTATTTCCTGTTTCCTAAGTTGTAGTTTTATTTTGTTTTGCTCGAGGACTAGCAAAATCTAAGTTTGGGGGTATTTGATCAGTGCATAATTACATATCTTTTTATACCCTTCTAACTTATGATTTGGTTATGTTTTTGAGTTAAACTTGTGCTTTTAATAAAGTTTGTGTATGTTTCAGTGTAATAAGGATGAGACTCATTACATGCATTTTGAAGACAAGTTAGCAAAACAGTGTCTGCAGATCAGTCACATTCACGGATTAACCTGTACTTGCTCAAGAAGAACCAGATAATGAGCCATACATCGTTGGAAAGATACGGAAGTCTAGTTTCCGTAGCATTTTACGGTTCATGATTTGGAGTCTTCTAGAGGAAGTTATCTATGATTTAGCAGCTCAAGGTCAAAATTCGGCAGCATCTGCGTTACTGGGCCAAAAATGACATTTGAAGGTCTTTCCTATTTTTCCTTGAGTTGGGCTGCATATGCTTGGAAAGATAAGACAAAGGGCTTGAAGATCCATATTTTCCAAGATTTTTTGGAGTGAATAACAAGCCCAAAATCGGCCCACAAGCTGATTGCAATGCAATGTCATGCATGACTATCTAGTGGGATTTGTTGGTGAAGTGCACTATCCAAAAGAATGAGTTTCTAATTACAATGGGATTTGTTGGTGAAGTGCACTAGCCAAAAGAATGAGTTTCTAATTACAATGGGATTTGTTGGTGAAGTGCACTAGCCAAAAGAATGAGTTTTTAATTATAAGTGCTATTGGCATAAACCATATTCAATTCAAATATTCCCCTTCCATTCTCCCTATAAATAGCACTCCAATTCTAAACACAATTCATTCAACAATCCATCAATTCACTTCATCCATTACTCATACACATTCATATAGAGAGAGAGAGAGAGAGAGAGAGAGAGAGCTAGTTGCAAAAGGAGCAAAGCTTGGAGCTGTCTTGGGAATTCCTTGCTGCCATCATCTAGTTATTTTCTTCTCTTTATCCTATCCTATGTATTTCTTATTCTATATTGCTTTTCAATTATTAAATATGTGTAACTAAATTTCTTCTTAGTTAGAGGTGAATTCGAAGCCATGGACATATGTTTTATATGAATTGATCACTCCCAGTTATGGTTTCGTAAAGTATGAATGTGATTTACTTTTCTGTTTTATTCAGGACTTATTCTTGCATGTTTATTAAGGATGCATACTTAGTTTGCATGCAGGGATTTGATGCTAGGATATAAGGGAATTTCACCTAATCGTTATGAACTTATATTCACAAGTAGTAAAAGTCACTAGTCATGATTGTGTTAAGTAAATTCCTGGCATGAGTATCATGCTTTTCATAGTTACAAATGCTTTGTCAAAGCTTATGATTTTCATAAAACTTAATGATCTTTGATATGTATCTCTATCATGCTGTTCATATAGGGAACTTGATAAGAATAATTTGATTGAGTTGCTGAGTCCAATTCAATGAACTTAGGAAAATCTGAGAGTTAATTAGTGCAGTTCACAATTAATTTGGGGCTTTGTCATTCGTACTTTATAGAAAGAGTAACTGGAGATCGATTTGTATGCATATGTTCCATGTGTAGAGAAGAATCCTCTAGCTATCCCTTAATCCATATTTCATTCACAACTTAGTTATTTGCTGTTGTTAATTTTACTTTGGTCTAAATCATCCAACTCCCCCCAATCATTGTTCCCTCAACTTAATTTCCAGTTTAATGAGTTTAATTTGGGTTAATTTAATTTGTGTTGATTAGCATCCCTCCTAATCCCCGAATAGAACGATCCCTACTTACTCGTACTACGATTGCATATAGGGTTTAATTTGTGCGTTAGTTATTTCTCACGCCACACATTAGTGTGTACAACAATCCTTTAAAAACTTAGCATAAGATGGAATCTGTTTAATTGCATCAAGTAAAGGAATGTTAATTTCTACTTTTCTCAAAGTTTCAAAAATATCAAGAAGATGTTTTTCTTTCTTTTGCTTAACTAACCTTTGAGGGAAGGGTGGAAATATCACCTTCTCCTTCTCACTTACTTTTGTGGCTGGAGGTGGTTCAACATTTTCTTGTTCTTTCTCATCTGTCCCTACCTTGTTGTCAACTACCTTGCCACTTCTGAGGACTGTCATAGCCTTGAGCTGCTCCTGGCCTCCCGGATTAGGTATGGTTTGTGATGGAAACTCTCCTTTCTTCCTCTCACTCAACTCCTTTGCCAATTGCCCTACTTGTGCCTCCAATCTCTGAATAGCTTGGCTAGTTGTTGCTTCTAGTTTCTGAATGTTCTGACTAGTTAGAGCATTTGTCTGTTGCTGTGCAGTCAAGAATTGGAGTATGGCACCCTCAAGATTATTATTCTTCTTCTGGTCAGTATTTGGTTGTGCCACCTGCGATGAAGTATGATAATTACTTCCCTGCTGAAAGTTCTTCTGCTGCCCTTGTTGATTAAGCACATTTTGACTGTTGCTCCAAGAAAAATTTGGGTGGTCTTTCCATCCTGGATTATATGTGTTCGAATATGGATTGTTCTTGGGATGATCGTTGTTTTGCCCCACATAATTAGCTTGCTCATGATCTGTAAAACAAGACATAGGACAAGTCTCAGTAGTATGATTAGAATGAGAACATATAGCACATACCTCGATCTTAGCAACTTGTTGAACTTGAGAGATGTTCTGAGCTGACATTGCTTTCACTAGTATATCTAACTTCTTCTCCATTGCTGCCATTTGACTCTGGACTCCATCATTTGTGCTAACTTCATATACACCTTTACCTTTCACTCCTTGTCTCCCTCTTGATGAGAATTGCTGAGAATTTTCACTTAGGGTCTCAAATAGCACAATGGCTTCATCACTACTCTTTTCCATAAGCACACCTCCACAACCTGAATCAACAAGACTTTTGTTAGTATCATTTAAACCTTCATAAAAAGCTTGTACCTGATCATCTTGAGATAGATTGTGGTGTGGACACTTGAGAAGCAACTCCTTGAAATGCTCCCATGCCTCAAAGAAAAGATCTCCATCCTTCTGTTGGAAGGTTTGAATCTCCCTTTTAAGTTGTCTTGTCTTTTGGGCTGGGAAAAACTTCTTCAAAAATTTAGTGGTCAATTGTTCCCAAGTAGTAATGGAACCTGCAGCCAGAGAATTCAACCACAACTTAGCATTATCTTTTAAGGAGAAAGGAAAAAGAATTAACCTGATTCCTTCTGTTGTCAAGCTTTGTATGTTCTGAGTCTTGCAGAGATCAAAGAAATCCCTAATGTGCAAGTATGGATCTTTAGAAGGTGTGCCTCTATAGTGTGGCACCATGTTAAGCAATTGAGGTGATAAATTGAAGCTGCCTTGCACATTTGGTTGGTAGGCAATGCATGATGGTTGATTAAGGTTTTGAGGGACAAAAGAGTCCTTCATTGGCCTTCGAACCTGTTCATCCCCCATTTCGTTCACAGTTTCTAATCGTTTTGCCCTCTCAGCTTGCTTACGAAGACGTGTAAGAGTTCGTTCAATCTCAGGATTGTAGACAACAACACCTAAATTTTGGGATCGACGACCTTGTATAAACAAAATTCAACCTGTAAAAGAAAACAAATAAAAAACAAAATTCAACACAAACTAGTTACACAATCCGCGGCAGCGGCGCCAAAAACTTGTTGAACAAATAGTAACCTAAAAATTAAGCAACTATATGCACGTTTTAACTCGCAAGTGCACAAGATCAGATAAATAGTATAGAAAGCAAACACGACATCGTTCCAACGAGGATTGGATTAATTTGTGCTAAATATGGAAAACAGCGTTTGATTAAAAATAGAATTGGATTGTGGTTAAAACAATGAGAAAACTAGTTAGGGATTCGATGGTCACCACTAATCTTTTTCCTTAAGCAAACGACATGCACAATGCTACAAAACAGATTTTGGATGCTTATGTTTGTCAACCTAAAGGCATGATATCTACTCTTTAAGTTATTGATTTCCCTAAACAACAAGTTAGGCATGTGTATCTACTCTAACTCTTTTCATTCTTAAAGTGTTTAGCATGGTATCTACTAAGTTGTACTTTAAGAATGCATAACACAATGGAAATCGACAAACACACAAATTCTAGAACATGGTATCTATTCTAGTTATTCATGATGATTAATTTCAAGAACTTATAACTAGTTCTTTTGTTACTTTCATAGGTACAAGACTCGGTCATCTAAATTTACCTATGTAACAAACTCAATACACAGCATGCATATGATGATCAAGCATAACATAACATGTAAAGAGTAAAATATAATATGAAATTAATCAATAAGCATCACAAAAGTAGTTTATAGTAAAGACATATCGAAATCCTTAAAGAAACATGATTAGGGCTTCAATCGAGCCCTAACTAAAATATTTAGCTATACATAATTTGAATGGATAGCAAGAACATACAAAACAGAAAATAAAAAGAGAAAGAAGAAGAAGATAGCTCTTTGATAAAGAAGACAACTCTTTGATGGTGTAAACAACTTTTTGATGGTGTAGACAACTCTTTGATGGTGTACAATGGAAATGTAATTGATGAAATGATATCCTCCTTTGAATGAGCTGAAACTCTTTATTTATAGACTTCAAATTCATCCTCCCCCTTGGCTGGTCTCTTAGCTGCCCATTTGTGGCAGCTCATGCTTTGTCTCCCATGTGCTTTGTCTCCCATGTGTGGCAGCTCATGCTTTGTAGCTGCCACAAGCTTTGCCTCCATGTGTGGTTGCTTTAAACACATGGATCAACAGTTGCCCATGCTTTGCCTCCATGTGTGGCTGCTTTAAACACATGGTTTGTCTGTGAACCAGGTTCAGTGTTTGACATGCTGAGGGCTCCAGACTTATCCAATTGGGCTGAAATTTGGATATGTTATAGTAGACATCCATTGGAACACATTATATCAAGGGTGTTGCCTCATCTGATTTGTGCAAGTAGCTGAAATGAGGCCTCCAAGCTGACCCACGAAAACTGGACTGAGGCCTGGTTTGTCTGTGAACTAGGTTCGGTATTTGACATGTTGAGGGCTCCAGACTTATCCAATGGGGCTGAAATTTGGATATGTTATATTAGACACCCATTGGAACAAAGTCTATTAAGGATGTCGCCTCATTTGACCTGTGTAAGTATCTGAACTGAGGCCTGAAAGCTGACCCACGGAAACTGGACTGAGGCCCGAATGTTTGACCTTGAGCTACTAAATCAGGTATAACTTCCTCTAGAAGACTCCAAATCATGCAAAGTAAAATGCTACGGAAACTAGACTTCCGTATCTTTCCAGTGATGTATGGCACATTATCTGGTTCTTTTTGAGCAAGTACAGGTTAATCCGTAAATATGACTGATCTGCAGACACTGTTTTGAGCTAACTTGTCTTCAAAATGCATGTAATGAGTCTCAACCTTATTATACTGAAATATACACAAAACTTTATTAAAAGCACAAGTTTAACTCAAAAACATACCAAATCATAAGTTAGAATGGTACAAAAAGATATGTAATTATGCACCGATCAAAGGTCTACCGACAAATGCGTCATTCTTCAAAGCCTTGAGGAAAGGACAAAGAGACAAGTGGGATTAAGAGTGTGAAACAGCTTTGCAAGACTGAAGGCATATCTCACTTCACCTCCCATGCTCTCAAAACGTAGCTAGGCAAGGACCTATTCATCTACTGGGTGGTGTCCAACTCAGCTGTCAGCTTAGAACTCATTTGAGAAGAGCTCGACACAAAATCTGGTATTCTATACATCAAAAGCTCTCCTCGATGTAGAGACGAGCTATCTGAAAATGGAGAAGCTCATTTTGTCCTTTATAGTTTCCGAGAAAGTTAAGACCCTACTACCAAGCTCACCGGATCATCGTCATGGCAAAATTTCCTTTGAGATCGATTATGCATAGCCCCGACGCTTCTCATTGACTCATGAAATGGGCTATCGAATTGAGTCAATATAACCTCCTCTACCGACTGAAGACTACTATAAAAGCCTAGGCTTTGGCATATTTCGTTGCGAATTCACTCCATGAGATAAAGAAGTGAAGCTGGTCAATAGAAACAAGGAAAGATCTAGAGCAGACGAGTGTGGAAACCGTTCTGGGGTAGATCACATGCTCAGAAAGCTCTCAGAATAGGCTACTTCTAGCCTACCAGTTGCCAAGACTCCACAGAGTATGTCGAAAGATGTGATCAATGTGAATGATACAATCCAATTCTTAGTCTACCCACTGAGGTGTATCATCCACAGAACAGCCCATGACCATTCATGCAATGGGCCATTAATTTAGTGGGTCTCATGCCACCCACTCTTGCTAAGAAATAAATAATTATCATGGCCATCAACTACTTTACTAAATGGGTCGAGGCCGAAGTCCTCTCCTCTACTAAAGAAGCCAACATGGAATAATTCATCTGAAAGAACATCATCTACCGCTTTGGCTGCCCATAGTCGCTGGTCACAGACAACAGGTCACAATTCATTGGCAAGCAAATCACCGGATTCTTTGTGAAGCAACATTTATAAACTCTAAGATATCTGCAAGGCAATGGCCAAGTAGAGGCCTCTAATAAGATTGTGATGGACTGCCAGAAGAAAAGATTGGAAGGCGCTGAGGGAAAGTGGGTAGATGAGCTGATGGAGTCCTATGGGTTTTTCGCACCACCAAAAGGAGATCGATAGGTGAAACCCCATTTTCCTTAGCCTATGGAACTGAATCAATCATTCCTCCTTATATCATCGTTTCATCCATGTGCGTCGAGGTGGGTAACATTGATAAAAAATGCAAGCAATGAAACTCAACTTCGACCTACTTGAAAGGGAATGAGATAAGGCAAGATGCAGCTTATCAGCAGCAATAGATGTCTTGCTACAATAAGAGAGCTAAGTTCAGACAATTCCAACATAGGGACCTTGTGCTAAGAAAAGCCTTCGCTACAGCACGTAGAGAAAGATCGAAAAAGATGAAACCCAATTGGGATGGTCCTTACATGATCAGCCGACCTGCGGGCAGTGGAAACTACATGCTTGACACTATGGAGGGAAAAGAAGTTCCGAGATAGTGGAATGCATATCACTACCGAAATTATTATATGTGAAGCCTCAACTCAACTCTTTAGTCCCCAACACATGACTAAGTTCACTACACTTCAATTCGAAAAAAAAAAGTTCTTGTTGATGTTTTCGAGTTGTTCATACAATTGTTTCCATTCAATAATGCAATATAATCAGACAAGCATCAATGCAGGTTAAAAAATTTCATTCAATGAAGTGTTCGAAAAATATTCACCCTCAATAAAGGAAGGCACCTTTCCTTAAGGGTGGGTAAACATTTCACCCTCAGTAAAGGAAGGCACCCTTTTAAGGAAGGGTGGGTAAACATCTTAGCATCCTCAGGGAGATGTTCTAAGCGACTAGTTAACCCTTTAACTTAGCCAAAAGACGATGAATTCGAGAGGTTTTTCAGTACCTGAACAGAATATCTATCCTTTCAGTATGATCTGCATCTCCTTGAGACCATCTACGTTTGTACGGGTTTTGACTCTCTCTCTCACCTCCCGCCTCTTCCTCTCTCTTTCTTTTGCTCGCCCTTCTTCTCTAGAAATTTGGCCCCGACCCTACCCCTCTCCACCCCTCCACTCTCACCCAACAGTCACCCATCCTTACCCACCTCTAGCAGCCCAATCACAACTCATTCTTGCTAAAAGGTTGAAACTTTGAAATTTGGATTTACCCAAATTATATCTGGAATTTACCCAAACTTTGAAGTTGGGCCGTACAAGCCATCCTATAATCATGATTCACTCTCAAATCTGATTTAATGCTTTGAGATGCAAGGATCTAGTGGGTTTTCGATGGGTCTTCCAATAGGGAAAAGAGAGAGATAAGTGGCGGGAATTGTGGGGAGGATTGGGTGTGTTGAGAATTTTTTTTGGGGTGTGTGGGTTGGAGGTTACGGTGGGTGGGGATTGGGAAGAAGGTGGTGAGGGGGCGGGATGAAGATCAAGGAGAGAGATAAGATTAGTATTTTGTTTTTTGTTTTTTTAAGTTGGACTTAACCATGTCAAGTGTCAATATATTTAAGGCATAAGGGTAAAGTTGGAAACAAAAGCTAGGTTATCTTATGTATTAACAACATTGGTTTAAGTGTAACAAAAATGACACATGTCATGAGGGAAAGAGAAAAGGTCTAAAAGAGAAGGTTATTGAAAAAGTTGCTAGCATTCCCCAAGAATTTATTATTTACTTGTCACTAAGGCTCCGTTGCATTATAAATTTGGAGATTCACTATAATACCCAATATAAGAGCTCAAATTATAAATAAATAAAAAGAAAAATTAGGTACTAGACATAACTATCTTTACTAATTAGTAGTTGAGACAAACAATATTTCTGTTTGGGTTTTAATACCTAGGAATGAAATTTTGTTTTGGATTTGGCCAAAGAGGAGGCCCAGATTCGTTAGCCCACCTTATATTAATCATTGAAAAGACAATTATACCCTTTTTGTTTAAAAAATTCATTGGTTTCTTTTTTTATCAGATTAGATCTCTCTCTCACTCTCACTCTCTCTCTGCAGCAATGACGACCACAGCCTTCACTTGCAATGGAATTCTCAAGCTACTCATCCCTTTGGCCTTCACCGGCAACTCCAAGGTCTTCTGGCTCAAGATGAAGAGCATTACGATCGCTATCTTGCTGAGTTCAAGATCGGCACCGAGCACAATAACCAGTCAACCCTATTTGATCTCATTCTGGTACGTCAAAACCCTATCTGAACTCTAATAACGATTTGCTTCTTGGTCACGGTTGTAGTGTTTTAAAGATTATATTACTTTTCTGTAATTGTAATGTTGGGTGAACCCTCGATGTGTATTGTTGAACTTTCATTTGTAGAATTGTTCAGTTTCCTATCCCACAAATGATTAAGGTGAAATTAATTGGGAAAATGATTCGTATCAAAGAAAAAGGGAAGATGTTTTATTTTATTGACTCAATTCTATTAAATTGTTATGCAGCCTTTGCTCTATTCCTATTCAATTGTCGTTAGATCTTTTCAAGTAAGAAAATCCAGTTATTGAGTGCACCCGTGAAGGCTGATTAGCCTATGCTAGGCAAGGCTGTTGACCTATAGCTCCTTTTATCCTTCCCACTTAGGAATTTTATAATTTGATTCTCTTTTTTTTTTTGCTACACAAGATAATTGATGAATTGTTGATTCGTTGATTCATTAGTAAATCTTTCGTATTTTCAGATGACACCTTGACAATCAACAAGGTAATTTTGACTTCCTAAAAAGTAAACTGGTGATTCAAGAACTGAGAATCCACTGAATGCTTTGCAAGTCAGTTGGTTTCAATAAAATGTCAAATTTCGGCTTTCTTCTTTTTTGCTGAAAAAGTTCACATACACGCTCTCTGGTCTTCACTTGCATGTTCACTGCTTTCTAAATTGCTAGGTTGGTATGCAGTTTTCACTCTAATTTGTTGTGAACTTAATGTTATAGCTCGTAAGGATTTCATTCTTATAAATAAATAAATTTTTGATTTTAATGTTTCTTTTTCCCTTTTTCATTATAATGTTTCTTTTATCCCAGAACTACTATCCAAATTTGATTTTAATTTATTGTTTTCTTTATAATGCAATTATTTTTCTATTCTCACACATTTGCAACAATCATGCAGGACGTATATGAACAACATAAAGAGTTGATTTTACTTGGAGAGAGGGTTGTTCTTGCAACTCTTACTTTTGATCTTAATGTAAACCATCCATATAAACTGCTGGTTGAGGCAATAAAGAAATTCAAAGTAGCTCATAGTGCCCTTACTCAAGTTGCATGGAATTTTGTTAATGACAGGTATGGTTCTCTTAGTTCATATATCTTGCTTGTTCTTCTTGGCCTTTATCAGAAACTTCAATTTCCGTTTGTTGCAATTTTTGATAAGATACTGCAGTGCAGTTTCCTGTTCCATATTTTAATTTTAGAATAATTTTTCCAAGTCTATGGGAATGTTACAACTGCTCATCTACTTATATATGTTTTGAACTTAGTTTTAGTACTTTGATCATGGCTTTGCCTTTTGGTTTCTTTTCACTTTTGGGCATATTTTTTTCATAAACTGCATTGAAGTTTCTATTTGTTGCATTTTTTTATCAGAAACTGCAATGCAGTTTCCTATTCCATATTTTGATTTTAGAATAATTTTTCCAAGTCTATGGGAATGTTACAACTGCTCATCTACTTATATGTGTATTGAACTTAGTTTTAGTACTTTGATCATGGCTTTGCCTTTTGGTTTCTTTTCATATTTAAGCAGATTTTTTTTTTCTTCAACTGCATTGCAGTTTTTTTTTTTATCAGAAACTGCAATGCAGTTTCCTATTCCATATTTCTGTTTTAGAATAATTTTTGCAAGTCTATGGGAATATTACGACTGTTCATTGACTTAAATGTGCTTTGAACTTAGTTTTAGTACTTTAATCATGGCTTTGCCTTTTGGTTTCTATGCAAATATGAGCACATGTTTTGGTCATAAAATGCACTGTAATTTCCATTTGTTGCAATTTTTGATAAGAAACTTCAATGCAGTTTCCTGTTCCATATTTTGATTTTAGAATAATTTTTCCTAGTCTATGGGAATGTTACAACTGCTTATCTACTTATATGTGTTTTAAACTTACTTTTAGTACTTTGATCATGGCTTTGCCTTTTGGTTTCTTTTAACTTTTGGGCATATTTTTTTCATAAACAGTACTGAAGTTTCTGTTTGTTGCATTTTTTATTTATCAAAAACTGCAATGCAGTTTCTTATTCCATATTTCAATTTTAGAGTAATTTTTCCAAGTCTTTGGGAATTCTAGAACTGCTCATCGACTTAAATGTGTTTTGAACTTAGTTTTAGTACTTTGATCATGGCTTTGCCTTTTGGTTTCTTTGCAAATTGAGCAAATGTTTTCATAAACTGCGTTGCAGTTTCAGTTTGTTGCAGTTTTCTTTTGTTGTAGTTTTTGATCAGAAACTGCAGTGCAATTTCCTGTTCCATTTTCGTTTGTTGCATCTTGTTATAAGATTATATGATAGTAGAGATATATAACAAATCTTTTCTTAGATTAGGTTGACCACATCATTGTTGTAATCAACAACCTCATCTTCCTCTTCTTCTTCTCTAGCTTCTTTTTTTGCTTTCCCTTTCTCTGTTTTCTTCTTTTGTTTTGTGTTGGCCTTTTCTTTCTTTGGTTTGTTTGCCACGACAATTTTTGTGTGTAATTCTTCTTCTACGAGGCCTTTTGATGGTTTTGTTTTTGTGTTTTGTTTGTAGTTTTTGTTTTATACAGTTTTTGCATGAATCTGTGTTGAAATAATTTTTTTTTTATTTTTTTAATCGATGATTGCTTATATAAATATTGTGTAATTGAATAGATATCACAAAAACATGTTTGGTGTAGTGGTTTGTGAGTGAGGCTTCCTCCTTTGAGGGTCAAGGTTCGAGTCCCTTTAATGATACAAATTCTTCTATTTTTTTAGGGTGAATAAAGGGGAATAGAGTTAGTCCCCAGTTGGTCGGAGATGGGCGGCGACAGGTGGCGGTAATTAGCCGGTGATGGGCGGTGGCAGCGGCTGGCCGACGGTGGTGACAGCTAGCTGGAAGGGGGTTGACCGGCGGCGGCGGCGTGGTGGCAGTTGGCCGGCGGCAGGTGGTGGTGGTTGACTGGCCACGGCGGCAGCTAGCCGGAAGGGGTTGTCCTGCGGTAGGCAGCGGTGGCGGTGGCTGGCCGGTGACGGCGGTGGTAGCTGGCCGGCGGTGGTAGATTGCCGGAGGTGGACATGTGGCATAGTGTGCTTGCTTTTAAAGGGTGGCATTGTGTGTAATTTTGATGTTTTTTAATTACATTATTGTAAAATTAGTATTACATTTTGGTCTTTGGCCTTATGCTAATTAGATGAAATTGTATTCTATCTTCCAAATTAGTAAACTATACAGTGCTTAAAATGAAAGCTCCCTAAATAAAAACCTTATATGAAATGGACTTTAGAAACACACCCAAAGCTAATTTACAACATAACAAAAATGCTTTTAACTTCTTTTAAATTACAACACTACCATTGATTTCTTAAAACAAATTCAACTCAAAACTTCATAAAAAAAAAGCTCAAAACACTCAATGGGCTATCAAGTAATTTAATAATCAAAATTAAATTAAATAGGGCCAGCTGTCATTTTTTGGGTTTTTTTTTTTGGTTTATTTATAGAAATTAAATGGTGTAGGGTTTATTTATAATTATTGTGCTAAAAATAGGTATATGACTAAATATCTCTTATAAATATGACCTCCTATAAGGAAAATGAATATATAGAAAATTCCTACAAAACAAATATTCTCATATTAGGTTTCATATTTTAGCATGGTATCAGAGCGTCAATCTTGGAATTGCTGACTTTAGTTTCAAACCCCCGTAGCCGCTATGGGGTTTGATGATTTTTTCAACCCTTATGGAGGTAGCACCACCAACTCCTTCTCTCTTTCTCAACCAACCATTGCCGAGTTGAGTGTCTAGGTGGCTCAGCTCCAACATATGTAGACCTCGGCCATGAACCCGATCCTAAATCAAGATCTTATTTTGAAGAACCCGATCCCAACTACGATGACAACCCCAACCCCGACTCCGATGATAACTCCAACCCAAATCTGTCTCTGATTCACACCCATATTCTGACTTCAACTCTGAATCCGACTCCGACTCTGACCCTGACTCAAGCTCAGATCCCAATCTTTATTCCTACTAAACCTGTATCTTATGCATCTTTTGCTACACAGATTATGACTTTCCGATTAACGACCCCGACACATGGACAAGATTGCACATACTGTGGTGATCTGAGACACACTCGTAAGAATTGTTTTAAATTGTATGGCTATCCCAAATGGTGGGATACTCTCAAAGATCAAACACAACAAGATACGACTAGTAATGGTACTGGTTATGGATTCCGTACTTCGATAAGAGTGATTCCACGAGCTGGATAATTGATTCTGGTGCAACTGATCATATGACATTTGATCCTGATGATTTTCTAAATACTACCCAACCCCAATAAACTTGTACTGCTAATGCCAATGGAGTTACTTATCCTATGATAGAGGGTGGCACTATTGCACTCTCATCCTTTCTCGCACTGTCTAATACTTTACTTGTTCTATCTTTATCCAATAAATTGATATCCGTTAGTCAGCTTACTGGGCAATTGAATTGTTATGTACTAATTTACCTGAGTTTTTGTTTGCTTCAGGATATTCACACTAAGGAGATTCTTGGTTGTGGTACTAAGAGAGGAGGGCTCTATTATGTAGATGACTTATGTCCCGACATGACTAATAATGTGATGCATCCCTCTGATAGCAAACAAAAGCAAATTTGGTTGTGGCACCGTCGATTGGGATATCTGCCTTTTAGTTATCTGAAGCATCTTATACTATATTTATTCTCATGCTTTAAGGACTCAACTTCAAATGTGATACTTGTATTTTGGTGAAAAGTCACCGTGTGCCCTATTCATTGAGTACAGACAAGTGTATACTATGTTTACGTTAATTCTCTCTGATGTTTAGGGACCTTCACCTATTACTCCTCCTTTTGGTGTTCAGTGGTTTGTCACATTCATAGATTATTATACACAGATGACATGGTTTTATTTCTCAAGAATAAAAATGAAGTGTTTTTCCATTTTTAGTTTTTCCACAAATAGATGACAACTCAGTTCAATGCTCAAATACAAATTCTTCGCTCAACAATGGTGGAGAATTTGTCAGTCATGACTTTCAGGCTTACTTCCAACAACATGGAATCATCCATGAGACGACTTGTCCTTAGACCCCCACAACAAAATGGAGTTGTTGAACAAAAGAATCGACACCTTCTTGAAATAGCATGGGCACTTATGATTGGGGCTCATGTTCCTCGCCATCACTTGGATGATGTTATTGTCACCGCAATTTACCTAATCAACTGCATGTCTTCTGGTGTATTGAACTTGAAAACTCCTTAGAAGTGCTTGCGCAACACAAGCCCCTACCCTTTGTTTTGTTACTCACAGCTTGAATCTTTGGATGTGTGGCCTTCGTACATCTCCAAAAAAATCAACGTACCAAACTTGATCCATGTGCTCTTCGTTGTGTTTTTGTGGGTTATGCCACTTGATCGGTGCATAATTACATATCTTTTTTGTACCATTCTAACTTATGATTTGGTATGTTTTTGAGTTAAACTTGTGCTTTTAATAAAGTTTTGTGTATGTTTCAGTATAATAAGGTTGAGACTCATTATTTGCATTTTGAAGACAAGTTAGCTCAAAACAGTGTCTGCAGATCAGTCATATTTACGGATTAACCTGTACTTTCTCAAAAAGAACCAGATAATGCGCCATATATCACTGGAAAGATACGGAAGTCTAGTTTCCGTAGCATTTTACGGTGCATAATTTAGAGTCTTCTAGAGGAAGTTATACATGATTTAGTAGCTCAAGGTCAAACATTCAGGCCTCAGTCCAGTTTCCATGGGTCAGTTTGCAGGCCTCCGTTCAGCTACTTGCACAAGTCAGATGGGCCGCCCACCCTTGATAGAAGTTGTTCGAATGGGTGTCTACTATAACATATCCAAATTTAAGCCCCATTGGATAAGTCTGGAGCCCTCAGCATGTCAAAAACTGAAAATGGTTCACAGACAAACCAGGCCTCAGTCCAGTTTTCGTGGGTCAGTTTGCAGGCCTCAGTTCAGCTACTTGCACAAGTCAGATGGGACGACACCCTTGATAGAAGTTATTCCAATGGGTGTCTACTATAACATATCCAAATTTTAGCCCAATTGGATAAGTCTGGAGCCCTGAGCATGTCAAAAACCGAACCTGGTTCATAGACAAACCTTTGCTGTCACATGTGCTTAAAGCAGCCACACATGGGAGACAAAGCACATGGGAGACAAAGCATGAGCTGCCACACATGGGTAGCTAAGAGACCAGCCAAGGGGGAGGACGAATTTGAAGCCTATAAATACAGAGTTTCAGCTCATTCAAAGGAGGATATCATTCCATAAATTACATTTCCATTGTACACCATCAAAGAGTTGTCTACCATCAAAGAGTTGTTTACACCATCAAAGAGTTGTCTTCTTTATCAAAGAGCTATCTTCTTCTTCTTTCTCTTTTTATTTTCTGTTTTGTATGTTCTTGCTATCCATTCAAATTATGGATAGCTAAATATTTTAGTTAGGGCTCGATTGAAGCCCTAATCATGTTTCTTTAAGGATTTCGATATGTCTTTGCTATAAACTACTTTTGTGATGCTTATTGATTAATTTCAGATTATATTTTACTCTTTACATACGTTATGTTATGCTTGATCATCATATGCATGCTGTGTATTGAGTTTGTTACATAGGTAAATTTAGATAACCGAGTCTTGTACCTATGAAAGTAACAAAAGAACTAGTTATAAGTTCTTGAAATTAATCATCATGAATAACTAGAATAGATACCATGTTCTAGAGTTTGTGTGTTTGTCGATTTCCATTGTGTTATGCATTCTTAAAGTACAACTTAGTAGATACCATGCTAAACACTTTAAGAATGAAAAGAGTTAGAGTAGATACCCATGCCTAACTTGTTGTTTAGGAAAATCAATAACTTAAAGAGTAGATATCATGCCTTTAGGTTGACAAACATAAGCATCCAAAATCTGTTTTGTAGCATTGTGCATGTCGTTTGCTTAAGGAAAAAGATTAGTGGTGAATATCGAATCCCTAACTAGTTTTCTCATTGTTTTAACCACAATCCAATTCTATTTTTAATCAAACGCTGTTTTCAATATTTAGCACAAATTAATCCAATCTTCGTGGGAACGATCTCGTGTTTGCTTTCTATACTATTTATCCGATCTTGTGCGCTTGCGAGTTAAAACGTGCATATAGTTGCTTAATTTTTAGGTTACTATTTGTTCAACACCACTCATCAGAAAGGCTACCGTTGTTGTCACCCTCCTACCCAACGTACATATGTCACTGTGACTATGACCTTTCTAGAATCTGAGATGTTCTTCCATGACCCAACATCTAATTCTACACTTCAAGGGAAGATAAGAAGTGAAGAGCAGAGTTGGAGAAACTTGGAAAATAAAGAAATTCGCCATTGTACATAAGTGATAGATCGCCTTGCCTTTGATGATCAATCGCCCCGCCTTTGACAATCAATCGCCCCAAGGTCTGGGGCATGAAATTTCTTTCGGCCAAGAAACGATCAACCGTGCCGAGTCTGGAGCACAAGATTGTTCTCCTTAGAAAAGCGATCAACCGCCCATCCATAGCAATTGATCGCCTGATCCGCTTGACCCCACCTACAGACCATACAAAACATCGAGATGAAGACCCCTCTAACTCAACAATGCCAACGAACCAATCTCCTGAGAATATCCTTGAGGTAACTACTCCTACTACACTTGTGAATTTAAAGGATAAATCTATTGGATACCAATTGTTATAAAAAATAATAGTTTTCCTCTTTCTGTAGAGCCAAATACAAAATATTTATATTATAAATAACATATAAACAAATTGGAAAGCTTTGAAGGTATAATGAAATTGAAGAAAACAAAATAATAGGGAAATAAAAGGAAAATAAATAATAAGTAAGAAGGTGAGTTTGGTACGGTAAGCACGTCAAAGACGCTGTCTTAAAGCCTTTGTAGCCTCCCTACGTGCAGGTACTGACAGTCTACAAGACTCCAAGATACGACCCCTTATACACAAACTCAAGATCCGCTATGAGCACGTTCATAGATAGATATAGGTATCCAAGTCATAACCATTGCCCAAAATAATAATAATATAAAGTAAAGAATATATGTAAAAGTAGAAAAGGAGAGAATTAGAATGTGTATGTGATATTCTGATAGTGTATTGTGTGTGTATTGTGTGAAGGAGGAGTGGCCTTTTATAGGCATCCAAAACCATGTAACCTTCACCAACCATAAAAGTTCACCAACCAAAAAATTAAGGCATTCACCAACCAGAAATAAAACCTGAATATTAAATATTTATAACCCCCACAATAAATAAAATAAAACAGCCAAAATAATTAAATAAATAAAATGGTTAAATTTTTAAAACCTTTTAAAATTCCAACACCAATTACCTTTCAGGTAGAATCATGGGAAGCCACCAAACCGTTATTCACCTGATACTGGCTAGACATCAAAGTATCCAATTGCGAATCATGTATCAACCGAGAAGCTGTCTGAACTACTCAAGGCCTTTGTGCATCAGTTGTCTGTTATTCATATCCCAACCAAGATTGCTAAAGCATTGAAAGATCCTAAATGGGTTCAAGCTATAAACGAAGAGATGGAAGCTCTTGAGAAGAATCAACTTGAACACTATAAACTTTACCATAAGGAAAAAGGACTATCGGATGGTTTAGGGTTTAGGGGTTTAGGGTTTAGGATTTTGCGAATCATGATACTGGCTACAACTCTTGTATCGTTAGATAGATCCATCAACGTTGTCTTTCCTACATGGAAAACTCACAGACGAGTATATATGGACATTCCTCCTAGACATAATACTACTAAGACTAGAATAATATGCAAATTACGAAAGGCATTGTATGGACTGAAACAGTCACCATGTACATGGTTTGGGCGGTTCACTAAGGCAATGAAGAACGATGGTTTCAGATACAAGACTATTTGGCTACTGAATTTGATATGAAGAATCTAGGTGGACTCAAATATCTCTTGGGAATTAAGGTGGCCCGATCACAACAAAGTCTAGTTCTCTGTCAAAGGAAATATGCCTTAGACTTGTTGACAAACACGGGAATGCTAGATTGTAAACCCGTAGGCGCTCCTATTGTTTAAAATCATCATCTTTTCGAATACTCGGATCAAGTTCCAACTAACAAAGAAAGATACCAAAGGTTAGTGGGAAGATTGATCTACTTGTTTCATACTCGACCAGAACTCGACCAGACATTACTTATGCGGTGAAGGTTGTCAGTCAATTTATGCATTCTCTGAGTGAAGACTACATGAATACAATTCTTCGGATACTTACATATTTGAAGTTTGCACCTATAAAAGGACTTATATTCTTAAAACATGGTCATCTAAATATTGATGGTTATTCAGATGCAGATTGAGCAGGTAGTGTAATAGATAAAAGGTCCACATTGGGTTACTTCACATTCGTCAGAGGCAATTTGGTGACATGGAGGAGCAAGAAACATAAGGTAGTAGCTTTATCTAGAGCAGAACCTAAGGTCAGAGGCATGACTAAAGAAATTTGTGAGCTCCTTTAGTCAAGGAAGTTGCTTACTGAAATTGGGTATAAACCCACGTCCACAATGAATCTCTTTTGTGACAATAAGGTTGCTATAACTATTGCACAGAATCCAGTTTAACATGATCGCACTAAACATGTTGAGGTGGATCGACACTTCATCAAACATTAGCTTGAGACTAAAGTGATTCAGTTTCCTTTTGTGAAGTCGGAGGATCAATTGGTGGAGCGTTCCACAAAATTCACTAGATCAGTTGGGCATTAGCGACATCTATGCACCAATGTGAGGGAAATATTGGCATGATTTATGCACCATTGACTTTCTTTCCTTACACACCAAGGATTCCCATTAAAATTGTATTTGATTACTTTAATTCCTGATTTCCTAATTTATTATTTATTTGGTTACTAAGGCTCCATTGTATTATAAATATGACCTCATACAAGGAGACGAATATATAGAAAATTCACACAAACAAATATTCTCATATTAGATTTCATATTTTAACAAGGAATACTTCAAGTGAATTTATATATATATATATATGCACATGCCCACACACACTCGCACACAGAGCATACACACACTCACTTACTCACCTAAACATATACAATGAATTCGAGTCTAGATATCCCCCGAATCACACTCTCTAGATTATTGTGAATTAGGTAAAATGTATCATTAGTGATATGTAAATGGGGCAGATAAAAGAAAACATGACATGTACATATGGAAATTGCATTAAATAAGGTAATAGTCTAAAGGATTCCAAGTCCAAAACCATAAAATATTACAAGACATATTTTCTTCACTATGACTAGAAAGACATTGGTGGTTGTACATCCAAAGAACAGCTCGTGCCACTATCCATACAAGACCCGGTTGATGATGGAGAAGCAATATACCATCGGTCGGTTATTTGGCTTTGATCATATTCTACCTCTGCAAAATTTTCTTGGACATCAGAAGCTTTAATTGACAATTGAATTCCCTCCAGTTCTACTGCCACTTCTTTCATAGTAGGACGCTTTCTTCCATTCAAATTCAAGCATGCTTTTGCAAGATTAGCAACGGCCACAATCTGGTCATTTTCACCATCCTTCATAACTTGAGCATCAAGAATATCAAACAAACTATTTTCCTCCATGGAAATAAGGAAATAAGTTGCTAGGCTTCTACTTTCTTGTGGCCTCATGAATGAAACTGGTTTTTGTCCAGTCAAGAGCTCAGCAAGGACGACTCCAAAGCTATAAACATCACTCTTCTCTGTTAATTGGCTAGATTGGAAGTATTCTGGATCCAGATAACCAAATGTTCCACGTACTAGTGTCGTAAGGTGCGTTTGGTCAATGGATACTGATCTTGAAGTCCCAAAGTCTGCTACTTTGGCTCTGTATTTTTCATCCAATAGTATGTTAGAAGACTTGACATCCCGGTGGTAAATTGGAAAGGCAGCTGCTGAATGTAAGTAGGAAAGTGCTCCGGCAACTTCGATTGAAATTCGTAATCTCGTTTCCCATGTAAGAGGGAAATCCTCATTCTTGTGATGAATATATTCAAAAAGTGTTCCATTGAGTATGAATTCATAAACCAAAAGGGGAACTTCGGTCTCCAAACAGCAACCCAAAAGCTTAACCACATTCCTATGAGAGATTTGTGAGAGAATGACAATTTCATTAATAAACTGTCCAACTTCACCTCCCTCAACTATTTTAGACTTCTTGACAGCAACAATTCTTCCATCCGCCAACATTCCTTTATAAACTGTACCTTGGCCTCCCTGACCAATAACTCTGTCTGCATTAAAATGGTCCGTGGCTTTCTCTAGCTCCTTGCAATTGAACAACTTAACCTTCTCAACATTGAGTTCACCAGAAGATAATTGTTGCTCCAACACTAAACCACCATTTTTTTTAAAGAACTTCTCTTTGCGTTTAATATTTTTCCTTTTCTTTATGCCATTGTGCGACCACCATGAGCCAATCATTAGAAACAACAGTCCAAGAACACTGCTGGGAACTGTATAGCTCAATAAAACAAGAAAGCATACATAACTTTGTCAAGAAGATGTTGTTTCATAATTTTTTTTTTTTAAAAACTTAAGTCATCAATAATCAAAGGATTAGTGCAGGCACATACCTATAATGGCTAGATTAACCCGTGATGATCGCTGATCAGGCAATTGACAGAAAAACTTCCCAGGATAATTTATACAAATGCCAGAACCACATCTATTGGGGTGGTCTGGATCCTCACATTCATTGATGTCTGATATTTATTTGACAAATGGAAAGTAAAGGTTTCAATAGATGGTATGAAACATATTATAATAATAATAATAATAATAATAATAATGAATTATAAGTTAATTTTATACAATTCAACTCAAAGGGTTGCCACGCAAATTGAGCTTGAAGACATTAATATTCTTGTATATATACAAAAAGTGGCGAAAGTATTAAGAAATCAGTATAATAAAAAATAAAAAATTAAATTATATCAAAGGTATGATCAATGACATTCATGGATATTTGCGTAAAGTTTGGATAATGGTAGCTAGAGGTTTACCTTGGCATCCATGAAGAAGGTAAGGATTTCCATGGTAGCCCTTTGAGCAGAAACATTGGCTGCTGCTGCAATCCGTGCTGTTATTATCTCTCCAATTATTTGTTCCATATATATCAAACTTCGTATAATTAACTACGTACCATTCCAGCACTACAGGAACGTAGTCCATTTCTCCAATGGCGGAAATATTTGTTGAATTTGATGTAAACCAATCATTGTCTACAAGGAATGCATACTTGCATGCCTTTTGACTGTCAGCATTTAATTCTGCTCCAAAACTAGTATTGAAGGAACTGAGACAGTAGGGAAGGGTGGTCTGGCAGCAATTCATCCCGCTGCAGCTTTTCGTTTGAAGAACGCTAGTATTATAATAATCACATATGGACAAGCAGCCACCAATTGTGGAACCATGCAATGTCATCAAGGCAATTCTTCCACAGCTCATTGAAGTAAATTTGTTTTTCCGGGAGAACAGAAAGGGGCTTCCTTCCAAGTTCGGCGTCTGGCGCCCTACTGGCTTGTTACTGCAATTGGAGAAGGTAATAGGGCTTGCCACCTTTAGTGTGCCTTCAACAGAAATTTCCAGCACCTCCAAACCAGTAACGTTCAAGAAAGCTTTCGGTGGGCTGGCTGAGTTGTCACATATTATTTGGAACCAGTCATCAAGGTAGCAGCCAGCTTCAATTCCAAAAGGATATGGGATCTGAGTGACTGATCCGCATTGCGATGAACAATTAGGCTTTCCCAATGGTGCTTCCGATGCTACTGCAGTCATATACCACAAGAACAGAGTAATTTGGACAATGTCCATTGTTCTGCTGCTACTTCTTCCTCTCATTAGTTATCACTCTCGATTCTCGATTTTCTTGACGATAAACACTACAAATTGAAAGCACAAAAGAAATTAAAAGCAGGAAGATGCAGAGGTAGTTATTTTTTACCTTCTTCAGGGCGGTATTTAATGCCAATATTGATTTGATGACTTTTACAAGTCAAGTCCACTCAAGATTACATTTTTTTCAAACTTCCTTTGATCATTTTACTATTGTATACATCCTTCAAGTTATTTTTTCTCTTTTTTCTATCGTCTACAAGGTAATTAAGTCTAGAAGACTGCATTGCATCAAGTGCTAGTCTCACAAGAATTTGAAAATGTGCAAACGTATAGATTAATCCAAAAAAATATTTGTCCGCCTCCAAAGGTACAGTTAATGAGGAAAGCTCTTCCACAGTTCCACTATCCAATCACTAAAAAAAAAAAAAACAAAAAAAAAAAACAAAAACAAAAAAAAAAAAAAAAAGTGGCAACAGTCACCATTATTTGTTGACAATTGGTGACTGTTGTGGGGGTAACCAAAAAAAGTAA
The DNA here is from genome assembly GCA_020226455.1 of Prunus salicina. Lineage (NCBI taxonomy): Eukaryota > Viridiplantae > Streptophyta > Magnoliopsida > Rosales > Rosaceae > Prunus > Prunus salicina. The sequence continues at coordinate 26,153,585 of CM035341.1, read as the reverse complement.
AAAAATGTGACTAAAAGTCTTTTTAGTCACAAAAAAGTCAAAAAATATGACTAATGTCTTTTGTCACGGCCTCAAATGTCACCAAATAATAGTAACTATGGCCACTTTTTACTATTGAATTTCCAAGTACACATGTTGATGTAGTGCAGGAAGGAAATAGTTTGGTTTTTTCGTGAGGACTTTTATTATCATTTCACTTGTGTGTAATGTATAGCTCGGCAGCCAAACTGGACCAATTAATATATAACTATATCACTCGTACAATAAAGATGAGACGATCTGATAAGGGGCTTATTACTCTGCACCTAAGATTCTAGGTTCGATTCCTCCTTCTCCCAATATATCACTCGTACAATAAAGAAAGGAAGAAGGAAGGAGACGATGAGATGATACGGGTCGGTGGTGAAGCCAGAGATTTTCCATATAGTCAAGCCAGTGTGATTGCATTGTTATAACGGTGAGTGCTATAACACCAACCCTTGATTAAATTATTTGAAGGGGGGGAAAAAGAAGCACCACATACTTTTTTCCGAAGTGTATTGGTAATCATACCCGCCATCACTTTTTTCAGGCCATGGTGTAGTGCTTTGAACATTTTGAGTAAAATCAACATTCTCAATTTATATATTGGAGAAGCACTTTGAACATTTTGAGTAATGAACACTCTCAATTTATTTATTGGAGAAGTGCCTTATGTAGTATGAATAAAATATATGTTTACTGTGATTTGAAGGATAATAGTGGTTGTACACCGATCCATAGCCAACTTTGTTGACGAAGAAATAAGGTCCTCCCAAGTAGCATCAGCCATTTCATGAGTTCGGCTCCCATACCCGAAGTCCCTAAACCATACTCAACGTCATCAAAATTATTAATGTGGTTTATCACTTTTACTAAGGTACTTATGGTTTTAATTTAGTCATTTTTGTCCTTGTGGTTTTTATTTGAAGTCATTCAAAGACAAAGTTCCGTTACTTGTGGAGAGGCAATTTGGTCCACAGATGATTAAAAGGGTTTTTCTATTTAAAATCATCTCCCAATAGAGAATAGATAAACAATAATGTTATGGACACCAAATTTGTGCACCAAATTTGAGCCCCAAATGATGTGGCATGTGTCATGTCATATATATTTTATTAACCAATTCCAACTTGGATTTTGATTTTATTTATTTTAGGAAGAGAATTAATTGCAAATAAATAAAAATTGCTAGCCCTATAAACCATCAATTTGCCGTTGTATCATTCCACAGTGTTTGTTGCTCCAGTTCTGCACCACCACCAAGACACGCTGATGAATCCAAATAGTTGCCCATTTTCTACTCTGAAGCCCAAAATGACTCTCTTTGGTAAGCAATCAGCAAATCACTGCAAAAATCTGAAGCATCCTAAGAAAATTGTAGGTGATACTTTTCTACAATTGTGCTACTTTCTAAGAAAAATAAAAATAGAAAACATGTGGAAGGATAGACGGTAAATTGATGGTTTAGGTCTACCAGTGGGGTTTTTATTTTTTTTGGAAAAAAAAAAAAAGCTGCAGGATTTTTTATTCTTTAAAATTTAAAATTTTATTCCTAAAATAAACAAATAAAATCAAAATTCAAGCTAGATTTGATTAATTAAATATGTATGACATGTCACATGCCACATCATTTGGGACTCAAATTTGGTGAGCATATGCATCCGAATTCATGTAAAGCAAGTGTACATACTTGTCAAAAAAAAAAGTGTACATATCCAAAAAAATGTACAAATGACGGGTCGCGAAGATAAAACCTACAACTCTGCGTATGAGGGGTTTCACTAAAGCTTGGGCTAGTAATGAAACAAAAGTCCTTCCTTGTAAACTGTATGAGACGACCAGCAAATATAAAATCTACAACTCTCTTACAAAACAGTAAGGAGTTGTGTTTAAATAGGAATACTGACACTCGTTGGAGCATTTGGTGTAATTTCTACGTCGATAAAGACCTTTGGCATTCTGGACATGCAGTCATTTGATAATGAATGAGGAACTCCCTGTCCTTCCACCTTCTTTTTCTTGGTACGCATTTCTTCACTTCCTTTGTTGGCTACTTGAGAAAAACATTCATGTATATATTTTATGTGTGCTTGTATATTCTTTTGCCAATGTTATCATATCCGGAGCACTACTACATTTTACTATTTGCGCGATGAGACTTTGCGCGACGAAGACCAATTCGTAGCGCAAGCATCACTGCTGCGATGGAAGAAGAGATTCGTTGCGCAAAACTACGAACTCTTGCACGACAAAATAACGAATCGTCGTGCAAAGTGGGGAAGAAAAACCCGGGAAATTTTTTTTGGCGCCAAACATTTGCGTGACGATATATTGCGCAAGATTTCATGGCGCGATGGTTCTATTCACTACAAGAAAACATGCCTTTTGTGAAGAGGGGTAGTCGTCACTGAAACATGGAATTTCGTCACAGTTGAGTATATGTGACGTAATTTTAGCGTCACAGCTTTCGTCACCTATACCCCGTCACTGATTCTCCCACGTGACGCTTTCTCTCTTCGTCACATATACCTGATATGTGTGACACATACCGCATCACTGTATGTCAGATTATGTGGCTATTCGTTAGTCACTTCCTACGGCTATTAGTGATGCATGATTTGGGTCACGATTTGGCAGCATCTGTGAGGAGTTATTCCTCTCCTAAAGTTGGTATAAAATGCTCTTCCTATACAATATGTGACCCTTTAGGCATCACATATTTATGTAGTGTGTGATGACGTGCGCATCACATATTTGTTTAATGTGTGACGATGCACACGTCACATAATTTTGTAGTATGTAACGATGTATACATAAGATGTCTTTTTAATTGTGACGATATTGGCATCACATATTTCTTCAGATTGTGATGAGGTCTGTGTCACACATGTTCCATACCAAGGTACCTAATTATGAATAATATGTGCAAATCCAATCACAATTCTCAATTCTCATCTTTTTCAATGTATAGTATAAAAATAGATAATCGCATTTCCATTAATAAAAGTAGGTAATTACATTGTATGTTCCAAAATAAAGATCCCAAACTAAGTCTACACTTTGTACAACCAAAAGTAAGTCTAGAGCAAGTGTGTTCCAAAATAAAGATCCCAAACTAATTCTAGACTTTGTATAACCAAAAGTAAGTGTAGAGCAACTGTGTTTCACAATAAAGATCTGAAACTAATTCTAGACTTTGTACAACCAAAAGTAAGTCTAGAGAGCAAGTGTATGTTCCATATGGATATAATCCCTAAATCAGTTCTCATCAAGATTCTGGTTTGCTAGTTCATCGTAATAGTCATCATCAGAATGGACACCATTACTACCTCTAGAGGTGGTGCTAGTATGGCCATGAGATGCAGTCAAAACAAACCTCAATTGGGCTCTCAAACCTTCATTCTCCTTTTGTAAAGTGACGAGATTTGTTGTTGCTTCCAAATATCCTGTCAACAACAGAACCATAAACTCCAATTTTTCTGGTATTATGATCAAGTAGGTAGTTGTGCGTGTAAATTAAGTTTACCTTGACATTCATCAATTGAACCACCAACTTATGTTTTGACATGAGCTTTTAGAAAACTGTTGTTGCTCCTGCACCACCAGAGAAACTAACGCAATTTCAGCTACTGTGTATTAAACTTTAAACTCAGAATTAAACACCCTAAACTCAATAAAAATCTACCAAATTACATGCATCCTGAAGCTGATTAAATAAACTTCGAAACCATATAAAATTTGACAGAAATGGTGCGCTCTAATTTATAAGCTAAGGCAGTCCAAATAAGTGTCTCAAAACTGAAACTGCAGGCCCTGTTTTTGACAAATTTTGTAGTCATAAGCTGCACAAAAACCAGATTTATACAACTAAATCGCAGAGCACAATCCAATCAGTCTACAATTATAACTTCATGACCCTCCAAAAGTTCTCTAAGGCCATATCAACTTCTAAAAAATCAGCTTTTTCAAAGAAGATCTTGTATGACCATAACAGTTCCAAGTAATGCCCATTACCAGCCTAACACTTCCTTCACGGTTGGAGCCACCCAAATCATACCAATCTAAGAAAACATGAATTTATGGATCAAAGAGTTATCAAGACAAGATCAAATGACTAAATGAATTTGATGAACAACCCATTTTCAATTACTTGTCCTTTGCCTCAGACATGCTGTACACAATAAGAAAGAAGACAACCCATATTACCTTGATCAACATATATCACATGAAAATTAAGTCTTCCTCCTCTTCATATATGGCTGCAGAAGTTATAATGGGGCTGCTGATTCCGGTTGCCCTACGGTTAAATTAAACCAAAACAACCATTTCAATAATTTTTCTTTTGTAAATAAAATACAAAATAAGTAAAAATGGGGAGCTCACCCCTCTTTCTGCAGTACAACACCAAGTGAACATCCAATTGTCAGTAAGTTGCATTTATTTGCCTTGCAGTTGATGTACACCATTAACAGAAAGCACAGAGCCAAAAATTGCAGAGACTAAAAGGAAACTAAAGAAACTATCAGACTAAAAGGAAAAAATTGCAGAGACCAAAGGAACGTGTATTGGAGAAAATGGGTGAAGTGGGTGGCTGAGATTAGAGAACCCAACAAGAGGTCTCAAGTCTGGTTCGAAAATGAAAAATAGAACTAAGCAGAAAAATAAACAAAACAAAATTAAAATTCAAGCACAAAAAACAAAAGAAGTGTAGAGAAAGTGGCCGGAAAACTTCCAAATCGAGAGCCACCCTTCCGGCTCCAGCTAGTATTCGACGAGTGGAGCAACTTATTCTACTGCGGCAACGTCTAATTCGGACGGCAAGTGGCCGGAATTTCACCCCGAAATCCGGCCAAAAACCTAGGTTCTAAATTGAGCATCTACATTAAAAATCAATCCAATCCTACCCAACAGGCAGCTAGAGCTCGCAAAATAGATGAGAAAGCATACCTCGATCGCAAGATTTGGTGGCCGGAATCGCCGGAACGAGCTACGGAAATTTTGGGTAAAAACCGGTCGGATTTTTGCATTTTCCGGCGACCACAGGTGGTTCCAGCGGCTGAGATTGGTCGGGATGGAAAGAGGGAGGTGGCCCGGTTCTTTTGGGACCGGTGCCACCCCAAGCGGTGGCCGGATGCGATGGTGGTGGCCCAAAAACCCCGGCGGTGAACAGTAACAGGGGGGGTCTTTTTTTTGGCGCAGGGAGGAGGGAAGAAGAAGAAAAGAAAAAGAAAAAGAAAATATAAAATTGCCCGGTTACTGTAGCAAGACACTGTAGCGGTGCTATTGCTACAGTGAAAATCCTAAAATTACCTTTTTGTCCTTTTTTGTTTTAAGACCTTTCCTTATTCGTTACAATTCGGAATTGGGCGTGCCGCATGTCTACGAACTCGTATCGACGAGCTCTACGCAATGGTGCCACTCACTTCTCCAAAATCATTTCAGGTCAAAAAGTGACCAAAATACCCCTACCCCAAGGGCAATTTCGTAATTTCACTTAAATAAATTAAATAAGGGATTAAATTTGGAGTCGGGGTGTTACATAAATAACTGGTGGTCTCTCCTGCCCAAAACCGCCAGACTATTTGTGAGGGATTTGGCCTTCCTCTAAAATTGCAGATGTCTTTGTTGTCTTATGAGTGACGACTTGATAAATTCGTCACAAATACCTATTATATGTGACGACTTTACAAGCCTCACTTTCTACAGTGATAGGTGACGCTGCCAATCTTCACCGAATAAAATTTATGGGCCTTTGTGAAGAATGTGCATTATTCGTCACATTTAGTAAAAAAATGGGCGCCAATATTTCCCGCTATTTAATATGTGACGACATCGGAATTATAACGTGACGAATATGGAGCGAAAATTTGTCTACGTCCCTTCAAGAAGTTTAGGTGATGACTTGCAAAATTCTCTCACGTATACAGGCCAAATGTGACGAAATTTTCAGCGCCACGTAAAATTTGGTCACAGAAGGCCTATTTTCTTGTAGTGATTTTTCTTCGCGCAAAAGTGGACAGGAAAAACTGCGATATGGATTTTTGTTGGCGTCGCAAATCTCGCGGCCTGGTGATCCGGGCCGAGGGGATGTGCGCGAACACGCGAGTCCTACTTTTGGATGCGGTGCGGCTTGTGCGCGGGCGTGCCAGCACGGTCTACCGTGCGTCGAGTTCGGTGGATTGTTTGGGTAGAAGATGTCTGGAGTGTTGCGCCTGTTTGGTCTGGGCTTCTAATCAAACGATTGTGGCCGAGAAAGGAACTGGTCTCGGCCGTTAGGTTCACGGCCTGAGCTACAAGGCCGTTAGTGGTGGTGTAGGTGGTGGATTTTTGGGCGGTGCTCCGGCGCGTTGCTCGGGGAGCGACGGTCGTATGATATATGGGGTGAGTGAGGCGATAACAAGGATGATGCTCCGGCGCCTTGAAAAATCAAGGGTCGTATGATATATTGATGAATGGATGTCTCTTACAATATACCACTACTCCTAGGAAAGCATGTAAAGATATTGAAAGTGCGTGACAGAAAAATAAGTTGCTCCGTAGGAGGCTTTTGGTTTTGGTGTTGGACCACTTGAGCGTGCTCTTGAGCTTGTTATTTATAGTAGGGGTCTTGGAGAGACAATCGAGGCTTGACAAGACCTGCATGGTGAGGTCTAATCAGGGCAAGCATGGCTGGGTCTGATCAGCATTTGGGATCGTGAAGCATGGTGGTGTGACCCCCATAAATCTCGGCAAATCTCGGCCACCGCCCTGATCGAGGGCTCTGCACCTCTGGCCGTGGGAACGCATTAAATGCTCTGGTTTAGTGGTTGGTGAAGAGACTGCCAATTGCAAGAACATTTGCAAGAATGTTTGTACCTAACCACTCTGATTACCAAATCCTGACTTCAATCACTTCCCTTCTGCCCTCATGCATTAAATGCCTCATGCCCTAGTGGATTTGCTGCGACGGACAGAGGCACTACTTCATTAAATGGGGCGTGGGGCCCAGAAGTCATGTGACTTTCTGACCATAATATCTTCGGCCGTGTGTTACATGATCCTCGGCCTCGGCCCATAAGGCTATAGTCGAGAGGCCGAGACGACCCTGCCTTAGTATTTGCCTCGTGCTTCTTTAGGAGCGCAAGGCACCTCGATAAAACACGGCCATTTCACTTAATGAACAGGCGTCAAGGCCGAGAGGTGGCCTCTTCTTACGGCCGTGTTTTATTAGGCATAAACAATTTTCTGGCGGCAAACGCTTGCGCGACGGAATATTTGTTCGTCGTGCAAAGTGCGATGTCGGCAAGTTCTCGGGCGACGGAAATTTGCGTTTGTGCAATGCCGTTTAATGTTTGCGCGACAAATATTTGGGCGACGAAGTGTACTCTTTCGTCGCGCAAAATTCCGATGTTGATAGGTCTTTACATGACGAAAAAGTTGTTTTGCGAGATGATAGTTTGTGCGACAAAGTGTACTCTTTCGTCGCGCAAAATTCCGATGTTGACAGGTCTTTGCGCAATGAAAAATGGTTATTTTATGGGACGGAAAAGTTGTTTGCGCGACGAAATAGATACTTCGCCGCGCAAACTGCTTCTTCTACATATCTGTATTTCGCCATTGCAGAGTCAGAATGCAAAAAAAATTTGAAAAATCTGTCTGTGCTGCGCTGCTGTCTCTGCTGGGAATTCAATACGCTCATTCGGTAAGTATTATTTGTCGTTTGTTTAAAAGTATTAATGTAAATTCGTACTAACGGTATTAATTTTGTTCTCATTATAGACATTTGTAATTTGCTATTGTGGAGAACGATTGAGAAGGTATGTTATTCATTTTATATTACATTATTTACATTATGTTGAACTTAGTTTATTATAGTTATATTTTTTGTTGTGAAATTATATTTATATTATGTTGTTAAATTGTGCGTGTCATAGCACAATGTGGTGTGATGTACGAAGTTAATTGAAATTAACTTCGTACTTTTATTATTATTTTTTAGTAACACTTAGTTTCCCGTTCGAGATTAGTTGGATTTCGTGCATGGATGCGTAAAGTATGACTGCGGTCCAATTAATTCTTGAATTGTCCCATTATTTGGACAGTTTGGTAATGCATAGTGTTCTCACGTAATCTACGGCTACAGGATTAGGTTTCGATTGTGGAGATTTCGGTGTCATCTCAGTACGTTCTTCGGGTGGTACGTAGGTATTTATACCTATGGCCACCTCAAGAACTGTATTGAGATGCTGGCGAAATTCATCCACATCGAAATCTAATCTCATGTAGCTGTAGGTTACGTGGCAAGACTATACATTCCCGAATGGGATAGGGCCCTTACCGGAGGCATAAGGTGACATTATAACTTCGTATGAAGTTGTTGTGATTGTTGTGTTGTGATTCTGGTTTCAGGAATTATGGACAGAAGGTGGATACAGAACCCGAACAGATGCGCAGACGAATACTTGGATGGAATCGAGGATTTTATTGAGTTTGCACGTAGACACAACCCGGGTGCAACTAGAATCCGTTGTCCTTGTAGGAGGTGTAACAACACGTTATGGGAGACAATTGAAAATGTTGGATTTCATTTAGTAAGGAATGGAATGATTGAGACATATATCATTTGGAACCTTCACGAGGAACAATTAGAGCATGCTTCGTCTTCAAATGCCACAAGAGTGGACAATGTTGAACCTATTGTGGATGCTAATGATCAAGTCATGGATATTATACAGGATGTTTTTCCATTTGCATCGACCAACATCAATCAAGAAGAGGAAGATGACGTGCCTACACCAATAGACAATGTGGAGTTTGAACAATATGAAAAATTGTTAAAAAATGCCAACCAAGAGTTATACCCGGGGTGCGAGAGCTTTTCCGTTCTCACGGCCATTGTGGAGCTAATACATGGAAAAATAAAGTATCGTATGTCGAACCTATGTTTCGATTACTTTTTGGGGGTTTTCAAGAGAATGCTTCCGACGGACAATTGTTTGCCAAAAGACCATAAACACGCGCAGAAGGTGTTTTATGGTCTGGCATTGGGTTATGAAAAAATTCATACTTGCAAAAACAATTGCATGTTATTCTAAAAAGAGCATGAATATTTGGATACATGTTCTATATGCAATGAGTCGAGGTTCAAGATGACATCTCAGAATAGGACGACTAAGATCCCATAAAAAGTCATGCGTTATCTGCCCCTGAAACCTAGGTTGCAGCGATTGTATATGTCGACACATAATGCCACAGACATGAGATGGCATAAGGAAAAATGGGTAGAGGATGATGTGATGCGGCATCCTGCAGATGGGGAGGCATGGAAAGAGCTCGATCGAACGTTCCCCGAGTTTGCTGCTGATCCCCGAAATGTTAGATTGGGACTTGCCACTGACGGATTCAATCCGTATGGGGTTCTAAACCAACACCACAACACTTAGCCGATTTTCGTATTCCCATATAATTTGCCGCCTTGGAAATGCATGAAAAAATAATACATGATGATGACTGTTTTGATAACTGAGGATCCTGGCAGGTCAATCGATGTTTACTTAAGGCCGCTGGTTGATGAGTTGAAGGATTCTGGGAAGATGTTCACTTTGCGGGTAGCAGTTATGTGAACTGTGAATGATTTCCCAGCATATGCAATGGTTTCTAGGTGGAACACAAAGGGTTATATGACATGTCCTATATGCAAGGAAGATGTAACTTCTGGTTGGCACACTGGAAAAGTTTGTTACCTTGGTTATCGGAGATGGTTGCCATGGGACCACGAGTGGAGGGAAAAAGATAAAGAGTTCGACGGGAACACAGAGTGTCGCCTCAGACCTAGAGAATGGTCCGGTGATGAGATATTGGACCAGCTTAACCGGTTGGATTTTGCTCCGTTCGGGAAAACAGTTAGTCAGATCAGACCTTCTACACATATGAACTGGATGCACAAGCCTTTGTTTTTTGAGCTCCCATATTGGTCGAAACTCAAATTGAGGCACAATATAGATGTGATGCATGTTGAGAAAAATGTATTCGACATATTGGTGGGCACGATTCTAGATATCGATGGCAAGACAAAGGACACGATCAAAGCTTGTCTTGATTTGAAAAGAATGGGCATACGAAAGGGTTTATGGATGAATAGGGACAGTGATAAAGCTATAAGGGATCTTGCATTCTTTTCTATGAAACCGAATGATAAGAAAGAGTTTCTAAAGTTTGTATCGTTTGTAAGTTTCCCGATGGGTATGCTTCTAATATCGCACGTTGCGTTGATGTTGACGGGGGTAAATTTACTGGACTTAAGAGCCATGACTGTCATGTGTTTATGCAACGCCTACTTCCTGTGGGTATTCGACACCTATTGTCAGAAGATGTAGTGAAGCCAATCATTTTGTTGTCCAGATTTTTTTCCCAACTGACGACAAAAACATTGCGAAAGACGGACATGTTTCAGTTGCGCCATAACATTGTCTAAGTCCTATGCAAGTTTGAGATGATATTTCCTCCAGCTTTCTTCACAAGTATGATGCACGTGATGGTTCACTTGCCAGAAGAGGCATTGCTTGCTGGTCCTGTCAACTATCATTGGATGTATCCAATAGAAAGGTATATAATCTTTATCGTTTGTGTATGCATCATTATCACATGCTTGCTAACTTGTATCATATCGTTTTATTTTGGCAGGCTTCTCGGAGAGCTGAAAAAAGTGTACGCAACAGGGCGAAGCCCGAAGGCTCAATTGTAAAGGCTTGGGTTCAATATGAGTCGCTTACTTTCTGCGGAATGTATAATATTAGGTGAATAAGTTGAAATCATCGAATTCCCCAACTTATAGTGATGAGTTATATAACTTGGTGTTCGGCCCGATTCACGTTGAATTGTTCTCGGGTTATAATGTTAACGGCATCAAATTTTTGAGGGTTGCACAAGATGACAAGTTGTGTACGCAAAATAGCGGTGTCCATGTCCCAGGTGGAGGCGAAACTACGGACATTGATTTCTATGGCAAACTCACAACTGTCGTGCAATTGCTTTACAAAGATCGATACCAAGTGATCGTGTTTAAGTGTTGATGGTTTGACACCAACCCAAATAGGCCGAGAAGTGTTAAAATCAATCATGGCTTACTATCTGTGAATATGAACAGAACTTGGTATGATGACAACCCTTATATTTTGGCAAACATGGCAACACAAATTGTGTATCTAGATGACCCTAAAGCCAGGAGCGATTGGAACGTTGTTCAGAAGATGGATCATAGGAACGTGTATGCTATACCAGAACTAGACCCAACTGTCAACGACGTCGACAATGTGGCTGACCAACGTTTAGAATCTTCAATGGAAAATGATGCGGAAACACTTCGAGATACAAATGTTATACAAGAACCGTTTCAAATACAAGGAGTGTCTTCAATCGAAATACTGATTCAGTCAATTACAATTGCCCTCGGTGATCTTCCGCGATATGATGTTGCAGTGGGCCCGAGCAACGACGATGATGTAGTTATAGAGGAGGCAGAGGAGGAGGAGGAGGAAGAGGATTGGGAGAACAAAAGTGATGATAGCGACGATAACGAAAGTTATTATAGTTCAGATGATGAATGATGAATTTTTTTGTAATTTTATTATGTTAGTGGACATATTTTGTATAATGCAAATGTTTTTTTTTTTTTAATCAATATAATGCAAATGTTTGAATATATGTAGTTGTTATATCCAAGCATTATATATGTGGAGAAATGAAACATTATTAAAATAAATGTAGTTATAAACCATTGGTAAATCAATATATCCAAATCATTTTAATAATAAAGTTTAAATTTATTTTGACAAAACACTTTTAAAAAATGAAAATCATAAACAAGAAAGAGAATTGGGGAGATATAGAAATCTGCAAGACCCAGTTAACCAATTTCACGGAAGAAAGTAAAGGAGCAATAATAAATTTCGGGTTATATCAAGAGGTTTGTTATTTATCCTTTACTATTTAGTAATTTACTTATTTACTACGTAATAAAATATATATAACTATATATTTATAAACTAAATTATTGATCATTATTTAATTATTATAAATATGTTATTATTCATAGAAGAGAAAAAATGAATAAAAAGAAAATAAGATAGACCAAAAAACTTTCTTTGATTTGAACTCACAAAATCAACAATCCTCAATTCTCAAATCAAAAGAGAAAAGAATAAATCATACTTTCATACAATTAATTATATGTAATGATCAATAATTCAGTTTAATTATATGTAAATGAAAATAACCTTGCGCAACGAAGAAACCATCATCGCGTTGATTTTGCGCGACGGAGAAGATACGCGTCGCGCACACTTCAAATTTTGCGCGACAAATGTTTTCGTCACGCAATTACATTTTTCACGAGGAAACAAGATCTCTCGTCATGCAAACATATATATATATATATTATATACACACGTATATATTTGAAATTGACGATCGAAGTAGTTCATTGTATTCATATAGGGTCAAAGAGTGTAGCTGTAAAAAATCATCAAAATCGGAGTCAAAATAACCATTAAATCATGACTTTTCGTTTATAACCGTCGAAAAAGTTTGTCCCGTTACTTGATCTCTGAATTTTTCTTTTCCAATTTTCGACGTATACGATCTCGAAGTATAAACAAACAAGTTTGATGGTTGGATTACTGAAACTAGTTTCGTAGAATGCGTATGCCATCAAAACACAATATTCACCAAAAATGAAGAATTTATTTATACTTTCCTTCAATATAACATAAGATTATGTGATGTCCCATACTGTAAATATCTGAAATTGAAGATTGAATTCAGTCTCTGTATTCATATAGGGTCAAGAAATACAGCTGTAAAAAATTTTCAAAATCGGAGTTAAAATCACCGTTCAATCGTGACTTTTTGTTTAGAACCGTCGAAAAGTTTTGTCTCATTACTCAATCTCTGAATGTTCATTTATTCCGATCTTGAACTATAAAAAAAAACAAGATTGCCGGTTGGATCATTGAAACTAGTTTAGGAGTTAGGGTTTAGGGTTTAGGGTATAGGTTTGAGGGTATAATGGTATGGGTTTACGCGACGAAACTACTATATATTTGTCGCGCAAAGTGCACAGAAAATCCTTGCGTGACAAAACACATTTCCTTTCGTCGCACAATCTCACTCAGAACAAAGGCACACCCAAAAAAACTTAGTAAAATGTGGTGGCAAATCAAAGAGTTGCGCGACGAAAGGACCAAGTATTCGTCGCGCAAAGGTTACACAAAGAGGCTTGCGCGACGAACCTAATTCTCTTTCGTTGCGCAATCTGAGGAAGAATTTCAGCCCCTCTCTGCCCCAACACTTAGTAAAGTTTTTTGGCAAATCAGAGCTTGCGCGACGAAAGGACCAAGTATTCGTCATGCAAAGGTTACAGATAGAGTCTTGCGCGACGAATCCAAGTCACTTTCGTCGCGCAATCTGAGTAAGAATTTCAGCCCCTCTTCGCCCCAACACTTAGTAAATTTTTTGGCAAATCAGAGCTTGCACGACGAATGTCACTTTCGTCGCGCAATATCATTTCATTTATCTCCCCACGCAAAATCGAATCCCAAAATTTGGGCGGATGGACAAACTTGCGCGACGAAACAAATACTTTAAGTCGCGCAAAGTGGATAATTTCAGAACCTTGCGTAATGTAGGAAACTCTTTCATTGCGCAAAATTCATTTAAATGATTTTGCGCGACGCATTTACTTATTCGTCGCGCAAAGTCGAATACGTTTTCTGAAACTCACGACCTTCTCCTTCTTCCCCAATTTCTCAAATCCGCTCTAAAACCTCTCTCTCTCTGTGCCATGACCTCAGGCCCTACTCTGCCCCAATTCAGACCCGGCCGCAACAACCGTCGAATCCCGGAGCTTCCCCGCCGTCGCCGTCCATCCTGCCGCTGTGATTTCCTCCGTTTAAGCCGAATCTTCGCCGCCGTTGTTCTCTCTCCTCCGAGTACCAAATCCGGCAATTGAGGTATGCTTTCTGGACTATTTTTGATGCTTTAGTTGATGGTTGGGTAAGATTTGATTGATTATTTGCATAGGGTAGTGAATTTGAAACCCTAGGTTTCGGCTGGTTTTTAAATTGAAATTCCGGCCACTTCCGGCCGTTTTTTGGGGTAGGTCCGAGAACAAGAGTGCCTCCAATTGATGTTTTGAACCTAAGATAGGAACCTTGGCCCTTAATTTTTAGGATTTTCCGGCGATTGTTATCGCTTTGGGCACCCCCGCGTTGCCGGCGCGTGTGGGTCCCAGTGTAATCCCCTCGTTGTCACGAGCGCGTAGGTGTGCTCGGATTGGAATTTGGTTACCGTTTGAGTCTCGAACGGATTTTGCCTATTGTGCAATTTCCGAGTTTGATATGTTCGGACCGTTGGATCGAGCTCACACTCACGTATGTGGTACCATGCATTTATATGATCGTTTAGGATTCGACGGATCATGGATTGGAGTCCCGAATACTCCAAAATCGCGAACCCTAGGTCAAACTATGATTTTAATTAATTAATTCAATTTTTTAATGATATTGTATGTGCTAAATTTGATTAATTTGTATGTGTATTAATGAAATTGTGCAGATGTTAGATTTGATTAGACGTCGTAGGGCGGTGACGACTACACCGAGTTCGGAGCCCTCGGCTTAGCCGGCATCAGCTGCTACTGCTCCAGCACTGATGGAGCAGGACCACGTGCTAGCTGGTCCCAGGGGATCCCAGGCGCCTGCAGCCTGTTCCTCTTTGGTGGTGCAGCCTGTTAGCGCTAGGCGGCGGCACCGGCCCGCCAGCACCACCGACACCACATCGACCAACGGTACTGGTGCCTCGGGGGCACCGCCAGGTATATATACCCTTCCACTTTCGTTTTTTTTATAAAAAAAAAATTTAATTGGGAATTTTATGGTTAAATTTGTTATTTATTTAATAGTATTGTCCTATCCCTTTGCAGCCAAGAGGAACACCCGAGGGCCGTGTCGACAGCTGAAGGCGGCGAAGGTCACCTGGGTGATAAACAGTCGTATCAACATCGGATACGGGCTGCACCGACGTCCGAGTTGCATAGCTCCTTGGCCCATGACATTGGCCACGTCATTCGGATCCATTGCCCGATGTAATGGAAGTCTTGGAAGGTCATGCCTGACGAGATCAAGATGGAGGTTCGCGGCCAGTTGTCGGTATGTTTCCTATCTTTTAATTATTTTTCTTTCAAACTTTATATATTTATATTACTTAATGTATGTAATTAATTTATTGCAGACGAACTACCACTTAGAGGACCTCAACGAGGAGTCGATGGCGTACGTCAACAGACTCTTCGGTGAGAGGTACAGGCAGTGGAAGAGCGACTTGCACCACCATTTTGAGGCGTTTGATGATCCGCAAGTCGCTCTTCAGGAGGGTTGCCCGAAGGAGCTTGAGGGGCAGGAGGATAGTTGGACGTGGCTCTGTGCTCATTTTCAGGCGCTCGATTATGTGGTATTTTTTTATTAATATTTGTTTAATTATTACATATTTCTTATTAATGTTTATTTTATTTTTTATATGTCATTATTATTTAATTTATTTATATTTCAACTAATACGTTTTATTTTTTGTATAACAGAATAAAGCCCAAGTGAATAAGGGCAATAGTTAGAAGAAGACTCTTCTCCACCATTCCGGCTCCAGGCCCTTCTCATATAGGATGGATGCACGGCGTCGGGTAAGAATAATATAATTTATATTTAATTTTTAATACGTCATTATTATTAATTTATTTTGTTCATACTAATATTTTCCTTCTCTTGTTCAATTTAGGGGGGGTTGAAATTCCCAGAGATCGACGTCTTTGGTGACGTTTATGTTCAACCTGGGAATGAGTTGGCTGAGTCCCTTCATGTAAATATTATTTAATTTTAATTCTTATGTTACGCTTTCAATTTATATGCATGCTTTAATTTATATTTTATGTAATGTTAAACAGACGACGATGGTGGAGAGGAGCCAGTTGGTTCTTCAGGAGTTCACCTCCCAACTTCCTCCCGAGACTCCGATCAAGTCTGTGGATCCTCCACAGGACGCTAGATTTCAGATTTTGGCGCATACGTTGGATCAGACTCTCGAGAGGAGGCCGGGAACATATTGTAAGGGGATGGGGAAAGCCCGACAGAGGGAACCTCGACCACGGTCATCGTCGCAGGCAAACAGTCAGGTGACTGTTTTGACATCGTGGGTTGCCGAGCTTGAGGGTCAGATGTCGGTGATTCTGCAGTCCCTAGCGAAGTCCGGCATTCCAATCCCGAATTTTGGCGTGCCGACCTCCGAGCCCGTCCACCCCGAGCATCCCTAGCATACCACGGCCCCTGTAGACGCCCAGACATCCGAGCCGCATGTGGCAGATGACCAAGTAGATTTTGGAACATTATTTGATTAGTTTTTTATTTTTATAATTACTTTTAAAATATTTCGCTTGTATACATTTATTTTATTTTATATAATAAATGTTTTCTTTAAGATTAATCTTTTTATTGCAATTTCATTTTAATTATTAAAAAAAAACCAAATTTATTTTTTTACAAAATTAAAAACCAAATAATATTAATTTTTTATTTTATATAATATATATTACTTTTGCGCGACGAAATGTATATCGTCGCGCAAAATCATTTTTAAAAAAAAGTTTGAAAAATATATTTTTAATACACTTCATTTAATCATGCGCGACGAAGAGTTTCGTTGCGCGAAATGTGTATGCGCGCGAAATTGATATGCGTGACGATGTTTTTTGTCGTTCAAAGAATAATTGCGCGACGAAGTTGTTTTCGTCGCGTAAATTTCACGTATCTCGCGCGACGGACCCCTCCATCGCGCATTCTTGGTGCGACAAACAGCCTTTTTTCGCGCAAATATTTGTGCCTCGGACATTTGGGTCGTCCCGAAACGTTTTTTGTAACGAAGGTGTTTTGTGCGACGACGGTCATAAATTTGTCGCGCAAAGTCTTTCTTCACGATCTTTGCGCGACGAAACTTTTGTCGCACATAATTATGTGCGACTAAAATCATCCTTGCGCGACGAACATTCCTTCGTCGCGCAAAGCCTAAAATGTAGGAGTGAGTTTATTGAGAAAAACATTTGTATCACTTTTGTAAAAGCGAAATTGATGGTCATTATTATTACGAATTTTGATGTGTTTATAGAAGTTATGGAATGAGTAGTGGCCTTATTGAGAAAAACATCGTCGTAGGGAAGGACTGAGGAATGAGAGAAGTGAAGGAAGAATGCATGAAATAAAAACTTGAGGATGGAAGTTAGGGAATTGTTTTTTAGTACAAGCGATAGTCTAAACTATAAGACGGAAGGGGGTTCGAAATAGGGCTTGACTTGTAGACCAAGTGTAGTCAATGTAGTCACAAGTGATTGTTTTGACCCATAAGTGATGAAATACTAAGTGTGTACTTTGTTGCAACAAAAAGTTTATTGCATGAACATGACTGATAAAATTGAAATTACATATAACTGATACAAAAAATAAACCAAAATGTAGACAAAATGTGTCATTTTTGAACAACAACAACAAAACTAAAGGAAAGCAGATGTGCTTCCCGCTCTGCACCCGAGTTCGAATCCTCTTTTCCTTAGTTTAGATTAGATTAAAATAAAATATCGCTTGTATAAATAAAAACCAAAGGAAAAGAAATGGACGCACCTGACACCTTCACTGTTGGATCTCATCCAATGGTGGTGTGTTAACACTTACATCTATGTTAGGGTTTTATTTTTTTTCTTCCTCTCCTATTTCTTTTGCCGCAATGTTGAAGTTTTTCGCCTCTTTTTTAATGGAGATTTTGACTTCAGATCTCATGGGCGATAGTATTGATTAATCAAAATAAAATATAAAAGTTCTTCCATCACTTCTCTTCGACAACACAGTCAAGCTTCTCAGGTACCTATTTATTTTAACAGATTTTAGGTTTCTTCTTTGGTTTTGCTTTTCAGTGAGCCACCACTCCAAGGGAACAATTATGTTTCTTCCCTCTTTGCTCCAATTATAATACAGATTACAAAATGCAGACAGGTATATCCCATTCTAAGTTTGCCCTCATTTTGCTGCTTATATATGTGTTTGTTGCTTATATTTACTAACACTTATGACAAAATCATGTGTGTTTTGGTATGAGATCTTGAAACTGGATTTTTGAAATTTCAAGCATTTATAAGCTGATCTACATCTTATTAATATTTGAAAAACATGAATCCTCCTCTTGCTGGAAAATTCATTCGTGTTTACGTTAATAAAGTGACTCATTTGATTTATTTTCTTTCTTCTTTTTTTTTTTGTGAAATTAAAATATTTTAGTGTTGATTTGAATGCACTTAACTATTTGAACTACGAGATCCTTGTGAAGTGAAACTAAAATTCTTATTTGAGTCCATGAAATGGCTTAAGTTTTGGTAGCAATGACATGGCTTGTTTCCTTCTTGATGACTTTGTCTTCTAACATACTTCTTTATGTTTGTGCCTAATAAATCACGGCCATGAGAAGGGGTTTTTTTCTCGGCCGTGACATCTGTTCACCAAGTGAAACGGCCGCGTTTTATCAAAGTGCCTTACGCCCCTAAAGAAACACAAGGTAAATACAAAGGCAAGGTTTTCTCGGCCTCTCGACCATAGCCTCATAGGCCGAGGCCGAGGACCATGCAAAGCACGGCCGAAGATATTATGGTCAAAAAGCCACATGGCTTCTGGGCCCCACGCCCCATTTAATGAAGTAGTGCCTCTGACCACCACAGCAAAACCACTGAGGCAAGAAGCATTTAATGCACGAGGGCAGAAGGGAAGTGATTGGAGTCAGGATTTGGTAATCAGAGTGGTTAGGTACAAACATTCTCGCAAATGCTCTTGTAACTGGCGGTCTCTTCACCAACCACTAAATCAGAGCATTTAATGCGTTCCCATGGCCAGAGGTGTAGAAACCACGATCAGGGCGGTGGCCGAGATTTGCCGAGATTTATGGGGGTCACACCACCATGCTTCACGGTCCCAAATGCTGATCAGACCTAGCCATGCTTGCCATGATTAGACTCCACCATGCAGGTCTTGTCAAGCCTCGATTGTCCCTCCAGGACCCCTACTATAAATACCAAACTCAAGACCACGCTCAAAGGGTCCAACACCAAAACCAAAAGCCTCCCACGGAGCAACTTATTTTTTCTGTCACGCACTTTCAATACCTTTACATGCTTTCTTAGGAGTAGTGATAGATTGTAAGAAAATCCATTCATCAATATATCATACGACCCTTGATTTCTCAAGGCGCCGGAGCACCATCCTTGTTATCGCCTCACTCACCCCATATATCATACGACCGTCGGTCTTCGTGCAACGCGCCGGAGCACCGCCCAAAATCCACCACGTACACCACCATTAAACGGCCTTGTAGCTCAGGCCGTGAACCTGACGGCCGAGACCAGTTCCTTTCTCGGCCACAATCGTTTGATTAGAAGTCCAAGTTCAAACAGACGCATCATTTAAACTTTTCTTACCCAAAACCTATCAAACCCTCGACGCACGGTAGACCGTGCTGGCACGCCCGCGCACAAGCCGCACCGCATCCAAAAGTAGGACTCCTGTGTTCGCGCACATCCCCTCGGCCCGGAGATCCAGGCCGTGAGATTTGCGACGCCAACACTTTACACTCTTATTCAGGATGGTATCTAAGAGACGGAAAGAATTCCATGTACGTCCCTGACGAAGTCTTGATCGACATCCTACTAAGACTACCCGTAAAGTCCCTCATTCGGTTTATGACTGTATGCAAGTCATGGAGAAATATGATCGGACGCTTGAGCTTTATTGGTGAACATCTTAGTAGGAATCTCAACAATCGTGCTCATACTTTTCTAGTGGCCCTCCACAACAATGGAGGCACAGGAGACACTAGCTACTCTCTTCTCTCCAATGAAACATTTGAGGTGTGCATTACTGTTTGTTGAGCCTATTCTTAACAACTAAAATGAGTTATTAAAAACAGCAACTTTAATTCTCGCAAGTGCACGAACCGTTTATAATATAGCTTATGTAAATACGAGGTCGATCCCACGGAGAATGGTAACTTAGTACCAAGTTAAATTACTTAGAGTGCTAGAAAAACATAAAACAAAGGTCTAGGACAGAATCCTAGTGCCACACACACACTCGAAATGGGGGGTTTTGTTGTTTTGAAATGAGAACAAGAACATGAAATGAAAGTGCTGGAAAGTAAACACTGGCAGCAATCAACAAGCTGTGAAACGATGAATGAGAGGTGTTAGAGCCTTGGAATCCACCACTAGTTTTCCTATCCAAGTTATGAATGCATAGAAATTGACTCAAGCTTCATCATCAATAGATTATCGCATACAAGCCTATGGTATCTAGGTGCAGGATGAATGATTCTCCTAAGGCATGTGATTATGCATGGTATCTACACAACACGTGATCTCTAATATGCAACCTAAGCATGGTATCTACTTAGAATAAAGCATACAAGAGTCATTAAGTTCCTTGAGAATATGATAATCACACAAGTCCTAGAACATGGTATCTGTCCTAGTCAACCTATGGTTGTTAACCCCTTGAATGATTCTTAGACCATTCATGTGTTGCTTGTGAAAGGAGAGTAGAATTGGTGAATCTAAACCCCTTCCCAACCTGTGCTAGATGCATAAAATCCTAGTTAGCTACTCCAAGAAAGCATACATCAAGCACATAGTAAACTGGAGATTAACAACTTGATAATGAAAGCAAGGAAATCAATTAACTATAAATCATTCATAACATTGAATATTCATGACTAGGGCTTCATCCTAAGCCCTAACTAAATAGATTAGCTAGACATAACAATGAATACAGAAGATAAGAGATACATAGATGGGATAAAGAGAAGAGAAAAACTAGCTGGCAGCAATGTAGTTCCAAGGACAGCTCCAAGCTCTCCTTCCTTTGCAACTAGCTCTCTTCTCTCTTTGTGGTGGATGATGGAATCTGAATGTGTGTGTGAGTAATGGATGAAGTGAATTGATGGATGAAACTCTCTATTTATAGAGAGAAATTTCGTCCTCCCCTTTGGCTGGTGTAGCTCTCTCTTAATTGCTCAACATGCAAGGCTCAAAAGAGGATCCAATGCTCAAAAAAGGATCCAATGCTCAAAAGATGATTCAAAGCTCAAAAGAGGATCCAAGGCTCAAAAGATGATTCAAAGCTCAATAGAGAATCCAATGCTCAAAAGATGATTCAAAGCTCAAAAGAGGATCCAAGGCTGAAAAGAGGATCCAATGCATATTCTGAACATGGTTCAGTGTTTTATGGGCTAAGGACTCTAGATGTCTTCAATTGGGCCGAAATTTGGATATGTTATACTAGACACCCATTGGAACAACTTCTGTGAAGAATGTCACCTCATTCAAGTAGTGTAGGTTGCTGAAATGAGGCCTGCAAGATGACCCACGAAATTGGACTGACAAGGAGTGTGGCCCAAATTGGGTTTTTCCTTAAGCTCATATTCCTCTTATCCCAATCAGCCCTTATCAAGCATGGATTGCATCAAATGTGATCTCTTGCTGTCTTAACCTACAGAACACACAAACATAGGTAAGAGACTCAAAATAAAGAGAAGCTAAACAAAATTACTAAGCAAAGAAGGCATGCAAATGTGTGAAATTATGACCTTATCAAATACCCCCAAACTTATATTTTGCTAGTCCTCAAGCAAAACAAAATAAAATTACAACTTTGGAAACAGGAAATAAGCAACTAGCCTTCCAAACAATATCCTCAAAGAATCACCAAAATATATGGTTCCAAAGAAGCACAACAATCACAATCTAAGTTCTACACATGATTCAAGGGTAACCAAGGCTCACAATGACATCCTTAAGTGTAGTGTGTGAATGCCAAATCAGAACAACACCTGCAACTCAAATAAGTACATGCGCACACACTTAGAGCAAAATCAAGAATTCCGAACCCCATAAGCTCATTATCCAATCTGTTCTCCATTGTAATACCATGCAACACCAAGGATCAAAAGGACTTTACAAGGGTAGTAATGAGGTTAAGGGTAGTGGTGGAATGAAAGAAGGGATATGAGATATACAATATTTTGAGCACAATTAAAGCATAGGTAAGAGATTACTTAACTTTGTAACAAGCAAGGAACACATACATGAGCAGATTTTCAACATAATTTCAGCACCTTCCAATGTGTTTATTTGGCCTAATTTTGTGGCTCTTTACCCTAGATCACCATGATCTTCTCTTTTATAACACCCTAGGGCTGTGACTACATTGGTCACACTTCATTACCTCTTTTGATTAGTTACCAATACCCCCAAACTTATTTCTTATCAACACTTGGGTTATGGTACTAATGATTCACTTTTGCTCCAACACCTTGCGTTCTTTATAACTTCTCTTTTAAAGATAGCTTTAGTTGCTCACAGAATAGGTGAGGACAAGAAAACAGAGGGTTCATTGTGGTAAGAATAGTTTACACAAAGAAAGACTTAACATAGGCTCAAATGGGTTGACTAGGGATGAATACATATAGAGGGATGGTTAGAAAGGCTCAAACGGTTCAAACATGGCCTAAATCACTTCCAAAGCATTGCAGGGCAACAAAATGTCTCAAGAGATATTCAAATAAGTTCTAGAGCATGAAACCAAGATCATGAGATAAGTAGAATTGCATAACATCTCCAAGTAGCAAGAAATTGGACTAACTTGGCAAAGTGCTCAATAAGTGCAAGGATGGCATGCAAGACATAGTTAACTCAAAACCATACAAAGTCCTTAAACAATGACTATCAATTTCTGAGAAACCATATTAGAATTAAATCTGTTTGTGCCTAATAAATCACGGCCTTTGTGGCCGAGGAATCCTCCCCTCGGCCGTGGCCTTTTCTCATGGGCTCAAAGAAACAGCAACATTTCGTTGCCCTCTGTTTTCTGACGACGAAGGAAAAAACGCTAAGGCAAGGTTTTCTCGGCCTCTCGAGTAACCTCGCGGGCCGAGGCCGAGGAACTCGCAGGACACGGCCAAAGAGGTTATGGTCAGATCACCACGTGACCTCAGGGTCCCACGCTTCATTTAATGAAGTAATGCCTCTGTCCACCACAGCAAATCCACTAGGGCACGAAGCATTTAATGCATGAGGGCAGAAGGGAAGTGATTGAAGTCAAGATTTTGTAATCAGGGTGGTTAGGTACAAACATTCCATCAAATGTTCTTGCAATTGGCAATCTCTTCACCAACCATTAAACCAGAGCTTTTAATGCGTTCCCACGGCCAGAGGTGCAGAGCCCTCGATCTGGGTAATGGCCGAGATCTGCCGAGATTTATGGGGGTCACACCACCATGCTTCACAATCCCAAATGCTGATCAGACCCAGCCATGCTGGCCCTAATTAGACTCCACCATGCAGGTCTTGTCAAGCCTCGATTGTCTCTCTAGGGCTCCCACTATAAAAACCAAGCTCAAGACCACATGCAAAAGGTCCAACACCAAAAACCAAAAGCCTCCCACGGAGCAACTTATTTTTTCTGTCATGTACTTTCAATATCTTTACATGCTTTCTTAGGAGTAGTGATAGATTGTAAGAAACATCCATTCATCAATATATCATACGACCCTTGATTTCTCAAGGCGCCGGAGCATCATCCTTGTTATCGCCTCACTCACCCCATATATCATACGACCGTCGCTCTCCGAGCAACGCGCCGGAGCACCGCCCAAAATCCACCACGTACACCACCACTAACGGCCTTGTAGCTCAGGCCGTGAACCTGACGGCCGAGACCAGTTCCTTTCTCGGCCACAATCATTTGATAAGAAGTCCAGACCAAACAGGCGCAACACCCCAAACACCTTCTAACCAAACACTCCACCGAACTCGACGCACGGTAGACCGTGCTGGCACGCCCGCGCACAAGCCGCACCGCATCCAAAAGTAGGACTCCGTGTTAAACGCACGTCCCCTCGGCCCGGAGAATCAGGCCGAGAGATTTGCGCAGCCAACAAAATCCAAGTCTTATCATAGGTGTTTGGAAGGATAACGAAACAACACACAAAATCTTGCGTTTTTAGACACTAAACACACTCAAAAAAGTTAAAATTTGACAATAAAACAACGTAACCAAATCCCTTCCCCCCAAACTTAAATAAAACATTGTCCTCAATGTTTAGAATGTAAGAACATGCAATGCCTCATAAATGAAAGGAAAGAAAACAAGGAAAAGACATAACCAAAGGTTAAAGTTAAAAAAAAACTCCCCTTTGAAGCGATTAGGACGTAAGCAGCTCCTTGCAGGTTTTATCTTCTCCTCGTCACCTTGGGTTGCCTCCCAAGAAGCGCTAAGTTTTATGTCTTCAGCTGGACATCCAACTTGTTATAGTGAATGGGGAGGTTTGGGCTCAATTGGCACCGCATGCAATGGAAGATTATTCACCAGGCTTGTTTTCCTTTTCCATCTCTTCCGTGCTGCTTTCCTTTTCCTCTTTTGATTGTGAACAGCGCAAATAATTGGAGGAATGATTGGAATATTCACATCTGCGAATTTGGGCAGCCCCTTTTTGTGTGTGGGAATTGTAGCATTGAACATGTGGGCAGCCCCCTTTTCCTCCTTGTCTCCTCTTTTCAGCAAGCATGACTTTACTGAATATGGAAGGCCATCAAGTCTCTCTTTCCCTGGATTACCAAATGCTTCAATTTGAAAGCAATCTTGTATAATATTTGGCTTCAGGGCATTAAACACTTTGAAGGCAACAGTTTCTCCATTAACGGTCATGGTGAGAGTGCCTTGCTCCACATCGATCTTGGTCTTAGCAGTAGCCATAAAGGGTCGGCCAAAGATGAGGGGCAATTCATTGTCAGGAATTGGTGCTTCTTCCATCTCCAAGACAAAGAAATCAGCTGGCAAGATTAAACCTTATACGTTCACCAAAACGTCTTCAAGAATGCCCTTGGGGTACCGAATAGTTCTATCTGCCAATTGAATGCTCACAGTTGTGGCTTGCAACTCACCCAGGTTAAGTTTCTCATAAACATGATATGGCATAAGATTTATAGAAGCACCAAGATCAAGCAAAGCTTTTGGAATCTTGAAATCACCAACAATGCAAGGTATAGAAAACGAACCTGGATCCTTTAGCTTTGGAGGTAGCTTTCTTTGTAAGACTGCACTTACCTCCTCACTCAATGCAACCTGTTCATGCTCTTTGAATCTCCTCTTGTTTGTGCATAGATCCTTCAAAAATTTTGCATATTTTGGAATTTGAGCAATGGCATTGAGCAATGGGATGTTGATTTGCACCTTCTTGAATGTCTCCATTATCTCATCCCAGCCTTGATCTTTCTTTGACTTTGATAACCTGCTGGGAAAGGGTGCAATAGGCCTAAAAGCATTAGTTGAAATTGGAACTTGATTAGCATTAGATGACACCTTAGGGCCTGTGCTCTTTCCAGAGGCATTGAGGGGCTGTTTGGTGGAACCTGTGGGCTGCCCATGTGGTGGCTGAATGATCTCCACGTTTTCTCCATCTTCTTGCTCTTCATTGGCATCCCCAATCTTATTATCAACTTGTTTACCACTTCTCAAGATGTGCACTGCTTTAACTTGCTCACGATGCCTTGGATTCACCTCCGTTTGGCTTGGAAATGTTCCGGATGCTCTATTGCTTAAGGAGGATGCAATCTGCCCAACTTGCACTTCTAGCTTGTTCACTGCATTTTGAAGATTCTGATTGGTTTGCATTTGTTGCCCCATGAACTTCTTGAACATGTCTTGCAATTCTCCCATTTGATCACCCTTTTGCTCTTGCACTTGTTGGGGAGCTTGCTGGAATTGCCTTTGTTGTATTTGAAATCCTGGGGGAGGTCCTTGAGATTGTTGCACATTTGAGTTATTGCTCCACTTGAAATTAGGATGATTTCTCCACCTCGGATTTTATGTGTTTGAGTAAGGATCATTATTAGGATTCCTTGCTTGAAGGGCATTTGCTTGTTCTAGCATGTACTCTGCAAAAGATTGATCTTGAACTTCCACTTTGCTTCCTAGAGGGCCAGTCACTGCCTGTTGAAGCAAAGAACACATAACATCAAGTTTTGCAGCAATCTCATTATTAGTACTTACCTCATAGACCACAGCTTTCATAGGAGCTCCTCTTCCTTTATTGTGGCTCCATTGTTGAGAGTTAGCACTCAAGGATTCAAAGAGAGTAAAATCCTCCTCTGCTGTTTTGTTCATCAGTCCTTCTCCACTTGTTGCATCTACCATCATCCTTTCGGAATCAAGCAAACCTTCATAGAAAGATTGCATTTGCATCCAACTCTCTATGTTGTGGTGTGGGCAAGAACTTATCATCTGCTTGTACCTCTCCCAACATTCATGAAAAGCTTCTCCTTCCTTTTGTGTGAAACGAAGGATTTCCTGTCTAATCTTGTTAGTCTTTTGAGCTGGAAAGAATTTCTGCAAAAACTTATTAGAAAGCTCTTCCCATGTATGAATTGAAGCATTAGGCAAAGAGTATAACCAAGACTTAGCTTTATCTTTTAAACTGAATGGGAATAGCCTCATCTTAATCTACTCATCATCAAGGCCTTGAATTTTGATCGTAGCTCATATTTCAAAGAATTGCTTAATATGCATGTAAGGATCCTCAGTGGTATTACCATAATAAGTTGGAAGAAGATGAATCATACCACTTTTAAGCTCAAACCTGTCAACTGTGAGTTGAGGATAGACGATGCATGAAGGTTGATCGGTGACTTTGGGAATGGAAAACTCACACAAGGGTTTTCGAGGTTGGACAACAAGCGCAGCACCTCCATCAACATTATTGTTGTTGTTCGGAATCTCTGCCATCTTGCTTGAACTTTCAGATTCGCAACTCTTAGATTCAGTGCTTGAAGAACTATAGTTCCGCCTCAAACCAGCACGTACAGCAGCGGTTCTTGGTGAGAGTGGCTCAGGTGAATTTTGCTCCTGGTCAGATTCGGACATACATACACCAAGGAACTCAATTCAGTGATTTCAAGGGAGATAACAGCTAAATACAAAAACAGAATACTAAAGGAAAAACCAACGAAAATAAACAAATGAAACAAACAAAAACAAAACAATCAAAGTAATCTAACTATAGCACCATCGTTACCGGATTCCCCGGCAACGGCGCCAAAAACTTGTTGAGCCTATTCTTAACAACTAAAATGAGTTATTAAAAACAGCAACTTTAATTCTCGCAAGTGCACGAACCGTTTATAATATAGCTTATGTAAATACGAGGTCGATCCCACGGAGAATGGTAACTTAGTACCAAGTTAAATTACTTAGAGTGCTAGAAAAACATAAAACAAAGGTCTAGAACAGAATCCTAGTGCCACACACACACTCGAAATGGGGGGTTTTGTTGTGCTGAAATGAGAACAAGAACATGAAATGAAAGTGTTGGAAAGTAAACACTGGCAGCTGTTTGTCCCTAATAAATTACGGCCTTTGTGACCGAGGAATCCTCCTCTCGGCCGTGGCCTTTTCTCACGGCCTCAAAGAAACGGCAACGTTTCGTTGCTCCTATTTTCTGACAACAAAGGAGAAAGCACTAAGGCGAGATTTTCTCGGCCTCTCGCATAACCTCGCGGGCCGAGGCCGAGAAACACGCAGGGCACGGCTGAGGGAGATATTGACCAAATCATCACGTGGCTTCAGGGTCCCATGCCCCATTTAATGAAGTAACGCCTCTGTCCATCACAGCAAATCCACTAGGGCATGAAGCATTTAATGCATGAGGGCAGAACGGAAGTGATTGAAATCAAGATTTTGTAATCAGGGTGGTTAGGTACAAACATTCCATCAGATGTTCTTGCAATTAGCAGTCTCTTCACCAACTGTTTATGCCTAATAAATCACGGCCTTTATGGCCGAGGGATCCTCCTCTCGGCCGTGGCCTTTTCTCATGGGCTCAAAGAGACAGCAACATTTCGTTGCTTCTTGTTTTCGGACAACGAAGGAGAAAGCGCTAAGGCAGGATTTTCTCGGCCTCTCGAGTAACCTCGCGGGCCGAGGCCGAGGAACTCGCGGGGCACGGCCAGGGAGATATTGACCAAATCATCACGTGGCCTCGGGGTCCCACGCTTCATTTAATGAAGCAATGCCTCTGTCCACCACAGCAAATCCACTAGGGCATGAAGCATTTAATGCATGAGGGCAGAAGGGAAGTGATTGAAATCGAGATTTTGTAATCAGGGTGGTTAGGTACAAACATTCCATCAAAGGTTCTTCCAACTGGCAGTCTCTTCACCAACCACTAAACCAGAGCATTTAATGCATTCCCACGGCCAGAGGTGCAGAGCCCTCGATCTGGGTAAAGGCCGAGATCTGCCGAGATTTATGGGGGTCACACCACCATGCTTCACGATCCCAAATGCTGATCAGACCCAGCCATGCTTGCCTTGATTAGACTCCACCATGCAGGTCTTGTCAAGCCTCGATTGTCTCTCCAAAGCTCCTACTATAAAAACCAAGCTCAAGACCACATGCAAAAGGTCCAACACCAAAAACCAAAAGCCTTCCACGGAGCAACTTATTTTTCTGTCATGTACTTTCAATATTTTTACATGCTTTCTTAGGAGTAGTGATAGATTGTAAGCAACTTCCATTCATCAATATATCATACGACCCTTGATTTCTCAAGGCGCCGGAGCATCATCCTTGTTATCGCCTCACTCACCCCATATATCATACGACCGTCGCTCTCCGAGCAACGCGCCGGAGCACCGCCCAAAATCCACCACCTACACCACTGTTGATGCTTTTTTCTTAACAACTAAAATGAGTTATTAAAAACAGCAACTTTAATTCTCGCAAGTGCACGAACCGTTTATAATATAGCTTATGTAAATACGAGGTCGATCCCACGGAGAATGGTAACTTGGTTCCAAGTTGAATTACTTAGAGTGCTAGCAAACAGAGAAATAATTGAACAAAAGAGGCAAACAAAACTTCAAACAAAAACAAAGTAAGCAAATGTAACAAAGGTTAATTTGTAAGCTGGAAAACAGATTGGGGGATTAGTTCAATTCCGGGTTATAAGGCGTCAAGTGACAAGTCTAATTTGGATTCAAAGATTGATTCTAGCTAAAGTATGATTAGGCCATGGTGTCTGGTCCTAACCTTGTGTTCCTAATTTCCTAACTTGATCATTTGTTGTCTAACCTAAATTAAGCATTAGGAACCCATTAAGCATAGAAGAACAATTTAAACAACCAAGCATGTATCTAATCCCTGTTGTCGAATGTCCATACATACTCTTCTTATTCATAGTTCAATTCAAATCAAAGCATGATGTCTACTCTTGATTCAAACCAATATAGTTAATATACAAGTTCTAATGGTGATCAATCATCCAAACAAGCATAATAACTGATAAGCATAATGAATAAGAACATGAATCATAAATTAAACTTGAAACTCAAATCTTCAACTTATAAACCCAGAATATTCATGTAAGCAATATAGTTCCCAATAGAAAAACAAAGTAAATGAAAGGAAATACAAGAAGAAAATAAAAGACAAAGGGAGGAGAAGAAGATAAGGACAGCATGCTAGAGATGGAAAAGATTCATCTCCATGGCTGCCAGGAGGCCAAAGCCTCCCAGCTGCTGCCTCCCTCTTCTTTCCCTTTGTGACTCTCAACCTTCCCTCTCTTTGTGTACAATGAATATGTAAAATGATGGAATGAAAGATGATTATGAATGAGCTGCAACTCTCTATTTATAGACTTCAAATTCGTCCTCCCCTTGGTTGGTGTAGACAACATACCATAAATCATGGAAAACAAGGCTCCTTAATTTGTGCAAACATGTTTTCCTTTAATTATCCCATGTTTTGCTCCTTTTGACTTCTTTAGCTGAAATGCTTCCTTAATTTGCTCCATATGTTAGGTCCAAAAGAGTATCCAAAGCTCAAAGAGGATCCAATGCTCAAAAGAGGATCCAAGGCTTCAAAGAGGAAGCTGCAATCCTGAGCCTGGTTCTGTGTTTGACGTGCTGAGGGCTCCAAACGTAACCAATTGGGCTGCAAGTTGGATATGTTATAGTAGACACCCATTGGAACAACTTTCATGAAGGAGTCGACCTCATCCGAGCTGTGTAGGTGGCCGAAATGAGGCCTGCAAGATGACCTACGAAACTGGACTGGCAAGGGGTTGTGGCCCAAATTGAGTTTGTCTTTAAGCTCTTCTTCCATTCATCCAAATCAGGCCTTAACATGCTTGAATTGCATGAATTATGCTCTTTTGATCTATGGGCCTACAAAACACACAAAGAGAGACAAATAACTCAGAATTCCAAGAACTTAAGCAAAATAATTAAGTAAATTGGGCATGTAAATGTATGAAATTATGAGCTTAACACACCCCCAAACTTAGATTTTTGCTAGTCCTCGAGCAAAAGAAAAAAAAAACATGAACAAAACAAGAAGATAACTAAACCACTTCTGTAGGTAACACAATTGCATTGAGCATATGCAACAAGCCTTTAAACCTCTAGGCATCCCTAGTAGGAGGAGTTGTGTCTCCTGAGGGTTTAACAGAAACGATACCCACAAACGCTTTACTGACTCTACAACGAGCAAAATAAAACTACAAACAAAAATGTTAACCTTCCAACCGGACAGAAATTTTAAACTTCATAGACATGGCTCAACAAGGAACAAAACAAGCACTAAGGAAGTTCTAAACATTATTCAAGTGCTACCACAATCTCACACAAATCATGCTCAAGGTGTGTGTGAAATAGCCATGAAGATACAACTCATGCTTCTCAAACAACGATATGAATTCCTACAAGAATGAACACAAGTTTGCCAAGCTAAACAAAAATCAATAGGACTTTACTCATGGATGTAATGGAGTTATGGTAGTGGTTAGACGAGAATAGATATTGAAACGAAAAGTCTAAGGAACAAGGTAGAGCATGTCATGTAAACAAGATCATTGACATTTGAAATGTAAGGCACACAATTTGAATAGCTCACAATACCAGATTTTGCAATCGAATCACTTCACAATTTGATTTTGACGTTTACACTCTTTGTACAATATTGGCCCAATTTTGCGGCTCTTTACCCTAGATCACCTTGATTTCTCCTTATATCACCCTAGGGTCGTGACTACATTGGCCACACTTCTTTTCTCTTTTGATTTCCTTCTTTTTTAAGCTCATTTTTTGCCTTGAGAACTTTAAAATCTGAAATACAATCACACTCTACATGTCCCTTAGATTGTAGGATGTTTAATGGATGATAAGATAATGGAAAGAAATGGTTAAGTGTTTGGGCACAAAAGGGTTTACAATGGAACATTTATTGTGTGGGTTCATGGAGACTTAACAAAGATGGCCTAAATCATATCTTAGTTATAACTTAACATTCCAGTGAATCACAAGAGCAAAAATGCATACAATTGGGTAAGACATGCAAGAGGTGTATAGTCATGGCTTAGGTGCATCAAGTGCTCAAGAATAGTCATGTGAGAATTAGCTAGCAAAAGAATAAGATTCAAACCTAACACAATGCTTATCAAAATTCCTAAGAGCCATATTAGAAGTTAGACTCATGATTTATCGTTGGTGTGGGAAGGAAAACTGAAAATGACTCAAAGAAAAAGAAACAGAAAAGAAAAACGTGAGGTTCCAAATTGCTATTTTGCTCAATTTCAACATATAATCTGTTTTGACATGTAACTTTCAAACCACTTGGTCAAATTTAACGCTCTTCATGTTGTTGGATTCAGCATGAAAAAATGAAGAACACAGCATGGACCAAACTTTCAAAACAGTAGTAGAAAATAAAATTTTGTAGCAATGAAGAAGCCTACGTTTTCAGACACTAAACACAAAAACTAACAAATGTCCCTGTACCCCCAAACTTAAATGAAACATTGTCCTCAATATTTAAATATATGGAAAGCATGCAATGCATATGAAATCCAGGGTAAAGGAATGAAATGAAAGAAATAAAGAAGTAGAGTTTAGAACTCCCCCTTGAAGACAATGAGAGGGTAATGCTCATAGTATGGCAGCACATGTTCTTCCTTGAGTATTTGGGTCTGCTGCTCATCATGTCTGTCTTACATCAAGGAGAAGAAAAACCCTAACAAAAACAAAACAAATAACAAAAAAGAAACAAAAGAAACAAAAGAAACAAACAAAAACAAAACACTCCAAGTAATCAAACTATAGCACCATCGTTACCGGTTCCCCGGCAACGGCGCCAAAAACATGTTGATGCTTTTTTCTTAACAACTAAAATGAGTTATTAAAAACAGCAACTTTAATTCTCGCAAGTGCACGAACCGTTTATAATATAGCTTATGTAAATACGAGGTCGATCCCACGGAGAATGGTAACTTGGTTCCAAGTTGAATTACTTAGAGTGCTAGCAAACAGAGAAATAATTGAACAAAAGAGGCAAACAAAACTTCAAACAAAAACAAAGTAAGCAAATGTAACAAAGGTTAATTTGTAAGCTGGAAAACAGATTGGGGGATTAGTTCAATTCCGGGTTATAAGGCGTCAAGTGACAAGTCTAATTTGGATTCAAAGATTGATTCTAGCTAAAGTATGATTAGGCCATGGTGTCTGGTCCTAACCTTGTGTTCCTAATTTCCTAACTTGATCATTTGTTGTCTAACCTAAATTAAGCATTAGGAACCCATTAAGCATAGAAGAACAATTTAAACAACCAAGCATGTATCTAATCCCTGTTGTCGAATGTCCATACATACTCTTCTTATTCATAGTTCAATTCAAATCAAAGCATGATGTCTACTCTTGATTCAAACCAATATAGTTAATATACAAGTTCTAATGGTGATCAATCATCCAAACAAGCATAATAACTGATAAGCATAATGAATAAGAACATGAATCATAAATTAAACTTGAAACTCAAATCTTCAACTTATAAACCCAGAATATTCATGTAAGCAATATAGTTCCCAATAGAAAAACAAAGTAAATGAAAGGAAATACAAGAAGAAAATAAAAGACAAAGGGAGGAGAAGAAGATAAGGACAGCATGCTAGAGATGGAAAAGATTCATCTCCATGGCTGCCAGGAGGCCAAAGCCTCCCAGCTGCTGCCTCCCTCTTCTTTCCCTTTGTGACTCTCAACCTTCCCTCTCTTTGTGTACAATGAATATGTAAAATGATGGAATGAAAGATGATTATGAATGAGCTGCAACTCTCTATTTATAGACTTCAAATTCGTCCTCCCCTTGGTTGGTGTAGACAACATACCATAAATCATGGAAAACAAGGCTCCTTAATTTGTGCAAACATGTTTTCCTTTAATTATCCCATGTTTTGCTCCTTTTGACTTCTTTAGCTGAAATGCTTCCTTAATTTGCTCCATATGTTAGGTCCAAAAGAGTATCCAAAGCTCAAAGAGGATCCAATGCTCAAAAGAGGATCCAAGGCTTCAAAGAGGAAGCTGCAATCCTGAGCCTGGTTCTGTGTTTGACGTGCTGAGGGCTCCAAACGTAACCAATTGGGCTGCAAGTTGGATATGTTATAGTAGACACCCATTGGAACAACTTTCATGAAGGAGTCGACCTCATCCGAGCTGTGTAGGTGGCCGAAATGAGGCCTGCAAGATGACCTACGAAACTGGACTGGCAAGGGGTTGTGGCCCAAATTGAGTTTGTCTTTAAGCTCTTCTTCCATTCATCCAAATCAGGCCTTAACATGCTTGAATTGCATGAATTATGCTCTTTTGATCTATGGGCCTACAAAACACACAAAGAGAGACAAATAACTCAGAATTCCAAGAACTTAAGCAAAATAATTAAGTAAATTGGGCATGTAAATGTATGAAATTATGAGCTTAACACACCCCCAAACTTAGATTTTTGCTAGTCCTCGAGCAAAAGAAAAAAAAAACATGAACAAAACAAGAAGATAACTAAACCACTTCTGTAGGTAACACAATTGCATTGAGCATATGCAACAAGCCTTTAAACCTCTAGGCATCCCTAGTAGGAGGAGTTGTGTCTCCTGAGGGTTTAACAGAAACGATACCCACAAACGCTTTACTGACTCTACAACGAGCAAAATAAAACTACAAACAAAAATGTTAACCTTCCAACCGGACAGAAATTTTAAACTTCATAGACATGGCTCAACAAGGAACAAAACAAGCACTAAGGAAGTTCTAAACATTATTCAAGTGCTACCACAATCTCACACAAATCATGCTCAAGGTGTGTGTGTGAAATAGCCATGAAGATACAACTCATGCTTCTCAAACAACAATATGAATTCCTACAAGAATGAACACAAGTTTGCCAAGCTAAACAAAAATCAATAGGACTTTACTCATGGATGTAATGGAGTTATGGTAGTGGTTAGACGAGAATAGATATTGAAACGAAAAGTCTAAGGAACAAGGTAGAGCATGTCATGTAAACAAGATCATTGACATTTGAAATGTAAGGCACACAATTTGAATAGCTCACAATACCAGATTTTGCAATCGAATCACTTCACAATTTGATTTTGACGTTTACACTCTTTGTACAATATTGGCCCAATTTTGCGGCTCTTTACCCTAGATCACCTTGATTTCTCCTTATATCACCCTAGGGTCGTGACTACATTGGCCACACTTCTTTTCTCTTTTGATTTCCTTCTTTTTTAAGCTCATTTTTTGCCTTGAGAACTTTAAAATCTGAAATACAATCACACTCTACATGTCCCTTAGATTGTAGGATGTTTAATGGATGATAAGATAATGGAAAGAAATGGTTAAGTGTTTGGGCACAAAAGGGTTTACAATGGAACATTTATTGTGTGGGTTCATGGAGACTTAACAAAGATGGCCTAAATCATATCTTAGTTATAACTTAACATTCCAGTGAATCACAAGAGCAAAAATGCATACAATTGGGTAAGACATGCAAGAGGTGTATAGTCATGGCTTAGGTGCATCAAGTGCTCAAGAATAGTCATGTGAGAATTAGCTAGCAAAAGAATAAGATTCAAACCTAACACAATGCTTATCAAAATTCCTAAGAGCCATATTAGAAGTTAGACTCATGATTTATCGTTGGTGTGGGAAGGAAAACTGAAAATGACTCAAAGAAAAAGAAACAGAAAAGAAAAACGTGAGGTTCCAAATTGCTATTTTGCTCAATTTCAACATATAATCTGTTTTGACATGTAACTTTCAAACCACTTGGTCAAATTTAACGCTCTTCATGTTGTTGGATTCAGCATGAAAAAATGAAGAACACAGCATGGACCAAACTTTCAAAACAGTAGTAGAAAATAAAATTTTGTAGCAATGAAGAAGCCTACGTTTTCAGACACTAAACACAAAAACTAACAAATGTCCCTGTACCCCCAAACTTAAATGAAACATTGTCCTCAATATTTAAATATATGGAAAGCATGCAATGCATATGAAATCCAGGGTAAAGGAATGAAATGAAAGAAATAAAGAAGTAGAGTTTAGAACTCCCCCTTGAAGACAATGAGAGGGTAATGCTCATAGTATGGCAGCACATGTTCTTCCTTGAGTATTTGGGTCTGCTGCTCATCATGTCTGTCTTACATCAAGGAGAAGAAAAACCCTAACAAAAACAAAACAAATAACAAAAAAGAAACAAAAGAAACAAAAGAAACAAACAAAAACAAAACACTCCAAGTAATCAAACTATAGCACCATCGTTACCGGTTCCCCGGCAACGGCGCCAAAAACATGTTGATGCTTTTTTCTTAACAACTAAAATGAGTTATTAAAAACAGCAACTTTAATTCTCGCAAGTGCACGAACCGTTTATAATATAGCTTATGTAAATACGAGGTCGATCCCACGGAGAATGGTAACTTGGTTCCAAGTTGAATTACTTAGAGTGCTAGCAAACAGAGAAATAATTGAACAAAAGAGGCAAACAAAACTTCAAACAAAAACAAAGTAAGCAAATGTAACAAAGGTTAATTTGTAAGCTGGAAAACAGATTGGGGGATTAGTTCAATTCCGGGTTATAAGGCGTCAAGTGACAAGTCTAATTTGGATTCAAAGATTGATTCTAGCTAAAGTATGATTAGGCCATGGTGTCTGGTCCTAACCTTGTGTTCCTAATTTCCTAACTTGATCATTTGTTGTCTAACCTAAATTAAGCATTAGGAACCCATTAAGCATAGAAGAACAATTTAAACAACCAAGCATGTATCTAATCCCTGTTGTCGAATGTCCATACATACTCTTCTTATTCATAGTTCAATTCAAATCAAAGCATGATGTCTACTCTTGATTCAAACCAATATAGTTAATATACAAGTTCTCTAATGGTGATCAATCATCCAAACAAGCATAATAACTGATAAGCATAATGAATAAGAACATGAATCATAAATTAAACTTGAAACTCAAATCTTCAACTTATAAACCCAGAATATTCATGTAAGCAATATAGTTCCCAATAGAAAAACAAAGTAAATGAAAGGAAATACAAGAAGAAAATAAAAGACAAAGGGAGGAGAAGAAGATAAGGACAGCATGCTAGAGATGGAAAAGATTCATCTCCATGGCTGCCAGGAGGCCAAAGCCTCCCAGCTGCTGCCTCCCTCTTCTTTCCCTTTGTGACTCTCAACCTTCCCTCTCTTTGTGTACAATGAATATGTAAAATGATGGAATGAAAGATGATTATGAATGAGCTGCAACTCTCTATTTATAGACTTCAAATTCGTCCTCCCCTTGGTTGGTGTAGACAACATACCATAAATCATGGAAAACAAGGCTCCTTAATTTGTGCAAACATGTTTTCCTTTAATTATCCCATGTTTTGCTCCTTTTGACTTCTTTAGCTGAAATGCTTCCTTAATTTGCTCCATATGTTAGGTCCAAAAGAGTATCCAAAGCTCAAAGAGGATCCAATGCTCAAAAGAGGATCCAAGGCTTCAAAGAGGAAGCTGCAATCCTGAGCCTGGTTCTGTGTTTGACGTGCTGAGGGCTCCAAACGTAACCAATTGGGCTGCAAGTTGGATATGTTATAGTAGACACCCATTGGAACAACTTTCATGAAGGAGTCGACCTCATCCGAGCTGTGTAGGTGGCCGAAATGAGGCCTGCAAGATGACCTACGAAACTGGACTGGCAAGGGGTTGTGGCCCAAATTGAGTTTGTCTTTAAGCTCTTCTTCCATTCATCCAAATCAGGCCTTAACATGCTTGAATTGCATGAATTATGCTCTTTTGATCTATGGGCCTACAAAACACACAAAGAGAGACAAATAACTCAGAATTCCAAGAACTTAAGCAAAATAATTAAGTAAATTGGGCATGTAAATGTATGAAATTATGAGCTTAACACACCCCCAAACTTAGATTTTTGCTAGTCCTCGAGCAAAAGAAAAAAAAAACATGAACAAAACAAGAAGATAACTAAACCACTTCTGTAGGTAACACAATTGCATTGAGCATATGCAACAAGCCTTTAAACCTCTAGGCATCCCTAGTAGGAGGAGTTGTGTCTCCTGAGGGTTTAACAGAAACGATACCCACAAACGCTTTACTGACTCTACAACGAGCAAAATAAAACTACAAACAAAAATGTTAACCTTCCAACCGGACAGAAATTTTAAACTTCATAGACATGGCTCAACAAGGAACAAAACAAGCACTAAGGAAGTTCTAAACATTATTCAAGTGCTACCACAATCTCACACAAATCATGCTCAAGGTGTGTGTGTGAAATAGCCATGAAGATACAACTCATGCTTCTCAAACAACAATATGAATTCCTACAAGAATGAACACAAGTTTGCCAAGCTAAACAAAAATCAATAGGACTTTACTCATGGATGTAATGGAGTTATGGTAGTGGTTAGACGAGAATAGATATTGAAACGAAAAGTCTAAGGAACAAGGTAGAGCATGTCATGTAAACAAGATCATTGACATTTGAAATGTAAGGCACACAATTTGAATAGCTCACAATACCAGATTTTGCAATCGAATCACTTCACAATTTGATTTTGACGTTTACACTCTTTGTACAATATTGGCCCAATTTTGCGGCTCTTTACCCTAGATCACCTTGATTTCTCCTTATATCACCCTAGGGTCGTGACTACATTGGCCACACTTCTTTTCTCTTTTGATTTCCTTCTTTTTTAAGCTCATTTTTTGCCTTGAGAACTTTAAAATCTGAAATACAATCACACTCTACATGTCCCTTAGATTGTAGGATGTTTAATGGATGATAAGATAATGGAAAGAAATGGTTAAGTGTTTGGGCACAAAAGGGTTTACAATGGAACATTTATTGTGTGGGTTCATGGAGACTTAACAAAGATGGCCTAAATCATATCTTAGTTATAACTTAACATTCCAGTGAATCACAAGAGCAAAAATGCATACAATTGGGTAAGACATGCAAGAGGTGTATAGTCATGGCTTAGGTGCATCAAGTGCTCAAGAATAGTCATGTGAGAATTAGCTAGCAAAAGAATAAGATTCAAACCTAACACAATGCTTATCAAAATTCCTAAGAGCCATATTAGAAGTTAGACTCATGATTTATCGTTGGTGTGGGAAGGAAAACTGAAAATGACTCAAAGAAAAAGAAACAGAAAAGAAAAACGTGAGGTTCCAAATTGCTATTTTGCTCAATTTCAACATATAATCTGTTTTGACATGTAACTTTCAAACCACTTGGTCAAATTTAACGCTCTTCATGTTGTTGGATTCAGCATGAAAAAATGAAGAACACAGCATGGACCAAACTTTCAAAACAGTAGTAGAAAATAAAATTTTGTAGCAATGAAGAAGCCTACGTTTTCAGACACTAAACACAAAAACTAACAAATGTCCCTGTACCCCCAAACTTAAATGAAACATTGTCCTCAATATTTAAATATATGGAAAGCATGCAATGCATATGAAATCCAGGGTAAAGGAATGAAATGAAAGAAATAAAGAAGTAGAGTTTAGAACTCCCCCTTGAAGACAATGAGAGGGTAATGCTCATAGTATGGCAGCACATGTTCTTCCTTGAGTATTTGGGTCTGCTGCTCATCATGTCTGTCTTACATCAAGGAGAAGAAAAACCCTAACAAAAACAAAACAAATAACAAAAAAGAAACAAAAGAAACAAAAGAAACAAACAAAAACAAAACACTCCAAGTAATCAAACTATAGCACCATCGTTACCGGTTCCCCGGCAACGGCGCCAAAAACATGTTGATGCTTTTTTCTTAACAACTAAAATGAGTTATTAAAAACAGCAACTTTAATTCTCGCAAGTGCACGAACCGTTTATAATATAGCTTATGTAAATACGAGGTCGATCCCACGGAGAATGGTAACTTGGTTCCAAGTTGAATTACTTAGAGTGCTAGCAAACAGAGAAATAATTGAACAAAAGAGGCAAACAAAACTTCAAACAAAAACAAAGTAAGCAAATGTAACAAAGGTTAATTTGTAAGCTGGAAAACAGATTGGGGGATTAGTTCAATTCCGGGTTATAAGGCGTCAAGTGACAAGTCTAATTTGGATTCAAAGATTGATTCTAGCTAAAGTATGATTAGGCCATGGTGTCTGGTCCTAACCTTGTGTTCCTAATTTCCTAACTTGATCATTTGTTGTCTAACCTAAATTAAGCATTAGGAACCCATTAAGCATAGAAGAACAATTTAAACAACCAAGCATGTATCTAATCCCTGTTGTCGAATGTCCATACATACTCTTCTTATTCATAGTTCAATTCAAATCAAAGCATGATGTCTACTCTTGATTCAAACCAATATAGTTAATATACAAGTTCTAATGGTGATCAATCATCCAAACAAGCATAATAACTGATAAGCATAATGAATAAGAACATGAATCATAAATTAAACTTGAAACTCAAATCTTCAACTTATAAACCCAGAATATTCATGTAAGCAATATAGTTCCCAATAGAAAAACAAAGTAAATGAAAGGAAATACAAGAAGAAAATAAAAGACAAAGGGAGGAGAAGAAGATAAGGACAGCATGCTAGAGATGGAAAAGATTCATCTCCATGGCTGCCAGGAGGCCAAAGCCTCCCAGCTGCTGCCTCCCTCTTCTTTCCCTTTGTGACTCTCAACCTTCCCTCTCTTTGTGTACAATGAATATGTAAAATGATGGAATGAAAGATGATTATGAATGAGCTGCAACTCTCTATTTATAGACTTCAAATTCGTCCTCCCCTTGGTTGGTGTAGACAACATACCATAAATCATGGAAAACAAGGCTCCTTAATTTGTGCAAACATGTTTTCCTTTAATTATCCCATGTTTTGCTCCTTTTGACTTCTTTAGCTGAAATGCTTCCTTAATTTGCTCCATATGTTAGGTCCAAAAGAGTATCCAAAGCTCAAAGAGGATCCAATGCTCAAAAGAGGATCCAAGGCTTCAAAGAGGAAGCTGCAATCCTGAGCCTAGTTCTGTGTTTGACGTGCTGAGGGCTCCAAACGTAACCAATTGGGCTGCAAGTTGGATATGTTATAGTAGACACCCATTGGAACAACTTTCATGAAGGAGTCGACCTCATCCGAGCTGTGTAGGTGGCCGAAATGAGGCCTGCAAGATGACCTACGAAACTGGACTGGCAAGGGGTTGTGGCCCAAATTGAGTTTGTCTTTAAGCTCTTCTTCCATTCATCCAAATCAGGCCTTAACATGCTTGAATTGCATGAATTATGCTCTTTTGATCTATGGGCCTACAAAACACACAAAGAGAGACAAATAACTCAGAATTCCAAGAACTTAAGCAAAATAATTAAGTAAATTGGGCATGTAAATGTATGAAATTATGAGCTTAACACTCAGGCCGTGAACCTGACGGCCGAGACCAGTTCCTTTCTCGGCCACAATCGTTTGATAAGAAGTCCAGACCAAACAGGCGCAACACCCCAAACACCTTCTACCCAAACACTTCACCGAACTCAACGCACGGTAGACCGTGCTGGCACGCCCGCGCACAAACCGCACCGCATCCAAAAGTAGGACTCTGTGTTAAACGCACGTCCCCTCGGCCCGGAGAACCAGGCCGAGAGATTTGCGCAGCCAACACTTTTGGCACGCCCAGTGGGACTACTGTCAACACACTCATGGTGGAAACGAGGGCACAGGCAAAACTCAAGAGCAAAGCAACCGAGATGACTTCTGAGGCTCCTGAGTCCACGTCACCAGTTACCATTACCGAGACCGAACCTACGGTCAGAAGCTCGGCCAGTGAACCGATAATAATGGAGCGCACGGCCGAATCTGCACAGGAGCAAGCGGTGGTGGAAAATCTAATGGACAAGCAGGCCTACAGGATAGAAACATCCTTTATGGCCGCAATGGATAGGTTTTCCTCCGAGCTTCGCACGCTTTTCCAAGAAAGGATGCCGATATCGGCATCCACAACACCCCCTGGAGCTGGACAGAGAAGCCAGGAGAGCGAGAGGTTTGAACCCTACGGCGAGGGTAGTAGTCACGGCACCCCTGCCCGCGGTCCAACGTCAGGCAACGGTCCGAATCTTCAGCCACCAACGAACGGCTGGGGGCAGTCCCAGCCGGCATGGGCGAGTTCCGGACCAACTCGACCGTCAGAAGCAACGTACAGCCCGCTCCACGTGTTGGCCGTCACGCTAGGGCAAAACAGCCCCATGCATTCTACGATCCAGCACGGCGGCCCGGTCCACACCTTGGCTGTCCACACTCATCCTGGCGCGAGCCATACGCCTGTTGCTTCATCACAACAGTACGGTCAGAGTAACCCAGTCATTTCATCTCTGCAGACGCCGTTATTTCCCTTGGATTCTCACCTCCATTACGGTGCGGCCAACGTGATGGCACCATACACGCACCTCGGTCAAACGCAGGGCGCATACATGGCACCAACCGGCCCAACGACAACGGCCGAACCCCCCATCCAGGCGGCCCAGCAACAAAGGCCGCAGAACGATGGGCAACAAAACCAGCGGCCGGCCG
Source organism: Prunus salicina (assembly GCA_020226455.1). Lineage (NCBI taxonomy): Eukaryota > Viridiplantae > Streptophyta > Magnoliopsida > Rosales > Rosaceae > Prunus > Prunus salicina. The sequence goes on along the minus strand of CM035341.1, from coordinate 26,111,535 downwards.
CGGCCCAGGCGGAGGCCCCTCCCCGAGGACTTCGACTCAAGGATGTTCGGCGAATGATCGAGGACGGCTTGGCCCAGAGGCGGCCGGAAGCGCCAAGGTACACCAAGCCGTATCCGCCAGAGATTGACCGGACCCCACTCCCCCGAAATTACCGGTTACCAGAATTTACTTTATTCTCCGGGGACGGCCACACCTCCTCTATCGAACACATAGGCCGGTTTACGGCCCAGTGCGGAGAGGCCGATTCTGACGCCCTTAAGCTCCGACTGTTCGTCCATTCCCTGACTGGGGTGGCATTTTCTTGGTTCATAAACCTCCCGCCGAATTCGGTAAGGGACTGGTCTGATATGGAGAGAACATTCCACGAGCATTTCTACCAGACCAACCGTGAAATAACCGTCGCCGAGCTAGCCAGGATGAGCCAGGCAACAGATGAGTCGCCCCGCGACTACCTTCAACGGTTCAAAACTTGCAGGAATTGGTGCCGCACGAGCCTACCTGAGAAGGAATTCGTCAAAATGGCCGAAGAAGGTCTGGAGTTCGAGTACCGGAAGAAATTCCAGGGAATCGAGTTCCGAGACATGCACGACCTAATCAACAAGGTGGATCGATACGCATCCTTGTTGAGAGAGGAGCTGCAGAAAAAGACGGCATCAAAGGGGACCTACTATCGAAACCCCGTCGTTAGCTATGCCGAGACTGACGGCCCGGCGCAGGCCGAGAACGACGAGATTGACGTGAGTTCGGCTGAGGTCAATATCGATAAGCCATTCGTCTGCAAGGGATTGGTCAAGACCGACGCCGCACTAAACTTCCCGACGCTAAGTTTGCGGCTCGGGAAACGAAGGCCTACACCTTCGACCTAACCAGGGCCGAGGCGATTTTTGACTTGCTACTAGCTGAAAAGAAGGTCAAGCTATCCTTCGGCCATAAGATTCCAAAGCCAGAAGAGCTCACAGGAAAGACGTTTTGCAAGTATCACAGCTCTTGGTCCCATAACACCAACAACTGTGTCGTCTTGCGGGACGTCATACAAAAATTGATACACGAAGGCAAGCTTCAGTTCCCAGAGAAGCCGGCCATGAAGGTCGACTCCAAACCTTTTCCCCCGCCAACCATCAACATGGTAAACGCCCGGCTTCGGATTGGGCGAAGAAACGAACACTAACCAGCCGAAGGGGAGGAGCCGCCAACTGGACCAAGGCCGGTGCTGTGTAGCCGGTGCGAATACGAGGTCGGACGCTGCGAGGCCGATGAGCCATCGCCATCAACTGCGAATCATTTTGGCGGTCAAGGCAACCATCGGCCAGCACGTGGCCACGTCTTTGATCGACTAGGGGCGCGAAACCCCAATACCCTGACAGGCCACAGAAGTAAGGCCATCCTCAGGCCGTTAAGGACATTCAAACCACCGGTTGTACAGGACGACCGCTGGTATCACATACAGCATGGGGGCAATGTCCAGCCAATGACGAAGACCCAGCTGCGAAGAATGCAGAGGCAGGCTCAACAAACCCGAGAGCAGAGGCCTCAGGCCGAGGGATCCAGACGCCGGGAGAGTTCGGCACCACTCCACGAGCCTTTACCCGCACCAGTTGTCCCGGCAACAAAGCCCGCCGGCACCAGGGCTCTGAGGAGAAGGCCGTCTCAGGTAACCCGAAGACCACGGCCTTGGAAGAAACCGACGAAGGTATTGTCAACGTCTACCGCGGGAGAGACCCACCGTTTTCGGCCGACGGCTTATCCTCTCTCAGGGAATTCCACAAAGACCACTCGGCCATCGACCTGTACGGCTTGACCCCTGACAATTGCGAAATCGTGGAGTTAGCTCTCAAGAATACTAAAGCAGAGGGGCTCCTCATTACCAAGGGGTCCGACTCGGCCATTAAGGCCGTCTACCAAGCAAATCGAGAGGCGAAGGCGAGGGGGTCACCAGGGTATCACCCCGATCAGAAAGCGTTAGAGGACGAAGCCCCTTTCAATAGGAGCAATTTGCAGTCTCTCCGGTATTATTTCTCCGTCACCCCGGCCGATGTTCTGTTCGGTTTAACGACCGAAGAAAGGTCCCGGGTAAAGCGTTTGGACGACTACCTTAAGGCCCGGGATGCACTGGCCGAAGCTCGGCGAACCCTTGAGGTAGGAAATGAGTTATCACACTCCCCCGAAACCGAAGCGGCTACGCGAGGGGCTCTGCCGACTAAAGAGCCCATTGTCGAGGGCCGCGGCGATCCCTTCTTCGGGCATGAGCCTGAAGATGACCTCCTGCTAGAGACCTCCGACGGAGAATATGAGGAGATCCTCAGGACGATTGAGGCCGAAGGGAAAGCCGGAGAAGGGATCCAGGAGGAAGCGGAATTTACCATAGGCATGGTCTTGATCCTACCACCCGAGTTCTCGGCCCCAGGACGCCAGGTCGGCGGCCTGGACGAAGACGTAGCCGAGGAACAGCTGGGCCAGAGACCAAAGACAAAAGAAGAATTATTGGCCATGGCGTTCAATGAGGTAATCCCCAGGGATGACCCGAATAAATATCGGCACCTCAAGCCGTTGTACATCTCGGCTCATGTGGAGGGTGTACCCATATCTAAAGTCTTCGTTGATTGCGGAGCAACGGTCAATGTCCTTCCCTGTTCGCTAATGAAGAAGCTCGCCAAAACAAGGGAGGACCTCATCCCCAGTGACGTCGTCATGAGCAGTTTTGTTGGCGACAAATCCAAGACCGTCGGGGTATTGCCTCTCAAGATCATCGTAGCCGATCAGACAAGGGTCGCGGCCTTTTACGTGGTCGAGTCCAGCGTGGACTACAACATACTGCTAGGCCGCGACTGGATACACCAGGCCGGATGCATACCATCTTCTCTCTTCCAACTCTTATTTTTTTGGGACGGCCAGAAAGTGTCCATACACCCGGCCAACGAAAAACCTTTCGAGACCAACGCCGTACAGGCACGAATTTACGACGATGACGTCGGATGGGTCGTGCTCACCGGCCAGGATGCAAATGGCCGACCAACTAGGACGACGGCCCAGAAGGTATTGGAGCTAGGCGCCGAAAATGCTCGGCAGGACTCGGCGCGCGAAGTGCTAATCGACCTTACCAGTCTTTAAATGACGGACACAACCACTGGAGAAGGAGCAGCGGCCGTGTCCGATCTGCTGGAAAGGTTGCTGGAGCATTGGGCGCGCGAGTCCCTGCAGCCGAACTCACCGATCAGCCTCATCGAATTCCTCCACGAAGCCGGCGGGGCGGACACTCTGACCATCGACGATCTGGAGACAGCACCTGCCGAAATGGAAGATGATTACCCCGAGGTTCAGGACCCCTTGCTAGAAATAAATGTGGGGACCGAGGCCGAGCTACGACCTCTTTTTGTAAGCCAGCTTCTAGATCCAGGTTTAGCGGCCGAAATCATCGGCGTGCTCCACGAATATAAAGACTGTTTTGCATGGGACTATCACGAGATGCCTGGGCTACCAAGAAGTTTGGTCGAGCACGAACTAAAAATTAAGGAAGGATTTAAGCCTTTCCAACAATCGCCGAGACGATTCTCGACCGAGGTACAACTAAAAATCAAGGAAGAAATCGAGCGTCTCTTGGAAGCCGGTTTCATTCGAACGGCTCGGTACGTTGAGTGGTTGGCTAACATCGTTCCGGTACTGAAAAAGACGGGAGCCCTGAGAATTTGCACCGACTACAGAAATTTGAACCTCGCAACCCCCAAGGATGAGTACCCCATGCCCATGTCAGACCTTTTGGTAGACGGGGCCGCAAAACACGAGCTCCTATCATTCATGGACGGCCATGCGGGGTACAACCAGATATTTATCGCCGAGGAAGACATCCACAAAACGGCGTTTAGATGTCCAGGCGCCATTGGGACTTATGAATGGGTAGTCATGCCGTTCTGCCTAAAGAACGCCGGCGCAACCTATCAACGTGCCATGAACCTTATTTTCCACGACCTGATCGGCCGGACCGTGGAAGTCTACATCGATGACGTTGTGGTGAAATCTCCATCCAGGGCCGACCACCCAGGGCACCTCCGTCAGGCTTTCGCCCGGATGCGGACGCACGGCTTAAAAATGAATCCCAAGAAATGTGCCTTCGACGTCACCGCTGGGAATTTCCTCGGTTTCTTGGTCCACCAGCGAGGGATCGAAATAGATAAGAGTAAAGCCACGGCCATCATGGCGGCACCTGCACCCAAGACCAAGAAGGAGCTTCAGTCCTTCCTTGGTAAGGTCAATTTTTTGAGGCGCTTCATCTCCAATTTGGCCGGAAAGATCCGGCCGTTGTCCCCTCTGCTCAGGTTGAAGGATGCGGAACAATTTATATGGGAGACGGAGCATCAGGCGGCTTTTGACGATATTAAGAAATATTTATCCCAACCGCCGGTCCTCATGCCACCAAAAAGGGGGAAGCCCTTGAGGCTTTATATCTCGGCCTCTGAAAGCTCTATCGGGTGTTTATTAGCTCAGAATAACGAATCTGAGCGAGAACAGGCGGTGCACTATCTAAGCCGCACCCTTAACATGGCCGAACTCAACTATTCGCCGGTCGAGAAGCTGTGCCTAGCGCTTTACTTCGCAGCCACCAAACTTCGCAATTACATGCTTCCCTCGGTCGTGCAGATCATCTCCAAGACCGATCTTATCAAGTACATGCTTACTCGGCCAATCATACGCGGCCGAATTGGGAAATGGACGATGGCGCTGTCCGAGTTCACCTTTCAATATGTGGCCCAGAGATCGGTCAAAGGTCAGGCGTTGGCCGATTTCTTGGCCCACCACCCAACTCAAGGTCAGGAGGAGGAGACCGAGATCGAAATTGGCATGGTTCGTATGGAAAAAAACTACTGGACCATGTACTTCGATGGGTCCAGTACCGAGGCAAGATCCGGGGCAGGGGTCGTAATCGAATCTCCCCAGGGGCAGAGGTGGCAGTTCGCGTTTCAACTTAACTTCAGGTGCACCAACAATCAGGCCGAATACGAGGTACTCATTATCGGCCTTGAGATTCTGCAAGAAATGAAGGCAACCCGCGTCCTGGTCTACGGTGATTCCCAGCTAGTGATCAATCAGCTGACCGGGGATTACCAGTGCACAAGCGAAAACTTGGCCACGTATTATGTGACGGCCCTGAACACGGCCGACCGATTTTCTAGGATCTCCTTCGTCCACATACCGCGCGCCGAGAACCACGAGGCCAATGAAATGGCCCAGGTAGCATCGGAAGTCAGCATCCCAGCCAATGACCTCGACCGCATAATAAGAATCGAAAAACGTACCCTACCAGCTCTTGCCGAGCGAGGGATGACGTCTCAGATGGCTTCGGTCGACATCTCCGACGAGGTCGAGACGGCTGACACCGATTGGCGCTACCCCATAGTCAAATATCTGCGTGACCCTTCGGGCAACCACGAGAGGACCACTCGTTTCCGGGCCCGGTGCTATCTGATTTATCAGAACGAGTTGTATCGAAAAGGATCAGACGGCTTACTACTCCTGTGCCCGAGCACCAAGGAAATCAAGGTTATTATGGCGGAATCGCACGAGGGAATTTGCGGAGCTCACCAATCCGGCATCAAGATGCGTTGGTTGGTCCGAAGACACGGCTATTATTGGCCGAGCATTCTGAAGGACTGCATTGAGTATGCCAAGGCATGCATTAAATGTCAAATCTACGGCCCGATACAAAGAGTACCAGCCGAAGCCCTCCACCCGGTCACCAAGCCGTGGCCTTTCAGGGGGTGGGCCGTGGATATCATCGGTAAAATCTACCCGGCCGCATCCAACCAGCACGCTTGGATTTTGGTGGCAACCGATTACTTCACTAAGTGGGTCGAGGCGGAGTCCTATTGGTCCATTTCCAGTACACAGGTGGTTAGGTTTTTTGAAAATCACATCGTCCACAGATTTGGCATCCCCGAAACTATCACGGCCGATAACGGCCCGGTCTTCGCATCGGCCGAAACTCGGGATTATACTGAAAGAATGGGGATCAAATTAATCCACTCAACACCGTACTGCCCCCAGTCTAACGGGCAGGCCGAGGCGAGCAATAAGGTGATCAAGGGCATCCTCGAGAAAATGATTGAAGAAAAGCCGCGAGCTTGGCATGATCTCCTCCCTGAGGCCCTATGGGCTTACCGAACAACAAAAAGATCGGCCACGGGGACGTCCCCCTATGCCCTAACCTAGGGCCATGACACCATTGTTCCCATGGAGTTAAAGGTTCGGTCCCTTCGCATGACCGAAAGGCCTCGGCAGGGCGAGGAGAATTATGCGACAGCCATGACCCAGGAGTTGGAAGATTTGGAGTAGTCGAGGGTCGACGCTTGTAATTTGATGCAGGCGCAAAAACAGATCGCGGCAAGGGCTTATAATAGGAAAGTAAGACAGAAAACCTTCGCCGAGGGTGACCTAGTATGGCGTGCCATGCTTCCCATTGGGACAAAGGACCCACGGTTCGGCAAGTTCTCACCCAATTGGGAAGGGCCGTTTGTTATTGAACAGGTTCTCGGCCGGGGCGCGTTTCAGTTAAAAGATAAAGATGGAGAATTGCATAACCTGCCAATAAACGGCCAGTATTTGAAAAGATATGTCCCTTCAGTATGGGAGACGGCCAAGATAGGCCGAGACATCCCCGACCAGACAGAAGGTGCGCAAGAAAAATAAACGCGACTCGGCCGAAGTGGCGGTACTTTATATTTATAAAAAGTTGCGATTACAAGGGAACAGCCTATCTTGGCCGAATAAAACATACATAAATAAAGAGCAAAGGTGCATCCTACGCCTACAAGCAGCCACGGCGCAGTCTTCTCGCCGAACTTGGAAGGATGAGTTCCCCGAGCCCTGCCCGCGTCTTGATGAAAAGGAGGAGCCACCGCTCCGGCCATAGGAAGCCCAAGGGTAGGCGCCCAGGCCGCTACCAGAAGGACCGCCGCTCTGGCCGTGGGAAGCGTCCAGGGTTAGGGCCGTCATTTCGGCCAGGCGAGGAGGCGGCATGGGAGCCAAGGCCAAGGACCTAGTTAAGGTCAAAGCCGCCACTCACAACGCCGCCGAGGCCGAGAGATGGGCCTAATTAAGGTCAAAGCCGCCACTCACAACACGAGGGCTGCCCTTCTGGGCACAGGAGTGGCTGAAGGAGGCGGGCCAGATGCGGCTAAGGTGAACCACCCTGCCAGGTTCTATCTCCAACAACCACGACACGTCTCCTACGCGGCCTCACTGAGGGAAGAACCGTCCTCCTCCGCAATCGAAGAAAGACCCCAGCCTCACCATGACAGGCTTGAACGGAGAAAGAAGTTTCCTGACCAAGGGGCGGGGGATTCTTGAGGGTTCTGTTTGGAGGCAGGGGGATTTTTTCAGAGAAATCGAGAACTTAAGCGGGTACCATCATGAGGCAAAGAATAGGGAGGATGGGACCTTTTATAATGGCATCGTTCCTCTCTCTCTCGAAGAATGGGCATACCCTATTAAAAACAGGCATAAATTCTGTCTCGTGAATTGACGCGTCCCCCTCGAAGAACGCAACAATCCGGCTGCATATTCGAAGGCGCGATGACGTGTCAGAAGCTCAAAAGGGCCATCGCTTCGGTTAAGGTAAAACGACGGCTCGTGCGAACCAAGGCAATAATGATTCATGCAACGTACCTACGCGTTGAAAACGTCGATTGACCTTCGCATTTAAGGCGCCAGCTGTCTGTCGCGTCGTTTCGAATGAGTGCAAGGGGACTGTCCCTTGGAATCCATTCGGCCCCAACCCAGACCGCGGCCGAAGAATCCAGGGACAGGGGGGCAATGTTTATGCCTAATAAATCACGGCCTTTGTGGCCGAGGGATCCTCCTCTCGGCCGTGGCCTTTTCTCATGGGCTCAAAGAGACAGCAACATTTCGTTGCCTCTTGTTTTCGGACAACGAAGGAGAAAGCGCTAAGGCAGGATTTTCTCGGCCTCTCGAGTAACCTCGCGGGCCGAGGCCGAGGAACTCGCGGGGCACGGCCAGGGAGATATTGACCAAATCATCACGTGGCCTCAGGGTCCCACGCTTCATTTAATGAAGCAATGCCTCTGTCCACCACAGCAAATCCACTAGGGCATGAAGCATTTAATGCATGAGGGCAGAAGGGAAGTGATTGAAATCGAGATTTTGTAATCAGGGTGGTTAGGTACAAACATTCCATCAAAGGTTCTTGCAACTGGCAGTCTCTTCACCAACCACTAAACCAGAGCATTTAATGCATTCCCACGGCCAGAGGTGCAGAGCCCTCGATCTGGGTAAAGGCCGAGATCTGCCGAGATTTATGGGGGTCACACCACCATGCTTCACGATCCCAAATGCTGATCAGACCCAGCCATGCTTGCCTTGATTAGACTCCACCATGCAGGTCTTGTCAAGCCTCGATTGTCTCTCCAAAGCTCCTACTATAAAAACCAAGCTCAAGACCACATGCAAAAGGTCCAACACCAAAAACCAAAAGCCTTCCACGGAGCAACTTATTTTTCTGTCATGTACTTTCAATATTTTTACATGCTTTCTTAGGAGTAGTGATAGATTGTAAGCAACTTCCATTCATCAATATATCATACGACCCTTGATTTCTCAAGGCGCCGGAGCATCATCCTTGTTATCGCCTCACTCACCCCATATATCATACGACCGTCGCTCTCCGAGCAACGCGCCGGAGCACCGCCCAAAATCCACCACCTACACCACCACTAACGGCCTTGTAGCTCAGGCCTTGAACCTGATGGCCGAGACCAGTTCCTTTCTCGGCCACAATCGTTTGATAAGAAGTCCAGACCAAACAGGCGCAACACCCCAAACACCTTCTACCCAAACACTTCACCGAACTCGACGCACGGTAGACCGTGCTGGCACGCCCGCGCACAAACCGCACCGCATCCAAAAGTAGGACTCTGTGTTAAACGCACGTCCCCTCGGCCCGGAGAACCAGGCCGAGAGATTTGCGCAACCAACACCAACCACTGAACCAGAGCATTTAATGCATTCCCACGGCCAGAGGTGCAGAGCCCTCGATCTGGGTAAAGACCGAGATCTGCCGAGATTTATGGGGGTTACACCACCATGCTTCACGATCCCAAATGCTGATCAGACCCAGCCATGCTTGCCTTGATTAGACTCCACCATGCAGGTCTTGTCAGGCCTCGATTGTCTCTCCAAAGCTCCTACTATAAAAACCAAGCTCAAGACCACATGCAAAAGGTCCAACACCAAAAACCAAAAGCCTCCCACGGAGCAACTTATTTTTCTGTCATGTACTTCCAATATTTTTACATGCTTTCTTAGGAGTAGTGATAGATTGTAAGCAACTTCCATTCATCAATATATCATACGACCCTTGATTTCTCAAGGCGCCGGAGCATCATCCTTGTTATCGCCTCACTCACCCCATATATCATACGACCGTCGCTCTCCGAGCAACGCGCCGGAGCACCGCCCAAAATCCACCACCTACACCACCACTAACGGCCTTGTAGCTCAGGCCGTGAACCTGACGGCCGAGACCAGTTCCTTTCTCGGCCACAATCGTTTGATAAGAAGTCCAGACCAAACAGGCGCAACACTCCAAACACCTTCTACCCAAACACTTCACCGAACTCGACGCACGGTAGACCGTGCTGGCACGCCCTCGCACAAACCGCACCGCATCCAAAAGTAGGACTCCGTGTTAAACGCACGTCCCCTCGGCCCGGAGAACCAGGCCGAGAGATTTGCGCAGCCAACAGCAGCAATCAACAAGCTGTGAAACGATGAATGAGAGGTGTTAGAGCCTTGGAATCCACCACTAGTTTTCCTATCCAAGTTATGAATGCATAGAAATTGACTCAAGCTTCATCATCAATAGATTATCGCATACAAGCCTATGGTATCTAGGTGCAGGATGAATGATTCTCCTAAGGCATGTGATTATTCATGGTATCTACACAACACGTGATCTCTAATATGCAACCTAAGCATGGTATCTACTTAGAATAAAGCATACAAGAGTCATTAAGTTCCTTGAGAATATGATAATCACACAAGTCCTAGAACATGGTATCTGTCCTAGTCAACCTATGGTTGTTAACCCCTTGAATGATTCTTAGGCCATTCATGTGTTGCTTGTGAAAGGAGAGTAGAATTGGTGAATCTAAACCCCTTCCCAACCTGTGCTAGATGCATAAAATCCTAGTTAGCTACTCCAAGAAAGCATACATCAAGCACATAGTAAACTGGAGATTAACAACTTGATAATGAAAGCAAGGAAATCAATTAACTATAAATCATTCATAACATTGAATATTCATGACTAGGGCTTCATCCTAAGCCCTAACTAAATAGATTAGCTAGACATAACAATGAATACAGAAGATAAGAGATACATAGATGTGATAAAGAGAAGAGAAAAACTAGCTGGCCGCAATGTAGTTCCCAGGACAACTCCAAGCTCTCCTTCCTTTGCAACTAGCTCTCTTCTCTCTTTGTGGTGGATGATGGAATCTGAATGTGTGTGTGAGTAATGGATGAAGTGAATTGATGGATGAAACTCTCTATTTATAGAGAGAAATTTCGTCCTCCCCTTTGGCTGGTGTAGCTCTCTCTTAATTGCTCAACATGCAAGGCTCAAAAGAGGATCCAATGCTCAAAAAAAGATCCAATGCTCAAAAGATGATTCAAAGCTCAAAAGAGGATCCAAGGCTCAAAAGATGATTCAAAGCTCAAAAGAGGATCCAATGCTCAAAAGATGATTCAAAGCTCAAAAGAGGATCCAAGGCTGAAAAGAGGATCCAATGCATATTCTGAACATGGTTCAGTGTTTTATGGGCTAAGGACTCTAGATGTCTTCAATTGGGCCGAAATTTGGATATGTTATACTAGACACCCATTGGAACAACTTCTGTGAAGAATGTCACCTCATCCAAGTAGTGTAGGTTGCTGAAATGAGGCCTGCAAGATGACCCACGAAATTGGACTGACAAGGAGTGTGGCCCAAATTGGGTTTTTCCTTAAGCTCATATTCCTCTTATCCCAATCAGCCCTTATCAAGCATGGATTGCATCAAATGTGATCTCTTGCTGTCTTAACCTACAAAACACACAAACATAGGTAAGAGACTCAAAATAAAGAGAAGCTAAACAAAATTACTAAGCAAAGAAGGCATGCAAATGTGTGAAATTATGACCTTATCACTGTTCAACATAGAGGCCGAAAACCTTTCGGGATCTACGGTTCCAGCAATGGGTTGCTTTGTCTGTCATATGAAAAATTGAACATGAACAATCCTGTATGGATATATAATCCATCACTTAAGAAACGTGTGACCCTTCCAAGGACCAGCTTGTCGTGGCAGCTCCTTCCAGGGAGCCGCATGTCGTGGCGGCCTTTATTCGGATATGGCATGACTCTTGCATTCGGGTTCCACCCTGGTGTGAATGATTACAAGGCGGTAAGGAAGGTATCAATTGATGTAGAGGAGCTTCTCTCTGCAGTGGAGATTTATAGTTTAAGCACAAAGTCTTGGAAGATGGTTGATGTAATTCCTCCTTTGATAAAGAGCATGAAGTGGGTTTGTGGATATGGAATGTGTAATGGAGTAGCATATTGGACTATGTCAAACCAAAAGGATTATCTTGTGTCTTTAGATGCCGGCAACGAGGTATTTCAAGAAATGCAGCTACCGGAGGGTATTGCCGGTGGGATTAAATCTGTTGAGGTGTACAAAGAATCAATTTGCTTGTTGCAACTCAACAAGGATGGGCAAGAGGAGCATATTAACATATGGATTCTCTAAGAAAAGTATTTTAAAAAGTTGGTCACGGTTGGTTTTCCTGGAATGAGTGTTACCCCATTGCGATTTAGAATGAAAAATGAACTTCTTCTCGAGCTTCATGAACAAGATAGTAAAGGATCTGATCTGGCTATATATAATCTTGAGTCCAAGCAGCTCACTCAAACTGGAATTAGGTTGGTGAAAAATTACTATGATGCCTATTATGTGGCTACTTACGTTGAAAGTTTAGTCTAACTCATGGATTAAAAGGAAGAATCTCAAATTATTATAGGTTTGGTATGTTGTTGTGTTTTAATTAATCGTTGAAAAATGTATTTACCTTGTTTTTGTTTTGGGAGTATTTTCATATTCATGTATTTTATGTGTTGTTGATCATTTTAATATTACAAATTAAATTATATAGCATTTGCTTTGTGATCTTGCTGAATAATGATAGAAATCTCTATCTGAGTTAGTTGTTAACCATCAATTAGGTTATGGTTAGTTGAGAGTTGGTTAAGTTAACTCTATTTTAACTGAGAGAGACTATATGAGAAGTTTAGTTGAGAAATATTGTATTATGTTCTTGTAAAAAAACTAATAGCACTCTGTTGTTCTTGAGATATTGAGTCAAGATAGAAGGCATTTTCATATATTTGTAAATATTAACATCATCAATGCACTGAAGTTAGACATATTATCATGAAAAATACTTCTCTCCTTATTATGTAAGTAAAAACTTTTACATTCCTACCAATAGCAGTGTGACATGTGTGCAGAAGATTTTCGTTTTATGTTTTTGATGAATATTTTTGCATATGTATCAAACTGTGATTTGCAAGAATGAGGAGTATCTCCTAACAGGAAAGGAGGCAAGCAAATATGCACAAAAGGTGACTTGAAACTATATACACCCGTTTAACAAATTCAACCAAATATGGACAAAAAGTGATGTTTTTCACCCCCAAAAAAAACACCAAGGAAAAGAAATGGGCACACCTAACACCTTCCACGTCTGGATCCCATCCAACGGTAGCGAGTTAATATAGACTGAAGGTTGGGTAATTTGAAACGACACCCAAAATTGTGGTACTTTTATGTAGTTACCCCTATTTTTTAGTACAAACGATAGTCTAAATTATCGGGGGAGGGAGAGGGGAATTTTAAGAGTGAGTTTCTATGTCCTTTTTTCTATGTTGATTGGAGAAAGCAAGAGATTTTTTATGTTGAAGAACCTGGGTTGGATTCGAACCTGGGTTATATATAATGTAGGGATTTTTGTAGACATGTCACCCGAACTTATATTTTAGTTTCAATTTGTCACCTTAAAGAAAAATTTAAAAGAAATGTCACCTTAATTTTTCAAAATCCATGATTTGTCATCTGACTTTAACACCATCCATTTTTAAGGGTATCATTGTGGATGCTCTAAACCAACCTCCTTAGACAAATTTTAGGGAGGATTTGGAAAAATATAACTCCAACCATGCTCCCTATCCACCTCCTAAAATAGGGAGACCTCTAGGAGCTCCTAAATCTGAGAAGAGAAAAAGGACTTCTAGTAGCTCCCTATAATTTAATTCTGCTTTATTTAATGAGTATTTCAAACCTTTAATTAATGTTTATTATTTTTATATTATTTTTTAATAGAGATGGATCAATTAAAAAAGAGTTATAGCATTTATGACTCCCTAAACTAGAGAGCATGATTAAAGTTTAAATTTTATAGAGAGCTCCTAAAGTAACATTTATATATTTTTAGCTAAAATTTAACTTTTATATATTGTGGATGCTCTTAGTTATTCGGGAATTAGAATATCACCTCCCATCCAAGAATTGACTTCCTCCAAAATCAAGAATTCAATTCTTGATTTTGTATGAGCCCCACTTACTTTTTAATTCCTTAATGTGAAGTAAACACAGGAATCCTCCATAGGTGGAATTCAATTCCTAATGTGAATTCAAATTCCTGATTAGTGAACACTCCATAAAATATGAGCATCCAATCAAGATCCAATTCATGATGTGGGATACTCCCTAAGAACAAAACGTTTTGGGATCTACAGTTGGAGTATTGTTTGCTTTGACTGCCAGATGAAATGTTGCATTTTGAACCGCCCTATATGCATATGTAATCCATGAATTAGAGGTTTATATGTTAGAAATACAATATAAATTTCCTAACCGAATGGAAATCAATATAGAGCCCTTTGGGTTGTTACTATCAGCCCAATATAATCTTTATATTGCATTGGGTTTTTTTCTTTCTTATAAAACACGTGAGAGGGGGGAATCGAACTTATGATCTATGATGCAAAATAAATGCTCTTAGCAACCTGAGCAACAAGCCCATATAATCTTTTGGAAATATTTTGTGGGTTTAGATTGGCCTTTCCCTTTTTCAACTTGGAAGTTAGAACTTTCCTTTTTGTTTTTTATTTTGTAGGCTTTTTATTCTTCTCTCCCTACCCTCTATCTCTCTCCTTCCCCATATATTAATGCCTTCTTATTATTTAATATTGTCCTTCCCTTGTCTTCAAATCTCATAACCTGTTGATTGATCAAATAGAAATAAAAATTTCTTCCATCACATCTGTCCCACTGCAGAGTCGTCAGGCTTCTCAGGTAATTAAGGTTGTGTTTCTGTAAATGTGGAGTTTCTTCTTCAGTTTTTGCTTTTCACGGAGTTGCCGCTCCAAGTATACCATTGCTTATAGTTTTTTTTGTTCCATATGTTTACTAACTAGACACTTAGAGAATGTCTCAATTGTTGAACTATAAGTGTATTTAGCTGAAATACTTGTTTAGGTCCATTAAGTCTGTTTAAGTTGTGTACTTAATTGTGAACCATTGGATCACAATCCAATGGACAGCTGAGATGTATTCTTAGTTGTAGTAGAATTGTGCCAGTTGTAGCTATCTTATAGGATAGGCTAATTGATGGTTAGATTGAGCTGATGTAAGAGAGGAATATTCTTTCCTAACAGTATTATTTGAAATGCACAACTTGTGCGTGAATGAGAATGAGTTTTATAGAACCATTTTTTCGTCTTCTCCAAGCTCTTTGAGCATTCTTGGTGTGTTCATTTTCTCTGAGCTATTAAGCTCCAAACCAACAATCCAAATTACTCAGATAAAAATCTGCAGATTCTAACATGGCCTCAGAGCCAGGTTCCTTTGTCTAAACTGGGCGTGGAATCTGTGAAGTCCGATTGAGCTACTCTTGAGCTCGAATCGATTCTTAGGTTGCGATTTCTTTGTGGTCAAGTCTAATATGGCTGGATCTAGAGGTGGTGAGCTGAGGGCACCAATCTTCAATGGTGAGAACTATGAGTTCTGGAGCATACGGATGAAAACCATTTTCAAATCTCATGGGCTTTGGGAATTGGTTGAGAAGGAAGTGGAATGCTCAGATTCGAAGGGAGCTGGCGAATCTGAAGAGTAGAAGAAAGAAAAGGAAGACTCAAGTAGAGTTGGGAAGACTCTCACTGAGCTATACATGAGGGATGCTAGAGCTCTGGGTCTGATCCAAGGAGCAGTGTCTGAAGAGGTTTTTCCTCGAATCTCTCATGAGGAAACTTCTAAGGGAGCTTGGGATCTCTTGATGCAAGAATTTCATGGTGACAAACAGGTTAGAAGTGTGAAATTGCAAGGTCTGCGTAGAGAGTTTGAATATACTAGAATGAGAGATGATGAATCACTTTCTAGTTATCTTACCAAACTATTTGATTTAATAAACCAAATGAGAAGCTATGGAGAGGAGTTATCTAAATCAAGGATAGTTCAGAAAATGTTAATTAGTTTGCCATCAACTTATGATTCTATTTGTTCTGTTATTGAGCACTCAAGAGATCTAGATACAATTGATGTTCAAGAAGTTGTTGCTTCATTGAAAAGTTTTGCACAAAGATTGGAGAGACACCATGAGAACAAGACAGAAAAGGCTTTTGCTAGTCTGAGTGTTGATTCCAAATCTGCTAAGGTCTCTGGAAATCAGGACAATAAGTATCATAAGAATTGGAAAGATAAGGGAAGAAAATGGGATAACAAACCCACTGATGGAGCTAAAAATCCTTGCAAGCATTGTGGTAAGCTGCACTTTGGAGAGTGTCGTTTCAAAGGCAAACCAAAATGCTATAATTGTGATAAGTTAGGTCACATTGCAAAGGATTGTTATAGTAAGAAATCTGTGCAGCAGGTTAATTATGCTTCTCAGGTAACCGAGACACCAACAATGTTTTATGCTAGTAAAGTGAGTGCTAGTATGGAAGGAAGTGTTGATGTTTGGTATCTTGATAGTGGCTGCAGTAATCACATGACAGGTAAGGAGGATTTACTTGTTGATATTGACAAGAATGTGACTGCAAAGGTGGCAATGGGTACTGGATAGTTAGTAGATGTGACTGGAAAAGGAAGCATTGTGGTTGAAACTAAAGAAGACAGAAGGTATATCAAAGAGGTTATGCTTGTGCTGGTTTGAGGGAAAACCTGCTGAGTGTTGGACAAATGATGGAGCATGGCTATCACTTAGTGTTTGGCAATCAAAAGGCTGAAATCTATGATGATGGTTCATACTCAAATCTGGTAGCAAGAGTTCCAATGAGAGGAAACAGGAGTTTTCCACTTAAACTGCAGCCTGAGATGCATGTTGCCTACAAGGTAAATGTATGTCAGTCATCCATCATATGGCATAGAAGGTTGGGGCATTTAAATATGGACAGTTTACAGTTACTGCAAAAACAGGATATGGTGATTGGCTTACCAGAAATTACATCTAAGAAAGGAGTGTGTGAAGGATGTGTTTTGGGCAAGCAATGCAGAGAAGTTTTTCCAAAAGAGACTACTACTAGAGCATCAACTCCTCTTGAGTTGATACATAGTGATGTTTGTGGTCCAATGCAAACTACAACAAAGACAGGAAACTGTTATTTTCTTACTTTCATAGATGACTGCACAAGGATGTGCTGGGTCTATTTCTTAAGGCATAAGTCAAATGTTTTCCATGTCTTTAAGAAGTTCAAAGCCACAGTTGAACTGCAAAGTGGATATAAGGTGAAGAAGTTAAGAAGTGATAGGGGAGGAGAGTACACCTCTAATGAGTTCAATAAATTCTGTGATGAAATGGGAATGGAGAGGCAGCTTACAGTGGCATACTCACCACAGCAGAATGGTGTGGCTGAGAAGAAGAACAAGACTATAGTGGAGATGGCTAAGTGCATGATGTTTGCAAAGAGCATGCCACTTGAGTTCTGGGCTGAAGCTGTAAATACAGCAGTGTACATTCTGAACATATGTCCAACTAAAGCCTTGGACAAGAAGACACCATTTGAGGCTTATAGTGGAAGAAAGCCAGGAATCAAGCATTTAAGAATATTTGGTTCCTTGTGCTATGCACATGTTCCAAATCAACAAAGACAGAAGCTGGATTTGACAAGCAAAAGGTGTGTGTTTGTTTGTGCCTAAATAAATCACGGCCTTTGTGGCCGAGGAATCCTCCTCTCGGCCGTGGCCTTTTCTCATGGGCTCAAAGAGACAGCAACATTTCGTTGCCTCCTGTTTTCGGACAACGAAGGAGAAAGCGCTAAGGCAAGATTTTCTCGGCCTCTCGAGTAACCTCATGGGCCGAGGCCGAGGAACACCCAGGGCACGGCCAGGGGAGATATTGACCAAATCATCACGTGGCTTCAGGGTCCCACGCCCCATTTAATGAAGTAACGCCTCTGTCCATTACAGCAAATCCACTAGGGCACGAAGCATTTAATGCATGAGGGCAGAAGGGAGTTGATTGAAGGCAGGATTTGGTAATCAGAGTGGTTAGGAACAAACATTCCATCAGATGTTCTTGTAATTGGCAGTCCCTTCACCAACCACTAAACCAGGGCATTTAATGCGTTCCCACGGCCAGAGATGCAGAGACCTCGATCAGAGCAGTGGCCGAGATTTACCGAGATTTATGGGGGTCACACCACCATGCTTCACAATCCCAAATGCTGAGCAGACCCAGCCATGCTTGCCCTGATTAGACTCCACCATGCAGGTCTTGTCAAGCCTCGATTGTCTCTCCCGGACTCCTGCTATATAAACCAAGCTCAAAACCACATGCAAGAGGTCCAACACCAAAAACCAAAAGCCTCCCACGGAGCAACTTATTTTTTCTGTCATGTACTTTCAATATCTTTACATGCTTTCTTAGGAGTAGTGATAGATTGTAAGAGACTTCCATTCATCAATATATCATACGACCCTTGATTTCTCAAGGCGCCGGAGCACCACCCTTGTTGTCGCCTCACTCACCCCATATATCATACGACCGTCGCTCTCCGAGCAACGCGCCGGAGCACCGCCCAAAACCCACCACCTACCACCAACGGCCTTGTAGTTCAGGCCGTGAACCTGACGGCCGAGACCAGTTCCTTTCTCGGCCACAATCGTTTGATAAGAAGTCCACACCAAACAGGCGCAATATTCCAAACACCTTCTAAACCAAACACTCCATCGAACTCGACGCACGGTAGACCGTGCTGGCACGCCCGCGCACAAACCGCACCGCATTCCAAAAGTAGGACTCCGTGTTATACGCACGTCCCCTCGGCCCGAAGAACCAGGCCGAAGAGATTTGCGCAGGCAACACTTTTGGCACACCCGGTGGGACACTTTTTCCGGTAAAACTCTTGTCAGCAGGCTCACCATGACCCCAGGGGATGGGCAGGCCCTCAGGACGAAGACGTCTTTCATGGCCAAATTCTCTATGCAATTGCGGACGATGCCCCGGACAGGGACGCCAGGTGCGCCCGCTGACATTCAGGTATCAGGCGACGGCTCACCTTCCCAGCCGAAAAACTGGGGGCAATCTCGGCCGACGCAGGCAAAACCCCAGCTCACTGGCCACATAGGAACAACGCACGGCCCAATCCATGCCTTGGCCGTAGTATTGGGAAACGGCCGCCCGGAATATTCCGCGGCCCAGCAAGGTGGCCCAGCATGTGTTATGGCCGTCCACGGCCAGACTGGCCCGGCCGACACGGCCGCAGCTTCAACGCAACAACGCGTCCAGAGTAGTCCGGCCGTTTTGCTATCACAGGCGCCGCTGCGTCTTTCGAAAACCTGCCTTCATGTTGATTCGGCCGTCGCAAAGGCAACTCACGCACATCTCGGTCAAACCTGCGGCGATGAGCTAAAACCGCCTGGTTCGGTTGCCACAATCCGAGGCCTTGTTCAAGACGCCCGGCGGATTGGGCCACTAAACGGAGGACAGCCGACCTGGCCGCCACTCCTAACTCGGCCAATACTAACCCCTCAGGATCCTACGACCGAGGGAGTCCAGCGCAGGACCGAAAACGGCTCGACTCAGAAGTGGCCGGGGGCACTGAACGCTATTGAGCGGCACCCGTTAGGAAAGCCCAAGACCAGGCACGATTTGTTTGCCAAATCTGCTTGGACGCACCGCGCGATGAAGGGCTCGGCCATGGGGGCATCATATGCCTACGCCCACGGCCGTTACATTCGTATACTAAGGAGGCCGAGTTCCCGGCCCAGTCGGTTTTTCAAACGGCCTAGGCAGAAAACAAACCATGAGCTGGCCGTGCCCCAGGACTCAGAAAGCCTGGGGCAGTCAAGGCTCAGCGCCCACGCCTCGGCGCAAGTTGAAAGGAGAATGGCGCCGAGGGCCTACAACAAAAAAGTCAAAAAGAAAAAAAAAAGAGATAAATAAATAGGTACACATATATATATATATTAAAATAAAAAGAAGAGGCGCCAGCTGTCTGTCGCGTCGTTTCGAAGGAGTGCAAGGGGACTGTCCCTTGGAATCCATTCGGCCCCAACCCAGACCGCGGCCGAAGAATCCAGGGACAGGGGGGCAATGTTTGTGCCTAAATAAATCACGGCCTTTGTGGCCGAGGAATCCTCCTCTCGGCCGTGGCCTTTTCTCATGGGCTCAAAGAGACAGCAACATTTCGTTGCCTCCTGTTTTCGGACAACGAAGGAGAAAGCGCTAAGGCAAGATTTTCTCGGCCTCTCGAGTAACCTCACGGGCCGAGGCCGAGGAACACCCAGGGCACGGCCAGGGGAGATATTGACCAAATCATCACGTGGCTTCAGGGTCCCACGCCCCATTTAATGAAGTAACGCCTCTGTCCATTACAGCAAATCCACTAGGGCACGAAGCATTTAATGCATGAGGGCAGAAGGGAGTTGATTGAAGGCAGGATTTGGTAATCAGAGTGGTTAGGAACAAACATTCCATCAGATGTTCTTGCAATTGGCAGTCCCTTCACCAACCACTAAACCAGGGCATTTAATGCGTTCCCACGGCCAGAGATGCAGAGACCTCGATCAGAGCAGTGGCCGAGATTTACCGAGATTTATGGGGGTCACACCACCATGCTTCACAATCCCAAATGCTGAGCAGACCCAGCCATGCTTGCCCTGATTAGACTCCACCATGCAGGTCTTGTCAAGCCTCGATTGTCTCTCCCGGACTCCTGCTATATAAACCAAGCTCAAAACCACATGCAAGAGGTCCAACACCAAAAACCAAAAGCCTCCCACGGAGCAACTTATTTTTTCTGTCATGTACTTTCAATATCTTTACATGCTTTCTTAGGAGTAGTGATAGATTGTAAGAGACTTCCATTCATCAATATATCATACGACCCTTGATTTCTCAAGGCGCCGGAGCACCACCCTTGTTGTCGCCTCACTCACCCCATATATCATACGACCGTCGCTCTCCGAGCAACGCGCCGGAGCACCGCCCAAAACCCACCACCTACCACCAACGGCCTTGTAGTTCAGGCCGTGAACCTGACGGCCGAGACCAGTTCCTTTCTCGGCCACAATCGTTTGATAAGAAGTCCACACCAAACAGGCGCAATATTCCAAACACCTTCTAAACCAAACACTCCACCGAACTCGACGCACGGTAGACCGTGCTGGCACGCCCGCGCACAAACCGCACCGCATTCCAAAAGTAGGACTCCGTGTTATACGCACGTCCCCTCGGCCCGGAGAACCAGGCCGAAGAGATTTGCGCAGGCAACAGTGTTTCTTGGATATGGCAGTTGTGAGAAAGGGTACAGGCTGTATAATATTGCTACTGGAAGTGCGATCATTTCAAGAGATGTGATATTCAATGAAGATGCAAGCTGGGATTGGAATGCACAAAAGGAATGCAGTATTGCAATTCCTCTAACTGATATACTATCTGAGAAAGAGAAAGAACTGATGATGAAAATCTGTCACAAGCAGAGGTCTCAAAAGAAGAACAGATTGAGGTTGTTTCAGGTCCACAAGATGTAGACCATACACCTCTGAAATATAAAAGTATTGTAGAAGTGTATGAAAGGTGTAATCTGTGCGTTGTTGAGCCATAAACTTTTGAAGAAGCTATCAAGGATGCAGCATGGCAAAAGGCAATGGAAACTGAACTTGAAATGATTGAGAAGAATGATACATGGGAGTTGGTTAATAGACCATCTGATAAGCCAATAATTGGAGTCAAATGGGTTTATAAAACTAAGCTAAATCTTGACGGTTCAGTTCAGAAGAACAAAGCAAGACTTGTTGCAAAAGGATACTCTCAAAAGCCTGGAATCGACTTTAATGAGACATTTGCACCTGTTGCTAGGCTTGACACTATTAGAACCTTGATTGATTTGGCTGCACAGAGAGGCTAGAAGCTGTTTCAGCTGGATGTGAAGTCAGTATTTTTGAATGGAGTATTGCATGAGGAAGTATATGTTGATCAACCACCAGGATTTGTGATTAAAAACAAAGAAGATGGAGTTTACAAACTTAAGAAGGCTTTGTATGGTCTTAAACAAGCTCCAAGGGCTTGGTATGATGAGATCAATTCCTATTTCACAACTGCAGGATTTCAAAGAAGTCCTAGTGAGGCTACACTATATGTGAAAACTGAAGAAAGTGGAATTCTCATTGTTTCTTTGTATGTAGATGACATTATCTACACTGGAAGTTCAAGGGAATTGATGATGGAATTTAAAATTGAAATGATGAGGCAATATGAAATGACTGACCTTCGTTTGCTTCACCATTTCTTGGGGTTAGGTGTGATACAAGCAGAATCTTACATCTTCTTGCATCAGAAGAAGTATGCAAAGACACTGCTGGATAAGTTTGGTTTCAAGGAATGTAAAGCTGTAGCTACTCCCCTTGCAATGAATGAAAAGCTATCCAAGGAAGATGGGAGTGAACAAGCTGATGAAGGAGTCTATAGACAAATTGTTGGAAGTCTGCTATACTTGACTGCAACAAGACCAGACATTATGTTTGCAGCAAGTCTTCTAGCTAGATTCATGCATGGTCCTACCAGAAAACATATGGGAACTGCCAAGAGAGTACTTAGGTATGTTCAAGGCACAACTGATTATGGTATAGTCTATAAGAAAGGAAAAGAAGCAAGGCTTATTGGCTACTGTGATAGTGATTGGGCAGGGAGTGAAGATGACATGAAAAGTACATCTGGATATGCATTTAATCTTGGATCAGGTGTCTTTTCTTGGGCATCAATCAAGCAAAACAGTGTTGCTCTATCTACGGCTGAGGCAGAATATGTTAGTGCAGTAGAAGCCACTGCACAAGCAATCTAGCTAAGGTTTGTTCTCTCTGACTTTGGTGAAGAACAAGTTGGTGCAACTACAATCTTATGTGACAATACCTCAGCTATTGCTATAACCAAGAATCCTGTGCATCATCATAAGACAAGGCATATCAATAGGAGATTTCATTTTATCCGAGATGCCTTACAGAATGGAGAAATTGATCTACTGTACTGCAAAACAGAAGAGCAAACTGCTGATATTTTTACCAAGGCATTGGCTAAAGATTGTTTTGAGTATTTGAGAAGAAAGCTTGGAGTTATTTCAGCTAAACACTTAGAAGGGAGTGTTGAACTATAAGTGTATTTAGCTGAAATACTTGTTTAGGTCCATTAAGTCTATTTAAGTTGTGTACTTAATTGTGAACCATTGGATCACAGTCCAATGGACAGCTGAGATGTATTCTTAGTTGTAGTAGAATTGTGCCAGGTGTAGCTATCATATAGGATAGGCTAATTGATGGTTAGATTGAGCTGATGTAAGAGAGGAATATTCTTTCCTAACAGTATTATTTGAAATGCACAACTTGTGCGTGAATGAGAATGAGTTTTACAGAACCATTTTTTCGTCTTCTCCAAGCTCTCTGAGCATTCTTGGTGTGTTCATTTTCTTTGAGCTATTGAGCTCCAAACCAACAATCCAAATTACTCAGATAACAGTCTGCATATTCTAACATCAATCAAAGATTTTATGTTAAAAAATCATTATGACATAAACACGTCTGCTTTTTTCCTCTCTTGAAAGTGGAATTTTTGTATGAGAGTTTGAAAGTTGAAGAATAGTTTATAAGCTGGCCTACATTTTAATATTTGACAAACATGAATCTCCTCTTGATGCAAAAGAGACATTCCTTTTCTTTTTTTTTCATGTTCTTCCCATTACAAACTAAAAGTGAGAGTCGATTTTTCTTTTGGGTTAATAAATTTTTTTCATGCAACAACATTATGGTAGAAATTGATCAACAAAGGACCATGGGCATAGGGTTGGAGAAGTTATTGTATGGTACTGGAGTATAGCTACGTGATATAACTTGTACACTTGTTATAATATGGATGTGGACGATAGAGTTTTTGTTTCCACCTTTTAGGGAATGATATCAATAATATCCACTTATATTATAACACACGGACAAATTATACTACATGACCATACTATCGTACTACACTATAATTACTTGTATGATTGAATGTAGCACTAGGTCTAGATTTATTTCCCAATTTTGTTCTAACTTATGTCTGTATTATACCTTCCTCTGGATGACGTCCACAAACTGCAAGAATTCCATTTACATCCCCGAAGAAATCTTGATCGACATCCTACTAAGACTACTAGTAAAATCCCTAGTTCGGTTTATGTGTGTTTGCAAGTCATGGAGCAATTTGATTGAAAGCAGGAGTTTTATAGGCAGACATCTTAATAGGAATGTTAAAAACCATGGCCTCACTTTTCTAGTTGGTCTCGAGTGCACTGAAGTCAAACCCAAAATTCGCCATTCCATTTTCTCTAATGAAACATTTAAGGCAACATGCTTGGACATGAGAAGTTTTGGGCTATATGGTTCAAGTAATGGTTTAATTTGTCTGTCATGTAAAAGTCTGGATTTGGATTGTCCTGTAACCATATGTAACCCATCAATCATGAAATTTGTCCGCCTTCCAGTCACCAACGTTTCTTGCCCTCCCAAATACCAGTATCGTTGTGTTCTTACATTCGGGTTCAACTCCAGGCTCAACGACTACAAAGTAGTAAGGTTGGTAACGTTTATTAGGGGGAAGAAATGCAATGAAGTGGAGGTTTACAGTTTAAGTACAAACTCTTGGAAGAGCATTGGTGTAATTCCTCCTTGGATATATTCCATGGGTTGGCATTCTGGACATGCAGTTTCTAATGGGATAGCATACTGGATTATGGGAGAGGGAGAGGATGAAAGCGTTCATCTCGTGTTGTTTGATACTGGCAGTGAGGTATTTGAACAAGTGTTGCTGCCGGAGGCTATTGTGGAGGGACTTGAAGGCGTTGAGGGAGAAATTCAGGCGTACAAGGAGTCGGTTTGCTTATTGCAATGCGAAAGAAGTGAGCCAGAGCTCCACGTCGGCATATGGGTTCTCCAGGAGAAATGTTTAAATAAGATGCACATGTACACTGTTGTTATTCCTGGAATGTGGCCTATGCCACTGGGCTTTAAAACGAATGATGAACTCCTCGTGAATTATGTTGGAAAGAAAGGTGAAATTTATCTGGCTATTTACAATCTTCAAACCAAGCAGATCAATGAAACCAGAGTTAGGTTGCCCAAGCATTGTTCTCTTGACTCTGATGCTGTGGATACTTATGTTGAAAGTTTACTCTTACTCAAGGGTTGGAGCACCCAAACTTAGAAGAATTTCATGTGTATCTTATGTCCTTTATGCTGTGGAAAGTAATATGGAAAATGTACTATCACCTGTTTTTTTTTTTTTTTTTTTTTTTGGGAGTTTCATTTGAGAAATGTTTTAATTTTATTACAGATATACACTCTTATCATATGCTCCATATGTGCTTTGTTTTTCCTTTTTCTTTCTTGTCATTCCATCTTCACCTTTTTGTGTTCTAACAGCATAAGCAGCGTTTTTTGCTCGATCGCGTAGGCTTCTTCTTACTGATATTTATGCCTTCTTCCAAGTTCCAAGTTTTTACTTCTCCGCATGCAGTTTTGCATCTTTCTTAGGCAGGAGAAAAGTGGGTTTATGGCGGTTAGTTCTACCGTCGTCACTGGCGGTCGAATCCCGGCTTATGACATAATTATGTTCGTTTTGGTATGAGATTTACAGACTGGTTTTCTAAAACTTCAAACGTTGTTTATACGCCGATCCACCACATTTTAATATTTGACAAACAATCCTCTTGCCGGAAAGTTCATTCCTTTTTTCATGCCCTTCCCCTTATGACAAATAAAATTTGAGTCATTGTATTTCCTTTTTTGTTGTGAAATAAAAAGTTCTTTTTTAGGTGATGGGCCAAATGCTCTTACCCATTTGTTTTTTGTTGGATTCTATGAATTGCCCATATGGCTGTGTTTCCTTCCTGACTTTGCCTTCTAACTTATTTACATATGTGCACTTGTTCACGATGGTATCCACAAGACGGAAGAATCCCATCTACATCCCTGAAGAAATCTTGATGGACATCACACTAAGACGACCCTTAAAGTCCCTTGTTCGGTTCATATATGTGTTTATGCAAGTTATGGAGAAATCTGATCAAACGCTCTGAGTTTTATTGGCGAACATCTTAATAGGAATCTTAAAACTCATATGTTCATACTTTTCTAGTTGCCCTCCACTGCCTTAAGAGGCACAAGAAACATTGGCCACACTCTTCTCTCCAATGAAACATTTGAGGTCCGCTAAACTATTATTCACCATCGGAGCCTAAAACCTTATGGAATATAAGGTTCAAGCAATGGCTTGCTTTCTGTCATATGTTGCATTTGAACAGCCCTATATGCATATACAACCCATCACTTGGGAAATATGTGACCCTTCCAATGACCAACATTTCGTGCCGGCCATTATCCGGACATGGCATTACT
This sequence comes from Prunus salicina, assembly GCA_020226455.1. Taxonomy (NCBI): domain Eukaryota; kingdom Viridiplantae; phylum Streptophyta; class Magnoliopsida; order Rosales; family Rosaceae; genus Prunus; species Prunus salicina. The sequence goes on along the minus strand of CM035341.1, from coordinate 26,085,569 downwards.
CTTGCATTCGGGTTCCACCGGGGGTTGATAACTACAAGGTGGCAAGGATGGTGTCATTTGGTAAGGATAAGCTTGTCTCTGAAGTAGAGGTTTGTAGCACAAGATCTTGGAACAGGGTTGATGTCATTCCTCCGCCTATAAAGAGCATGAAGTGGGATTGTGGATATGGAATTTGTAATGGAGTAGCATATTGGACTATGGCAAACCAAAGGGATTATCTTGTGTTGTTTGACGCCAGCAACAAGATATTTCAAGCATTGCTGCCGCCAAAGTGAATTGCCGGTGGAACTGAAGCTGTTGAGGAGTACAAGGAATCAATTTGCTTGTTGCAACTTAATAAGGATGGGAAAGAGGAGCATATTAACATATGTGGGTTGTCCAACAGAAGTCTTTTAAAAAGATATAGAGAAGGTTGTTGCTCCAGGAACGAGACTTACTCTTACCCCATTGGGCTTTAGAATGAGAAATGAACTCCTTCTAGAGCTTCATGAAAAAAACAGTGAAGGTGCCTACTGTGTGGCTACTTGATTTGAAATTTTACTCTTACTCGTGGATTAGAAACGAAGAACTTAGAATTTAGAATTTAGCCTTTTTTTATTTTGGGAGTACTGCATTTGAGAAATGTTTTAATGTTTAAGTTTAATTTATGGCAAATGCACTCTAAATGATGTGCTCCATCTGGGACTTCTTTTTCTTCTTTTTATCACCTTTCACTTCCCTTTGGTCTTCGCATAGCTTAGCTATTGATAGCTAATTATATATGCATTTATGTGTTGTTGCATACAATTTTGTCAAGGTTTATGTACTTCATGTGTTGTTTGTGCTCACTTATACAAATAGCTTTTGCTAAAATCAAAATTGATATTGAATTAAGTATGCATCAATATTGACTTGCTCATTGCAGTGAAGTAAAACATATTATACCAATTATTTTTATAGTAATTAGTAATTGAAAAGGAGAAATAAAAAGCCTATTCTCAAGAAAGAATCAAAAGATTAAGGGCATTTACCACCCTTTCAAAAAAAATTACATTTTGATTCTACAACTCACCCATTTCCAATGTATTTTCAGTTCTAAGGTCCTTACTCGATCAATGATGACAATGGAAAGCTCCATGGCATAACTTCCGGTGCCTTACTTTGCACACCATAATTGATGAACTGAGAAAATCGAGCTAAAATGATTTGTTCATCAGCCATCTGTTAGTGTTATAGTTCCAACACTAACAGATGAATAAGATAAAGTAAATAAGATACTCTCAATCTTCTCCCAAGTCATCAGGGATGGTGACCACCTTCTTTTTATGCTTGTCTGCACTTTCATCTTCACCGTTGTCTGTGTACTTTTGTTTTCTAGGAATTTGTTCCGTATTTAAGAACTCAGAGTTCGACAGAGCTCGATATAAAAGTACAATCTTTGTGAACCAATTATTAGCTGCAAGGTTTTGACCTATGCTAGTTATGCAAATATCATCAAATACAGATCTCACACACTCAGGAACCTCCTGTGGTTTTAAAAATGCACACTGATGAAGCCTTTCCAAACCAGACATTGCCTCACCTTAAGAGAAAAGCAGAATTATATATTTCAGAAAACACAAAAGGCAATTCCTAACTAGTTGCTGCTAATATACACACACAGTTTATACCTTGCAAGCACTCAAAAAATTGCCTCTTTGCATGCTCATTCTCAGGTAGGTAGTACCCATAAGCATAAGTCCATTTCAGCACTGTCCTACACTCAACAATCCACGAAAATGGAAGACAGAGGCAAAACAAAATTTGTCAGCATTTCATGAACAAAATTTGTCAGCATTCCATGGCAAAGCAAATCTAATCTGATCTTATAGATACACTCTGCACTATAATTCCTTTCATATTTTTAAAAGAAAATATATCTTTATATATCTAACAAAAATGATGGTAGTTCACCACCTGCCAGGTATCAGTTATGAACTTGAGCTGAGACTCAGGTCCTCGCTGTATGCCTCTAAGCTTCTCCATCTAAGAAAAAAATAGCCAGGATATCAATAAAGTTAATACAGACTACTTCATACAATTCCATGATAGCTAGGGAAGTAACACCTCTAAATTCAGGCTATTAGTTCACATGAAGGGTTTCCGTACAAACACAACTACACCTCTAAATTCTGAAATCTAAAGGTCCAAAGTGAAAACACAGAAAACCTCATGTTTGTGTTGTTAACCTTAAACTAAACTTAATTTGTAGCATTGGATCTATGAATAAAATAAGTAGAACATTCCATACACCATAACACTCCAAATCTGCCAAAAGTTTTAAATATGGTTCTAGTTCCACAACACAGTAGAAAGATGAGTACTAGGATTACTTATGTTTTGAACACATTTGTTACCATCTACTCCATTGAAGAATGAAGATAGCTAACACATGAACCCATGTCTGTATGTATGTGCGCATGTAGAAATTTTTTTCTGCAAGTACAGATACTTACATTAACAGTTCACATTTGATGCCAATCCGCAAGAACTTTTTGCCTCGACTGCCAAGGAAGAACAAAAAGATTTTAGTGAATAATTAAATGAGAATAGGACATTTGTATAGGTCCATCAAGAGCAACAGTAAGGCTTAGACAAATCCATAAAACAGAAGAACAATGCACAGACAAATACTACAAATTCAGGAGGCTTCCACACTTTTATGTAGTTGACCCAAAAAAAAATTACATAGCCAGGGTACTATAACATTAAGAAAAGAAATGAATGAATTCAAAGCATAGCAGAACAAACAGAGGAAAATTTGAAAAGAGAATTGTGAATACCAACTGATTTCTTGCCCAACATTCATAATAATGAGTGTATCTCTCCAGAGAATGCTTTGCCATTTCTCTTCTTCTCTCAGTTTCATTATACTACAAACCACAATACAAACTCTTATAAACAGAAGAAAAAGAAAACTATGCTTCCGAAAGGCAAAGAAGAAGAACAAATTCTCAGAATGAGCAAAAAGAAACTGTAAAATCCTTACAACTCCCTTTTTATTAGCTGCTTCATAGAGGTTACAAGCATAGAAACCACCTGTCCTCTCACCATGATCTGACCATGCACCAAGGCATAGCCTGCAGGATACATATAATTCCTTTAGAACCAGATAAAACTTAACATTATAAGAGCATAAGCAATAGAAAAGTTTCCTCAAACAATATTTCTATTCTCAATGTGAATGATACAACGCAATCAGTAATCAGATATGTTTTCAAAAAACTATCAATTTCCATGAAGGGCAAAAAAAGCAAGCAGAAAGCATACCAGCAAAATTCAAATTTGCACGGTGGTGTGCACGTCATGGCACCCTTGGTTTTTTCAATAGGTCGCTTACACTTTGGACATGGCTTGGAATTGGCTACTATCCTGAGTGTCATCAACAAAAGTTACCACAGAACAGAAGATGATATATGAAATACCCTCGCTAATAGATGCTCTAATGTAGCCTACCACAAGAAGAACAAAAGAATTATATCCGGGAAACCATAAAGCATGGCAATGGAAAGAAAGATAAAACATCTAGCAACAGATTATGGCAAGAAACAGATTATCATGGGATTAAAATACTATGGATGTTCAGAAAATGGTGGAAAGAAAGGCGAAAAAGTAGTTGTAAAAAATAGTTTGTTTATACAAAATGTTTGGTGTTGCAATTTGCGGAGGGGGAGGGGGGTCAAGGGAAACTTTCTACAGCTAAACAACTAAAGACAGAACGTTAAAGAAACTTGCAATTCCAAGCTCACATTCTTCATATTCAAAACAAGAGATTAAGATGCAAGTTTCTTGTATCTGAGTCGGAAACTAGGTAAAATACAACCCATTTACGTTGGCAATAAAAAGAAACAAAGTAGGAAATTTCGGCAGAAATTAAAGAATTGTATTATAATCTTTTGGTGTAAAAAATGTTGTACATACAATATGAATACTGATCAGCCAGTTAGTCACTAGACTGTCCACCAACTCCAAAAAATCAGAATTTACAAAACTAACTACATGTGTACATAAGTGGGAAGAATAGGACTATGAATGAGACGAGCACCGTAGACACGAGGTGCTGCAACAGGAAAGCAAGGGCGACGGAGGATCACAGGAGCAACAACCACAGGAGCGGGCTGCCAATATCGCACAATTGTCGGGCTAATTCCATACAAGCAGCCTTTAGACATCCCAGCCACAGACCTAAACGTTGCGTTCATCTTGGAGAACACAGCAGCAGTCAACAAACTGTCCGAACCCGCTTGATGAGCTTCACCAGAGCGCTCCACATCAAGAAGCTTGGCCACCCTTGCCAATCCAATTTCACCGCCAAAGAATCCCCGGCAGTAGCGAGCCATGAATTTGACATCATAAATGGTGCCAAAAACTACACCAAGAGCCTTAGCAAACATCACCACTGAATCAGGCAGGGGCTTTTGGGTCAAGAGCTTGAGCAAATAGGCCAGGTCATAAAGGCCATGAAAGCAAACCCAGTCAAATCATGCAACCCTCTGTGGATTCTAAGGACACGCAGAAACCCGAACACAAACTCCGCAACAGAAATCCCAAATTGCCCAAGTCTCGCAAAATCAAGACCGTTCCTTTTGAGTAGAGAAATGGAAGCGACAACATGAGGGTCAGATTTCTCATTGAACCCAGACAAGTGGAATTCCCAAGTTCCCCCAATGTTGCCATGGGCGTCGGACAGAGTGAATCCCAACTGGAGCAATTTGAGGGATTCAACATTGAATTTTACATCTTCGTAACGTTGATCTTCGAGTGCGTCTCGGGGAGTGTCTCGGAGAAAGCCTGGAAATTCGGTATCAAAAGAAATGACGGGGAAGCGGTGCAGGCAGTGATCGAATTGAGACAATTCTTGATGGAAGTTGTGGGCCCAAACTCCTCTGATCTTCATGGCTAGCAGTGTGAGAACAAAGAGCAGAGAGCACAGAGAGCAGAGAGCGAGCACAGAGTAGAGAGCAGAAAGCAGAGAACAACAGAGAGAGAGAGAGAGAGAGAGAGAGAGAGAGAGATGGGTTTGAAATTGAAGGGAAGAGAAGGTATTTAAAGGATTTCATTCCTAACGCTATTAGGATTTCATTCCTAAAGATATTAGGAAACCCGACTACGCTTTAACGCGGTTTAACTTACCGTTGCAAATGCTAACCCTAAGCTGGTTTCAAAAGAAGCATTAATTTACTAAAATACCCCTACTGTGAATTATACCTAGAAAATAAAAGTAAGAAAAAGAACAGCCTGTAATTAACTTGGTTGTTGCAGGTTTCTTTCGCTAGGAACGAAGGAAGCCAGCGTGAGCTCGTCTCCTCCATCATCTTCTTCATCTACTTCATTCCTCCTCCCGCCACTCTCTCTCTCTCTCTCTCTCTCTGTTTTCTTGGACAAAACGACTTCACTTTGACAAGCAAATTACTTTTCGTTTCCAATTCTATGGGCCTTCTTTTTTGTTGGGGTCAATTCTATGGGCTTTTTTTTTGGGCATTATTTCCAACAAATTTTTTTCATAATTTTCGTTCATTATATTTAATTTATCGGGAACAAATCAATCGGAGAATTTAATTTTATAGCCATATAGAATTTAATTCTATAGTTCATTATTCTTTGTTAATTTATGGCGATAAAATAACCTAAATTTAACATTTAATTGATTCATTATTTATTGGTTTATTATTTTCTGAAGTTTCACTTATTTTTTATTTACTTATAGTGTGTTTGTATCACAAATGGCATACGTTAAATTGCTTAGGTACACCTGGATTAAATAAAGGGAGACTTATAAATAAACCCAAAATGCGTACAATATTTATAAAGAAGGACAAAATTAAAGTGGTTGGACAATAATGCCCCTATTCATTTCTAGATTTCCTAGGGGATCCTCTGTTTCTGCTAGCCGGATGAAACTAAAATTTTTCTTCTTTTCATATGTTGCTGCCGTATGGAGTCAAGAGATTTGGCGGCTGTTCTGCTAGATGGATTCTTCACGTGGTCTTCATGCATCCATCATGTTATCTATGTTGTGTAGCTCTTCTTCTCCTAAACTATTCCAGTATGAGTTGTCATTATCTTCTGCTGCAATCTGCTCTGTTATCTGATTATATATTTCATCAAATACTTTTGCTCCTGTATTGCTGATCCTGTATTCATATGTATCATCTGGTCTCCTGGTTATGGATTCTGAATACACCTTGATAAATTTGAACTGGTACAGGAGGGTCAGACGATCATCATTAAATAGCTGTTGCTCGGCTATTATTGCTCCTCTGTACTGTTGAATGTCTTGCTTAGTAGGCATTCCTGTTTGTGCTGATTCTTCTGGACTAAGTAATTCATCAAAAGAAATAATAATCCTATGTTGTGCTAAATCTGGGTAAATGCTATCTGTAAACCATTCTGGAGGTATACTAGTGAAATCTAATTTTATATTTTTCCAGAGAGGCAGATAAAAACTTATAATATCTCTAAATTTTTTGGGGAATGAATCTAAATGCTTACTACTTTCAACATAAAGTTGATCTAGATAACCAAATTTTGCTAAAAATGCTGGAGTAACTATGATTATTTTTTGCTTATGCTCTAAATGCAACTCTCTATATTCAATCATGTTAATCCTCGCTAAGTAAATAGTGTAATGGGAACAGTTTTTGGTAATAATGGTGATGCCAGGATGTGGATTACTTTTTAAATTGAAAAGAAAAGATTGAATGTACAGTTGAAGAGATGTATTTTGCTCATATTCTAATTCAATTATGTGACTCTTAACATCTACTGGTAAAAACTTATACCTTTCTCTAGCTAGAGTTTGAAGAAAATAGGGATTTTTAGATTTTTGCTCAAGAGAAAATTCACTATTATGCTCAAGTAAGTTGGGCTTATTAACCTCTTTTTCTTTTAGATTATGCTCCATTAAGGTGGGCTTATTAGCCTCTTGTAGATTTTGACATCTTATATTAAGGACTCTATAATGCTTTACTATGCAATCGTATTCCTTCTTTTGCTCCAAATACTTTTCCTGCAACAAAGCAAGTTGTTGTTTTGCTATTCTATAATCATAATTATAAGCTACAAATTCTTGCTCAAGGGCTCTAATAAGTCTTTCATGCCCTTTTCTCATGCTTTCAGTATTTGTTCTAATATTCCAAAAGTTATCTAAAAGAACTTTTTGTTTTTCTGCTAATGATGCTTGAGTACGATACCTTAAAGCAGGATTTCTAATTTCTTGTACAGAAATTCCATTATAAAAATAAGTATTTGCTACTGATCGTGCTTGATTACTTATGCTTAATGGATTACCACCTAGTGATGGTGTACCATTATTTTTGCTGCCAGATGATGATGGTCCAAAATATTGCATACCTGTTAATGAATAATGCGAGATAAGATATCTGCTAACGTATTATCCATACCTTTAATATGCTCAAATATTGGTCTAAATCCGTTTCCTGTAATAGAATCAACAAAATTCACCCATCTTCGGGCTGCTTGTTTATTAGTAGTAATTTTATTAAAATGAGAAACAATATTTTGACAATCTGTTCTAATAGTAAATATTTCATTATGTAAAAACAATGAAAATGCTTCAAGAGAATTAATTACTCCTAAAATTTCTAAGTCAGTGGCTGGAAGTCTAGCCTGTACATCATTAAATTTTCCTGATGCATATCTACAAACTTTTTCTTCTGATTTTGGTTCTTCTTTATGTTTCTTTTGATATAAAATTCCTGCCCATCATATTGATGATGCATCTGTTTCAACTATTTTGTAATTATTATCTAATGGTAATGCTAACGGTTTAAGTTGGGTTATATCTTGTTTTATACTTTGAACTAACTTAATATCTTCACTATTAAAATATTTTTGTCCTGTTTTACTCCCGTTTTACTAGTTTTGCTATGCAAAGCTGCAATTTTCCTTCCTAAATCAGGGATAAAATTTCTAGCATAATTTAATAAACCTAAAAATGCTTGTAATTGTTTTTTATCTTCTAACTTATCTGGAAATTCTAATATTTTTTTAGTTATGTGTTCTTGTAATTGTATGGTTCCTAACTTAATATACATACCTAAAAATTCTATATCTTGTTTTTCAAGTTCTACTTTATTTCTACTTATAACTATACCATTATCAATAAATTCTTTCAAAATAATTTCTAAGTGTTTTCTATGTTCATTTTTATTTTTACTATGAACTAATATATCATCTACATATACACTACAGAAATTATCATACTTCTTAAATATTTGATCCATCTTTCTTTGAAAGATCGATGGTGCATTTTTTAATCCAAATGGCATTACAAGCCATTCAAAATGTCCTTCTGGACAGGTAAATGCTGTCCAATGGATTGATTCTTCTGCTAATCTAATCTGCCAAAATCCTGATTTACAATCAAACTTACTAAAGTATTTACTTTCTTGAATTTTATTCATAAGCTCATCTTTATTTGGTAATTTATAACTATCTTCATAAGTATTATCATTTAATCTTCTATAATTATACACTATTCTAGCTTTATCTCTCTTAAGTTCTGAATGTTTTCTAACTACAAAAGCTGCTGATCTGTGTCTAGACTTGGAAGGTCTAATTACTTTTAAGTTTAAAAGTTCTTTTATTTGTTGTTCAAATTCTTGCTTATCTAACAAGTTACAAGGCATATCTGCTGTTTTAATTGTTAAGTCTGGATTGATAATGTCTAATTTTGCTAATATCTTATTCTTATTCCAATGTAATTGGGGATCTTCTCCTATAATCCTAGTTTGTTCAGCTAATTGTAACAATTCTTCTAAATTTTTTGGTCTATCTATTTGCATTATTTCTAAAGGTTCTAAGTTTCCTATAAGTGGATACTCATGATCAAATATTATATCGTCATATTCTAGATTACTTAATTCTTCTAATTCTTCCATGTTATATTTAAAAAAAATTTCTTCTATGTTAACACTATTATAAGACTCTAATATATTACTTTGATCAGTTGTGGTTATACCTTTCTTAAAAAATGTAATGTCTGGAGGTGTATATAAAAATCCTCCTTGTAAACTTTTTAAGAAATTTAATCCTAAGATAAAGGGATACGATCCTACTGGGGATATAAAAGTTAAGGGTAAATTAAATTGCTGTCTTTCTATCCTAATTGGTATATTATTAATACAATGTGTTAAGTATACAGGTCTTGTATCAAACTGTATGATTCTTACTGGTCTAGCTAATTTCTACCTAAATTGTTCTGGTACTAACTCTTCTTTTATTACATTTTTTGTGCTTCCTGTATTTATCATAGCTGTTGTTTGAATTTTATTTTCTTTTGACAATTCTAACTCACAATTAATTGTTATTAATGAACTAGTCTTTTGTTTTTCTATACTAGGGCAATTGTTCTTTTGGGTATTGTTATCTACTTCAACTGTATTTATTTCTATTGATCTATTATTAAAACAAGGTTTACAATAAACTATTGTCTTAGTGTAATATTTTTCTACCACTACTTTCTTACATTGATTACATTCTTGGGGCCATCCTAAATTAACATATTTAAATTCTTCATGCTCTTTTTGTTCTTCAAACATACACATATGTTCATCTAATTCACTATCGGAATTACTAGAGTAATCTAATTCTGATTCTGAGTCTAAGGCATTAACACTATAAATACTTTCATTATCACTTAAATTATCATCTATACTATAGATTGATTCTAAGTCTTCATCATCTTCTAATTGAAATTGCTCAATTAATTGTAATTTTTCCCTAGGTTGTTTTCCTAATTTGGGACACTTAGGTCTAATATGTCCTACTTCACCACAAAGATAACATTTACATGTACTTTTATTAGGTACTTTATATTTTCTAATCCATGGTTTATTTGTTCTTTTCCTAAATTGTCTAGGGATATATTTTCTTCTTCTAAAAGTTTTGGAAGGTTGTATTCTAAAATTTTTATTTTGTTGTTTATAAGGTTTATATTTTCTATAGCTTTTTCTATATGGCTTCTTCTGCCTAAATTTCCTATGACATCCATACTGTTTAGGTAAATCTATATTTTTACAACTCATGTAAAACTGTTTTCTAATTTGTCTTTTTGCTTTTATTTGACTACATTCTGATCGTAATATATCATATACATGTTGTATTCTTGCACCTATGGATACATCTAATTTCCTAGGGTGTTTCTGCCATTCATTCCAAATTCTTTCTCCTATTGGGCCTTTAATTTTTGTCATATAAGTATCTAACAGATTAAGATCATCAATTCTACCTGTTCTTCCTAAATACTTGAAAAAGTCTGAAGTATATTCACTAATGTATTGCAAATCACAAATTTGTAGTTGTTCTAAATTTCTTATGGCTCTAATTTGTTCTTGTTCATTTCTACCATCTAATCTATTATGATCTAAAAACTCGTATTTAATTAATTTAACAAAAGCATCTATATTAAACATTTCTTTTGCTGCTTGATGTTCTATTGGATTTTTAGTTTTCCATGCTTGAAAATAATCAAAAACCATTCCATCTAAAGTATGCTCAAAGTAATCTAACATATCTTTATTATTACTAAAATCTAACTGTTGTTAGAAATGTTAACTCGCAATTGTACGGGCCAATTAGTAGTATAGCAAGACAAGTACGAGGTCGTACCCACGAGGACTGAGAAGCTAATATTAGTTATGTACTTAGATTACCAAATTCAAGAAAGTAGGAAGTTAAGTCTAAAACAGAATTTAAAGCAAGAGTGATTGTAGTTGTTGAACAAATGAAGCAAAACGAAATTGTAAACAAAAGCAAAGTGAGCAAATGTAACAAAGAATGTTTTGTGGGCTGGAAAACAGATTGGGAGACTAGGGCATTCGATTCACCATAACAATTCAATTCTGGGTTATAAGGCGTCAAGTGACAAGTCTAATTCGGATTCAAAGATTGATTCTAGCTAAAGTATGATTAAACTATGATGTCTGGTCCTAACCTTGTGTTCCTAATTCCCTAACTTGATCATTTGTTGTCTAACCTAAATTAAGCATTAGGAACCCATTAAGCATAGAAGAACAATTTAAACAACCAAGCATGTATCTAATCCCTGTTGTCGAATGTCCATACATACTCTTCTTATTCATAGTTCAATTCAAATCAAAGCATGGTGTCTACTCTTGATTCAAACCAATATAGTTAATATGCAAGTTCTAATGGTGATTAATCATCCAAACAAGCAACATAACTGATAAGCATAATGAATAAGAACATGAATCATGAATCAAACTTGAAACTCAAATCTTCAACTTATAAACCCAGAATATTCATGTTAGGTTACATCGAAGCCCTAGTTATGAATTTAGCTACTCCTAATGGAAATGAAACTTAAACAGAATTGAGAAAACATAATGAATGCAATAAGAGTGGAAAAACTCATTTATGAAGTTGCTTGTGGTGTCCAAGGCTTCTCCAAGTGTTTCTCCACGTCTAATGCTGCTCCAAGAGCTTCCTCACATCTAGAGTATGGCAGCTAAAGAAGTGATTTGGGATGAGTTTTGGTGAGTGGTGATGGCAGAGAAAGATGAAATTCGTAGAGAATTGGAAGGGAGGCTTGGTGGAGCTGTTTTGGTGATTTTGGACAGAATGGAGTGTTTAGGGAAGGATGGAAGTGTTAGAGGATGGCTGAATGGATTGTGATATGGTTGAATGAGTGTGAAGCTCTCTATTTATAGAGTGTGAAGCTCCCCTTTGGCTGATCAAGCACATGGCTCAAAAGAGGATCCAAAGCTCCTCCAATCTGATTTGTCTCCCCTTTGGTTGATGCTCAAAAGAGGATCCAAGGCTCCTCCAATCTGATTTGTCTCCCCTTTGGTTGATGCTCAAAAGAGGATCCAAGGCTCCTCCAAGTGGAAACTGCAATCCGCCTGGTGTGTATTTTGATGGGCTCACGGATTAGGCTCAACTTAATCAATTGCTGCATTTGAGTAGTCCATCTTGAAGTTCAGATTCTCATCTTTCCAACCACATATTATTTGGGCCAATCCAAGTTCAGACAAAGAAGTTAAGGCCAAAGTGAATTGCTAACTCAGTCTGCACGTTTTTGCATCACTTTGCATATTTTCCTATCCAAAGCCACCATTGTAACCTAAGGCCCAATGAACTGAATAACAAACCAAAATAGATTAAAAGCACAAGTTTTTCTTTAAGAACGTAAGCAAAACATAAACTATAAGGGTACAAAATGATATACAATTGTGAACTGATCACTAACATTAATACTGCATGTACACATCCTTTTTCCCATCTTTCTATAGTTTTTTCCCAATCCTGTGGGTCTACATGATCTAAATTTAATATATTTCCTGCTAAACTAATTTGTTCAATTCCTTTATAAGGGATTCTATTTTTTCTTATTCCAAATGCTTCTTGTTGAAAAGCACTTCTACCGGTTTCTTCATTATTTTCTCTATATGGTTCATTAGTTTGCCTAAGATTTTGTTGATCTGTCCTACTTGCAGGGGTTACAGATGGTCCAGATGAACTATACTGGTCTTCTACTGGCATGCATTCTACTTCAATTAACATATTTTGAAATTCTTTTTCTCCTAAAATATTTTCTAATCCTATATTTAAAATTAAATCTTTCATTTCATTATCTGATAATCTATGTAATCCTAAATCATAAGTTTTATATTTTTCTATATATTCTTCTTCATCTAAATTATCTATGTCATCTATGAGCTTATCAACTATATTATTATCAAAATTATGCTCAATCATGTTTATTTCTAAGTTATCAAACGCCATATGTATTTCTTCTTCTAATTCACTTTCTAAGTCTTCTATATCATTTATTTGTTTATAATTAGTAAATCTTACTACTGCTTCTCCTATACGATTTTCAAAAATTTGTGCCTTATCAGGTTGTTTATTTTTTGCTATTTGTAAATTAGGTAAAATCCATTCTATTCCTTCTAAAAAACTATTATCTACTGGTTTTGCCTCTATCATATTAACATGTTTACTACCAAAAGTTTGTACTAAATTTTGGAATTCTACATTAAATTTGTAATTAAAACAATCTGAAATTTTTCCTACATACATAAGACTAATACTTAAATTTTTGTACTCACCTTTCATATTATAATTTTTTGTCCTTATGCTAATTTTTATATGTTTACTAAATTCTCTAATATTCATGACATAATTAGGAATACATCCTATGACTGCTAGGTTTGTGCTAAGATCTACTTCTGCTGTAGCTATAGCTGCTTGCTGATGGTTATCCCATCTGTCATCATATATGTATACTAGTGCTTTGGTTCCTACTTGTGCTCTAGTGAGTCCGGCTATTCCTGTCATAATTGTTCCTGTATGAATTTGTTGATAGTGTGATTTTTTAAGATGTTCTATTGCTGTGTTACTAAGTAAATTAAGAGTTACTTCTTTATCTATACAACTTACTTCATGTTGACTAATGCTACTTACAATACTATGCCTATTTTCAAATCTTCCTAATTGATATAAATTATATTTATTTTTCTGTGATTTTTCAAAGCCTTTTCTAAGAAATTCTTGTGCTTCTTGTTCACTAGGGTATATATCTTCTATTCTAACTATTTTTTTCCTTTTCTTCTAAAGAGTTCCATTTACTATTATCAAATGGATTTATTCTACTTTTTCTTCTGTGAGGATTATTTCCTAAGGTTAAGTTTTCTAATTTATCAACTAAGTCTTTAGGTAGTGTGGAAGTGGTATTGTGTACTACTTGATTAATTTCTGTTATTTGTTCTTCTAATTGATCTACTTTTTCGGCTAAATTTAAAATTAATTGGATAATTAAATTATTTTGTCTAATAGGGATATTACTACTTACTACAGATGTTGTAAATTCTGTGAGACCTACTGGTTCCTTATCTAGTTGACCAACTTCTTCTAATGCTTTGATATATTTATTATTAATTTTAGAATATGTCATTAAACTAAAAGTCTATCTATTTTACTATGTAACTTTTCTACTTGTTCAGTTAATGTTTTTTGTACTAACTGTATTTTCTGCACTTCTAATTTTAACTGTTCAATAATTTCTAATGACTGGAGTTCTATTTGTTTTGGTTTACTATCTATAAGATCTATGAGTTCTTTTATTTCTTTCTTGCTAGGGAATCTTTGGATATTCCTATTATTATCTTCTAATTGGGATGTTATATAGTCTAAGTTTTGTCTAATTGTTTTTAAGGAATTTTTCTGAAAATATTCTAGTAACTGTTGAATTATCCTATTATTTTTGTTATGTTCAAATTTTACACTTTCTGCTTGACTAATCAAAAGGTCAATAATACTATTTTGTAAGGGATTACTACTGCTATGTAAAAGGTGTTTATGTTCTTTTTGTGGAAAATAACAAACTAATGTATTATTATCTAGAGTTAATTTTTTCTTTTGTTGTTCACTGATTTCTAAATTGAGGTATTCTATCATAAAATTTATCTAAGTCTACCTTTTTCTTTTAAGATGCCTAAATGGTCCTGAAAAGCTTCTATTGATTCTTTACAGATTTCTAAATGGTATTGGTTTCTTGTTATGCTATTCTGGACTTCTAACTTTCTTCTAGGATAATTATCTACTTCTGGTGATCTTATTAATTCTTCTAAATTCCTAATTTCTTTTTGGTATTCTACTTTCCGTTTTTTTAATTCCTGCAACCTTTCTTTTATTCTAATAGGTGTCCACCAAGGGCCAAACATGCAAAGGGTTTACTGTTTTCTGGTACTTAACAAAATTTTTACAGGTTATAAAACGTTGGTTTTTTATCAGTTGTGTTGATTGACTTCTGTCCTCAAGGTACTTTACTGGTATAACTATATTATTAAGGTGCTAAACTAAAGCTCTGATACCATTTTCGAACGGGGTCTCGGTCAAGGTTTTCTAAAGGCCAAAATAACAACCAGACACCATGCCTAGAACATGGAACTAGAACATGGAACTGCAAAGACGCCAACTAAAGGGCTATGGAGCAGAACTCAGAGGTCCTCTGAACTCAGAGGTTCCCTGACAGACATCCAATTATCGTTATGGCAAATATCAAACATGACCAAGTGCTCAAACACAGTATTGATCGTCAGTTTAGCAAGATAATAACATAATTATAAGCAGCGTTTCCCTGTTTTGGACAAGAAGTCTACTAAGAAAACCAAAAATAAAAGAGTAAAAGACTTACTTAACTTATGTTGCTGGAACTACAGTTATCACCGGGTATTAACAATGGTCGGAGATATTGACAGTGACGGTATTAACAGTGGTCAGAGTAAGGAAATAAGAAAGTATATGAACAAAGGAAATTTTATTGATTGAAGAAGGAGGAAGTACAGAGATTTATTCTTCTCTGGTGTTTTTTCGTCGTCGTTCGTTCGTACTTCTTTCTTCGGAGTTACAAAATATATACACAATTTACACCGACCTCTACCATGGCTAAGGATGAGAAGAAAAGAAGAAGCTAAGGATGAGAAGAAGAGTTCTTCTCTATCTGATACTCTCTCTCTCCGATACTATCTCTCTGAAGTTTCATATGAACTTCACATGTACACTGATGGTAAAACAAAAGATTCCTCTCTACACTAATACAAAATGCACTCTGAAATATGTATAAAGAAACAAAACATTGTATCTGCCACTGTCGTTGCGCAGTAATAAAAGTTGGACATATGCAAAGTCTTCACATGGCTTGCTTGCTTGAAGACAAAATCTTTACATGCTGATGGCGGAGGAAAAGGCTGTAGGACTTGCATGTCTCTAAAGCTAAAGATAATGGGCCTTTTTGCCATTTTGAAAAGTTTTTGGGTGTTTTTGAGAGCTGCTTGTTTCTTTTGAGTTTTTTCCTAAATTTCGCTTAAATAAATATATATATAAGTTTTAAAATTGAAAAAACCATCTCTATGGTGTGGAATTTGGGTGCATGGAAAGTTCAACCTAAGAACAAGCCCAAAAAAGGTGTGTAGAGCTCCATTTAAATCTCCATTTTAATATAATAATAAAAAAGGTTATCCCCAATGGTTGTAGACATGCACAATTATATATGTGATATGAAAAATAGTTTTACGTATCTGAAAACATTCTTATTTGTATGATCTTTTGCAATGCTAACGTGAAACAGAAGTTGGAGCGTTTTAGAACTTCTTGGTGTGAGTTTTTATTATTTCTAAGGTTTGGGATGTTTTGAAATTATGGTAAAATGATAAGGGTATTTTTGGAAGGTATTAAAGGAAAAAAAGAATGGGAATCGACACCCCCCCCCCCCCCCAACCAAGTTGATTTGATTCCTAATCAGTATATATGCTTAATCTATAAGGTTTCAACTTCCACTGTAATTATGTGATAAAGTCTTTTCATGATTACCAATAGCAAACTAGCAGTGGCAGTGTGTAAGTGAAATTTGAACGTACAGAGAAGAGAGCAAAGAGGGAGCATAGAGAAACGGAGAAGATAGTAGAAAGCCGAGAGATGAGAGGTGAGAGCGAGATGGGAGAGGGAGAGTGAGCGAGAGTGGGAGCAAGAGAGAGAGAGAGAGAGAGAGAGAGAGAGAGAGAGAGAGAGAGGTGTTGAGGCCCAAAAAAATCACGAGAAGCCCAAAGACATTTGAAGCCTAATATAACATACAATGTTGGTCATGCGTTAATCCAAGTTGTTTTTTGGGAATTAATTCATTAAATAAATATAGAAATAGTGTGCAAGCCATGCCAAGCCAATAATACATTTTTCATATGTCAATCACCTACCAAACTCACATGAACCCAAGTCATGTGGTTTACGGGGCTTGTACGAGGGATTGTGATAACCCAACCAAAGGGCTATTGCAGTACCAATCAAAAAAACGGTTGTTGCTACAGGACGACGAAATGGATTTTGTAATTTATTAACATTTTCCAAAAAGGGTACTGTTAATAATCCCGCAGGTACTAAAACCATTAAAAGAACACCCAATAACTTATTTGGCACTGTACGAAGTATTTGAAATACCGGAAAGAAATACCACTTAGGCAATATTTCCAAAGGAGTTACCCACAGATCCGCGAGTTCACTAATCATTGATAGTTCTAGAACCGTTAAGCCTACGTTACATGCAATAGTACCTAAAATTACTACTAGAAAAATATATAAAAGATCGTTTAGCCATGCGGGCTCTCCGTAATAATTATGACCCATCCCTTTAGCCAATTTAGCTCTTAACATAGGATCATTCAAGTCAGGTTTTTTTGTTATTAGGATAGGTGAATTATTTTATATCCACCCCCCGAAAGAACTGGACATGATAATTTTTCATCATCCAGCTCGAGCACGAATCAAATGAATTCTAATGGATCCATAAATAAAAAAATAAAAAAAATCGCTATGTTATCCATATCCACTCATAATCCACACATATATGAATGATTTGATGTAAGAAAAAAGATTCCCTTTTTCGAAGTTGCAACAACTACCCATTGCAAGGAATTCAGTTCTTATAGATAAATGCTCAATACCCAAGTAGGCTTACAAAATTGATCATGATCAAATGCTTTATGGGTCATCTTATATCTTGCAATTGGCATTTATCCCCTAAAATATTGAGACTTTTTACATACAAAGCAAAGGATTTACTTGTTACTAATATAGTCTAGCCTCTGTTCTTCGTTAGATCCCTTGTTTCAGTCCGATAGTATCATAAATCGAGTCAATAGTGAGCATAGAGAAGAGAGCAAAGAGGGAGCATGGAGAAATAGGGAACGCTCATCTTCCAAATCAAAAGAAAAATGAGCTCATTGGGATAGTTGGGTTGCTCAATTGAGCAGAAAGCAGAGAGATGAGAGAGAGAGAGAGAGAGAGAGAGAGAGAGAGAGAGAGAAACAGAGTTGTGATATTGAATATTTGAAGCTATTAGGAGAGAATAGAAGCATTTAGGCATTTCCTAAAGCTATTAGGCAATTGATCGGTGCATAATTACATATCTTTTTATACCCTTCTAACTTATGATTTGGTTATGTTTTTGAGTTAAACTTGTACTTTTAATAAAGTTTGTGTATGTTTCAGTGTAATAAGGTTGAGACTCATTACATGCATTTTGAAGACAAATTAGCTCAAAACAGTGTCTGCAGATCATTCAATTTCACGGATTAACCTGTACTTGCTCAAGAAGAACCAGATAATGAGCCATACATCATTGGAAAGATACGGAAGTCTAGTTTCCGTAGCATTTTACGGTTCATGATTCTGAGTCTTCTAGAGGAAGTTATACATGATTTAGTAGATCAAGGTCAAAATTCGGCAGCATCTGCGTTACTGGGCCACAAATGACATTTGAAGGTCTTCCCAATTTTTCCTTGAGTTAGGCTGCATATGCTTGGAAAGATAAGACAAAGGGCTTGAAGATCCATATTTTTCCAGAATTTTATGAATGTATTAACAAGCCCAAAACGAACCCAAAAGAAGAGTGCAATGCATTGTCATGCATAACATATGCATGATGAAATGCACTATCTAGTGGGAATTGTTGGTGAAGTGCACTATCTTGTGGGAAGGTTAGGTGAAGCATATTCAAGTCTTATAATTGAAGTGGGAGCTGCAACACTAAGTTTAAAGAAAGAAAAATTGTTTTCAAATGTAATGGTGTGTTAGGTGAAGTTGATGAAGTGAGTGGAAAGCAATATTTAATTTAGATTTTCAACTTCCTTAGGCCTATAAATAGTGAGGTTTCCCAAGCTTGTAAACACACCCCAAGGGGGGGAGCTCTCAAACATTTCTCTAGAGCTCCCCTCCTTTCTCTCCCTCAAATATCTTAGTTTTCCTTTCTAGTTCTCAATTCTCGTTTTCCTTTTGCTTCTTAGTTGTAATTTATTTTTTGTAATGTAAATTCTTTTCTTTAGTATTCAAGTTTGAGTAGTTTCCAAGTTTCAATTATGATTTTTGTTCTTATTCATTATGCTTATAAGTTAATATGCTAGTTTGAATGATTGATCACCATTAAGGCTTGCATGTTAGCTATCTTGGTTTGAATTAAGAGTAGACACCATGCTTTAATTCGAATTGAACTATGAATAGGAAGAGTATGTATGGACATTCGACAACAGGGATTAGATACATACTTGGTTGTTTAAAATGTTCTTCTATGCTTAATGGGTTCCTAATGCTTAATTTAGGTTAGACAACAAATGATCAAGTTAGGGAATTAGGAACACAAGGTTAGGACCAGACACCATGGCTTAATCGTACTTTAACTAGAATCAATCCGTTAATCTAAATTGAACTTGGGAACTTATTCGCTTGAGTTAATTTCTTTTCCTTATTTCTTATCTTATTCATTTCCTTTTTTTTTTCATTTCTGTTTTGTACAGGGAATTGAATTAAATCAATCTATCATCAATCCTCGTGGGATCAACCTCGCACTTACATATGCTAAACTACCAACGGCTCGTGCACTTGCGAGTATCACAAGTTGAGGATGCAGCTGAATCTATTTTGGTGCAGCTGAATCGACGCAACAGCAATACGATTTTGAAATATGACCGTTGCAAGAGCCTCACAGCTTAAACGTAGTCGCAGTTGATTTTTCAAGCATCGAAACCAAATTTTATGTAAATTGACTAAACTACCCCTCACTATATTTTAAGCTAGAAAAAGAAAAATTCTTAGCAGAAAATGAAAGAGAAAAAGAAACTATAATTAATTTGCATATGAATTTTGCTTTCATCCTCTAATTTTCATGACTACCAATAGCAATAGTAGTGTGTAAGTGAAATTCGAACGCATAGAGAAGAGAGCAAAGAGGGAGCACAGAGAAACAATGAACGCTCGTCTTCCAAATCAAAAGAAAATGGGCTCGTTGGGATAGTTCGGTTACTCAAGAGAGCAGAGAGCAGAGAGATGAGAGGTGAGAGCGAGGGCAAGAGAGAGAGAAATTTGTGATATTGAATATTTGAAGCTATTAGGAGAGAAGAGAAGCATTTAGGCGTTTCCTAAAGCTATTAGGAAATAAGGTTTTGAAATATGACCGTTGCAAGAGCCTCATGGCTTAAACGCGGTCGTAGTTGCGTTTTCACGCATCGAAACCAAAGTGTATGTAAAATTAACTAAACTACCCCTCACCTATATTTTAAGCAGAAAAGAAAACCCAAAAAAGAAAAAGAAAAAGAAAAAGAACCTGTAATTAATTTGCAAATGAATTTTGTTTTTTTTTTTTTCCCTCTAAGCAGCTAAGTGAGGTCAACGTGCTTGTCTCATCCATGATTTTCATCCATAGCAAATCGAAAAAGCTAGTGAAAACTCATTTCTCTCTCTCTTCACACAAATGGGTTTTGCACCTTTCTTTTAAACTTTGGGTTTTGTAGAGACTAAGTAAATGGTCAACATAAACTGATGGGTCGAGTTGGAATTATTTTCCAATACATTCTTTTTCCTAATTGTTATTTATTGTTTTATTATAAATAAAAACAAAAATACATACGAACTGAGGAATTTAATTTGATGATCATATTAGGGACTAATCCTTCATTTTATAAAACTTGATTATACATTTCATTAGTATTCCATACTCTAATAACAAAATTTTTATTTTTATTTTAAAAGGACATAATACTATTTCTAACCTGTCAAAATTTCAGTATTCCATAATATATCATTCTTCTTTTAATTTACGGTAATAAAATAGCCTAAATTTAACATTTAATTCATTCATTATATCTTGGTTTATAAGTTTTTAAGTAAAACTTATGAATTTTTTATAGGATTTTCATCATAAAGGTTTCCGAAATTGTTACTTTTCGTCATTGAGGTTTTATTTTGACATGATTGGTCCGTAAGGTTGCTCTTTGTACATCAAGTTGGCCCATGTCGGAAACTTCCGTCAATTTTTTTTTTGTTACCCTAAAAAAATTTCAAATCTCTAATATACAGCAAAACTTGTCAATTCGTTGTGAATTAGAACTTTAAAGATTAAATTATCTTGTGCTAATTTTAGTTGCCAATAGTTCATCCGACTGGACTAGGGAGCAAAACTCTCGAATCCAATGTGGTTCGATACGAAGTCAATGACAATGGGCTTTCAAGACCTCTAATCACAAAGAGCGCGAGATTGGACCGAGGGTACAGGGTCATGAGCGTGTGGATCAGTTCGACCCACTAAACATGGGCAAACTGTTTTGTTGTGGATGTATATTTCAAAAACATTTAAATGGGAGGTGGGATCAGCAGTTGGAAGGGTGAGTATGACTTTTCAGGAATCTGGAGGAAAGGAAAAAAATTACTGCGATTCAGACACACAGCAATGGTGACGACGAGAAGACAGGCGGCCTCTGCAACTCCGGACCCGAAAACGCCCCAAAATGCTCCGAATCCCAACCCAAATACCCGAAACCCTCGAACACCATTTTCCACCACGGCCATCATCTCCGCCTCCGTCAAATCTGTGAAGTCCCATCCCAACACACTCCTTTTGATGACATTTATACATACGTGTGCTTTGTGTTTAATTTTTTTCGGAAATTTTTTGGTAGGTCTTATTGCATGATTGGTGGCTGGTAAAGGCAAAAGGAAAGGGCTTGGCTGTTGGAGGTCTTTCTTCTAGAGAGTAATTTCTTTCTTTCATACTTCACTCTATTATTTTAGATTTTGCTTTGAGAATTCTCTGGTTCTTTAGGAATCTTTAGAGTTTAAGGAAACTGAACAAAACCCAGAAATTAATTGGAAGATTTTCTGGTTTTTAGTGTGAAGAGCTTAAAGAAAAAGCTCTTCAGTTTATGCATGGACGTTTATTCCATCTTCTGCTTTGGTGGGTGAGAGTAAATTTCTTTAGTAAAAGGGGAAGTGTCCTACTTTGCTCCCAAAACAGCTTGAATTGTTTTGAAAATTTGCCTTCTCCTGCAATTGATGGCTATATTTCTCTTTGTTTAATTAGCTTATTTTTGGGTTTATGTCCTCTTGGTCTATGGATTAGTTGGAAGCATTGACAGGGATTTTATGAAATAAGTTGTGATGTGTGTCTCTGACCAGTTACCATTCCTTTTTCCTTTTTGTATTGTGAACAGGTGATAAGAAATATTAGTAATTGGAGACAGAAACTAGTTTTTCCAATTCCAAAACCAGCTCTAATTAGAGAGATTCTTTCTTGCTGTTTGTGACCCTTGTTTATCACACAGAGAACGAAAGCTTACTTCATTGATCAGCCATTGCTTTTTACTTGATTGATCTGTGACATCTCTAGCACTCTCTATAGAGTTTTGGCATTGGATTTGTGCATGAATATTGACTTAGTACATCTCTGTCACTCAAGTTACTGTGTACAATTTTCTGTTTTGAGATTAATGTCTGAAGATGTTAATAACATTTTCTTTTCTTTTTTTTCTTAGGACAGTGGACTAGGAGTAAGAGTTTTTAGCTCAGCAGAAATTTCCAAGAGACACACGGCCACTGTTCTTGAGACAGCAGATGGGATCATGGTTACAGTTACTGGCTTCTTAGATAGGTCTCGCACGCATCAAAATGGCCTTCCCCCAGAGGTATGTAATTCCCTTTTGTGTGCTTACCTCTTACAGCTTGACTTAAGAAAACTGAGCCTAAACCCTAAATGCAAGGGGATTGACAAAGATAGAAAATGGCCTATTATAACTAGATACTGTCATTGATTAAAGGATTACTATGTCCTAATTAATCGTCACTCCTATTTGATAAAAATAAATAATGAAAAGTTCATTACTGCTGTATGAATGATTTGAAACTTCTGAATATTTGTACTTTTTGGGAACTGCTAATCTGTCAGCTATACAATCACTTTCTGCTTGGATTTCCATTTAACTGGGAGGAGTACGGTGCTGTTGATTTGGGTGAAGATTCTACTGACATAGGTGCTTCATTGAGGAAATCAGCTTCTCAAAAGTTCAACCCTTCAAGAAACAACGAAAGGAATTCCTTACCATTTTCTTTAGATGATCTCTCAGCGACAAAGGGACGTGATATATTAATGTTAAGTTATGGAGACTCTGATTATCGTTCACTAGTGAAGAACATTTTCAGTGATATACTGGGAACATCCAAGGACAATGCTTTTGGGCATACCGGTTCATCAATCAATTTAAATGTGGGAAATAGTTGTCCGTTTGAAAATGTAGATTCTGGAACAACTAAAACTCCAACAAAGCATAAGAAGGTTATTGTTCAAGATGACAAAAACGTGATCACGGAAACCAGTCGGGTAGGGGTTTCCACAAGAAGCATGACTAGGAGTGTTTCCACACGCAGCATGACTACAAGGAAGATTTCCACAAGAAGCATCACCAGAAGAAAGTTGTAGCCCACCAGCTTTTCCGTCAGAGCCTACGGGAACTAAATCAGAGGGGCCAAAAACAGTAAGTGCTGAAAATTTGAGTCATGCTGCCACATCTTCTGGTGAGGGTATAGGGGCTGAAGTCAGAATATGAAGTGCAAGGCTGAGGAATTTTGAAAATATCTGCAGGGCACATCTCTAAATTACAACTGTAACTTTTTGGAGTAGGTTCTTATTTTGATGGGTTTTGATCATTGGAAGAATGCTACACTTACTGAAATCATATGTACAAATCAAATTCAAAAGCACTGTAGTATCCTTGGTTTCAGGGTACCAAGCAACATGCATATTTTCCTGCAATATCAACACTTATATAAGTCTGTCTCTGACCAGGAAAAAAACAGTTCATAATTCAATCAAATAAACTCTTAAAATTCTCTCTTAATATTTTTTTCCACCAATTGATTATGCGTACTCAAAGCATTCATCAAACTCGAATTATTCTGAAATTAATTAAATTATCATAATTTGAATATATATGTGCCCCACACGCTCTGCACGTGATATTCTGAACCGCGAATTGGATGGAATCTGAAAAATCTAACCACAAGTACTACATATGCCATTTTCATATAGTTTAAATCCTTTATTTACTCGGAAAAATGTCCGGAGACTGAATTATCAATCATGAAATAGGTGAGGGGGAAAACAATTGTTTCCTTAGTAAGAAATATTCAAAACCCTCGACCAGAATCAATGACAATCTTAATAGAAGAACATGCACCCAAGAGTGTCCAAGTCATCAAGAAAAAAAGAATTTGACATTCAGCAACGGGAACAAAAGAAGCAAAACCAACAAAGATAGAGCTCATATATCATTTTGTTCACTTCTTTTTTTTTCTTTTTTCAGTAAAATATAAAAGCCCATTAACTGAGAGATCATTTCCTACAGTCAATTTGGAAACTGAATTTAAAAAGAATTATGCTTCTCCATCTAGAAAGTATTTTACAAGAAATTACAGGTTCGCCTGCCCCCGGATTTGTGGCACTCTATTTCCTGGCTTACACAGGCACCCGTCGGCCACGGTATCGGTCAAAGAACTGCGAATCAGAGAGAAATCAATCAATTACTTGCACTAAGAATAAGTGTACAGATAAAGCTCATATTCAGGCAAGAATAAACATTATAGAGACTAGATCCTCCATTCTTTGAACTTGTGGTTATGCAAGTAGGTGCCACCTGAACTTAGGACATACTATAAGGTGCTACCACCATGGCACAGAGTAGACTGCACAGTACCAGGGAAAACTTAATTTGGACACGAAACTGTGGACTTCGCTTATCCTGACCAGACAGGAAGTTCAAGCATTTTGGACATACTGGGTCTTCAGTACACTTTCTAAGAGAGAGAATGTCCACTATCATGAAAAACTTGCCTCTCTCGCAAGGTAATATAAACCAATGATGGAACTAAACCAAGTCATTCTCCAAGAGAACAGATACATTTGAAACAAATTACAAGATGAATGTCCCCACCAAGGTAATATAACCTACCCTGATGATCATTATCCAACTAAACAAAACACAATTCAGACACAACTCATGTTCAAATACTAAGGAACTTGACAAATAAATCCTATTTTTTTCTATTACAAAGACAAAAGGTTCACATTTCAAAATTTTTTTTGTTTTAATTAACTTTAAAAACAACATGTCTTAATTTCACCTTTATAATACTGTATGTATTTTTATTTCACCAACTCAAATACCAAAAACATAGAAGAAATAACAACAATTTACACAAACTTGTTTTAAGAAAAAAAGAGTGAAAAATAATAGCTTTAATCTAAGGAAAAAAAAAAGTTGCACCCAGAAGCTTCTACGACATGCACACAAACTTGGAAAACTGTTCTTTTTCTCATTTTGAATAGAAAAATAATAAACCGTGGATATTAAAGTTCTTATTTTTTATTTTTTTTAAAACAACGTGCCCCAATTTTTTTCAAATATTTTCACTATGTCTAATGCCCTAAACAGTTAGGATTACCCAAATCTTTGTACAAAAATTTTAGAATTACTTAGAAAAAGATTACTATAAATTGGATTTATTTGTCTGTTGTGAGAAATAATTAGAACGTATTTGGATATCCAAAGAAAAAGTCCCCATATTTCAATCAAAAATTAATTCCAGATACACATGAAACCCACTATATACAGCACAATCCCAAATTACCCACTCACATTCCTAGAAAGGGATTCTGGTTAACAAAAACAGAGTTAAAATCATGATTACCAAAAATATATCATATCATGTCCCACAGTCTACCCCAGTCTATCTATGTAGATACACACATCCATACGCATGGATGTGTGTGTGTGTGTGTGTGTGTGTTTATGTGCAAACAGAGCTCAAATTGCATTACCTATCAGTTAGTTTACAATATCTCTTATTGAACAATGGCTCCTGATTCCTATATGTTTTTCATCATGCTTTACAATAATCAACTATCTTTTATAGACATAAAAATGGCTAGACTGACTCCCATGCAAAATCCAAACATAAATCATGTTATGAAAATAAACAAGAAACCAGGACTCCCAATTGTCTGAAATGGTATTCATGATTGTGCAAGTCAAGAAGATATTGCATAAAAACTAATCCACTATTATGAACAAATAATATCGAAATAAACATACCGATCTAATATATGGTTGTTGAAATAGCCAACCAAGAACTGGAATCTTCTGAAGAAAAACTGCCAGTGTTGGCCAGAAGCCGCTGCACAACATACTCCATCAGCAATTTTATATAAGCAAAAAAAATTTATTACTATGAATCACAGTAAAAATCCTATAGACCTGAAGAGTACAATGAACCCATATCCCTCCAAAAGCATGCCCACAATAGGCCATCCTATGATCACACAGAAGAAGCCAAGACTAAAAGAGATTGTTCCCTGTAATTAACGAACAAAACCAGGTTAAAATGAAAAGTTAGAATACATGCATGGAAAAAGTCGTGCAGAAATGGCGAGAAACATTAATGATTACAAACCTTATAATTTTGACGTTTCATGAAGAATTGCATCGTGGGCTTAAATCCAATGGTTAAAGTCACTCCTGAGAAGAAGAGGATCTGATTAAGTACCACAAACAAATGAGGAGTGTTAAAACAGGTATCATGTACAAGAATAAATAAAACAAAAAAAAAAACAAAAAAATTGCAAACACAGCAAAAAACACGTAACTTGAAAAGAGATTACATATAATTATTAAAGTTACTTACATTTCCCATTGCAAGTAGTCCCTTGTCGAAGAAGAAAACGATTCCCAGGCATGAGAAAAATATGCCAAATCCTGTCAATCCTAGTCCAATCTCTGTTTCATTTCAAAATTGCACAATTTAGAGGTCACACCAATTTACATTTGAAACAAGATCTCAATTGGCACCTTCAGTATTACTATACCAAATTATTATTCCAGTTTTAAAGAATTAATTAGTATTAACAATAACAAGTTGTTCACATAAACAAAATTATGTATACGTATATTAAACAAAGTACTCAAAAGCATCCAAAAATAACAAAAGATTATATATGAATGTATCAAACCAAGTAATTAAAAGCATCCAAAACTCTTGGAATATTATGACAAAGTAAAGATAGAAAAAATTACTCACTTTTCCGATCATTCATCTCGAAGGAAACCATTTTCCCTGACGATTCACTGCAGACCACAACACCAAAAATTAGCATCGGAAAAAGAAATTAATATATCAAGTAAATGAATCGGATTGAAGAAAAAGCGAAAGGTAACTGAAATTAGGGCTTCAATTGAGGAATTTAGGATTGTAGAAGAAAAATTATGCGGCAACACTACCTTGAATAAACCTGAGGCAAGCAAACACGAGTTGACGACGAAGATATTACAAGAACCTGTAGAAGAGAGATTGCGATCAGTTTACCGAATTAGAATGAGCAGACAGCGAATCTAGGGCTCCAATTGGATTCCGAGAGAAAGACAAGAAGAGAAAATGAAAATCGAGCCCTAATTCTTCATTTTCTTTTCTTTTCCTTGGGTTTCTCGGCCACAAACGGATTTAATAGCGTCGAGGCTTACAGAGAGAGAGAGAGAGAGAGAGAAACTGTGAGACTGATGCAGAGAGACTGAGAAGGTTGGAGCGGAAATGGTTTGTTAAGAGAGAGAGAGAGGTGACGGGCGCGTGATGGGCGCGTATATGTTTGTTTTTCTGCAACTTCAAAACAAAGGAAAGGAAGAGGTTAAGAAATGTGAAGTCAGTGCGTGGCGTATTTTAGTTGAACAAGCAATTTTCCGCTAAAATGCGCAAACACTAAGTCAATGGGGCTCAATTCAATTCTATTGGTTAGACAACATCACCATTTTTAAAATTTTTTTTTTAATGAAATAGGTGGGCAAAAACCCCAAAGACAACATCACCACTTGAACCTTCCTCTCTGTTTTCCTTTTTTTTTTTTTTTGAGAAATTCTAGGATTGTATTCATAATTCAGCCAAAAAAGTCATTAGCCACATGGGCTAAAACAAACTAGCCACAAAGGGCAATTACAATAACGGAGTGGTCGAACAACAAAATTAAGACAATCTGGTGCGCCTCCACTAACGATCACGCAGGATTGAATAAACTCTGGCATAGGCATCCCCACTAAAATTGCAAACTCAGAATAATCAAAAATAGACAAAGCTTGAAAAAACCAAGCCATAACAATACAAATAAAACTCTCACAAATGAGAGATAAAAAGCTCTCACAAAGGAGAGGTGAAAAGCTCTCACAAAAGGAGAGGTGAAAACTCACAAAGAACCTACAGAGTCTTTGTGACTTATTCCGAACATAAATAAACTGCAAAAAATATGGTGGAAGAGATCCGACGCCGAAACACAGAAGGAGATCCGACGTCAAAACGCAGGTGGAGATCCAACGCTGAGACGCAATCGACTATGATGGTTGGAGAAAAATAATAACAAATCACAATCGCCTATGAGAGAAAACCATTTGTCTCTGGAGAAGAGAGGGAGGAAGAGAAAGAGGGGAGGGGAGAGGAAAGGAAGAACAAGGGCTTCCTCCCCCCTCAAAATGAAAACGGCTCCAAACAACAAAAAAATAATAAATTTGGTGACACGTTGTTTGATATGTCGAAATCCCTGAATTTATAGCCAGATTTCAATTTGTCCCAAAATTTTCTTTTAGAACAATTTTGTAGCTAATTTTCGATTTGCTCCTAAACTCTTTTTTTTTAATTTTTTATGATACGAAAATAAAAAGTTACAAATAAAAGCCTCTAAGACAGGAAAGCCCAAAGAGCTCAAAATAAGAAGATGAAGCCTATGCTCCCACAACCTAGAAAAGTCATTCCATGATGGAAGTGTCATAAATGGACAATGGCCTATATGAAGGTCTGCATTAGGGGCACTATAAAATTTCCCTCTATTCAGTATGCAAAATGAATTTGGCCAAAAATAGGCTGCAGGTGCAAATTTTGGTACAATCACATTCTTAGAAATTATTAGTAGACGATTTTCAAATAATTTATTGAGCAAATATGTAACAGCCGGGCTGCTTGAAATTGATTCACAACAGTAAGTGCACAAGATGCTTTCTTGCTAACTATTTTCCCAGCATAAATACACAACGTAGATATTAGAAGTAATAGCTATTTTTACAATGTACTTTTATTGTTCATTACAGCCAACAGTGTAATTCTTAAGTGGTTACTAAAATTGACTCGCAATAATAAATACCCTACATGATTTCTACATGGCTTTTTTCGCGGTATACCATTATTGTTCATCATCATCACCAGCGCCTCTGAAAGATGATATCTGCAAGGGAAATGGGAAAATTATTAGGAAAATAATTACAGATAATCAAGTCGATGCTTAAAAGTTAAAATTGTGGATAAGCTGGTGGGGATCAACACCTTTGAGCTAGCGGGATAAGGGTGAGGTCTATAAGGCATCCAAGATTTCCCCGTCCAGCCCAGATAGGTCAAGATTCTGTCATAAAAAAATTAGCAGCGAAACCAACACCATCAAGAACTCAACACCATAAAAATAGCAAGAAATCAACATCAAGTGGTAAGGAGTCCTAGAAAACTTTTCTTTCAATTTCTTGCTTTCTTGCTTCACAAGGTTCAAACCAACGGCAACTGCATTTAAGCTAATCCATATAAATGGAATCTACAATTCTTTGAGATACTTCTAAAGTTTATGCTACCAAACAGACCCATAAAATGTGGGACCAATAATTATGGAATTGGTGACCCATATAGCTCCGACTCTCTGCAAGTCAATTGTTGAGTTATTTCTGATTACTAAGTGGGTGGAGCTAACATTTTAGAAAAAGTTTTTTCATAACTAATCAATATCAAAGATTCATCATGATATTTGCACAAAATTAAATGAATTTGCAAAGAGACTTATGATGCGTACCAAACCCAAAGCTTCTGCGACTCTTCTTTGGCTTTCTTCACTACAAATGCCAACAAGCATGCTCATTAGAAATTGCCTCTGATTCAATTTCAAGTGTTTCGCCAAGCCTCGAGCCACCATCTCCATCTCTGGCTGCAGAATAAATACAAAACCATCAAGAATCACAACTCAGTACTACTAACAACAGTAGTATGAAAGCCTCTCAGTTTCTGATGTTGCGTATGTAAATATTATAGGAACCAAAGCAGGCCAAATAAAAAATATTCCATCACATGCATCGAGACACTTGCATAGATTCATTTGAAAACCTCTAATACCAGACCATAAATGACAGTCTTGAAGATCATGCTATACATGGAAAATGGAGCAGAACATAATTTTTACCAATAATATGTAAAACAATTGTAGCTCTGTGAATATACATACAAGAAGAAACGTTTTTCAATTCAATAACCAAGATACATATAGGAAACGGTAAACTACAATGTGTCTGCCTAAACTTTAAAATGTGCCATATTGGTTCCAAATTTTCAATTTGTTCTTAGCAAGGACAAAAATCTAATCAGTTTGAAAAAATTAAAATAATTGGCCATATGTCCAGCACATGAGCACTTAACCATGGACAAATTGGTCGTTCTCTACTCTTCCCTACCCTCTTATCCATTCCCTACTATCCTGTCACTTGTAAATGCCTCCCATCAGTTTTAGCCCCAATGCATGTCTGCCAACGCTCTGGACAATGTGACTGCTAAGGCTTTATATTGATCACAAAAGCTTGTATTTCCAGAAGCCACTTTTGGAGTGGGGAAAACGAGGTGCCGACCGTAATACAGAGGTTCCTGACCTGACTAAAAATCAGGGTGCCTCACAGGACCCATATTAAGGGCAAGCACCCATGTGCACGGTTCTTTTCATTTACAACTTGATCACTGCTTGACTTAGCCTCGTTCTGAGGTAGAAGGTTTACTTGAGAAGGTGTCAGCTGAGGTAAATGCCTACTTGACTATTGAATACATGAGACATTCCAAGATTGCATAAACGAAGGATGTCTAAGACTCTTATGCAATAGGGCAGAAGTCTCGCTTTGAGCTAGAAGCACGTGCTTCGGTATGCCTTGGAGCATTTCACCAAACAGCGGGATGAGAAAGGCTATTTTACTCCGCCTTGCCTCATCACATGCTTGGTTAGAGAAAGAGGCTTTGCGAATGATCAGAGAAGGGGCAGATAGAGGAATGAGTCAGAGGGTAAGGATGGGTAGAGAATGACCACTTTGTCCTTAGGTGGTCATGTGCTGGGTACATAATCAAAATTTACACACCAATATAGTATGCTTTTAGAGTTTAGGATTTAAAAACTATGAGTAAATTCCGAAAATTTAAAAAAGGAATGCAAATATCAAGATATGGTTATTATTCACGAATAAACAAAGCACATACAGAGGACTCCTCGGGAGGAAATATCCGCAAAATAAGGCATATCTTTGACAATTCCAGTACTGCTTCTGCATGTTTACCTTGCATTACCAAAGCCTGCAATCAAACAATTAAGAAATACAACCATTTAAAAATTCAAAGAACGTGATAAAGTGTTTTCAGAAAGGTAAAGAAAGGATATTTTCCAGCAGAGCCATAAAAGAATATACTTGAAAATACAAAATGGAGTATAAATCGAACTTATAGGTCCCAAATTCAATCCCACCACCAAAGTAACATATGCCTTAAATTATTCTCTAGAAAACTCCCAGGAATTCAAAACTCATAGAATCCAATAAACCAAAAAATTAAAACTTCCAGGACTCCAATTAAACTGACATGTTAAAGTCTAAATTGTTTTTAGGTCAACATTTCTGACAAAGTGATGAATTTTTGTCAGAAATGTTTACCTAAAAAATTTAGGCTTCTACACTATTAAGTTAAAGTCATATGTTAATTTAGTTCCAAAGCCTGCAGACCATAACTAAGCAACAAAGATACGAGGCAGCAGGCCAACAAAACTAGTGTACTGGAGAATTCGAAACATACAATATAGCCTGAAAAAAAAAAACTATCCCTAAATTCTGAAGCCAACGACCTAAAGAGCAAAGAGATCTAGAGTTCCCTAAAGCAATTATATTTCAAGTAATCTTCTTTATTCTCTCAGAATTATTCACAAAATATTGTCCAAGAGTTTTCTATTTACTTTTAGTTTTTTGGAGAATATGATGTCAAAATAACTGCCTGTGCCACAAGAGGCACTTAATTGTTGTCAAGTCTGTGCAAGCATGTGACATGGCCATAGTCAAAAGAACAAGAGTGAAAAAATTACCCACGCCTGCAAAAAGCGTGAACGTGTACGTGCAGCAACGGCCGCAGACACAATTCTTGCAGCACGAATGTTGTCAAGCCCAATATTCTCAGCAAGCCCAGCAACAAATTGACAAACATCTTCGCCGTCAATCTGAACATAAGTAGAGCGACTTGGGGCCCTGCCACACTATAAATGTTGAAACACCAGGAGAAAGCAAAGCACCCAAATAAAAAACGGTTGTATAAACTATTAGAATGTTAATGTATTGCATCCAAGAATCACACCTGCTGCAAGTATTTAAGACAAAGTCAACAGACACACGGTAGAATGAATCTCGTGTATTTGTTGTATCAAAGGTGACCCGTACTCTAGATGCCCTGCATATTTGACGTAACTGCTCACCCACTCAGACAAAGAAGTATACAATGTATTATGAAAGATCAGTTAATGCAGCACAAAATTGTAATTAAAATTTACAAAGAAAGAAATTGTGGTAATAATTCAAATTTCATATAATAAGAATGTTTTCCCAGCTGTAACGAATCAATGATATAACAAATATTCCAAATAAAAAGTTTAACATCTTACTGAAATTCACAAACATTACATCAACCAAACATGCTGATCAAAATCTCTCAGGCACATAACCTTTTAAAAGATACTACACATTGATTCTTTCAACATCCACCACGCTTCATATGCTTAATCATTTAAAGGAAGAAGCACCTTTTGATGAAACCTTCAAAAACCCATAAAAGGGCCTTGGTTAACCAAAATGTCAGACAAAAGAAATTTAAGATGGGAAGTTTAAAATCATAAATAAGCAAGTAAAAAACTATAAAAATTAGTGTTTTTAGAATATTAAAATAATAAATATAAGGAAGAAAAAAATCCAATTGGCACATATTTACTTATGGGGAAAATGTTTGAAGACTGTTTCTGAGGTTTAAATAAGCAAGGTGTATGATAAACCTGATGCCAACATGACGTCTTAATTCCCATATATCAACAAGGTTTTCACATACAGACAATAATACAGTAAAATCTTAAAAACCATAACGTTCATGTATAGCAATATAGTAACAATCTGCATAATCCTTAGCTACTATAAACATCCAGTCTCTCATGGTGCAAGGGCTACTACCCTCCTCTTTTATTAGCTACACAATAAATGCATCTAATATCGTATCTGTCTGTATAAAAACATGCTTTCAAACAATTAAAGTCACTAACACTAAGATTGATATTACGTTACACTTTTTCTAAGACTTATCATTTATAAACCATCAAGAAAAGTACCCTAACCTGAATTTTAGCTACATATACATCTCATGTATGTGCGTACAAAGTGTGTGAACATACAAAAAAATGTATGTTTAAGCAACTAACTATGTATTTATCAACAATCATAGTTCACAAGGAAAAAATAAAAGGGAAAAAACTTTGTAGGAATTTTGTCATTCATGAGACTGCAAATGTTATAAAAGTAATGCACAATCAACTCGATACATAAAAGCACTGACATGAATAATATCATCCTCCACAATGTCCTTTCCGCTCATTCTATTGTCCGTGATCACTGGAAATCAAGAGGATGAGTTGCGAATTAAAGATGTAAAGTGGGATAAAAAAAATAGCTACAAAACTCTGAGAAATGTGTGACTTTTACCTACAACAAAAGCAAACCCACCAACAAAATTAAGTCAGAACCTAAACTTCTTATGTAGAATTCGAATGATAACAGACTCAGAAATGTTAAGATATGATTCTAATGTGATTTTAGTAAATGCAGTAATATATGATTTTATATGAAAATGAGAACTGAAAGATAAAGCGCCAACAAACAGACCTCTAACCAATCTATCTGCTTCGCTTTGATAATAATCCTTATCCACCACCGAACTCTGCTGCGGCATGGAGCTTGGCCACCAACTCGGCAGCTTTTTTTTCTCCCAAACCCGAACCCGGCTATTCAAAAGCCTCCCCAAACCATCCACCGTTCTCTTCGGCATCGACAGAGGATTGTCCAACATCCCAAAACTCTTCTTTTTCCTCACATCAACTCTATCCTTCTCTACCCTCCCCACCACAACCTCTTTTCCCCCAAGACTCCTATCCCTCCTCACCACCGTCCCCTCCCTCCCATACCCGGACCGACCCCCAAACCCTAACCTCACCAACCCAACCAAAACCCTAAACCCCAAAACGACGGCGAAGGTCATAACCACCAAATTTCCGACGAAACGCAGCGTGGAAGGGCGACAGGAGACGATGACGCGATTATCGGCGTCGACAGAGACGAGGGTCCGAAGGTCTTGGAGGGCGTCGGAGGCGGAGGAGAGGAATTGTTGGAGGCTATAGTTGGAGGTGTGGTAGAGGTACTGGAGGTCGAAGGTGGCTTGGAGCGTATCAGGGCGCGATGGCGAAGAAGAAGGGTAGAAGTAGGGTTTTGTGGTGGTGGTGGTTATGGTGGTGGTTGGGCGGCTAGGGTTTCGGTTGCCGCGAGTTCTGCGACTGCGATTGGGAGGGCGAGGCATGGAGCAAGAGAAGGAGGAGGATTTGGGAGAGCATGGGTTTGTGGAGATGCAGAAATGGTGGAGGTGGACGTAGGAGTTCATATCATGTAGCCAAAGATTTTGTGTGGGGCTGGAGCTCACTCTCATTCTCACTCACTTTTCTGAGAAAGTTGTGTAGTTTATCTTTTTAGCTTTTACTTGGTTCTGTTTTTTACTTTTTGGCTGTGCTGCTGAGACAAGCTCGTCCCCTCTTGCACCTTGCTTGAAAAGAACAGTTGCCGTAGAATTTTTTTTTTCTTGGGAAATGCTCAACTACTCTCCTTAAAGTTCTCATCAAAATTTCATCCATGAGATTGGTTAAGTTAGATAGAGCCGATGTCCTCCTATTCTATACCCGAGTTTGAATTCATCTTCTTATAATTTAGATTAGTTTAAAGAAGAATTTCACTTCTATAAATAAAATAAGAAAAAGTTTATCATCATAATTTCAGTGCAAAACTAGTACTACATGATAGGTATTGAAATTTGAACCGTTAAACCGAATTTTCGTTTTTCAGTCCATAAACTAAATTGCTATCAATCGAATCAGTCACGATTCAAGATATCCCAAACTGTTGGTTCATATAATCGAACTAACCAATTTGTGTGCGAAATTTTGCAAAATATGCGCCCTAGGGAACTCTAACCCTTGATATGGGGTTCAAATGAGGTTATCTTACCACTCGACTACTTGGCTTTGATAAATTAAGTCTAATATAGTTGAATACAAATACATTTTCAATTGGATGACCCATCCTGACCCTATCAAGCCTAAAAGGTCCGACCTCTGTGGGTGAGCTTAGGCTGAGGCATTGAAACCTAAGCCCGATGCGGCTTAGGTTGAGGATTGTTTTGTGGACCTAAACCCACCCATAATTATGAAATTAAGTGGCTTCTATATGTCAATGGGGTCTAGTAGTTCAACATGGTAGCCATACCAAAATGCTTTTAAGAAAACACCTGAGAGATCAAGATGCATAAAATAGTGTATTGGATAATCCAGAGAAAATTCCTAATCCAACAGTTTTTGATTCATTCAAAATTACTTTATAATTCAACTCAAGTGTAGAGCTTGTTAAACCAGAGCTAGATCATTATTTGGAAGAGTATCTCTTACCCAGGACTCTTAGTTTTGATATATTGACATGGTAGAGGAGATGACATCAAATGCTCTTGTGCAACAAAGTAAGAAAGCATGTGAAATAGACTTCCGAAACAAAATCCATCCATCTGCCTGACATTCTGAGCATTACTTCCCCATTGTTCGTGTGCTGTAAGGACCTAACCGGAATCTCCAAAACACAACCAAGGCACCTCCATATCACCATATTCTCACTCCAAGAAACATCACCTGGTTTGAGTTTATGGCCCTTGAAACCACAAGAACTCACTCACATCCAAAGACATTTTAACGTTCCTTGTTGTGGACGTTATACGACCACATAAGATTCACAATCCTAGTTAGATGTTGGTGGCCTAAAATGAGGGTCAACCATCACGATATTTGATTTCTTAAAACAAACCAAAAATTGATGTATTACCTAAACAAACCAAAAATGGGACTCCTCAATTTTAAAGAGCCAAGTTATTTCCTATAATAAAACAATAAAACATGTCTCAGATTCCACTAGAAAAAGAAAAAGAAAAAAATTCAAACACGTTTGATTGCAATAAGAATGAGGTGTTCCTTACCAAAACAAAATCTAAGTCTGTATAAAATAAAATAAAAATACAAAAATTGCGATTGGGGGTGAAATATCTATGTGGTCCAACGTAAAGAATACAAAAGAACGCTAATACAAATCACATTGGTAGATAAAGTGCAGGAAGGAAGGAACTAAATCACTGTGGACATGTTGCTTATCTCTCTATCCAAATCTTCTGCAGCCAAAAAACTGGGATCACTCAAAGGCATGTATACTCCGAATTCGTTTATATAAATTGCTTTACACAACTTAGGGAAACCCTGTGACACGGGAAAGGGATCCCCGAAAACAGTAGAAAAGTATTTCTTCTCAGATTAATTTATTGAATGTTTGAGGAACCTTGCTTATCTCTTGTATTGTTTAATTCCTGCCAAAAGAATTCCTTCAAAGAAAAAATAAACCAACCTGCAACAACAACAATAAGCAAAAAACAGAGCCTGATTATGTACAGAAAAAACCCAGTTATGCCAGTTTCAGGTTGACATTTTATGACCAAAAGGAACGTTCTTTTCCGACCGACCAAATAATGTGGATGTCTCATAAGACACTAATTGCACAGTGTAGCCTTTCCAAGATCTATAGGCCTACTAATTGGTTACTGGATGTGACAGCTATTTTAATTGCTGCAAATTGTAAGAAAGACTATTCCAATTTAATTGTTGTTCAACATGGCGTCGGTAATTTTTTCGCTCAACATGGTTAAATAGATTATGCAGCAGATGCATGTAGCAAACAATAAATAGTTAAAGAACAACAACATACTCCAATTAACTTTAGGTGGGTAAAAGCGGCTGTCTTTCATCAGGTCCCACTCGGTGACTAGCCTGGAAAAGGTAAAGTTATAAGAAAAGAGTGAGAAAAAAATATATATATATATATATATATTTAAAAGGAAAAAAGTTATTTGCAAATCTAAACCTCTTCATTTGCCCCTGCTGCTATATTGATAAAGGAATCCTTTGACCTAAATCAAGAAAAGCATCTACATTAGTAACCATCATGAAGAAAAAGAAACAAATTATTTTTCCATGAATTTCTCCTTCATAATAACAACTAGCCTCTCCCAACGGCCCCAGACCCCAAAACTCATACTGGAGGCTCCATGTTTCCTTTTCTTTTTTCTTGATCTATTTATTGTGAGGTATAAGTGGTGATGAAGGGGTCGACATGTTTGGGCTTTAGCCCTCCTTAGCACCAAAAAAAAAAACGGGGGTAGACTTGAAAGAGTGGCACCAAATTTCAAATATCAAATTTCCTTCTAGAGAATCAATTGTTCAAAGCAGGAATCAGAACTCTAGGTCTGCCTCAAATATTACATTATTACTGTAGAAATGACCAAGTATCAAAAGTACATACTATAAAAATGGCGAAGTATCAAAAGTAAAAAAGTTCTTCAAAACGTTAATTCCTTGGTGACCTATTCTTGTTAGGCCTAACAATATCAATGGTTTAGTGCTTGACTAGGTGTTTCTGTCAAGCATACAACAGGAACACAGTAACATGTACAAGCAAGTGGGTACGCATCTGAACAAGGAGGTTTAACACCCAACTAATGCTGCCATTCCACACCACTATCCTATATGACCGAAATGAGCAAAAAGAATGAGCAGATACCTGTGTTTATCATCGACATCTATCATTTCTAGCTTCCCATTTTGTTCCTCTTCTTTGACTTTCGAAATGGGAGAAAAGAACTAAATAGAAAATGGAAACAAACAAAGGTCACCCAACAAAGTAATCAGAAGAACAAGAAGAAAAAGAAAGAAAGCTCTTTTTAATTACACATTTTCTTGTTTTGAAACTCTCTCATTCTCTTTATTAACTAATGAAAAAAAAAGAAGTTAATTTATTAGGTTACCTGGTGCATCGAGATGAAGACAATAGAAATTCCTAAAACAAAGTTCATAGTCAATTTATGACCAAACAGCAAAGCAGATGCTATGCCTGTGAAGATAGTGGCCACTGTAGACGAGTACTTCTTTAGAATCGTATCTGAAAATATTGAATAACATCTTCAATGAAGAGTGACAAGAAAAATGAAATTTAACAAAAAAGTGATGGTTAATGAAAGCAGAAGCTGAATAAAAGAATCTTGCTCTCATTCCTAGTAGCAATCCCTTTATTACAGCAAACGTGTCCATACACAAATTGGCATGACACCTACACCTGAAGATGCTATTGCGGAAAACTAACCTGCATATTTGAAGAAAAAAGAGGACAGAATTCCTTGTGCTGCATTGTTAGCTATCAGAAACATTGTAGCTCTTGAATGACCGTGAAGGATATCAAAGCTACTTGGGCCTGGAACATTCATACAACATGAGGT
Organism: Prunus salicina; assembly: GCA_020226455.1. Lineage (NCBI taxonomy): Eukaryota > Viridiplantae > Streptophyta > Magnoliopsida > Rosales > Rosaceae > Prunus > Prunus salicina. The sequence goes on along the minus strand of CM035341.1, from coordinate 26,046,959 downwards.
TAGACTCGAAACACCCATTTACAACAATAAATTTCCCAAGTTTCCATCATAAAATACCAGTGCAAAAGCGCAATGAAGAAGTTTATTCGTGAAATGGCCCTCCTACACCATTCAACTATATTAAACAATAATTATATTCCAAAACTAAATTGATCGGGAAAATATAACTAACAATATGACTTCCTTGCATAAGTACAAGTGCTACTAGAGTCAATAAATTTGAATCTGACCATTGAATATTGCTTTCAGTTAGTTCTCAGTAGCTGGAGGTAACAGTGATAGCATTTTTTATTCTTTGTGAGGAATGGGAAGTATAGTGAACTAGAGTCTACAAATTATCTTAATGTTCTCTAATTAGGGTTTAAATGCATACTGTCCCCTTGGAAGGAAATTTGGAGAATAAAAACCCCCAAAGTGGTGGCATTTGTTGAGAAGACTTGGTGGATAATTTTATTCAGAGAGTAAGGGCATGTAAATGGATGATATAAGTGTACGGAAGCATACAAAAGCGAAGTTCATCTTTTTCTAAGAAAAACCCTTTAGATTGGAAAAGGTGAGGAGGTGTCTTCTCTGTTTCGGGTTAATTGTTTCTTCCAGGTGCCAAGATCAGTTACTGCTTTGATCTCAGGATGACAGCAGATTTTTGAAAGCATCTAATAAAGAGATTTCGTGAATAGACCCTTTAATTTTTACTTTAGAACTTGCGGTTAAATAGAAAATTAAAACAAACAGCTACCAAAGCCAGTGGGCCATCTTAAATAGCTGAAGGATTATGTTTAGGGAATAGGTGGCATTCTGAGCTATGAAAGTCCCTTTCATTGCTTTTCGATTTTATACTTGCTTTATGCTCTCAAATTGTTGCGTACTACTACTGTACATGGGACTTTCTTTCAGACTTTTTTATTCATCAAAATAAATAAATAAACTGATTTCTCTGCAAGAACAAATAAACAAAGTGTAGTTCATACCTTTGACAATGGCCATTACCAATATTCCTAGAAAGTTGAATATAGCACCATATCCATATAAAAATAAGTTCTGCACAGCCAAAAGATAACTTCAAATGAAGAAGATAAATTGATGACTTATATTTCTCAGTTTTCAATAGCTGTCCAAACATGAATTTAACAAAGTATAAACAATGAGAAAATTGAGATAAAAGCTGCTAAGATATGTTTATGAAGCTCTAGGTTCACACTGAGGCAATTGATCTTAGATGAGGGCATGCATAGAAACCAAAACGAGTGGAAAAGGGTATCTCCTTCCACCTTATCGCCGACATCTCAGCGATACGTTGCCAGCTTGTCAATAAGCTTCAACATCAGTGAAATACCGGAACTTTGAGGCAAAAGGCCTTATTTTCCTTAGAAATTTTGCCAATATTCCAACTTTCTTGGTATAACCTAAGCTACCAAGAGATTATATGGCATGCTCATCATTTGCAAATTCCAGTCCAGGCCCAACCATATCCATAAACCAACCAGTAAATTTAAGAGAAACAGAATAGATAGCTCCACCCAACATAAAATCATAAAACAGTAATCAAGATCCAAATTGGTACTAGATCACTGACTGCAAGTACATAAGCAAATGGCCATTTGCTACCTTTAGAAAACCAATTCCTCAGCATCCTTTAATAATAACACCAGTTACTTTCATGAGAAAATTATAAAATCCTATATCTCACCTGGAGGTATATACTTGTGTCATATTGGCTCTTCAGAGCATACTCATTGTAAACAGAGGCCAAGGATGGAACTGTTACCTGTAAAATGAATCTAAGATAAGTCAACATGATGATATAGTTATTAACCTAAAGGCGCATGTTAAACAGCATGACATTCACTAGTAAAAACAACAAAATATCATAAATCACTTACAAAGATCAATGTGTATACATACGCGCCTGTTGAAACTGGAAGACCTAAAGCAGTGGAACCCTCTGGTAAAGATCGCAACTGATTTACGCTAATCCCGATGAGCAACAAAGCAAGGGCTTCCCACTGTATCAAAGTAATATCAGTTTGATACCATATAACAAAGCATAGCATCAAAAGGATTATGTTCAAATAAGTTCATCCAAAGTTCTACAAGTGACTACTCCCCCCTCCCCCACCTAGTAGGAACCAGAAAAGAACATACATGTACAAGTACATACATGTACAAGTACATACATGTACAAGTAGTAAAAGTTCCTTCTTTTTCTGGCTCAAAAGACTAAGAAACTAGGATACTAACCTGAATTATTGAAAATCGGCGTTTCATTATCATTTTCAATAAAACAGCAATCACCAACACCTGCATGTCCATCAAACTCCAGAAATTTAACAACTGATTAATTTAAGACAAGAATATATCAAATTTGTTAAAACGAACAGCCAAATTTCTACAGGTGAAACTAAGTGAAACAAAAACTATCTTAGCATATCTTTTCAAGCCCGATAAATATGAATGGCAAGCAACTCCTGTGGAACCAACACCAGTGTGCAGGGTATTTTTTTCATTGAGGTCACCATGTCAGACATCTCATGCCACACTAACACTGGGTTTGGTGTCCATGAAACATTTTTTAATTGCTCTAGTAAAATTGAAGACAGAAGGCATGAAAACAATAGTTTCAAGAGGCTAGAATAATGCATTTTTATGAGACTGATTGTAGGAAGATTGTAAATGCATAATGCAGAAGCTTCCCCCCAAGAGGACCTATTTCAGAAAGAGTCCTACCACTGAGCACTGGGAAAAATATCTTCCTTGCCAGATGTATTCAACCAGCTCAAAATGAAGATGTGGGAACCATAGGCGTGGAAGGACCAAAGAAGGGTTACTCAAACAGGTTTGTTACGAAAGTGATACACTAAAATACCCTAAATATTTTACATGAAAGACCAACACATTGCCTCAGAAAATAAGCTATTGTACTAAAATCATAAATCTCATTTCAGCTAGCCACAACATTGCAATATATGTATTTGTTTTTTATAGTACATATATTTTTTGCATATATCACAAATTCTCGCAGTTAACCATATATATATATAGAGGGAGAGACAGAGAACTTATTAAGAGGGATCCCTATAGATAAATTCCAAAAGGGCTTGTGTATATAGACAAATAAGAAACCAGTGAACATGAAAGCTAGAAGTCTTTGGAATTGCAGGGTGTTGGCAGTTTTTTGGGTTGAGCAGAATAGAAAGATTTTTTTGGATTACTCAGGAGTAGGTATGGATATGCGACTTTGGGATCAAGTAAGTTTCTGGTCTGCCCTTTGGACTTCGTATAGTTCAGGGACTCTTCCTTGCTACGGCTCTTATAAGTTAAGTATGAAGTGAGAAATTAAGTCCTACCAAGTTGTTAATATCTCTTGGTTTCTCTAAAAAGATGTTTTGTTTCAAAATAAGGTTTGAAAACAATGTGCGCATACCATCTTCATGCATTGAAGATATATGTACATAAGTAATAAATTGAAGCCTATTTGTTGATTTTAAGTATGCTTTAATTTATTGAGTAGTAAGTCCAGATAATATTGATGCGCCTAACACATAGAGGAATTGGTGACAGTCTTCAACTGTATCACAATCCCTTAGGGTATCCAGGCTATTAGGTTATGTTTATGTTTATTTAAAATAAGTGAGAATATTGTTGTTAAGAGGTTTAAGATAGTAGGCATTCCGGGGCAAAAGCAAGGCTAAGCAAGTCATGAAATGATCGTTAACATCACTAAGATACCAATAATAAATATTATGAAATTAATAGTACCTTCAAATTGCTGAGCATCTTCACGGTTGCAGGATTGAAATATAGCTGCAAAATAAATAAGGTTATGTTATGAACAGTAATCAATTGACAAAGCTCTGCAAAATCGATGAATAGGAAACGTCCAATGAATATCAGGATAAACTTTGGATGACCTAGTAGCATTACATGTAAAAATTCCCATAAAGCCTAAGCAATAGCAAATTCTGGTAGCTCATACTATTCAAAAGAATTACAAGGTATAAATAATCTGGTAGCTCGCACTCCCTCCTAGGCAACTAAGCAGTTGCAGTATGAATATATCATGTCGCACACAAAGTGTGGTGTAGTGCATGGACACATATCTCTATCCAAGAATTTTGTTTTGTGCGACCCTTTTTAGAATATTACTTAGACCTTAACACCGCAAAAGCCACTTTTTATAAGTAGACCTGCAAGATTCAATACATCCTTTCAGAAGGGCTCAAAAACTACATGAGGGAGAATCCATAGAGCTAAAAACCTTGGTCATATCACAACTTCTCTATAGGAATAGCATGAGTCCCATCAATCATACTAAAATTTGAAAAGTTCAAATTTAATCATATATGCCACCCGAACACAGAGATGAATGCTAAGAGGATCTACGAAATTACTTTACCTGCATAGTGAACTTTAAATAGTTGTTAATAGCATAAAGAAATGCTGGAACAGCAAGAAGCACATTGTTCCTAGCCGCCTGCGAAAAGAGAAGAATAATCTTATTGGATCACAAACGACCGTGTTTCCCTTCTAAATATATAAACTCTAAAGTGTCAGCAAGCTTACGAGCAAAACAAGATACTGAAAAGGAAATGAAAAGGAAAAAAAAGACTAAAGGATCACATATTGCTTCCTAATAAGCAACCATGCAGAACAAACTAAAGGAGGGCCCAACTTCCATTTGTTATGATATCATGAACAGACATAAACGTTATGAAAACAAGAGCTTAGAAAAAGCAACAACTGTAATGTCAGTGGAAAGACAACCTGCACGAATGTTGAAATTGAGAGAAGAGGCTTCTCCCCAACTTTCTGATTCCTAGCCTGCAGAATTAAAGAAAACGTCAATAAGAACAAAAACAAATTAAGCCCATTACAAATAAAAGAATCATAAGTACTTCACAAAACACCCACAATATAATCTAGAAAGCGAGCGTTATTACCAACTATCATTCATCTCTTTCCCTCCACACCAGATGTCTCTTTTCATATACAATTTTACCCCTAAATTTTAAACTTACCGAAAAAAAAAAAAAAAAAAATGTGTATGCAAGTTTGTCCTTTTGGCATAATTAATTTCACTATCTTCAATACGAGGGAGCTCCCAAGTTCTCAACCATGCATAAAAAGGGCACTCAACCAAGTAACTGCGCCTCACATGGCATTAAGGTAATTTCTAGCCTCATCTCAGAACCTAAGCACACCATACAGTACAGGAGTTGATGCCTTTGACAGCACAGTATAAAATTTTGAGTAAACTTCATATTGGACCTTAATCCAGTTTGAACCAAAACCCAGAGAAGATGCTGGAACTTAACAGCACTGGGGAATAACTGTAACTTAATCTGAAATCTTCTTTCTCTTGGAGAATTAGATTTTACTAATAAAACACCTCATATTTCTTTTTAATAAAAGTGGAAATCAAAAGGCATGAATATTGTCGTGCATATTTGAGTAAGGGAGAGGAAAAAGATGTTGACAATACCTGCAACAGTAGCATGACAACAGCAAATAGAACCTTTGCAGCCTCTGTCAAAAAGTTTACACTAATTGGGCTAAATTCGAATTTTCCATCGACCTTGGACATATAAACCAGAATAGGCTGGTAGAGAAAGTAAAAAAATAGCCATGTCAGGTGAAAAAAAAAAATTGGGATGAAGAACTGCACAAAAAATTTATAGCATCAACTTGCAGCTTACTTCATAGATCCTTATCAAGATTGCACAAAGTAAAAAGAAATATTCAAAAGGACTTTCTGAAACAGTTGTTAGTGCTATTGCTTCTACAATATGATCAATCAACTTGATTCCAATCTTTATATGCTTTCTAACATGTTTGATATTTAAACTATCTTCATAGCCCAAAACAAAGAAATGAAATTGATAAGTTAAATCAGATCAAATTCAACGAAAGTTACAGGAGTTTCTGAGGGCGGGAATGGTAAAGATAATGGAAGTAACAACAGCAGTAACAGATACCGCATTTGCAACAGTAATAACAACAATGATGACATTGGGAGCGACTTTGGTAGTTGAGAAAACATGCTCAACCTTGTTAAATCATGCAGAAAATATTGGAAAACTGAATTATCAAATACATGTTTAAAATTCCAGATTTCAAATATAATAAACTTCACTACTTGAATTTGAATACTTTCTCTTGTAATAAAAAATTTGATTACTATGAAAGATAAGGAAAAAGTCCATATATGAAAGCAAACCTGTAAACCGACTAGCATACAATCACCAACGACCAAGAGGACATTGAGAACACGTTGCTTGGACGATAACCTGCTCTTGTGGCGGTCATATGCCCTCGAGAAAGCTTTAGTATTCGGGGAAACCAACTTTGAATGGCATACACTGCATTCTATCATCCCGTTCTTCATCAATTTGTCCCGCCGTCACACTCGACAGAACAATCAAAATCTACAGAAATAAAATAATAAAATAATCCACAATTTATAACTACATCCAATAATTACATGCCCTCTTAAAAACTAATAAACATTCTTGGTGAATTATTAGTATGCCTAATCTAAACACAATCATTGAGAACGAATTATACGTGACAAGATTAAACTCTCAAAATGCACACTTCAGACCATCCAAATAGATTCGCCTTCGAATCCCCAAGAAGACCATATTATTAAACCATCTTCATATATTCCCAATTTCATTTCTTTTTCCTACGCCACTTTCTTAGCAACCAAATAGAAGGCAAATGGGAGCTCAATTCGATCAAATACCTCAGCAAACTCATCTACCAGTCGAAAATCAGTATAACTGAAGCAGATCTTGCCTCTAGAACAACCAAAATCATATAAAAACTTCAAAAACCAGCTAAGATCCTCGTAAAAACCCTAAAAGAAATCAAATTCAACTAAAGATAATACAAACGCAGACAGGGCTCAGATCTTGTCAATTCAAAATTTGAGCTGAAAAATATATATACAAAAAATGAGGTTTAACTAACCGAATTATAGATACGACGGGACCTAAATTGCCTCCGAACAAAGCATTGATCTGAGGCTTCAATTGGCTTCGCCTGCCAGATCCACACTCACCGGAGCTCAATCAATTCCACCTCTCTCTCTCTCTCTCCCCAAAACTGATTGATTGAAGCACAAACACGGAAACAGAGAAGGAAAACTTGGGAATTTAAGAAGCCGAGAATGCGAGAATGCGAGAATTCGAATTCTAAATCCTCGTTTTTCTGCTTTGATGAGAATTCGAGTTCCCAAAGATGCGAGGAATATGCAGAGAGATAAATTATGTGGGCATGTTTAACGAAAGAGCTTCTTTAACTTTCTCCCTCGTCTGGAAATATTTTTGTTTTATTTTTTTTTGTTTTATTTATTTTTTTTTTTGCTTTGAGTTTACACAACACGGTCTTTGTGCGCTGGCCTGTCACCGATTGGAGCATGCAAACAGTGACAGACCAATGAGGTTTCAGATTTGGGTGGAAAAATGGAAAGTCAACGTCGGTGACGAACTGGGATTGTTAGGTCGTTTACTGCTCTTAAATTATTATTATTATTATTTTTTTTTTCGTGTGTTTATTTTTTTGGTGTGTTTTTCGGGTTAGATGTTTCTTTCGCTTGAATTTGTTGTACTTTTAAAGTAAGCTTTGTTTTGCATCATCATCATGTGAAAAAGAAAAATAAAAATTGGAGCTTTTGAGTTTTGATTTGAATCGTGATTGGAGTCAAAGCAGCAAGTGCTACGTGTACTTACGAGTGAAAAGTTGAAAGGTATGTGAACTTGACGCTTGGTAAGTAAAGCCAGTTCAATTTCTACCACTTTAGGGTATGGTTTATATGAAGCATCAATCCATATCACATATTATCCAAACGAGAAGGGTTTAGCAATTCTTTAAGAATGCCAGTTTCATTCTTGCAATGCACTTGATATTCAAGCTTTAATCCCAAATTTAGGTCTTTGATTGAACTTCAGAGTTCAAATTTCGAATTTAAATTACCCGAAACTTAGAAGTTATGGCTACTCACCCATTTTTAGTGTAATCGTGTTATAATTATTTTTTTATGTTCAAATGCATTTTGTCAATATAGTTTATATTTAATTTTATTGTCATACACCAATGAGCTCTTTGTTTAAATCATTTTATCCAAATGGACCCTAGGTTCACTTTGGATAAAGAGATTTTAACAAGTTTGTTTTTGCTCTCTAAAAAAAAGAGAGAAAGTAAAGTTTGTTTATGTTTTAACAACCACCTTAAATTGGTTAGAAAAACTAACTACCAAATAGAACATAATTGAATGATTAGATACATTGTAATATTGAATCTATTTCGAGGAATGATTTCAAATTTAGGAATATAGTTAAAATTATACAATTGAATTTTTTTTACTAGATTATTAACAATACCAAATACTTACGTGTATTAAGAAAGGAACATACACATAGGTTTCAAATTATTCATTGTATCTAGTCATTATAAATACAAAATCTTATCTGTATTAGGGTTTTAAAATCTAAAATGGATTCGGATCTTCTGCTTGGATTCTCTTTACCATGATTACTCCTACTTTTCAATTATGGTTCTTTTTTTCTTTTTTAATTATGAGAAAATTGGATTTTGTTCCAAAGATGATGTGTCAACTTAAAGACCCTTGAATTAAATTTTAATGAGATGACATATAAAGTCAAGTAGATTATGACAGAGAAAATTCAAACAGAGGATCCGAATTCATTTCGGATAATGTGTATCTAGTTAACTAATTTATTGTAATTCCTATAAAAGAAAAACTAATATACTTTTTTTAGTCAAAATTCAAATCATTACATTCCAATCAGTCGATTTTGTTTGACATCACTTGGCACACTACATAATTTGAATTTTATGATTTTGTCCTATTCTTCCCTTGCAAATACAAATTTTTATGTACTTCTAACCTTATTTTTAAGCAATGTAATAATAAACATTAACCTAAATAAAATAGTTTGTACAAATCATGTACCATAGATTAACACAACAATAACACACAGCAAAGGATATAGGTCCAGCCTTATGAAGTCGAATATATAGGTTGATACTACAGAAAAAACGATTTTTAACAGGTTGAGTTAGTGTTCACTCAGTAAAAAAAGAACCACGACCACGGTTTGAGTTACTTATGACTTCATCTTTCTTTCTTTCTTTCTTTTATCATAGAGTTACTTATGACTTTAAGGTTTTTTTAATTTTATTTTTGTAGAAGCAATTGGAAAGGGGATTTACACAAATATTTATTGGATGCCTGGGGGTTTCGAACCTCTGCCCACATGTCTGGGGTTTTAGACAATATTTGGGTGCTTTCTTGGATGATTTTTACGTATGTATTAGGTGACTTTCCAATTTTTAATTTTGTGCGCTTTTAAAAAAAATTCTGATATTGAATCATGAAATATTTAATAAATAAATTCCAATTCCAATTTAGTCCGATATAGTCTTGTATCAAACAACTGTTGAATTGCATCGTAGGATGGTGTTCATTGACATTAACAAAAACTTCAGGTCTCTTGTGAATATGAGTAGGGCTAGCAATGGGTCATGTCGTGTCAGGATAATAAAAGTGTCAAGAATGCTCAACCCAAACCCGATCCATTTAATAAACGTGTTGGGTTAGGTTCAAGTCATGTTTAATCGAGGATTCTTAGGCCATGAGATCATGGTGTAAAAGTTCATAAATTTTTTTAGATGAAAATAACATTGAAAAATTAAACGATAGCACTCCAATCCTAATCAACTAATCAAATACAACACCATAATCAGTTAATTAAAACACAAAACCCTAATCAATTAATGAAATCACAAGACTATCAAATATTAAAAAATAGAAATAATCAACTAATGAAAACACAAAGCCCTAATCAATTAATCAAAACATCCTTAATGAAATTGTAAACAAAACGAGACGAGAAAAATTAGATAACGGGAGGATATTAGAAGTTACAATGCAAAAATACAGGTAATTCATCAATTTTATACATATTTTATGACAAACAATATTAGAAAACACAAGCCAATTATGCATACATATTGACAAAAAAAATCCTAGAAAAACAGAGGGCCTGTATGGTATCTTGCTTGGATCCAATTAAACTAAAAAACATATTTTAAGTCCAAAATCCAAAAACCTTGTTTGCTAGACCCATTTTTTAAAACTTAAAATGACAGGACCCGACTCAAATTCCACTTTGAAATCTAAGCCAAACCTTGTGTGTGTCCGACACCTGGCAGATGCCGGGCACAAATGACCGAATTGCCCATCTAACTAGGAATCAAATTTACTTCAAGTTTGACTTCATCATAAAATTCAGCAAAATCTCCCCTGTAAAAGCTCGTTTCCCAAAAAATTTCACCTGTAGAACTAGCAGTTTATAAACTCAACTGTTCAGCATGCATCAAATTTACATTTAGACAATCCAACCACGACTAAACGGCCTCAGGCCATACAGTAATCCTAGGGCAATTCTTCAGAGCAATACTAATCAGATTAATTTACAAGTATACTTCAATTATACATAAACCCTACATAATGAAAGGATGAAGCGGAATGTGGTGTTTGCCATGTGGTGGCTCTTTGGTACACGACTACTGCTTGGGGGTGCAAAACATTTAAAAATTTTGAGTTGACAAAAATAAAGTATTAGAAAATAGAATATGAACATACTAACCCTTCTGTAAAAACATTAAGAAAACTCAATTATATTCACATACTATACTCGTCCAGAAATCGAACATGCATATTTATGTTTATATAATAATTCACACGTTTACACAATCCTCAAATCAGTTCAAATATTGAAAATAAAGATTTCTCTTTCCAAGTAGGTGTACCCTTTACATATCCATCAATTCCCCACATTATATGGTCAATTCCTCGTGCCATAATTTGTGACACGTCCTCGCAGGCCTTGATAACACAAAGTTGACCTGAGTCGTAATCCTCGCAGGATTCAGGAGACATTTAGTCCACCTAATCCGCATTCCTCGCTCCACATGGTTCGGATATCCCTAAGACTCGTGGGGCAAAGTCAAACGCGCTGAATAATTGGAAGGCAACTAGGATGTCTGTGGACATCGTTATATTTGAAGGCAACAATTTATTCCGAAGCCAACATTTAATCCGAAGGCAATCTTTTTATTTTTGGGTACCTATGGTGGTTTAAAATATTTCCTGGAAAATTATAAAACTATTTCTCATTTCATCCTTAAATCCTGTTGCCATTTTCTTTTCTACTTTCCAAGCCATTCTCATTATAAATATATCATATTATAACTAAAATATTTGAATTCAATTTAATTTCTTGGAAAGTAAAACCATAAATAATCCATTCAAGAGAAATAATAATAAAAATTTTATTGCATAAAATTCATTGTAAAACAAAAGTCCACTCACTGAGCGTCCGAGCTAGCTTGACCTTTTGAGGGTCCCTCCTGCGGGTCTAACGGTGCCCAAGTACCCATTTAATCCATTAAAAATATTTAATTAATAAAATTTTCTCAACATAATTATTTAATCCAAAACCCTAACCCCCGGCTTCTACAAGTGCATGTACTTAGTTTAAGACCATTTCTATGCCCACTTAAAATATTTCCAATAGTTAGAACGGTCTGAAAAGACCTCCAATTATCAATCGGAGAGTTCCTATAAGTTTCACATATTTTAATAACCATGTCCTGCGGGTTTAGTATGAATCGGATGGTCGGATTGATCACGATCGGACAGTTATCGTTTAATTAAACGAATTATTGAATCGGAATATCCGAGACTCCGATTCACGATCCGCGAAATCCTATACGATCCTAAGAGTGCCTAGATCAACATACATTAAATTGGAGACGATCCAATGGTTTGAACATATCGAACCAGGATAACGCACAATAGACAAAATTCGTTCAAGATTCAAATGATATCCAAATTGAAATCCGAGCACACCTACGTGCTCGTGACAACACGAGGATCACATCAGGACAAAATGTGGCCTCACCACCTTGCCCACGCGCCAGCATCGCGTGGGTGTGTAGAGTAATTTCGTCGACGGAAAAACTCCACACCGCCAGTCATCCTTCCTAGCCAGCTACTACTCGAGACGGGGATCATTTTATTCAACTATGATGAGGTCCAATTTGGATTGCAACCGGCCGGAATTTCAATTTGAAATCCGACCAAAACCTAGGTTTCGAAATTGACATCCTAAATGCAAAATCAATCCAATCCTACCCAACAGGCAGCTAGAACGTGAAAAAAGAGGAAGAAACCTCACCTGATCCATCAGAAATGGGTGGCGGTTGGAGCAGTGCGACGGCGGAAAGAAATCGGTTCGAACTAGTCAATACCGTCGGCAAGACTCGAGTTCTCTGGCTGGGAAAAGTGGTGGTTCGTGATCGTGGGCTTGAGCGGGTTCGGATTTACAAGTTTGCCACTGAACTATTTTTTATCGCCATTTCTTCATTAGATTCGAGCCCACTACGTGTCTACGGACTCATCTCGACGTGCTCTATGCAACGGCCTGATTAAAATTTCCAAATTCCTTCCCGATCAAAAAGTCAACTTTTAAACCTATTAAAATATTCCAATGGCAAAATAGTATTTTGGTCATCAAATGTGTCAACATTTGGTATCCCTCTAGTAAATGGCTCACACTCAATTCTAGTATCACCTAGCACATCATCACCAATAACATCATTATATTCTCTATTAGACATTGATAACACTATCGACCAACCACGATGCATTGGGTCGTTAACATAAAATACTTGTTTGACTTGAGAAGCCATAACAAATTGGTCATTCCTATGTCCAATTTTACTCAAATCTACAAGGGTAAATCCAAGTTCGTCGACTATAAGGCTCGAAGTGTTATCTATCCAATCACACCTCAAGAATGAGATTCTAAACTTTTAGTAGTCAAGGTCCCAAATTTCTTGAATAACACCATAAAAACCCATATTGGAGACAATAAGGTTTTTATCCTTAGCACTAGCAACTTCCATAGTATGTGCAAGTAAATAAACTCCACTATTTTGGACAATTCGCATATCATCTTGTGCCTTGGTGTTAAATTTAACACCATTAATAAGATAGCTCCTATATGATGGCACTACCATGCTTGGACCAGCTGCTAGCCACCTCAAATTTTCTGACACGCCATTATGCTCTTCCCCATTAAGTTCACTTTGAACCTGCAAATTAATCATATATATATATCTAAATTCAATATAACATATAGAATGGAAGAAAATTAAAAGTTGAATATGTGTGTCATTCAATAACATATATATTAAAGTGGATCCATTGAATGAAAGTGCTATTATGCTTATCTTGCAGCCACTTTGTTCTCTTTCTAAATTTTGGATAAGTGGTCTTGATGTGGATCATATGTTCCCTACATTGACACGAAAAAATCAAGCATTACGGTCCCTTGTATATAAGATAAACATAAGGAATAATAATATTTAAAATGGCGCTTGATAAGGTCATAAATTCACACATTTGCATGCCTTCTTTGCTTAGTAATTATGTTTAGTTTCTCTTTATGTTGAGTCTGTTACTTATGTTTGTGTGTTTTGTAGGTTAAGACAGCAAGGGGATCACACTTGGTACAATTCATGCATGTTAAGGGCTGATTGGCACAAAAGGAATATGAGCTTAATGACAGAACCAATTTGGGCCACACTCATTGTCAGTCCAATTTCGTGGGTCTTCTTGCAGGCCTAATTTCAGCAACCTGGACTACTTGGATGAAGAGACATCCTTCACAGAAAATGTTCCAATGGGTGTCTAGTATATCATCACCAAATTTCGGCCCAATTGAAGATATATAGAGTCCTTGGCCCTTCAAATACTGGATCATGCTCAGAAGTATGGGCAGCTGCCAGCTGCAGAGCCATGTGCTCTTAGCAGCCACATGGGAGACAAGCTAGCATGTAAACTCAGAAGTATGGGCACCTGCCATTCCTAGAGCCTTGTGTTACATAGAAAGACAGCCACACATGATAGACAAGGCAGCATGGGAATAATATGGGCAGTTCAGACCATTGGGAGCAGCTAGGAATGGGTGTGCTGCACCAGCCAAAGGGGAGCTCGAATTTCACTCTATAAATAGAGAGCTGCACATTCATTCATTCATTCATTCACTTCAGCCATTACTCACACACACATTCAGATTCCATCATCCACCCCAAAGAGAGAAGAGAGCAAGTTGCAAAGGAGGGAGAGCTTGGAGCTGTCCTGGGAACTACATTGCTGCCAGCTAGTCTTTCTCTTCTCTTTATCCCATCTATGTATCTTTTATCTTTTGTATTCATTGCTATGTCTAGCTAATCTATTTAGTTAGGGCTTAGGATGAAGCCCTAGTCATGAATATTCAATGTTATGAATGATTTATAGTTAATTGATTTCCTTGCTTTCATTATCAAGTTGTTAATCTCCAGTTTACTATGTGCTTGATGTATGCCTTCTTGGAGTAGCTAACTAGGATTTTATGCATTTAGCACAGGTTGGGAAGAGGTTTAGATTCACCAATTCTACTCTCCTTCCACAAGCAACACTTGAATGGCCTAATAATCATTCAAGGGGTTAACAACCATAAGTTGACTAGGACAGATACCATGTTCTAGGACTTGTGTGATTATCATATTCTCAAAGAACTTAATGACTCTTGTATGCCTTATTCTAAGTAGATACCATGCTTAGGTTGCATATTAGAGATCAGGTGTTGTGTAGATACCATGCACAATCACATGCCTTAGGACAATCATGCATCCTGCACCTAGATACCATAGGCTTGTATGCGATAATCTATTGATGATGAAGCTTGAGTCAATTTCTGTGCATTCATAACTTGGATAGGAAGACTAGTGGTAGATTCCAAGGCTCTAACACTTCTTAATTATTGTTTCACAATCTGTTAATTGCAGCTAGTGTTTACTTTCAAGCACTTTCAATTCATGTTCTTGTTTTCATTTCAACAAAACAAAACCCCCCATTTTGAGTGCGTGTGTGGTGCTAGGATTCTGTCCTAGACCTTGAGTAATTAGCAAGAGGCATTGTTGAATTCGACCTTGCCTTTAGCTAGTTAGTCAGTTTCTATGTTTTGTGTTTTTTCCAGCATTCTAAGTAATTTAACTTGCAACCAAGTTACCATTCTCCGTGGGATCGACCTCGCATTTACATAAGCTATACTATAAACGGTTTGTGCACTTGCGAGAATTAAAGTTGCCGTTTTTAATAACTCATTTTAGTTGTTAAGAACTCGATCAACAAGTTTTTGGCGCCGTTGCCGGGGAATCCGGTAACGATGGTGCTATAGTTAGATTACATTGATTGTTTCGTTTTTGTTTGTTTTATTTGTTTATTTTCATTGGTTTTTCCTTTAGTATTCTGTTTTTGTATTTAGTTGTTATCTCCCTTGAAAGCACTGAATTGAGTTCCTTGTTGTGTGCATGTCCGAATTAGAAACGGAGCAAAGTTCACCAGAGCCACTCTCACCAAGAACCGCTGCTGTACGTGCTGGTTTGAGGAGGAACTATAGTTCTTCAAGCACTGAATCTAGGAGTTGCGAATCTGAAAGTTCAAGGAAGATGGCAGAGATTCCGAACAACAACAATAATGTTGAAAGAGGTGCTCCGCTTGTTGTCCAACCTCGAAAACCCTTGTGTGAGTTTTCCATTCCCAAAGTCACCGATCAACCTTCATGCATCGTCTATCCTCAACTCACGGTTGACAGGTTTGAGCTTAAAAGTGGTATGATTCATCTTCTCCCAACTTATTATGGTAATACCACTAAGGATCCTTACATGCATATTAAGCAATTCTTTGAAATATGTGCTACGATTAAAATTCAAGGCCTTGATGATGAGCAGATTAAGATGAGGCTATTCCCATTCAGTTTAAAAGATAAAGCTAAGTCTTGGATATACTCTTTGCCTAATGCTTCAATTCATACTTGGGAAGAGCTTTCTAATAAGTTTTTGCAGAAATTCTTTCCAGCTCAAAAAACTAACAAGATTAGACAGGAAATCCTTCGTTTCACACAAAAGGAAGGAGAAGCTTTTCATGAATGTTGGGAGAGGTACAAGGAGATGATAAGTTCTTGCCCACACCACAACATAGAGACTTGGATGCAAATGCAGTCTTTCTATGAAGGTTTGCTTGATTCCGAAAGGATGATGGTGGATGCAACAAGTGGAGAGGGATTGATGAACAAAACAGCAGATGAGGCTTTTACTCTCTTTGAATCCTTGAGTGCTAACTCTCAACAATGGAGCCACAATAAGGGAAGAGAAGCTCCTATGAAAGCTGTGGTCTCTGAGGTAAGTACTAATAATGAGATTGCTGCAAAACTTGATGTTATGTGTTCTTTGCTTCAACAGGCAGTGACTGGCCCTCTAGGAAGCAAAGTGGAAGTTCAAGATCAATCTTTTTCAGAGCACATGCTAGAACAAGCAAATGCCCTTCAAGCAAGGAATCCTAATAATGATCCTTACTCAAACACATACAATCCGGGGTGGAGAAATCATCCTAATTTCAAGTGGAGCAATAACTCAAATGTGCAACAATCTCAAGGACCTCCCCCAGGATTTCAAATACAACAAAGGCAATTCCAGCAAGCTCCCCAACAAGTGCAAGAGCAAAGGGGTGATCAAATGGGAGAATTGCCAGACATGTTCAAGAAGTTCATGGGGCAACAAATGCAAACCAATCAGAATCTTCAAAATGCAGTGAACAAACTAGAAGTGCAAGTCGGGCAGATTGCATCCTCCTTGAGCAATAGAGCATCCGGAACATTTCCAAGCCAAACGGAGGTGAATCCAAGGCATCAAGAGCATGCTAAAGCAGTACACATCTTGAGAAGTGGTAAACAAGTTGATAATAAGGTTGGAGATGCCAATGAAGAGCAAGAAGATGGAGAAAACGTAGAGATCCTTCACCCACCATAGAGGCAGCCCACAGGTTCCACCAAACAGCCCCTCAATGCTCCTGGAAAGAGCACAGGCCCTAAGGTATCACCTAATGCTAATCAAGTTCCAATTTCAACTAATGCTTTTAGGCCTATTGCACCCTTTCCCAGCAGGTTATCAAAGTCAAAGAAAGACCAAGGCTTTGATGAGATAATGGAAACATTCAAGAAGGTGCAAATCAACATCCCATTGCTCAATGCCATTGCTCAGATTCCAAAGTATGCAAAATTTTTGAAGGATCTATGCACTAACAAGAGGAGATTCAAAGAGCATGAACAAGTTGCATTGAGTGAGGAGGTAAGTGCAGTGTTACAAAGGAAGCTACCTCCAAAACTGAAGGATCCAGGTTCGTTCTCTATACCTTGCATAGTTGGTGATTGTAAGTTTCAAAAAGCTTTGCTTGATCTTGGTGCTTCTATAAATCTTATGCCATATCATGTTTATGAGAAACTTAACCTTGGTGAGTTGCAAGCCACATCTGTGAGCATTCAATTGGCAGATAGAACCATTAGGTACCCTAAAGGCATTCTAGAAGATGTTTTGGTGAAAGTGGAAGAGCTAATTCTGCCAGCCGATTTCTTGGTATTGGAAATGGAAGAAGCACCAATTCATGACAATCAGTTACCACTCATTCTAGGTCGGCTATTCATGGCAACTGCAGGTGCTATTATTGATGTGAAGAAGGGTACATTAACCATGAACGTGTTTGATGAGACAATAGCATTCAAAGTGTTTGAAGCCTCCAAGTTTCCCAGTGATGAGCATGAAGTTTTCCAGCTTGATGCAATTAATACTATGGTGAAAGAAGCACTGCCAATGAGTTATTTGGAGCCTATTGAAGCATGCATCACACAAAGCATCAGAAAAGAAGAAGTGGATAGCTTAGAGGCTGTGATCTCTCCTTTACTTCTTGAGCTTGTTTGCAGCATGGATAGCTACATAGAAGTTGGAAAGAGGTATGCAAACCAATTTGAATCATTACCCCCACCTACTAATAAGGTTTTACCTTCTATTGTGCAGGCACCAGAGTTGGAATTAAAGCAATTGCCAAAACACCTTAAATATGCTTATTTAGGTGAAAGTGAGACTCTACCTGTTATCATTGCCTCTCAACTCGAACCAAGTGATGAAAAGAAGCTTTTGAGAGTTCTAAAGGAGCACAAAACAGCAATTGGATGGAGCATTGCAGATATCAAAGGCATAAGCCCGACATTGTGCATGCACAAGATATTACTGGAAGACAATGCAATGCCAAAGAGGGATGCCCAAAGACGTCTCAATCCGAACATGAAAGAGGTGGTAAGAAAAGAGGTAATGAAGCTTTTAGATGTTGGTATTATTTACCCTATTTCTGACAGTAAATGGGTGAGCCCAGTGCAAGTTGTCCCCAAGAAGTCAGGTATCACAGTGGTGAACAATGAAGCAAACGAGCTGGTACCTACACGGATGACCACGGACTGGAGAGTTTGCATTGATTATAGGAAGCTCAACACAGCAACAAGCAAGGATCACTTCCCTCTTCCATTCATTGATCAGATGCTTGAGAGATTGGCTGGCCATAGCCACTATTGCTTCCTTTATGGATATTCAGGCTACAACCAAATCGCCATAGCCCCTGAGGATCAAGAGAAGACGACCTTCACGTGTCCCTTTGGCACTTTCGCTTATAGGAGGATGCCTTTTGGTCTTTGTAACGCCCCAGCCACTTTTCAAAGGTGCATGATGAGCATTTTCTCTGACATGGTAGAAAAGTTCATTGAGGTATTCATGGATGACTTCTCTGTCTTTGGTGATTCTTTTGATCAATGCTTGCATAACTTATCTAAGGTGTTGGCTAGATGTGAACAGACTAACCTTGTTCTTAATTGGGAAAAATGTCATTTTATGGTTAACCAAGGCATAGTTCTTGGTCATGTCATATCTAGTAAAGGAATCGAGGTAGATAAAGCTAAGATTGATTTGATTGCCTCCATGCCCTCACCTACTTCTGTCAAAGAAGTACGCTCTTTCCTTGGCCATGCAGGTTTCTATAGGCGTTTCATTAAGGATTTCTCTAAGATTGCAAGGCCTTTGTGCAATCTCCTTGCCAAGGACATGGATTTTGCGTTTGATCAAGACTGTGAGAATGCTTTCAATGCTTTGAAGAAGATGCTCACAACTGCCCCAATCATTATACCACCGGATTGGAGCTTGCCTTTTGAATTGATGTGTGACGCCTCAGATTATGCCGTTGGAGCTGTTTTGGGACAGCAAGTTGATAAGAAGCCACACGCCATCTACTATGCTAGTAGAAACCTCAATGATGCCCAACTCAACTATTCCACCACAGAAAAGGAGTTGTTAGCTGTCATATTTGCTTTAGAGAAATTTAGATCGTATTTGATTACTAACAAGGTTATTGTTTACACTGATCATGCAGCATTGAAGTACTTGTTAGCCAAGAAGGATGCCAAGCCACGACTCATTCGATGGATTCTCTTGTTGCAAGAGTTTGACTTGGAGATAAAAGATAAGAAAGGAAGTGAGAATGTTGTGGCTGATCACTTGAGTAGATTGGTGCATGTATCTAATGAAGAGGAGGATTCATTGCCATTGCGTGAAAGCTTCCCGGATGAGCAACTCTTTTCCATTTGTGCTTTGAATTCTCTCACTCCATTGCCTTGGTTTGCTGATATCGTTAACTACTTATGCACTAATGAACTCCCTACAGGGTTATCTACATTCCAACGTGACAAGCTTAGGAAACAAGCAAGATACTACTTTTGGGATGATCCATATCTATTTAAGCACTGCCCAGACCAAGTAATTCGGAGGTGTGTGCCGGAAGGTGATTTCAAGAGCATTCTTGAGTTTTGTCACTCCCATGCATGCGGAGGCCATTTTGGAGCAAAGAAAACTGCCAACAAAGTGCTACAATCAGGTTTCTTTTGGCCTACCCTTTTTAAGGATGCTTATGCTTTTTGTGCTTCATGTGATAGATGCCAACGGATGGGTAATTTACATGCTAGAAATCAGATGCCTCTCACCAATATCTTAATCATTGATATATTTGATGTTTGGGGAATTGATTTCATGGGGCCTTTTCCTACCTCTTATGGATTTGAATATATATTAGTTGCTGTCGATTATGTTTCTAAATGGGTGGAAGCCATTGCCACTAGAACTAATGATGCTAAGGTTGTGATCAGTTTTCTCAAAGGAAATATTTTTACAAGGTTTGGCACACCTAGAGCAATCATTAGTGATGGTGGATCCCACTTTGTTAACCAAGCTTTTGCAGCACTCTTGAAGAAATATGGAATCACTCATAAGGTGGCAACACCTTATCATCCTCAAACTAGTGGGCAGGTTGAGATAAGCAATAGGGAGATTAAGCACATACTTGAAAAGACAGTGAACAGCACAAGGAAAGATTGGTCAATGCGTTTGGATGATGCATTGTGGGCTTATAGGACTGCTTACAAGACCCCTATAGGTATGTCTCCGTATAGGCTTGTTTTTGGTAAACCTTGTCACTTACCAGTGGAGCTTGAGCACAGGGCTTATTGGGCAATCAAAGCTTTCAATTTTGATATGAAAGCTGCTGGTGAGAAGAGGAGGCTTCAACTCAATGAATTGGAGGAATTGCGACATGAAGCGTATGAGAACGCTAAGCTTTACAAGGAGAAAACAAAGCAATATCATGACAAGAAAATTCTTAGGAAGACGTTTGAGAAAGGGCAGAAGGTTCTCCTATTCAACTCACGCCTTAGGCTCTTCCCAGGTAAGCTTCGTTCACGGTGGATTGGCCCTTTTGTTATTACTAATGTGTTTGATCATGGCGCAGTGGAGATTCAAAATATTAAGGATGGCAGCACCTTCAAGGTGAATGGACATCGGTTAAAATCTTACTTTGATGCCAACTTTGATGCCAATATTGAGTCTCAACCATTCAAGGAGCCTCCACCACTCTCTTGAAGCTCACCAGAGTGTGGACGTCCGGCTGAAGACATAAAACTTAGCGCTTCTTGGGAGGCAACCCAAGGTGACGAAGAGAAGATAGAATATGCGAGGAAGCTTGCTTGCATCCTAATCGCTTCAAAGGGGGGTTTTCTGAACTCTATCCTTTGATTATGTCTTTTCCTTATCTTCTTTCCTTTGATTTATGAGGCATTGCATGTTCTGACATTCTAAACATTGAGGACAATGTTTCATTTAAGTTTGGGGGGAAGGATTATGTTGTTTTTGTTTCAAATTGTCAAATTTCAAAATTTTGAGTGTGTCTAAATGGCCAAAAACGCAGGTTTTTAGTGTTTGTTCAAAATCCTTCCAAACACCTATGATAAGACATGAATTTAATGCTAATATGGTTTCTCAGAAATTGATAGTTATTGTTTAAGGACTTTGTGTGGTTCTGAGTTAACTCTGTCTTCCATGCCATCCTTGCACTTATTGAGCACTTTGCCAAGTTAGTCCAATTTCTTGTTACTTGGAGATGTTATGCAATTCTACTTATATCATGATCTTGGTTTCGTGCTTTAGAACTTATTTGAATATCTCTTGAGACATTTTGTTGCCATGCAATGCTTTGGAAGTGATTTAGGCCATGTTTGAACTGTTTGAACCTTTCTAACCATCCCTCTACATGTATTCATCCCTAGCCAACCCATTTGAGCCTATGTTAAGCCCTTCTTTGTTTAAACCATTCTTACCATAATGAACCTGTGTTTTACCTATTCTTGAGCAATTAAAGCTATCTTCAAAAGAGAATTGTAAAGAACGCAAGGTTTTGGAGCGAAAGTGAATCATTAGTGCCACAACCCAAGTGTTGAAAAGAAATAAGTTTGGGGGTATTGGCAACTAATCAAAAGAGGTAATGAAGTGTGACCAATATAGTCACGGCCCTAGGGTGTTGTAAAAGAAAAAAAATCATGGTGATCTAGGGTAAAGAGCCACAAAATTAGGCCAAATAAACACATTGGAAGGTGCTGAAATTATGTTGAAAATCTGCTCATGAATGTGTTCCTTGCTTGTTACAAAATTCAGAAATCTCTTATGCTCTTACCTATTCTTTAGTTATGCTCAAAATATTGTATATCTCATATCCCTTCTTTCATTCAACCACTACCCTAAACCTCATTACTACCCTTGTAAAGTCCTTTTGATCCTTGGTGTTGCATGGTATTATGTGAAGAGCAGATTGGATAATGAGCTTATGGGGTTCGGAATTTTTGATTTTGCTCTAAGTGTGTGCGCATGTACTTATTTGAGTTGCAGGTGTTGTTCTGATTTGGCATTCACACACTACACTTAAGGATGTCATTGTGAGCCTTGGTTACCCTTGAATCATGTGTGGAACTTAGATTGTGATTGTTGTGTTTCTTTGAAACCATATATGTTGGAGATTCTTTGAGGATATTGTTTGGAAGGCTATTTTCTGCTTCCTAAGTTATAGTTTTATTTTGTTTGCTTGAGGACTAGCAAAATCTAAGTTTGGGGGTATTTGATAAGGTCATAAATTCACACATTTGCATGCCTTCTTTGCTTAGTAATTATGTTTAGTTTCTCTTTATGTTGAGTCTGTTACTTATGTTTGTGTGTTTTGTAGGTTAAGACAGCAAGGGGATCACACTTGGTACAATTCATGCATGTTAAGGGCTGATTGGCACAAAAGGAATATGAGCTTAATGACAGAACCAATTTGGGCCACACTCATTGTCAGTCCAATTTCGTGGGTCTTCTTGCAGGCCTAATTTCAGCAACCTGGACTACTTGGATGAAGAGACATCCTTCACAGAAAATGTTCCAATGGGTGTCTAGTATATCATCACCAAATTTCGGCCCAATTGAAGATATATAGAGTCCTTGGCCCTTCAAACACTGGATCATGCTCAGAAGTATGGGCAGCTGCCAGCTGCAGAGCCATGTGCTCTTAGCAGCCACATGGGAGACAAGCTAGCATGTAAACTCAGAAGTATGGGCACCTGCCATTCCTAGAGCCTTGTGTTACATAGAAAGACAGCCACACATGATAGACAAGGCAGCATGGGAATAATATGGGCAGTTCAGACCATTGGGAGTAGCTAGGAATGGGTGTGCTGCACCAGCCAAAGGGGAGCTCGAATTTCACTCTATAAATAGAGAGCTGCACATTCATTCATTCATTCATTCACTTTAGCCATTACTCACACACACATTCAGATTCCATCATCCACCCCAAAGAGAGAAGAGAGCAAGTTGCAAAGGAGGGAGAGCTTGGAGCTGTCCTGGGAACTACATTGCTGCCAGCTAGTCTTTCTCTTCTCTTTATCCCATCTATGTATCTTTTATCTTCTGTATTCATTGCTATGTCTAGCTAATCTATTTAGTTAGGGCTTAGGATGAAGCCCTAGTCATGAATATTCAATGTTATGAATGATTTATAGTTAATTGATTTCCTTGCTTTCATTATCAAGTTGTTAATCTCCAGTTTACTATGTGCTTGATGTATGCCTTCTTGGAGTAGCTAACTAGGATTTTATGCATCTAGCACAGGTTGGGAAGGGGTTTAGATTCACCAATTCTACTCTCCTTCCACAAGCAACACTTGAATGGCCTAAGAATCATTCAAGGGGTTAACAACCATAAGTTGACTAGGACAGATACCATGTTCTAGGACTTGTGTGATTATCATATTCTCAAAGAACTTAATGACTCTTGTATGCCTTATTCTAAGTAGATACCATGCTTAGGTTGCATATTAGAGATCAGGTGTTGTGTAGATACCATGTACAATCACATGCCTTAGGACAATCATGCATCCTGCACCTAGATACCATAGGCTTGTATGCGATAATCTATTCATGATGAAGCTTGAGTCAATTTCTGTGCATTCATAACTTGGATAGGAAGACTAGTGGTAGATTCCAAGGCTCTAACACTTCTCAATTATTGTTTCACAATCTGTTAATTGCAGCTAGTGTTTACTTTCAAGCACTTTCAATTCATGTTCTTGTTTTCATTTCAACAAAACAAAACCCCCCATTTTGAGTGCGTGTGTGGTGCTAGGATTCTGTCCTAGACCTTGTGTAATTAGCAAGAGGCATTGTTGAATTCGACCTTGCCTTCAGCTAGTTAGTCAGTTTCTATGTTTTGTGTTTTTTCCAGCATTCTAAGTAATTTAACTTGCAACCAAGTTACCATTCTCCGTGGGATCGACCTCGCATTTACATAAGCTATACTATAAACGGTTCGTGCACTTGCGAGAATTAAAGTTGCCGTTTTTAATAACTCATTTTAGTTGTTAAGAACTCGATCAACAGCGCTCCATATGAAAAATAAAAGTCATACGTACTCGATATAAGGTAGGACTTCCTCCGTATTCTCCAAGACATATAGATGTGCCTAGTTCAACAAGTCCCGATCAACTAAGCTTACTGTGCAACCTGATAATGGCTTCGAAAGTCCCATCTTCTGGATTGAAGGCACTCCAACTGTACTAATATCAGATAAATGCTCGGTGCAAAACTCTACAGCTTCTTCAGCTATATACCGCTCAACAATGCAACCTTCCGGACGATTACAGTTCTGAACATACCCTTTTAGCACTTTCATATACCTTTCAAACGGATACATCCATCTAAAATATAATGGGCCACATAGACGAACTTCTCTGACAAGATATACTACTAGATGAACCATGATATCAAAGAATAAAGGTGGAAAGTACTTCTCAAGCAAACACAAAGTAACTACTACATCTTCTTCCAACTTATCTAGCTTGGAAACATCTACCGTCTTTGCACATATAGAATTGAAGAAGAAGCACAATCGAGTTATTGCATACCATGCAGGCTTCTACAAAACAGAACGAATTGCCACAGGGAGCAATTGTTGCATCAAGGTATGATAATTATGAGATTTAAGTCCAAGAAGTCTTGAATCTTTTAAAGATACAAGATTTTTTATATTTGAACCATAACCTTTAGGGACCTTCATACCAAGGCCCTGGAGGCAAGCGAGTACGTCTTTGTCCATACTCGGGTTGCAAATCAGTTTTGACCTCCATGTTCAATAAATCTAACCGAGCAGCAAGGGATCTCCAACAATGTACCAATGATACTATCACAAACATTTTTCTCAATATGCATAACATCTAGGACATGCCTCACATGAAGGAATTTCCAATACCCGAGATAAAAGAATTTAGATTTCTTCTTCCAACAAACTCTGTCACCATCATTCTCACCAACACTTCCCCCATTTTTCGAGCCCCATATGTAATTAATATCTTCAACCATGTGCAACACCTCTTTTCAGGTTAATAGCTCGGGAGGCGTGCCATATTCAGGTTTCCCATTAAAAGCTGCATGCTGCCTCCAATATGGATGATTGATTGGTAACCATTTTCTATGCCCAATGTAACAAATTTTGTGACTATTTTTCAACCTCTGACTAGGTGTATCATCGCCGCATATTGGATAAGCTTTATATCCTTTAACGACACAACCAGATAAGTTGCCATAGGCAGAAAAATCATTAATTGTCCACAGTAATACATCTCTGAGTGTGAAGTATTCTCCTATATGTGTATCATACACTCTTCTAATCCCATCGCATAGAGATTTTAAATCATCAATCAAAGGCTCTAAGTAGACGTCTATATCATTTCCAGGCTGTTTAGGACCGAAAATCAATAAGGTCAACATCATGAACTTCCGTTTCATGCATAGCCATGGTGGGAGATTATATGTAACTAAGATAACTGGCCAACAACTATATTTGCTACTTAAAGAACTGTGGGGATTGAATCCATCAGATGAGAGAGCCAATCTCAAGTTTCTCGACTCTTTACCAAACTCGGGCCATTTATCATCAACAAGTTTCCAAGACGGGGAATCTGCTGGATGAGACATCTGACTGTCAACTGATTTTCTAGCAGCATGCCAAGTCAAACTCTTAGCTGTCTTATGTGATTGAAACATCCTTTCAAACCTTGAAAGTGGAGGAAAGTAACACACCACCTTCGCTGGCACACCCTCTTTCAAGATTGAATCTTTGTCTTCCAACCACCTTGAGACACCACAAGTAGGACAATTAGTTGAATCTTCATAATTCTTCCTATACAAGATGCAGTCATTGTGACATGCATGGATTTTCTCATAACTCGTCCCTAAAGCAGACAATGTCTTTTTTGCATCGTACATAGAGGAAGGTAGTGTATTTCCTTCCGGAAGCAAATCTCCTTGAAGTTCAATAATTCTGTAAAACAAACATCACTGATCCCATGTTTTGCTTTCAAATTATATAGCTTCACAACATCGTGTACTTACTGCTACTAGGGTACAAGGGTTGATCTTCATCCCCAATCACATTGACAAACTCATAAGGATCAAATCCAATATCGCCTAAGTCATTATCATCCATCCCTACTTCTTCACAAACAAAACTGAACCTACTTTGCTCATCTTCTTCTTCCACATTTCTACTAGCATTAGTAGTTCATTCCCAAGGTTCTCCGTGCCATGTCCAAATCTTATAGCTTTGGTCAATTCCATTAAAGTAAAAGTGGTCCCTTATAATTTCAACTCCAAACAATCGAATATTCACATTTAACACATGGACAACGAATATGAGTTGTATTTCCAAGATTTTCAAAAATCCTTCCACACCTAACTCATATGCCTTCGATCTTCTATCCGCATGCATCAATGACTTATCCATCTCACACACTATAAAATCATACATATGATAAAGTGAAAAGACTAGCAATGAAACAATATTATATTGATAGAGAAGAGAACAAAGTGGAAAAAAAGAAAAAAAAATTCCACAAGAATCAGACGACGGTTTTTACAAAATAATAGTCGTGTAACATAGATTAAGACGACGACATGTCTATTTGTTCGTGCCTAATAAATCACAATCGTAAAAAGGGACTTCTTCTCGGCCGTGGCACCTGTTCATGAACTAAAACGACCACGTTTCGTCAGGTATTTTTGCCTTTCTAAAAACAGAAAATGCGAAGGCAGAATCCTCTCGGCCTCACGACCGCGGTATTATGGGACGAGGCCGAGGACCATGAGAGACACGGCCGAAGATTTAGGCGCAAACATTATCACAAAGCATTCTCACAACTTGAGGTCAGACCACCAACCACTAGACCAAAGCATTAAATACGTTACCACGGCCAAGGGTGCAGAACCCACGATCAGGGCGGTGGCCGAGATTTGCCGAGATTTATGGGGGTCACACCACCATGCTTCACGATCCCAAATGCCTATTTGACTACCTACTTGCCCCGATCAAACTCCACCATGCAGATCTTTTCAAGCCACCAGGCAGATCTTTTCAGCCTCGATTGGCCCTCCAGGACTCCCCTTATAAATACTAAGCTCAAGACCACGTTCAAAGGGTCCAATACCAAACCAAAAGCCTCCCACGGAGTAACTTATATTTTCCTGTAATGCACTTTCAATACATTTACATGCTTTCCTAGGAGTAGTGGTAGATTGTAAGGAAAATTCATTCATTAATATATCATACGACCCTTGATCTTTCAAGGCGCCAGAGCATCATCCCTGTTATCGCCTCATTCACGCCATATATCATACGACCGTCGCTCTCTAAGCAACGCGCCGGAGCACCGCCCAAAATCCACCACCAGCACCACACTAAACGGCCTTGTAGCTCAGGCCGTGAACCTAACGGCCAAGATAAGTTCTTATCTCGGCCACAATCGTTTGATTAGAAGTCCAACTCGAAACAGGCACATCACTTGAACATCTTCTACCCAAACCCCATCACCATCTCGACGCACGGTAGACCGTGCTGGCACGCCCGCGCACAACCGCACTACATCCAAAAGAAGGACGTTACGTGGTCACGCACATCCCCTCGGCTCGGAGCACCAGGCCGTGAGATTTGCGCACGCAACACTATTTACCGTCGTCTTTAAGCAACTAACAAGATATTTGTTAGGGTTAGGGTCGATGGCAGTAGTAAATAAAAAACCGACGTATAATAAAAATTTAGACGACGGACCGTCGTCGTGGTTTACAAAAAACCAAAGCCTAATTCTTCCATCCCCATTCCTTTTCAAAAAACCCTTAATAGAATGCAAACATCAAAACATAAAAGAACCCATTTATAGCTCCCATCAAGAACCCACAGCTCCCAAAACATAAAAGAACCCGTATTAAGAAACCAAAGCTGAGAGAATATACAAACTAACAGAATATTTAGAGAGATATGAGAGAATATACAAACTAAGACAATATTGAGAGAGAGCTGAGAGAATATACAAACTAACAGAATATTTAGAGAGATATGAGAGAATATACAAACTAAGACAATATTGAGAGAGAGCTGAGAGAATATATATTCAAACTAATAAGAGAATATTTAGAGAGAGCTGAGAGAATATACGTACATGGATATTGAGAGAGCTGAGAGAAAATATCAAATGCTTGAAAGAGCTCAGAGAATATACTCGATGCTTTGAGAGAGCGAGCGAAAACTTTAAGACAAATTTACGTTGAAGAGAGAGAAGGAAATACTTTAGGGTTAAAGGAAAATTCTGAAAATTTTAGATCCCGGTCAAAAATTTCAAAGGACCGCGTTTATTAAAGACGACGGTAAATACAACCCAGTCGTCATTGTATTTCAAACTTACAACGGCGGTTATGTTACACCGACGCCGTTGTAAAGTGTTTTCACGTCGCCCATACAAAAACCGACGTCTAAGTATTAAATAATTAGATTTGCTTTGCGTTTCTTGGGATTCAATGTTGGTTTTAAAACATTTTTAAGAAGTTCATTTGAATATTAAACTTGCATTTAATCAAATTAATCGCAGCGGAAGAATATGGTGGTTGTTTAAATTCAAAAACAAAACTTCTTCCAAGTATCTTAAGCCATGAACATTGATATGATTTCATAAAGGAAAGCACAAGAGAAAAGGATAAGTCTTAATTACCCTTGATGCTATAATATGAACCAAGTTGTGTTTTGGTCTTCTCTTGATGATTTCCCTTTGTTGATCTCCTCTTTGATCTTTCTCCTCCTTGTGAGCCACAAAAGGATATGGCCTCTAAGTCTCGACACCAATGGAACCTTGAGATGAAAGGAGTATCTTGAGAATACAAGAATGCTAGTTCAAGAATCTCAAGATTGGTTTCAATCTAAACCACTTTGAAAGATGAAAGTGTTTCACTCTTGAAAACTCTCTTTTATCTCTCTTTGATCTCCCAAACCCCTTTGGTTGATGTTGGATTGTGTTTGTATGTTAATTAGCTTCTTAACTTGCTTATGGAAACAATTCCCATACATATCTATATATGCATTTTCGGACAAACCCCATTGGGCTTCCAAAAGTGGGCCTTATGACACTTAAACCATAATCTTTAAGTGTGTAAAGCCCTTGGGCTTGATACCCAACCATTTGGGCTTCTCATTAATCATTACGGAGGCCCAAATACCATTTTACATGTAGTAAATCATCCACATCAAATCAATCAAATTGATTTCCTCATTCTCATTTGTATTACTCAAAGTTAACCATTTAAGGTGTGCGATCCATTAGGTTCTAATTTAGCAAGGCAGTGGGAAAACAATTAGAACTCTTTCTAACCAACAGGAATTAAAACCCCCTTTTAATTCTTCCTTTATTCGGATTGATCACAATCAATCCTAGAGTGACATCTAGCAACATATCATGGCTACCCAAGCTAATCAGAATAGACAAAGAACCTATTCAGTTGGAATTGCAATGCAATACGGTCCTTCTCTTATACAATGTTTCCAATCATATTTTCAGGGTACGGATTGATAATGTCAAACCCCTAATAAGATTAACCTCATGTGATTCAATAGAACATGACTAAAACACTTTCTAAATCATGTTCAAATACTTGTTGATCGATTTCTTAACAACTAAAATGAGTTATTAAAAACGGCAACTTTAATTCTCGCAAGTGCACGAACCGTTTATAGTATAGCTTATGTAAGTGCGAGGTCGATCCCACGGAGAATGGTAACTTGGTTGCAAGTTAAATTACTTAGAATGCTATAAAAACATAGAACAAGAAACTGACTAACTAGCTAAAGGCAAGGTCGAATTCAACAATGCCTCTTGCTAATTACTCAAGGTCTAGGACAGAATCCTAGCACCACACACACACTCAAAATGGGGGGTTTTGTTTTGTTGAAATGAAAACAAGAACATGAATTGAAAGTGCTTGAAAGTAAACACTAGCTGCAATTAACAGATTGTGAAACAATAATTGAGAAGTGTTAGAGCCTTGGAATCTACCACTAGTCTTCCTATCCAAGTTATGAATGCATAGAAATTGACTCAAGCTTCATCATCAATAGATTATCGCATACAAGCCTATGGTATCTAGGTGCAGGATGCATGATTCTCTAAGGCATGTGATTGTGCATGGTATCTACACAACACCTGATCTCTAATATGCAACCTAAGCATGGTATCTACTTAGAATAAGGCATACAAGAGTCATTAAGTTCTTGAGAATATGATAATCACACAAGTCCTAGAACATGGTATCTGTCCTAGTCAACTTATGGTTGTTAACCCCTTGAATGATTCTTAGGCCATTCAAGTGTTGCTTGTGGAAGGAGAGTAGAATTGGTGAATCTAAACCCCTTCCCAACCTGTGCTAGATGCATAAAATCCTAGTTAGCTACTCCAAGAAGGCATACATCAAGCACATAGTAAACTGGAGATTAACAACTTGATAATGAAAGCAAGGAAATCAATTAACTATAAATCATTCATAACATTGAATATTCATGACTAGGGCTTCATCCTAAGCCCTAACTAAATAGATTAGCTAGACATAACAATGAATACAGAAGATAAGATACATAGATGGGATAAAGAGAAGAGAAAGACTAGCTGGCAGCAATGTAGTTCCCAGGACAGCTCCAAGCTCTCCCTCCTTTGCAACTTGCTCTCTTCTCTCTTTGGGGTGGATGATGGAATCTGAATGTGTGTGTGAGTAATGGCTGAAGTGAATGAATGAATGAATGAATGTGCAGCTCTCTATTTATAGAGTGAAATTCGAGCTCCCCTTTGGCTGGTGCAGCACACCCATTCCTAGCTGCTCCCAATGGTCTGAACTGCCCATATTATTCCCATGCTGCCTTGTCTATCATGTGTGGCTGTCTTTCTATGTAACACAAGGCTCTAGGAATGGCAGGTGCCCATACTTCTGAGTTTACATGCTAGCTTGTCTCCCATGTGGCTGCTAAGAGCACATGGCTCTGCAGCTGGCAGCTGCCCATACTTCTGAGCATGATCCAGTGTTTGAAGGGCCAAGGACTCTATATATCTTCAATTGGGCCGAAATTTGGTGATGATATACTAGACACCCATTGGAACATTTTCTGTGAAGGATGTCTCTTCATCCAAGTAGTCCAGGTTGCTGAAATTAGGCCTGCAAGAAGACCCACGAAATTGGACTGACAATGAGTGTGGCCCAAATTGGTTCTGTCATTAAGCTCATATTCCTTTTGTGCCAATCAGCCCTTAACATGCATGAATTGTACCAAGTGTGATCCCCTTGCTGTCTTAACCTACAAAACACACAAACATAAGTAACAGACTCAACATAAAGAGAAACTAAACAGAATTACTAAGCAAAGAAGGCATGCAAATGTGTGAATTTATGACCTTATCAAATACCCCCAAACTTAGATTTTGCTAGTCCTCAAGCAAACAAAATAAAACTATAACTTAGGAAGCAGAAAATAAGCAACTAGCCTTCCAAACAATATCCTCAAAGAATCTCCAACATATATGGTTTCAAAGAAACACAACAATCACAATCTAAGTTCCACACATGATTCAAGGGTAACCAAGGCTCACAATGACATCCTTAAGTGTAGTGTGTGAATGCCAAATCAGAACAACACCTGCAACTCAAATAAGTACATGCGCACACACTTAGAGCAAAATCAAAAATTCCGAACCCCATAAGCTCATTATCCAATCTGCTCTCCACATAATACCATGCAACACCAAGGATCAAAAGGACTTTACAAGGGTAGTAATGAGGTTTAGGGTAGTGGTTGAATGAAAGAAGGGATATGAGATATACAATATTTTGAGCATAACTAAAGAATAGGTAAGAGCATAAGAGATTTCTGAATTTTGTAACAAGCAAGGAACACATTCATGAGCAGATTTTCAACATAATTTCAGCACCTTCCAATGTGTTTATTTGGCCTAATTTTGTGGCTCTTTACCCTAGATCACCATGATTTTCTTTTATAACACCCTAGGGCCGTGACTACATTGGTCACACTTCATTACCTCTTTTGATTAGTTACCAATACCCCCAAACTTATTTCTTTTCAACACTTGGGTTATGGCACTAATGATTCACTTTGCTCCAACACCTTGCATTCTTTATAATCTCTTTTAAGATAGCTTTAATTGCTCAAGAATAGGTAAGAATAAGAAAACAGAGGTTCATTATGGTAAGAATGGTTTACACAAAGAAAGGTTTAACATAGGCTCAAATGGGTTGACTAGGGATGAATACATGTAGAGGGATGGTTACAAAGGCTCAAACGGTTCAAACATGGCCTAAATCACTTCCAAAGCATTGCATGGCAACAAAATGTCTCAAGAGATATTCAAATAAGTTCTAAAGCACGAAACCAAGATCATGATATAAGTAAAATTGCATAACATCTCCAAGTAACAAGAAATTGGACTAACTTGGCAAAGTGCTCAATAAGTGCAAGGATGGCATGGAAGACAGAGTTAACTCAGAACCACACAAAGTCCTTAAACAATAACTATCAATTTCTGAGAAACCATATTAGCATTAAATTCATGTCTTATCATAGGTGTTTGGAAGGATTTGAACAAACACTAAAAACCTGCGTTTTTGGCCATTTAGACACACTCAAAATTTTGAAATTTGACAATTTGAAACAAAAACAACATAATCCTTCCCCCCAAACTTAAATGAAACATTGTCCTCAATGTTTAGAATGTCAGAACATGCAATGCCTCATAAATCAAAGGAAAGAAGATAAGGAAAAGACATAATCAAAGGATAGAGTTCAGAAAACCCCCCTTTGAAGCGATTAGGATGCAAGCAAGCTTCCTCGCATATTCTATCTTCTCTTCGTCACCTTGGGTTGCCTCCCAAGAAGCGCTAAGTTTTATGTCTTCAGCCGGACGTCCACACTCTGGTGAGCTTCAAGAGAGTGGTGGAGGCTCCTTGAGTGGTTGAGACTCAATATTGGCATCAAAGTTGGCATCAAAGTAAGATTTTAACCGATGTCCATTCACCTTGAAGGTGCTGCCATCCTTAATATTTTGAATCTCCACTGCGCCATGATCAAACACATTAGTAATAACAAAAGGGCCAATCCACCGAGAACGAAGCTTACCTGGGAAGAGCCTAAGGCGTGAGTTGAATAGGAGAACCTTCTGCCCTTTCTCAAACGTCTTCCTAAGAATTTTCTTGTCATGATATTGCTTTGTTTTCTCCTTGTAAAGCTTAGCGTTCTCATACGCTTCATGTCGCAATTCCTCCAATTCATTGAGTTGAAGCCTCCTCTTCTCACCAGCAGCTTTCATATCAAAATTGAAAGCCTTGATTGCCCAATAAGCCCTGTGCTCAAGCTCCACTGGTAAGTGACAAG
This sequence comes from Prunus salicina, assembly GCA_020226455.1. NCBI lineage: Eukaryota > Viridiplantae > Streptophyta > Magnoliopsida > Rosales > Rosaceae > Prunus > Prunus salicina. Next base: position 26,013,350 of record CM035341.1, on the reverse strand, counting down.
GTTTACCGAAAACAAGCCTATACGGAGACATACCTATAGGGGTCTTGTAAGCAGTCCTATAAGCCCACAATGCATCATCCAAACGCATTGACCAATCTTTCCTTGTGTGTTCACTGTCTTTTCAAGTATGTGCTTAATCTCCCTATTGCTTATCTCAACCTGCCCACTAGTTTGAGGATGATAAGGTGTTGCCACCTTATGAGTGATTCCATATTTCTTCAAGAGTGCTGCAAAAGCTTGGTTAACAAAGTGGAGCCACCATCACTAATGATTGCTCTAGGTGTGCCAAACCTTGTAAAAATATTTCCTTTGAGAAAACTGATCACAACCTTAGCATCATTAGTTCTAGTGGCAATGGCTTCCACCCATTTAGAAACATAATCGACAGCAACTAATATATATTCAAATCCATAAGAGGTAGGAAAAGGCCCCATGAAATCAATTCCCCAAACATCAAATATATCAATGATTAAGATATTGGTGAGAGGCATCTGATTTCTAGCATGTAAATTACCCATCCGTTGGCATCTATCACATGAAGCACAAAAAGCATAAGCATCCTTAAAAAGGGTAGGCCAAAAGAAACCTGATTGTAGCACTTTGTTGGCAGTTTTCTTTGCTCCAAAATGGCCTCCGCATGCATGGGAGTGACAAAACTCAAGAATGCTCTTGAACTCACTTCCGGCACACACCTCCGAATTACTTGGTCTGGGCAGTGCTTGAATAGATATGGATCATCCCAAAAGTAGTATCTTGCTTGTTTCCTAAGCTTGTCACGTTGGAATGTAGATAACCCTGTAGGGAGTTCATTAGTGCATAAGTAGTTAACGATATCAGCAAACCAAGGCAATGGATTGAGAGAATTCAAAGCACAAATGGAAAAGAGTTGCTCATCCGGGAAGCTTTCACGCAATGGCAATGAATCCTCCTCTGCATTAGATACATGCACCAATCTACTCAAGTGATCAGCCACAACATTCTCACTTCCTTTCTTATCTTTTATCTCCAAGTCAAACTCTTGCAACAAGAGAATCCATCGAATGAGTCGTGGCTTGGCATCCTTCTTGGCTAACAAGTACTTCAATGCTGCATGATCAGTGTAAACAATAACCTTGTTAGTAATCAAATACGATCTGAATTTCTCTAAAGCAAATATGACAGCTAACAACTCCTTTTCTGTGGTGGAATAGTTGAGTTGGGCATCATTGAGGGTTCTACTAGCATAGTAGATGGCGTGTGGCTTCTTATCAACTCGCTGTCCCAAAACAGCTCCAACGGCATAATCTGAGGCGTCACACATCAATTCAAAAGGCAAGCTCCAATCCGGTGGTATAATGATTGGGGCAGTTGTGAGCATCTTCTTCAAAGCATTGAAAGCATTCTCACAGTCTTGATCAAACGCAAAATCCATGTCCTTGGCAAGGAGATTGCACAAAGGCCTTGCAATCTTAGAGAAATCCTTAATGAAACGCCTATAGAAACCTGCATGGCCAAGGAAAGAGCGTACTTCTTTGACAGAAGTAGGTGAGGGCATGGAGGCAATCAAATCAATCTTAGCTTTATCTACCTCGATTCCTTTACTAGATATGACATGCCCAAGAACTATGCCTTGGTTAACCATAAAATGACATTTTTCCCAATTAAGAACAAGGTTAGTCTGTTCACATCTAGCCAACACCTTAGATAAGTTATGCAAGCATTGATCAAAAGAATCACCAAAGACAGAGAAGTCATCCATGAATACCTCAATGAACCTTTCTACCATGTCGGAGAAAATGCTCATCATGCACCTTTGAAAAGTGGCTGGGGCGTTACAAAGACCAAAAGGCATCCTCCTATAAGCGAAAGTGCCAAAGGGACACGTGAAGGTCGTCTTCTCTTGATCCTCAGGGGCTATGGCGATTTGGTTGTAGCCTGAATATCCATCAAGGAAGCAATAGTGGCTATGGCCAGCCAATCTCTCAAGCATCTGATCAATGAATGGAAGAGGGAAGTGATCCTTGCTTGTTGCTGTGTTGAGCTTCCTATAGTCAATGCAAACTCTCCAGCCCGTGGTCATCCGTGTAGGTACCAGCTCGTTTGCTTCATTCTTCACCACTGTTATACCTGACTTTTTGGGGACAACTTGCACTGGGCTCACCCATTTACTGTCAGAAATAGGGTAAATAATACCAACATCTAAAAGCTTCATTACCTCTTTTCTTACCACCTCCTTCATGTTCGGATTGAGACGTCTTTGGGCATCCCTATTTGGCATTGCATTGTCTTCCAATAATATCTTGTGCATGCACAGTGTCGGGCTTATGCCTTTGATATCTGCAATGCTCCACCCAATTGCTGTTTTGTGCTCCTTTAGAACTCTCAAAAGCTTCTTTTCATCACTTGGTTCGAGTTGAGAGGCAATGATAACAGGTAGAGTCTCACTTTCACCTAAATAAGCATATTTAAGGTGTTTTGGCAATTGCTTTAATTCCAACTCTGGTGCCTGCACAATAGAAGGTAAAACCTTATTAGTAGGTGGGGGTAATGATTCAAATTGGTTTGCATACCTCTTTCCAACTTCTATGTAGCTATCCATGCTGCAAACAAGCTCAAGAAGTAAAGGAGAGATCACAGCCTCTAAGCTGTCCACTTCTTCTTTTCTGATGCTTTGTGTGATGCATGCTTCAATAGGCTCCAAATAACTCATTGGCAGTGCTTCTTTCACCATAGTATCAATTGCATCAAGCTGGAAAACTTCATGCTCATCACTGGGAAACTTGGAGGCTTCAAACACTTTGAATGCTATTGTCTCATCAAACACGTTCATGGTTAATGTACCCTTCTTCACATCAATAATAGCACCTGCAGTTGCCATGAATGGCCGACCTAGAATGAGTGGTAACTGATTGTCATGAATTGGTGCTTCTTCCATTTCCAATACCAAGAAATCGGCTGGCAGAATTAGCTCTTCCACTTTCACCAAAACATCTTCTAGAATGCCTTTAGGGTACCTAATAGTTCTATCTGCCAATTGAATGCTCACAGATGTGGCTTGCAACTCACCAAGGTTAAGTTTCTCATAAACATGATATGGCATAAGATTTATAGAAGCACCAAGATCAAGCAAAGCTTTTTGAAACTTACAATCACCAACTATGCAAGGTATAGAAAATGAACCTGGATCCTTTAGCTTTGGAGGTAGCTTCCTTTGTAACACTGCACTTACCTCCTCACTCAATGCAACTTGTTCATGCTCTTTGAATCTCCTCTTGTTAGTGCATAGATCCTTCAAAAATTTTGCATACTTTGGAATCTGAGCAATGGCATTGAGCAATGGGATGTTGATTTGCACCTTCTTGAATGTTTCCATTATCTCATCAAAGCCTTGATCTTTCTTTGACTTTGATAACCTGCTGGGAAAGGGTGCAATAGGCCTAAAAGCATTAGTTGAAATTGGAACTTGATTAGCATTAGGTGATACCTTAGGGCCTGTGCTCTTTCCAGGAGCATTGAGGGGCTGTTTGGTGGAACCTGTGGGCTGCCCATGTGGTGGGTGAAGATCTCTACGTTTTCTCCATCTTCTTGCTCTTCATTGGCATCTCCAACCTTATTATCAACTTGTTTACCACTTCTCAAGATGTGTACTGCTTTAGCATGCTCTTGATGCCTTGGATTCACCTCCGTTTGGCTTGGAAATGTGCCGGATGCTCTATTGCTCAAGGAGGATGCAATCTGCCCAACTTGCACTTCTAGTTTGTTCACTGCATTTTGAAGATTCTGATTGGTTTGCATCTGTTGCCCCATGAACTTCTTGAACATGTCTTGCAATTCTCCCATTTGATCACCCTTTGCTCTTGCACTTGTTGGGGAGCTTGCTGGAATTGCCTTTGTTGTATTTGAAATCCTGGGGGAGGTCCTTGAGATTGTTGCACATTTGAGTTATTGCTCCACTTGAAATTAGGATGATTTCTCCACCCCGGATTGTATGTGTTTGAGTAAGGATCATTATTAGGATTCCTTGCTTGAAGGGCATTTGCTTGTTCTAGCATGTGCTCTGCAAAAGATTGATCTTGAACTTCCACTTTGCTTCCTAGAGGGCCAGTCACTGCCTGTTGAAGCAAAGAACACATAACATCAAGTTTTGCAGCAATCTCATTATTAGTACTTACCTCAGAGACCACAGCTTTCATAGGAGCTCCTTCCCTTATTGTGGCTCCATTGTTGAGAGTTAGCACTCAAGGATTCAAAGAGAGTAAAAGCCTCATCTGCTGTTTTGTTCATCAATCCCTCTCCACTTGTTGCATCCACCATCATCCTTTCGGAATCAAGCAAACCTTCATAGAAAGACTGCATTTGCATCCAAGTCTCTATGTTGTGGTGTGGGCAAGAACTTATCATCTCCTTGTACCTCTCCCAACATTCATGAAAAGCTTCTCCTTCCTTTTGTGTGAAACGAAGGATTTCCTGTCTAATCTTGTTAGTCTTTTGAGCTGGAAAGAATTTCTGCAAAAACTTATTAGAAAGCTCTTCCCAAGTATGAATTGAAGCATTAGGCAAAGAGTATAACCAAGACTTAGCTTTATCTTTTAAACTGAATGGGAATAGCCTCATCTTAATCTGCTCATCATCAAGGCCTTGAATTTTGATCGTAGCACATATTTCAAAGAATTGCTTAATATGCATGTAAGGATCATCAGTGGTATTACCATAATAAGTTGGGAGAAGATGAATCATACCACTTTTAAGCTCAAACCTGTCAACCGTGAGTTGAGGATAGACGATGCATGAAGGTTGATCGGTGACTTTGGGAATGGAAAACTCACACAAGGGTTTTCGAGGTTGGACAACAAGCGCAGCACCTCCTTCAACATTGTTGTTGTTGTTCGGAATCTCTGCCATCTTGCTTGAACTTTCTGATTCGCAACTCCTAGATTCAGTGCTTGAAGAACTATAGTTCCTCCTCAAACCAGCACGTACAGCAGCGGTTCTTGGTGAGAGTGGCTCTGGTGAACTTTGCTCCGTTTCTGATTCGGACATGCACACAACAAGGAACTCAATTCAGTGCTTTCAAGGGAGATAACAACTAAATATATAAAAACAGAATACTAAAGGAAAAACCAACGAAAATAAACAAATGAAACAAACAAAAACGAAAAATCAATGTAATCTAACTATAGCACCATCGTTACCGGATTCCCCGGCAACGGCACCAAAAACTTGTTGATCGATTTCTTAACAACTAAAATGAGTTATTAAAAACGGCAACTTTAATTCTCGCAAGTGCACGAACCGTTTATAGTATAGCTTATGTAAGTGCGAGGTCGATCCCACGGAGAATGGTAACTTGGTTGCAAGTTAAATTACTTAGAATGCTATAAAAACATAGAACAAGGAAACTGACTAACTAGCTAAAGGCAAGGTCGAATTTCAACAATGCCTCTTGCTAATTACTCAAGGTCTAGGACAGAATCCTAGCACCACACACACACTCAAAATGGGGGGTTTTGTTTTGTTGAAATGAAAACAAGAACATGAATTGAAAGTGCTTGAAAGTAAACACTAGCTGCAATTAACAGATTGTGAAACAATAATTGAGAAGTGTTAGAGCCTTGGAATCTACCACTAGTCTTCCTATTCAAGTTATGAATGCACAGAAATTGACTCAAGCTTCATCATGAATAGATTATCGCATACAAGCCTATGGTATCTAGGTGCAGGATGCATGATTCTCCTAAGGCATGTGATTGTGCATGGTATCTACACAACACCTGATCTCTAATATGCAACCTAAGCATGGTATCTACTTAGAATAAGGCATACAAGAGTCATTAAGTTCCTTGAGAATATGATAATCACACAAGTCCTAGAACATGGTATCTGTCCTAGTCAACTTATGGTTGTTAACCCCTTGAATGATTCTTAGGCCATTCAAGTGTTGCTTGTGGAAGGAGAGTAGAATTGGTGAATCTAAACCCCTTCCCAACCTGTGCTAGATGCATAAAATCCTAGTTAGCTACTCCAAGAAGGCATACATCAAGCACATAGTAAACTGGAGATTAAGAACTTGATAATGAAAGCAAGGAAATCAATTAACTATAAATCATTCATAACATTGAATATTCATGACTAGGGCTTCATCCTAAGCCCTAACTAAATAGATTAGCTAGACATAACAATGAATACAGAAGATAAGAGATACATAGATGGGATAAAGAGAAGAGAAAGACTAGCTGGCAGCAATGTAGTTCCCAGGACAGCTCCAAGGTCTCCCTCCTTTGCAACTTGCTATCTTCTCTCTTTGGGGTGGATGATGGAATCTGAATGTGTGTGTGAGTAATGGCTGAAGTGAATGAATGAATGAATGAATGTGCAGCTCTCTATTTATAGAGTGAAATTCGAGCTCCCCTTTGGCTGGTGCAGCACACCCATTCCTAGCTGCTCCCAATGGTCTGAACTGCCCATATTATTCCCATGTTGCCTTGTCTATCATGTGTGGCTGTCTTTCTATGTAACACAAGGCTCTAGGAATGGCAGGTGCCCATACTTCTGAGTTTACATGCTAGCTTGTCTCCCATGTGGCTGCTAAGAGCACATGGCTCTGCAGCTGGCAGCTGCCCATACTTCTGAGCATGATCCAGTGTTTGAAGGGCCAAGGACTCTATATATCTTCAATTGGGCCGAAATTTGGTGATGATATACTAGACACCCATTGGAACATTTTCCGTGAAGGATGTTTCTTCATCCAAGTAGTCCAGGTTGCTGAAATTAGGCCTGCAAGAAGACCCACGAAATTGGACTGACAATGAGTGTGGCCCAAATTGGTTCTGTCATTAAGCTCATATTCCTTTTGTGCCAATCAGCCCTTAACATGCATGAATTGTACCAAGTGTGATCCCCTTGCTGTCTTAACCTACAAAACACACAAACATAAGTAACAGACTCAACATAAAGAGAAACTAAACAGAATTACTAAGCAAAGAAGGCATGCAAATGTGTGAATTTATGACCTTATCAATACTTCGGCCGAAGATTTGCTGAATCACATCTTGAAACATTCTCTTTCTTTATCAAAAGTAGAGATTCCTTATTGTACATTCACATGCCCCTATGATGAATTAAGAGATCCCAACAACACTTTAGACAAATCTTTTACGACTTGCCTTTAAGAGCTATCAAAGATCAATAACGCATTACAGGACAACCATGATGCCTCAGGTCTAAGGACTAATTTGCATTATTGCAACTATGAGTTCTCGTTTGACATATAGATAAATACTCCATACGAGAACTACGATTGATCGCGTTCAGTGAACTCATTCACTAATGAGCACCCACATACTTGTATTAGTGTCAACTACACAAATGGTTTGAGACTAACCATCCTCCCAATTGAGCATACATAATATGTGCTAATCTTGACGGTTTATCAATGCCCATTTGATAACCTATGATCAGGAACATTTTGGGGTACTACAGTTAGAGATTAAAGGTCTCATGAATCTAAACTTCTTTAGATTACTTTATCTCTTATATAGCATACCCTGGACATTTGTTTCTTTACACGATGTAATAGATAACAAAATAAGTTTGCCCTTTATTTACGAAATGTATTATAAGGAGATTACATCAAATGTATTGGCTCTTAGGGCACATTTCTAACAATCAAACGCGCGTAATTTACCAAAAAAAGGGATAGAAACCGGCGTCGTTGTCACAGTACAAAGGTACTGGTGACATTATGGTTGGAACCACATTTAGTTCGGTAATGAACTTTTTCATCCAAACAGCTTCCTTTGCTGCTTCTGAGGCAGCAACATACTCAGCTTCAGTCGTGGAGTCAGCAGTGACACTTTGTTTACAGCTTCTCCAGCTAACAACGCCTCCATTCAAAATGAAGACGTACCCAGATGTGGATTTACGATCATCTACATCGGATGCAAAATCTGAATCAGTAAACGCTTCCACTTGTAACTCTGATGTTCCTCCATAAACGAGGAACATGTCCTTAGTCCTTCGTAAGTATTTAAGGATACACTTAACAGCTCCCCAATGATCTAATCCGGGGTTTGACTGATATCTACTCGTTATACTTACAGCATAACTGATATCTGGTCTTGTACAAACCATGGCATACATGAGACTCCCTATTGCAGATGCATAAGGGATTTTACTCATCTGCTGTATCTCTTCAGGAGTTTCGGACACATGGTTCTTAGAAGTGAAGCCATGTCTAACTGGAAGTAACCTTTCTTAGATTGTTCCATATGAAATCTCTTTAGCTTACTATATACAAGGATTGAGATAATCCAATTATTCTCGAGATTCTATCACGATAAATCTTTATTCCAAGTATATATGCTTCTCCTAAATCTTTCATTGAGAATGATTTAGTGAGCCACAGCTTCACTGAAGATAGCATTCCTATATCGTTTCCAATAATCAGTATGTCATCTACATACAAGATAAGGAATACTACTGAACTCCCACTTACCTTCTTGTACACACATTGATCATCCATGTTTTGTATGAAGTCAAATGATTTGACAACTTCATCAAAACGGATGTTCCAACTCCTAGAAGCTTGCTTCAATCCATAAATGGATTTATGTAGCTTGCATATCTTATGCTTATCAGCTTTAGAAATGAAGCCTTTAGGTTGATCCATGTATAGTTCTTCCTGAAGGTGGCCATTCAGAAAAGCCGTCTTCACATCCATTTGCCAAACCTCATAATCATGATATGCAGCTATTGCAAGCAAAATCCGAATAGACTTTGTCATAGCAACAGGAGAGAAGGTTTCTTCATAGTCAATTCCTTCTCTCTGCTTATAGCCTTTTGCTACTAGCCTTGCCTTATAGGTTTCTACTTTCCCATCCGAGCCTATCTTCCTCTTGAAAATCCATTTATTTCCTATTGGTACAATACCAAGAGGTGGATCAACTAGAGTCCAGACTTTGTTGGTATACATAGAATCCATTTCGGATTTCATGGCTCCAAGCCATTTATGTGATTCTGTCTGACATTGCCTCATTGTAGTTCAAGGGGTCTTCAATATCCTTACAATCACTTAGGAGATTTAACTCTCCTTCGTTTTCATGAAGGAATCCATAATACCTCTCAGGCATTCTTCTAACCCTTCTTGAAATACGCGGAGTTTGTGTTACAACAGGTTGTGGATCTGGGATTGCATTTAGTTCAGTGTTGATTTCTAGCTCATTGGACAATTCCTTGAGTTCTATCTCATGTCCCCTTTTCCCATCAAGAGCGTATTCCCTTTCTAGGAAGGTAGCTGACCTTGCGACGAACAACTTTTGCTCGTCGATGTGATAGAAGTAATATCCCATAGTTTCCTTGGGATACCCTATAAATCTACACTTCACGGACCTTGCATCTAGTTTATCCACATCTTGTCTTTTGACATATGCTGGACAACCCCAAATCTTGATATAACCAAGACTTAGTTTCTTCCCAAACCACATTTCGTATAGAGTTTTTGGAACAGATTTGGAAGGCACTCTATTTAACAAATGAATTGCTGTTTCAAGTGCATATCCCCAAAAGGATATAGGTAAATCAGTATAGCTCATCATGGAACGAACCATATCCATTAAGGTTCGATTTCTCCTTTCAGAGACCCCATTATGTTGTGGAGTTCCTGGTGGAGTCCACTGTGATAAGATGCCATGTTCCTTGAGGTAATCAAGAAACTCTGTGCTCAAGTATTCACCACCTCGATCGGATCTAAGGATTTTAATACTCAATCCAGTTTGGTTTTCAACTTCATTTCTGAATTCTTGAAACTTTTCAAAAGATTCAGACTTATGCTTCATTAAGTATAAATACCCGAACCGTGAATGATCATCGGTAAAGGTAATGAAGTACGAATAATCTCCCCTTGCGTTTGTAGACAAAGGTCCACAAACATCTGTGTGGATCAACCCCAACAATTCTGCAACTCTTTCTCATTTTCCAGTAAAAGGAGACTTGGTCATTTTACCTTGTAGACAAGATTCAAAAGTAGGCATAGGAGCAGGGTCTAAAGATCCAAGGCATCCATCTTTTGCCATCCAGTGAATCCTATCTTGGCTAATATGTCCAAGTTTGAGGTGCCACAATTTAGTTGAGTTATCCACTTCGCTGGGCCTTTTAGGTCTAGATGCATCTTTATCCATACAGTTAATACTACCATTCATTTCCAAATGAAAAAGACCATCAATCAAATTTGCATAAGCAATAATTCGATTATTATGTGAAATAGAACAAAGTAGTTTGTCAAACAAAACAACAAATCCGTCTCTTAAAAGCATAGAGACTGATATTAAGTTCTTTACACAACCAGAAATGAAATAACAACCTCGGAAGGTAGATTGAGATGATAGGTGCCTACAGCTTTGGCAGCTACCTTAGTGCCATTACCCACAGTTAGCACCATTTCTCCTTTTCCGAGTCTTCTACTTCCCATTAGTCCCTGCACACAATTGCAGATATGTTGACTAGCTCCTGAATCAACTATCCAGGTAGAAATATTAACTGTAAAAACTGATTCAAGAACAAGAGTGTTACCTTCCGAAGGCTTGTTCTTTAAGCTTGCAAGGTAATCCTTGCAATTCCTCTTCCAATGTCCATCCTTTCCACAGTGAAAGCAAGTTCCTTTCGGTTCCTTGCTTTTCTTTGTTATTTTTCCTTCCTTGGGCTTTAGAAAACCTTTCTTCTTCTTTCCTTTATCCTTACCTTTCGGTTTGGATTTGGAAGAGGAAGAAGAACCCTTTTCAAACACCGCAACTGTCCCTTTTCATTCCTTTATCCTTCAAGATATTCTTTTCAGCTACCATAGCCATATTGAGAAGCTCAGATAAGGAACTTTCCATCTTTCCCATATTATAGTTCATAACAAATTGGGAAAAATCTGATGAGATGGACGAAAGAAAAAAGTCTTGTTGAACTTCAGCATTAAATGGAGCATCCAATTTTTCCAATTTCTCAAGCAATGATATTATCTTGAGACCATGCTGATTAACCGGAGTCCCTCTTGTCATCTTTGCGTTGACAAGTTCACATATTGTATTGTAACGCAAGCTACGAGTAGCTTCACCATAAAGCTCTTTAAGGTGAAGCAATATGGAAGCACAATCATCCATATCTTCATGTTGTTTTAGTAGCTCATCGTTCATGGATGCTAGTAAGTAACATTTACCTCTGCTATCATCTTTGACATGCTTCTCATAAGCAGTTATTTCTTCCTGAGAAGCTTCTTCGTCAGGATGAATATGTGGTGGGGCATGTGTCAACACATAATCAATCTCATCCATTTTAAGGACAAGTTTGACTTTGCGAAGCCAACCCGGATAGTTCGTGCCATCAAAGATGTAATTGTGAAGTATCGATGAGATTGGGTTTTTAATGGCCATTTGAAAATTCTGCAACAACGTAAACAAATTTTAGTTTAGATTAATCTTCTACCAAGGACTTAGGGTCTTTAAGTCATGATGGTAGCTCCCACTATTTTTGGCAAATTTCATATCCCTCCTGAAATCCGAGAGTTTCCGTTGAAACTCTTAGTGGGGATGGGAGTCTCACTTTCACATAGTTTTCCTCAACCTAACAGTTTGTTGGATTGCCATGATACTAATGAGAGGATACTCTTATCCAATCACATCATAATGTGAATACCCATCACTATGGCCTCTAGAGAACTAGACCTCAACCTAACAGTTTGTTGGTTTCGTTCGTCTTAGTTAAGTTATTCCCACCATGCTTGTGGGTATAGGGTTTCAAGTATGTCCTCAACCTAACAGTTTGTTGGACACACTCGTTATCTATCCGCACTACATCAAGTATGTGTAATAGGCTTCCCTTGGATGGTTACAAGTACTGGATGTTGCCTCACTGAGGTCCAACAAGATGTAAATGTGCCACCCAATAAGAGACTACCACGGTGGAAGGCCACAAAATAGCATTCAAAATGTCATTTCGCTTATCAACTTAATATTGCTTTGAGGGTAGTTAAATTGGTGTCATTTTAATCCAATTTTAATCCTGTTAAAATTGCCTTTTTAATCTCATTAAATGGTTCCCAATGCAAATATTAGTAGCACATAATACTCCCACTAAATATTTTAGAAAACCATTTCCTTGAGATAGTGAGAATACTTGGTACTACTAATTGGTTTATTTATTGTCATTACCAAACATTGCAATTGCATTGGGCTTATAGGATGATTATGGACTTTCTTGTTGATCCAACATGAGCCACCATGTTGGATCATGGTCTTGGAAGGTGATTCATTTTAATTATGCGCGCATAAAATAAATTAGGCATGAAAGCCTTTTCATTATTACATAGCCAATCAAAATCGAATACATATCCAACAAGCGGCCAATCACATAGCTCAATTGTTTGGTCTAAGTCCATAATCATCCTTTAATTATTTAAACGCTTTAAACAATTAAACTAGTAATGTCAAACATGCTATTGGGTTGCATACATATATATGAGTTAATTCAAGGGTAACCATTTCAAACAAATAAATTTACCATGGAGTGAAAACATTTTTCTACAATAGTAAATGTAATTGTAGAAACCTTTTAAGCATAGTCACACATATCATATATTGCAACTGTGTCCAAAACTATTCAACAATTAATAATGGATCCAAAGATGATCCACTAGGGTGTGGGGTTAATACATGCATTTGTATAACACAAAGTGGTGATCACAATTAAACCAACTAGGTGGATAATCATGTATGTGACTAGATAGGCCAACCACACTCACCAAAGTAATCATAGTAATTTTAGTGTGGGTAGATAATTAGTATAGAATAAATTGATCAACTTTTGCATTTTATATCAAATCACTAACATTTATATCTAGATAAACCCTACACACTCAACAAAGTAATCTTATTAATTTTAGTGTGGTGGGTAGATAATTAGTGATAGGAATAAATTAACCAACTTTTGCATTTTATATCAAATCACTAACATTTATATCTAGATAAACCCTACACACTCAACAAAGTAATCTTATTAATTTTAGTGTGGTGGATAGATGTTTATCAAGTGGAAACATTTTTGAAAAACTTTCAATTTTATAATAAAACATCTTCATCATCTTTTGACCTATTTTGGTGGAAAAATCCACTAACACAACCACCAAAAATAGTCACCTAACTTATGGATAAAAAAGATCCCATAACAAGAACATCAAGAACACCAAGAACACACATATGAACTAATATGAATGTTCATGCAATTTCTGGAAAAATCCATATTCCATTTTAACCATCTCATGCTCTTAATATCAAATATTTCATAAGGTTAAAATCATGGGGTTTTAATGCAACCATGCTCTAGTGTTCATACATACATATATATGCATACAAAGAGAGCATCAATCATCAAAACATAAAACCGGAAATTCAAAATCCCAAACAACCTTTTTTCACTCCATTTGATTTTATCCACTCATATCAAAATAAATCAAGTATAACTATTATACTTTAAATGAATTTTTCAACCCATATATATGCATCTCTAAACCCTAGAAACATATCAAGTTCATGACCTATGGCTCTGATACCAATTGTTGGTTTTAAAACATTTTTAAGAAGTTCATTTGAATATTAAACTTGCATTTAATCAAATTAATCGCAGCGGAAGAATATGGTGGTTGTTTAAATTCAAAAACAAAACTTCTTCCAAGTATCTTAAGCCATGAACATTGATATGATTTCATAAAGGAAAGCACAAGAGAAAAGGATAAGTCTTAATTACCCTTGATGCTATAATATGAACCAAGTTGTGTTTTGGTCTTCTCTTGATGATTTCCCTTTGTTGATCTCCTCTTTGATCTTTCTCCTCCTTGTGAGCCACAAAAGGATATGGCCTCTAAGTCTCGACACCAATGGAACCTTGAGATGAGAAGGAGTATCTTGAGAATACAAGAATGCTAGTTCAAGAATCTCAAGATTGGTTTCAATCTAAACCACTTTAAAAGATGAAAGTGTTTTCACTCTTGAAAACTCTCTTTTATCTCTCTTTGATCTCCCAAACCCTTTTGGTTGATGTTGGATTGTGTTTGATGTTAATTAGCTTATCTTAACTTGCTTATGGAAACAATTCCCATACATATCTATATATGCATTTTCGGACAAACCCTATTGGGCTTCCAAAAGTAGGCCTTATGACACTAAACCAAAATCTTTAAGTGTGTAAAGCCCTTGGCTTGATACCCAACCATTTGGGCTTCTCATTAACCATTACGGAGGCCCAAATACCATTTTACATGTAGTAAACATCCACATCAAATCAATCAAATTGATTTCCTCATTCTCATTTGTATTACTCAAAGTTAACCATTAAGGTGTGCGATCCATTAGGTTCTAATTTTGCAGGCAGTGGGAAAACAATTAGAACTCTTTCTAACCAACTGGAATTAAAACCCCCTTTTAATTCTTCCTTTATTCGGATTGATCACAATCAATCCTAGAGTGACATCTAGCAACATATCATGGCTACCCAAGCTAATCAGAATAGACAAAGAACCTATTCAGTTAGAATTGCAATGCAATACGGTCCTTCTCTTATACAATGTTTCCAATCATATTTTTCAGGTACGGATTGATAATATCAAACCCCTAATAAGATTAACCTCATGTGATTCAATAGAACATGACTAAAAACACTTTCTAAATCATGTTCAAACTTCGGCCGAAGATTTGCTGAATTCACATCTTGAAACATTTCTTTCTTTATCAAAAGTAGAGATTCCTATGTACATTCACATGCCCCTATGATGAATTAAGAGATCCCAACAACCACTTTAGACAAATCTTTTACGACTTGCCTTTAAGAGCTATCAAAGATCAATAACGCATTACAGGACAACCATGAATGCCTCAGGTCTAAGACTAATTTGCATTATTGCAACTATGAGTTCTCGTTGACATATAGATAAATACTCCATACGAGAACTACGATTGATCGCGTTCAGTGAACTCATTCACTAATGAGCACCCACATACTTGTATTAGTGTCAACTACACAAATGGTTTGAGACTAACCATCCTCTCCCAATTGAGCATACATAATATGTGCTAATCTTGATGGTTTCAATGCCCATTTGATAACCTATGATCAGGAACATTTTGGGGTACTACAGTTAGAGATTAAAGGTCTCATGAATCTAAACTTCTTTAGATTACTTTATCTCTTATATAGCATACCCTGGACATTTGTTTCTTTACACGATGTAATAGATAACAAAATAAGTTTGCCCTTTATTTACGAAATGTATTCTAAGGAGATTACATCAAATGTATTGGCTCTTAGGGCACATTTCTAACATTCAAACGCGCGTAATTTACCAAAAAGAGGGATAGAAACCGGCGTCGTTTCAATAAAACCTAAACCTTAAACCCTAAACCCTAAATTTTACAATAATTATATAAGAATACACAAGTATGAGAAAAATGAACCGAAAATTGCTACGGACTCCTTACAACAATGCCTTTTATATTAGTAGGCTAATATTCGTATTAAATAATTTTGAATTTTATGACCATCAATGGATCACATAAACCTTAGGGTTATGTTATGGAAAGTATATGACTATTGTGCTTTGTCTCTAAATCCTTTTGACTTTTGTTATCACTTCTAATTTTGAAATCTAAAATTCAAATTTTCAGGCATGTAGAGGGGAGATATTGCCTCAATGAGTGCATAGAATTTGTCGGTTTATTTTTTGGATTTTTTTTGAATATATTATGAATATTAGTAAATAAATACAAATTAAAATTTTTAAACATTTAGGGGAGATAAAATCTTTCAATGAGTGCATGGTAGTTGTCAGTTTATTCTATCACTACAAGGAAAAACCTTTTTTGCGACCCAATTTTTGGCGACCAACGAAACTTTGGTCGCCCAATAGAGTTATTAGTGAGGACATTTTGTACGTGAGGACATTTGTATTTTCGTCACCAAAAGTTTTGTTAGATTTAGGCATGGATTAAGACTTCAACCAACTAATTGGCGACAAAATTTTTTTGAAGGGCAACCAAAATATTTCGACGTTGTTCAATGAATTCGCGACCAAATGCAATTTTGGTCGCCCTTTTTCAATTTTGACTACCCGCGAAATCTAAAATTAAATCTGACCAAAATATTTGGTCCTAAGTTTACTAAAAACCAGATTTTTCATTTTAACCCCTCACTTTTCTCTCTCTCTCTCTCTCCTCCCGTGCGATTTTCCTCTCCCCCTCCGTTTTTCTTCAACACGGACAGCAGCTTCTAAGAGCTGCCGCCGCCGTCACGCCGGACCTCAGGCCACAAGACCGTCCCATTCGAACCGCCACATCCTCCTCTTCTCTTCCCCGGCCAGCGCAGCTCCGGAAACCGCCGCAATTGGCCGGAATTTGCAGAAAAAAGCTCCGGTTTTTTACAGAACTTTGGAGCCTTCGTTCTCCTTCGTTTCTCTCAACTGATTTGGACGCATAAGGTATGTAAATTCATCTACTCATCGAGCTCTAGCTGCTGGTTGTGTAGGTTTGGAGAAATTTCTAACGTAGGTGGGGTAATTTTGGAGTTAGGGTTCAGCCGATTTTGGGTGGTCAATTCCGGCCACTTCCGGCCACTTTTTGGGGTTAGGCCAAGAACAAAAGTGACTCCAAATATAGGGTTTTACCTAGGACAGGAGTTTGGGCCGGCGGTTTGAAGTTTTTCCGGCCGCCGGAATTTACTCAAGCCACCTGTGCGCTGCCGTCGCGTGTGGCGGCGCGTGGGCAGAAGTGGTGAAGCTGCATTTTGTCCCAATGAGATCCTTAGGTTGTCACGAGCGCGTAGGATTTCGCGGATCTCGATTCGGATGTCGTTTGACTATCGAACGGATTATCGCATATTGTGCGTTATCCAAGTTCGATGGGTTCTGACCGTTGGATCGTTTCCAAATTGAAGTGTGTTATTCTAGATACTCTTAGAATCCTATAGGAATTCGCGGATCGTGAATCGGAGCCCTGGATGTTCCGATTCAATAATTCAAAGTTTATGGGTTTAGCGATAACTGTACGTTTGGGAGCGATCCCTAAACCCGTAACCGGACCCTAGGATATTTCTTTAGAAGGAAATTAGTCTGCGTTGAGTTTAAGTTTGTCTTTTCTTGATCATCCATACATAATAATTAATACATCACAAAATAAATAACTCATGTTCATCATCTATACATAATAATGAAAACAACATGCCCTCTAATTGGAAACACAAATCAAATGAACAAAAATTGAAAACACAAATCAAATGAACAAAAATTGAAAACACAAATCAAATGAACAAAAATTGAAAACACAAATCAAATGAGGGTAACCTGGCACTGCACGGTTCATCCTTCAAACATAGCATTTCTCAAAATGCTATCGATGGCTGAGCTCACCCATGGCTCTTCTTCTGACTCACTTTCCGAAGGGTCTGATACAGAAGAATCATATTGGGCTCCATCTATTATCAACTCATCCATCTGCTCCACGAAGTCTCGGAGCCTTGTGGTCATGTACACTAATTGGAAGTCAAACTCGTCAAGCACACTTAAGTAAATATCAAACTCATCTCGGATGTTACCTGTACAATACATGTGACTGCTCAACACAACAGTTCTTGCCACAAACCTCCTATCTAGCAGATATACCCTCCAAGTATCTAGACAATGTGCCAGCGCCGCAAGCTGCATCTCTTCCAATCCACAATTCAGATCCCAATTTGGAATCATGTCTTCAATTTTCTCTATCACCCTACCTCTATGAAACAGAAAGACATCTATGGTAACTTCTGAGGGATCCATGGCAAACACAACCACGAGCACCTCAATCACCTCCAACACTGGTTGCATAATGGTGTCCTTTCCCAAAGGATCTTCTGGTGGGATAGCTGGCAGTGAGTTCAACAAAACCATTGGGCTAGGCACCTTCTCCATGCTCAATTCGGACTCCTCCTCCTTGAGCTTTCCACCGATGGCCTCCTGGAGTTTCTCCATTGACGAGATCTACAATAAGCAACAAACTTACCATTTAGGGATGCTTTTAGGTTACCCAAATAAATAACACACATATAACACCATATCACAACAAACTTACCATTTGGGGATGCTTCTTATTCCAGAGAGCTGAGAGAGGGCTGACAGTGAGACAGATCGAGTTTGAGAGAGTGAGAGACAGAGAGAGCTTGAATCGAGTGAGAGATCGAGATGAGATGAGAAGGATTTGGCTTGGAGAGAGCTTCTGAGTTTGAGAGAGGCAAGCGAGAGACAGAGACAGCGAGAGAATGAAATAATACGTTTTAAGAAATAATTTTTAAAAATAATAAGTTGTTTTCCACCGCAGAGACAGAGAGAGCTTTCCACCGCAGATCATCATGTTGTTTTCTCAAACCCAAAAAAAAAAGTTGACAGATACATGTATTTTTTCACTTTCTAGCTTCTTTTACATGTGACAACGGTAAAGGATGATGAAGCCTTCATATTTTTTTTCCACCTTTATTTTTTTACCGTCTGCTTCTTATCATGAGCATTCTTTTTACCTCCTTTATTTTTCTTGCAGCAGAGCAGGCTGCACAAAAGCAAAAGAAAAACAAAGAAGGGTAGGGTAGGAGGCCATACAAACTGTCCCATATTTTGAAACACACTCAAACACAGCATCATTACCAATTTTAATACCAATTGATGAGGCTTACATATTAATACCAATTTTTGTTTTGTAGTACTATGTATATACATATTTATATATATATATATATATATGTGTGTATGTGTACATATTGATGTTGCTTTATTTTATTTCTTTTGTAGAGGAAGATGATGGATGAGTTTGAGGTGAAGCAACAATTGGTAGAGATTAGAACTTCCAAGAGATCATATCAATTTTATTTCTTGTTTTTTATTGGATATAGAGTACTACCTTTTATGTACTTAAATGACTACTATGCTCATGTACCTTTGAATGTTCAAAACTTTTATGTCAATTCTATTGCATTAGCTTACCTAAATCTATTGTTTCCCGAAATTTCAATATGTTTATTTATTGTTTGTAAGAAAATTTCTTTCTATGACAAAACAAATTAGGAAAAAAAAAAAACAACAAAAAAAGTTTTTGCGACGAAATGCATTAGTCGCCAGACCCAATAGGCGACGAACAAATAAATTTGGTCACCTAATCCCTTTTAAGTACGCGCCAAAATTTGGTGTTTTAGCGGGAACTCTCCTTCATAGGCGACCAACTAAATTCTGTTAGGCGACGAAAATATGTGGTCGCTTAAAGGTTTTGGCGACGAACTTCAATTTCCGTCGGCGAGAACTTTCAGCCACGATGTTTCAGCGACCATTATGGCGACGAAAATATTTCGTCGCCAAATTGTTTTGGCGACGAAATAAGGCCTTATAGCGACCAAACGTGGTGGTCGCCAAAAGGGTTTTTTCTTGTAGTGTATGGAATTTGTTTTGAAATTATTATGAATATTAAGAATAAAATATAAAAGTCATACAAAAATTAAATGACAAATGTACATAACCGACGTCGCATCCGTTTTCAACGACGGTACATAACACATAATGCCATCCTAGAACACATTAGATGTCGTAATGTACTCCCCGACGTGGTTAGTATGTTACTATGTCAACCTTTTCTTAATAACCGACGTAAGTAGAATTTATACCGTCGATTATTATGTTAATGACAACGCTGTTTAGATATACAACATCACAGTTTATCTTGTAACCGACGTTGTACTCTTTTAACACGTCCTTTCTGTTGTACTAACGGACGTTGTATGTCTATATAAACCATCGTGTATATCAACTTTACGTGACGTTTTTGAGAAATGCAGTCGATGTTTTCTTTCCCTCTACTTCAAGATGGCGGTTGTTCATAGATATGAGACATGTAAATAAGAATGAGACGTCGGTTTTTGGGATTTAATTTAAAATTTTATGATATATTTTCATTTTATTTCATTTAACGACATAAATATCTTATCCAAAAAAAATAGAAAAAAATATATATTTCATTTGATTTTTTTGATGAATGTTCAATTAATTACCAAAAATCTGTTTATATACATTATCAAAATTTAAGATAAATCTGATTCTGTCGGCGGTTTTCTATATAAACCGTCATGGTTATTCTCAATTATTATCATTAAGTTGGTCTACCGTTGTAGGATATCAAAAAAATAGTAAAAAATAATATTATTAAGACGACGGTTTATATGTCAGGGTTGACATATAAAGTGACTAAATACGACGGTAAATTTAACTTCACGACATGGTAAATTTTATTATACAGCGTTAATTGAACAAACCAACATGGTTAGAGTTAAAGATACTGTCGTAGTATGCTACAAGAAATAAGTCGATAAATTTATCTTTACCGTCATTGTACATTTATTTAATACGGCGGTTTTTTGTAATTTACCACCGTGGATTCTTTTGAAATTATACGACGCCGGATTAGAAAACTTGGTCGTGTTTATTACGGAGTAAAACCAGCGGCTATTTATTTACACCATCGTCTTTACTTTCTACGTCGGTGGATTCATACCTTTTGCCATTGTTTTTTGACTCAGAGTTTACTCTGAGGAAAACCTTTTTCAATAAGACATTGGTTTTTAAATTAGGTGTGTCGTTTTTTAGGAACACTTTTTGGAATCTTCATTTTTTAGTTGTTTAAGTTAATCATACACGGCGGTTTTATAAAACCGTCGTCTTTTCAAACACAACGACGGTTTTCTGTTGAACCGTCGTTTTTTTTTTTTATCGTCTTTTTCACTTTTTGTAGTAGTGCATTCAAATGCAAAAATGGGAGCCTAACAATAACCCAATTCCCTTGCAAATCAATTTCTCCCCATACTAAACCCTAAATCATTATGTAATGCAATCATCATCGAGGTCAAATAAATTAGGAGTCTACTTATGTTTTGGAATCCTAGTGGCATAATAATACTCACAGTTTGATATGAACTCAATTTCTAGGTGTTATGAGGATTGTAATGGGAAGCAAGCAGGCTTGCCCCTATATAAGTACCAAAGACAAAACCAATAGAGGTTCAAATTAATCTATGAATAATTAGTCTCTTTTTTTTATATTGTTTTCTATGTTGTTTGGCTTTTCCTCTCTTTTTTGGTTTTGCTTACTCACCATTAAATAAAAGGTAGTGGCTATAGAGAAAAAAAAAAGAAAAAAAGAAAAAAAAAAGAAGCTAGAACAAGATGAAATAATACTTATGGCATGTAGTATGTATGTAGACAAGACGAAACAATACTTACTCAGCATTAATATAATTATGACATGTAGAAGAAGAAAGAAATATAGAAATAAGATTCAGATTCAGAAAAAAGGTTTGGAAAGAAAAGTTTGAGTGTAGTGTAGGAGCTCTGCATGGCCATGCATCTCCAAACCCTTCCACTGCGCAACAGTTGGATCATTGAATCATCTCTTATTTTCACATTTTGTAATACATATATTAACAAAACCACCTAACTAAGAACGGGTGAGTAATTAATCTGGAAAGTCCAGCCTGGTTATTTAGTAAAGCTCCCTTCCTTTCTCTTATTTATTTTTACCAAAACTTATACCATGGCTTCTTGCTCGTGACTTCCATTGCACTCGAGTTGCCTGCTTCGTCTTTCCTCAAGCCAAGACCTGCTTCGTCTTTCCTCGAGCCACAGCCTGCTTTGCCTTTGATGGGGGAAATTTGGGATTTTCTATAGTTAATGTCACATCTAAAAAACTAGGCACGTAATAGTGCCACACCTTATTAACACTACGTTCTCAATAGCAAGGTCTAAAATATTGAGGATTTCAAAAATATCGGTGGTCCCGAAAATATCGGTGGTCCAAAACACAGATATATCAATGGAAAATAAGGTTGCCCCTGATTTTTTAGAAAATTAAGCATCAGGATGATTTAATTTAGCCAATATCCCCTCATCGTCAACTTGCTCCACATTTCATCTAATTTTCCGTCAAACAAGAGTCACATGCATACCACTTGACTCTCATGGATGGACTTGGACACTAATAAGGGGCTAAAAATTGAGGAACAAACTCTTGGCATCAAATATTGGCCAGGGGAAGAAAATTGCGCATTGCTTGGGACATTCTATAGGATTAAAGTTAACGTATAATGTATTCTCACTACTACAAAAAGTGTAAAAGACGACTAGGAAAAAACGACGGTCTAAGTAAAAACCGTCGTTGTTTTTCAAAAGACGACGGTTCTAAAAAAACCGCCGTGTAATACCACCTTAGACACCTAAAAAATGGAGATTCAAATGGCTATTCAAAAACAACGACGTACCTAATTAAACAACCGACGTCTATTTGAAACAGGATTTCCGCAGTGTAAAATCAAAGCCAACAAAGAACGGCAGAAGTTATGAATCGACCGACGTAGAAAGTAAAGACGACGATTTCAAAAAAAGCCGTCGTATTTACTCAGAAAATAACAAGACCATGTTTTCGTATAAGACGCCGTATAATTATAAATAAATCCACGGCGGTAAAATACAAAGTATCGCCGTATTAAATTAATGTACAACGACGTCAAAGATAAATATATCGACGTCATTATCCTATAGTTCTACGATGTTATCTTTAAAGAATACCATGTTGGGTTTTTAATTTAACGACGTATTATAAAATTTAACGTCGTATTTATTCACTTTATACGTCGTACCTTTAATTTAAATCGTCATCTTTACATATAATAGATGACCTTTTATAAAAAAAACCGTCGTCTTTACTTCATAAAAACAGTGGAAGCAGAAGGGACGTAGCGGGAATTTGCAATTTTGTCGTCCGAGCTCTGATTGAGGTCCATGATACCTTTTTGAAAAGGGAATGAAACCAGGAATCAGACTCAGTGCTTTGCACTGATGTATGGTGGTTTTTGGCCATTTGAGGTCGTTTAGCCTTCCAAAAACGCATTTTAAAAAAGCGTCGTCTATTATAGGTAAAGATGACGGTTTTTAAAAAAAATCGTCGTCTATTATAGGTTTAGACGACGCTTTTTTAAAAAACCGTCGTCTTTACCTATAATAGACGACGATTTTTTTAAAAAACCGTCGTCTATTACTTTCAACTCTGATTCCTGGCTTCATTCCCTTTTCAGAAAGGTATTATGGACCTCAATCAGAGCTTGGACGACAAAATTACAAATTCCCACTACGTCCTTTTTGCTTCCACTGTTTTTATGAAGTGAAGACGACGGTTTTTTTTATAAAAAGTGTCGTCTTTTAAAACACGCTAAAAATGGCCGCTTAAGTGATTTCCCGCTCGATAAATTTTCAAATTTTCACCCATATTTGAAAACCTTATCTCTCATTAACAAGCGTCGTCTTTTAAAACACGCTAAAAAAAGGCTACTTAAGTGAATTCGCGCTCGACAAATTTTCAGATTTTCCCCCCTCTCTGAAAACCTTATCTCTCCCTCCTCCTGCACTCTCTAAAACACCCCCATGAAACTCTCTAAAATACCCTTCTATATCTTACTAGTGAATTCTGGATTAGTCTCTTTGCGTTTCTGGTATGTTCTTTGTCTCCCTAATTTCATATTTTGTCTCTCTTGATTTGTCTGATTTGTTTACATATTTTTTTATATTTCTGGTTTCTTTTTAGATTTTCTGATTTATAACTTTTTCTTTTGCAGGTTTTCTATGTGAGTCGTATGTTTTTTTGTTGTTGAAAATTTGTTACCTTCTCTTTTCACCATAATTTTATTTATATATTTTCCTTTTGCAGGTTCTCGATGGTCTTTTTTATGCTCATTTTACAAGTTTTCTATGGAAATATGGACCAATGGTAAAATTTCTCTTCCACCTAATTTTTTATGTTTATAATCTTAGCTTTTTTTCTCTCTTTGTCATTTTGATTTATTTACAGGGATGATGGAGGAGACTTCAGTTGTGCATCATTTGTATGTTTGGATGAGGAATGCTTGGATTAGGAGTACTTCGCTCTTGTTTGGAATTATGTTTGTTGTAGAATAAAGATTTGTTGACTATGTAATAACTATTGAATCTTCAAGTTTTATGAAAGAAACTATTTGTGTATATATTCATTAATAAAGCATTATGGTTGGTTTTCTAGTTAAAATCGTTGTATAGCATCATAGGAAATCAAAAAGAACTAAAATGTAGCAGTTTGGAAACTTATTAGACCACGGTTTTTATAATAAATCATGGTCTTTACAGATAATTAACGACGGTTTTTATAAAAAAGTGTCGTCTATTATAGGTAAAGATGACCTTCTTTTAGAAAAGGGTCGTCTATTTTATATAAAGACGACGGTTTTTTTAAAAAACCGTTGTCTTTATAATAATCCACGACGGTTTTTATAATAAAATCATCATCTTTACATACAATACACGACGGTTTTATTAAAAAATCGTCATCTTTACAAACAATACACGACGGTTTCTTTAAAAAAAAGTCGTATTTCCTCCTATAATGAACGGTCTTTACCTCTAAACAACGACGATTTTGTTTAAAAACCGTCGTCTTTATTGATAAACAACGACGGTGAAAAGCCGTCGTAGTTTGTTAGGGAAAAGATGACGGTGGATTCCACGACCATTGAAAAATCGAATACACGACGGTGATTTACCGTCATCTTTTTGCTTTTTTGTAGTAGTGTCTTCAAGAGGAAACAGTTGATTGTACATCAACACTTCTGAAGTTCTGAAGTTCTGAAGTTCTGATGTCCTTGTCCAACATTGATTGGGTTGGGAACTGGTGGAGTTTGGAAATTAGGGCTTCAAACCGTATTGAGTATTTTTCCTTTTCATTTTGCCGGGCTGGGAAAGCCCACTTTGCAATGCACGACCGAGATATTAGCAGTTTCCTTAACATGAATTTATATATATAGTTTTTTTTAATGCTTTTAATGCAATTCTATTTGATACACAGTTAATATGTAATTTAAAAAATTGTAAATTGAGCTTAGACCCATAAAATTAATTTAAAATCACTTACAACCCTTTCCTTTAGTTTTCTATTTAAAATACCCAATTTTTTCAAATAATACCTGATGACTAGGATCCAACTAAGCAAGTTACCTAATATAACTTAAAATCTGATTTATTATATTTATCGGATTCCAAAACTACCCTTATTTATAAGTTAATGTGTTATGGGGGGTGTAACTAATGACACCCGTTGAATTTGGAAATATCTCCAAATAGTTGTAATGGATGTACTAACTAATTTAGAAACTGATTTGAAATTAAATATTAAATTCCACATTAAAGTATTAGTAATCTATTTTACAACTAGTAATCTATTTTTGAATTAATGGTGTTTTCCTTCTATGAATTACGACTAGTAATCTATTTAAAGTTTTAATAATTTAAATTCAATATTAAATTTAGGAATTAATGTTGTTTTCTTTTTATGAATTATACGACCAGTATTTTTTATTATTATAGTTTTATGAATAATAGTGTACATTCTAATTATGTTGAAAAATAATTTGATAATCTATTTATTGTTTTGTTTTTAAAACATTTTTTTTAATGAACCTATTTTTTCTCCAAATATTGTACCTATTTTTTTTTCTTTATTACTTGTTTTATGAAAAATAATTTGATCATCTTTTTATTGTTTATTTTATGAATTTTTTTTTTTAAAATGAGCCTGTTTTTTCTCTCAAAATAATGTACCTATTTTTTTCTCTAATAATGTACCCTTTTTTTTTTCTTCTAAATAATGTACCTTTTTTTTCTCTCAAAATAATGTACCTATTTTTTCTCTCAAAATAATGTACCTATTTTTTTTTTCTCAAAATAATGTACCTTTTTTTTGTCTCAAAATAATGTACCTATTTTTTCTCTCAAAATAATGTACCTATTTTTTTTTCTCTAATAATGTACCTAGTAAAACTATTTACCTAGTATAATGAACCTATTTTTTTCTCTAAATAATGTACCTTTTTTTTTTTCTCTAATAATGTATACCTAGTAAAACAATTTACCTAGTATAATGAACTTATTTTTTTTTCTTCTAAATAATGTACCTATTTTTAATTTATAAAAAATGTGCATAAATGTCAATTATACAACATACCTATTTTCTATAAATTATTGTATATCTATTTTTAATTTATGAAAAATGTACGGAAATTTCAATTACAAAGTAATTGACCTATTTTTGTTAATTTGTTTTGGTAAATAATATACCTATATTTTTATACGTATATATTTATATTTATATTTTTCATATGTACATTATTGGATATGTAATTTACATATTTTTTTTTTATTTGCAATTTTAAGGGGTCATCTGTTAGAGGGAATGGCAACCAAAAGAAATGGGGTGATTGATATGCTATTAATAGGGAGTTTTAATTACAATTATGACAGTTAATGAAATGCTTGGAATAAATTATATATAAAATATGAAGTCTGATGGCAAGGATGTAAAAACATAGGAATACTACGACCTCTTATATCATACTGGTCATCTAAGTTTGAAATTGGGTTTTACACATAGATTTTTAGAATGATGGGTATATGTCTAAGAAATAGAAATTGTAGGGACCTATATTGGACAAGCCCATGTGAAGGATGTGAACATGAAAGTCCGTTGTGTGTTTCTCAAAGTCCACAAGATTGAAGACTCCCTACTTCATGTTTTTTTCTTTTTGGTCATTAAGATCCCCAGGTTAATTAGCAACAGATTAATTTCATAATATTCTTTGGTGACACTACTAATCCCTAATATTCCTGGTATATAGATTAATTTCATACTGCCAGTCGAAAGCACATCCCCATTAATTATTTAATTTAATTTTTTTTGAGCCTGTCAAAAAACACAAACAGGAACAGTGGAGAAAATAAGAATCTTTTAACTCAAGTCACTGGCAAGGTTTTACTCATGACATGTCTACCGTACTGCTAACCATAGTCATAAAATGTTAATACAAATTAATACGGAGTTCGACAAGTGACATCAAACTCTTATAGTATACCTCCACTCATAACCACATAGGGCCAAAGAAATTCTGGAATAAATACCAAAAGCCTACAAAACCCAACTATCCATAGATACTAGTAGTCTTGCAGTTGTACCTGATGTTCCCAAAGTTTTGTAACCCAACATTTGTAGATTTATATGCGCTAATTTTATTATTACAAATGTTGTGACTGATACCTTTGAGTTTGGGGAAGCCCTTGTTTCCTTGACGGCCACCTTGGCCTTGGCCAGCATTGCTCCAGACATCTACGTTGTGAAAGTTGAACATCCCAACATAAGAGGCTCCATTGTGTGCTGTAATTGCATTTCCGAGTATATTGGCTTGGCTGGTGCTGCCGTCATCTTCTGTATTAGTTGTCTTCAAGTTGTATTCGATGTTGCCGAACTTGTGAAACGCTTTCCTATCTCCATCTCCTTTAATGTCATTGCCACTAATGTTGTAACCATCACCTTTGGGTTTGGTTCCTCCACCGCCACCTTGGCCTTGGGCGGAGCTCGAGCCACCTGTTGCTTTGCCATCTTTAGTACAAGTAGTCTTGCAGTGATATTGGATGTTGCCAAAGTTTTCTAACCCAACTTTTGTGGATCTATCTGCACTAATGTTATTATTACAAATGTTGTGATAAATACCTTTGGGTTTGAGGAGACCCTTGTTTCCTTCACGTCCACCTTGACCTTGGCCGGCATTGCTCCAGTAGAAACGTATGTTGTGAAAGATGAACATCCCAACATCTGACGCTCCATTGAGTGCGGTAATTGTATTTTTACAAATATCGCATTTGGTGTTGCCCAAGTTGTGACCGTCACCTTCCAGTTTCGTTCCTCCATTGGAACCTCGGCCTTCTGCGGTGTTGCTCCAGTGGACATCAGAGGTGCGAGAGGCGAAGATCCCAGCATCAGCACAATTGGATTTCCTGATTTTATTTCCAGGGTATTTTCTGCTGCCGTCGTCTTCTTCCATTACTGGCTGGAGCTTTGGACTATGATGCTTTTTTTTGCACGCAACATGTACACAAACAGGGTAAATTTGTATCATAATTCTATTTCAATTCTACAACAAGATCAGAAACGATATACACATTTGAATTACAAACAAATTGTACAAAGCAGGAATCAGATTCAACAAGGACTCAAAGAAGTCAGCTACAAACAGGTTGTAAGGCATACAATGCCACGTGTAATGATCCTAGTAGATAGCTAGATGTATGGCTGAGATTGTTTTGTGATGTAAGGGATCCAGCTAAGAGTGCTAACGGTGATATGCCTTACACTACGCGTGTGAGGTTATATATGAAGAGAAAAAAAATCCTTTGTGGTATTCTGCAGAGCAGTGAGAGAACAATCCATTCTCTCTGTAATTTTCGTTTTCTTTCTTTTTCTTTCTTCATCATCTTTCTCGTATATGCTTTGAGATTCCATAGAAACCAGAAAATACAAGAAACACTAACAATATTTGGATTCAAAACGAACATGCCACCCTTGTTCTTTTGAAGAATTATCAGACCCATCCATATGCCAAAAATTAATCACTTCAAGCAAAACCATACTTGGTTTGAGCAATTCAGAGTAGACTGATTGAACATGCCTATAGCTTCAAACCACGTATGTAATCTAAAAAGAATCTACTCTAAAAAGAATCTGGCTGACGTTAGTATTGTTCTCTCACGCCCTATCTTTAGATGCTGTGCTTCTAAATCCCCAAACCCTAAAAATTTTCAGTGACCACCGAAGTTTACAGTGAAAACCATAATAAAACACAGAATAAAAATAACAACAAAGAAACAAGAAAAATCGACATAGGTAATAAACTCAAAAATGAAACAATTAATTAGAAGAAAATAATTGGAAAGACATACCAACTGTGTGCAGCTTTGATTCGAGTAACAAAGCAGAAAATGTCTGTGAGGTGTTGCGTTTGAATTGAGAGAAGTTGATGACTGTGAGGTCTATCAAAGAATGAGAATAGATCTAAATAGATAATGAGTATGCAAGACATGGAAGATAGAGGAAAAGTAGTTGATGACTGTTAGGTGTGAAGAACATCCTACCCATGAGTCAATGAATATGCAAGACACTCCCCACAAGTCACGGCAAAGCAACCACAATTAATTAATGAAATTATGACTTTAAGCCTGCGAAAGTCTTGAAAGGTAAAAGCGTGTTCAAGTCGTAGGCAGCGGCGCCCATCACAAACATTGATCCTTGCATATTAAGAAAAGATCCTTGCATATTAAGCCTGCGAAAGTCTTCTCGGAATATTATAATCTCCCATATTAAGAAAAGATCCTTGCATCTTAAATACATACACAAAACATGTTTGATGATTTGAACTGATTAAATTATGTGGTAGAATTAGATTGCATTGGATTATATAGATTGGAGAAGATAACACTATCATATGATGTATTTGGTACGTATTACGTATGATTCAGCGGTTAGATTAATTGAAATGTACAATTACATGGCCTAGTAGAATTACATATATTATCCAATCAACTCTAATCAACTCTAGTAGGATTAGGCATTATCCAATCCATATTGTTTTTAGGTCACCAAATACTTGAGTAGAATTATGAATCCTATTCAACTATATAATCCAGCTCTTCAAACGGGTATAGTAGAAGAACGAATGTCCCAACATACTCATATGGTCAACAAGAGCATTATTACATAAAAAGAGGCCTACAAGCCTGGGTCATTGATGGGGATTATGTTTTAAGTAGGCTTAATCGGAGTGGCTCTGAAGTACCCTCAACCTTCATTATGGAGCTGATTGCTGAATATGGTGCCTCAGTTCAACTGATGAAAATTCCATCAGAGAAATGAATGAAACTAATAAATAAATAAATAATGAATGGCAATAACAACGGCTTTTAATTTACCCACAATCCAACAAGAAGATGACCTACCCTGTTTCACAGATGCCCAGTTGGCTTCTAAACAAAGAGCACCTTTGTTTAATTTTTAGCCAGTCCATTGTTCATATAATATATATATATATATGAACAATTTTATATTAACTTTCCATTTGATCTGTACACTAACCGCCAACATATTCCTGGCTGGTCACTTGCAAAAAATTTATATTGAATGTCGTGACCACCACCTTGGCCGTCTCCATGTTTTATCTTCTGTCTTCACATCACATGTCAATCCACGATCCTAGTGACAATCCTTGTATGCTTTATTTTTTGGTGCTCTATTGATAATGGAGGTCTCTGTTTATTTAATTAGGGTCATTTATTATTATTATTATTATTATTATTATTATTATTATTATTATTATTATTATTATATTGAATTTGGGACCTATTTTCGTTGGAAAGAATACAATGATCAGTGCATAATTACATATCTTTTTGTACCCTTCTAACTTATGATTTGGTTATGTTTTTGAGTTAAACTTGTGCTTTTAATAAAGTTTGTGTATGTTTCAGTGTAATAAGGATGAGACTCATTACATGCATTTTGAAGACAAGTTAGCTCAAAACAGTGTCTGCAGATCAGTCATATTCACGGATTAACCTGTACTTGCTCAAGAAGAACCAGATAATGAGCCATACATCATTGGAAAGATACGGAAGTCTAGTTTCCGTAGCATTTTACGGTTCATGATTTGGAGTCTTCTAGAGGAAGTTATCCATGATTTAGCAGCTCAAGGTCAAAATTCGGCAGCATCTGCGTTACTGGGCCAAAAATGACATTTGAAGGTCTTTCCTATTTTTCCTTGAGTTGGGCTGCATATGCTTGGAAAGATAAGACAAAGGGCTTGAAGATCCATATTTTTCCAGAATTTTTTGGAGTGAATAACAAGCTCAAAATCGGCCCACAAGCTGACTATGTCATGCATGACTATCTAGTGGGATTTGTTGGTGAAGTGCACTAGCCAAAAGAATGAGTTTCTAATTACAATGGGATTTGTTGGTGAAGTGCACTAGCCAAAAGAATGAGTTTCTAATTACAATGGGAGTTGTTGGTGAAGTGCACTAGCCAAAAGAATGAGTTTCTAATTACAAGTGCTATTAGCATAAACCATATTCAATTCAAATATTCCCCTTCCATTCTCCTATAAATGCACTCCCAATTCTAAAACAACATCATTCAACAATCCATCACTTCACTTCATCCATTACTCATACACATTTAAATAGAGAGAGAGAGAGAGAGAGAGAGAGAAGAGAGAGAGAGAGAGAGAGAGCTAGTTGCAAAAGGAGCAAAGCTTGGAGCTGTCTTGGGAATTCCTTGCTGCCATCATCTAGTTCTTTTCTTCTCTTTATCCTATCTTATGTATTTCCATTCTATATTGTTTTTCAATTATTAAATATGAGTAACTAAATTTCTTCTTAGTTAGAGGTGAATTCGAAGCCATGGACATATGTTTTATATGAATTGATCACTTCCAGTTATGGTTTCGTAAAGTATGAATGTGATTTACTTTTCTGTTTTATTCAGGACTTATTCTTGCATGTTTATTAAGGATGCATACTTAGTTTGCATGCAGGGATTTGATGCTAGGATATAAGGGAATTTCACCTAATTGTTATGAACTTATATTCACAAGTAGTAAAAATCACTAGTCATGATTGTGTTAAGTAAATTCCTGGCAAGAGTATCATGCTTTTCATAGTTACAAATGCTTTGTCAAAGCTTATGATTTTCATAGAACTTAATGATCTTTGATATGTATCTCTATCATGCTGTTCATATAGGGAACTTGATAAGAATAATTTGATTGAGTCGCTGAGTCCAATTCAATGAACTTAGGAAAATCTGAGAGTTAATTAGTGCAGTTCACAATTAATTTGGGGCTTTGACATTCATACTTTATTGAAAAAGTAACTGGAGATCAGTTTATATGCATATGTTCCATGTGTGGAGAAGAATCCTCTAGCTATCCCTTAATCCATATTTCATTCACAACTTAGTTATTTACTGCTGTCAATTTTACTTTGGTCTAAATCATCCAACTCCCCCCAATCATTGTTCCCTCAACTTAATTTCCAGTTTAATGAGTTTAATTTGTGTTAATTTAATTTGTGTTGATTAGCATCCCTCCTAATCCCCGGAATAGAACGATCCCTACTTACTCGTACTACGATTGCATATAGGGTTTAATTTGTGCGTTAGTTATCTCTCACGCCATACAACTAGACCTTAAGGGCATATTTACTAACCATGAATCAGTGTGATCTAGGGCTGATTTTCGGATGGATCAGATCGCAATAAGGGGATTCCAATTCCATTCCAAAAAATTTCGAAATGCAAATTCTTTTCCAAAAATTTCAGGAATTTCAACATCCTTTCAAATTTTGAACTTATATATTTTGGAATTCTTTTGGAAAATTTCGAAAAATCATTGGAAGTTTTATGGGAAATATGCTGATATAATCACTTTTCACAAAAAGTGTTCTCAAATAATCAGCTTACAAATTCTATTCAAATATAATCACTTGGGGACGTGAAATGACCAAATTGCCCTCCATATAAATACATTTCTATTGGCCCTTTAGCGCCTCTTTCTTCTCTGGTATCGCAGTGTGCCAAAAATGGGGGAACCCTAGGTTGCGAGACATGTTGCCACTGAGTAATCCAGTTCGCAACCCATCCATAGTGACAACCCAGATGTCCAAAAGTGTCGAACCCTAATTTGACCGAAGCGGAGCCGGCGGAACGCACCGCCGCCAGTGTTGACCTCTAGATCGAAGTGACTGTTGCGACTCCACAGAGAAGCGAAAGTGACGAATTCCGGCGTCGTTGTGAACGGAGGTGAGTTCAGATATTGGTTTGGTAGTGTATGAGTATTATAAAAGCGTGCATCCCCTTTTCACCACAGAAGGGCTGAAGAGCTTAAATTTTCAGTTTGAAGGCGCTATGAAATGTTGAAATTCATAGTTTGTGTTATTATTTGCAGTGGGATGTATGTGGTAAACTTGAATTTTGGTTAAAATTGACCTGCAGCTTGTATAATGTAGTGCAATGTGTTTGATAATGGGCAAAATAACAGCACACAGAAAAATCATATGTTAACTTTGTCTGGCCTAAAAGTAGGTTTGTTAGGGTAGTGTTAGGCTGAATGTAGATGCTAAAGTGGGGAATTTATTGGCATTCTGGGTTTGTTTTGGTAAGAAGTATAGTTTGTGTGTTGTGGTTTTCAATTTGGTAATTTAGCTTATACCACATAATATGTTTTGTATCACAACCTGAGACTTTTGTTGAAGTTGTTTACATTTGTTGAAAACCCTTAGAGTTTAGAGGGTTCATATTGCTCCCATAGTATGTTTATGTGAGTTTGTTAATAACTTGGAACCCACAGCTATGTACAAAATCAGAGAAAAGACAGAAATGAATAAAAGTTCCTTGTTGAAGCAGCTACAATTTGAGTGTTGAAGTTTTGAGGATTTATAAAATGATATGTGTAGTGGAATGATTGTTGTGTATGTTTTTATTTTGATGGAATTTATCTGTTATAGTTTTATTCATTGCTGTAGTAATTATCTATGTTATTTGCAGAAATGGATACTGTTGGAATATTGGTATGCTACAATGGAAGTTGGGTTAAGAAGGATAACATTGAGAGTTACGAAGGTGGGGAGGCTAAAGGCATAATAGTGTCACGGAACGTAACATTTTCCGACCTTGTTCAGCGCATTTATAAGATCATGGATGCAGATCCCACGAAATATATTGTCACACTTAAGTATTCAGTTCCTGTATCCTCATATGTCTGTAAGCACATAAGGGTTGAAGACAATGATGATGTTAAATATTTTGTAAAGTACAACACAGATGTTATGGCCTCTAAAGTAACCCCTTTAGTAGCAAGCTTGAAAAATATTGAAGGTCATGGTATTGAAGGGTGCAATGGCATTGTAAGCGTTGAGAGTAGCAATGCTCCTGCTGACTTTGTTGTGGAACAAAGAAATGTGGTAATTCGGGACAATGAAACTGAAAATGGTGGGAATGATTTTAATTGGAGTGATTGGGTTGAAGAAGTGAATTTTGAAAGTGGTGAGAACATAGGTGCTGATTTCAATGAACCTAGCAACGAAGAGGAACCGCAGTCTGCTCCGATTCTGCATCCTCATGAGGACAACAATGTTGAAACGTCCACTGTGCAGTGTAGACAGGTGCAATCCGAACCTCCCAGACAATCAAGTTTGACTGAAATGCTTACAAGTCGGGCTGATTTGAAGCATGGTCAGAGTTTGGAATATATTAAGTATGGTGGAGGCGTTTCGTGCATAAATTGGGAAGCAAATTTGAAGGTTGGCCGAGTTTATCCAAATAAGATTGCCCTTTTAAAAACCATCAGTTTAGCAGCAATTACAGGCCACTTTCGAGTGAGAACTGTCCAATCTGGGAAGCATCGGCTGTGTGTTCGCTGTTGGCAGCTTCGTTGCCCTTGGAAAGTTCGGGCATATAAAGTTGGATTACATGAGTTTAAGGTTGTTAAATACGATCCACTTCATGAATGTGATATAACGTATGTAAGTACTCATCATCCTCAAGCTACGACTGAATTGCTGTCGGACTGTGTTAAGTGGAGATTTCAGGATTCGCGCAGCATTTATACAGCTGCTGATATCAAGAAAGATGCGATACATAATTTCGGTGTGAGCATAAGCTACTCTACAGCGTGGAGAAGCCGAGAGTTAGCGTTCAAAAGAATTAGAGGGTCTGCAGAAGAGTCGTATTCCCTTCTCCCTTGCTATTGTTATGAATTGGAGCGTACAAATCCGGGAACGTTGACATATATTGAGACTGATGCAGCTGATCACTTCTTATATTTTTTTATGGCAATTGGTGCATGCATACGAGGATTTAAGTCGTCAATGCGGCCCGTGATTGCTGTTGATGCTACTCATTTGAAGTGCAAGTATAAAGGTGTTTTGTTTGTTGCGACCGCATTTGATGGAAATCGGAACATATATCCTGTTGCCTTTGGGATTGGAGATTTGGAGACGGATGCAGCTTGGGAGTGGTTTTTTACAAAACTACATTGTGCAATTGGTGATTGCTCGAATCTGGTTGTCATATCAGATCGCAATGTTAGCATACAGAACGGGTTGCGTAGAGTATTTCCTGGGGCAAGCCATGGTATTTGCTTTTATCACTTGAAAGGCAATATGAAAGCCTCATTTAAGTTGAAGCAGCGGGATCCGATATTGGGGTATTTTGTAAGGGCAGCTAAGTCTTATCGTCTAGCGGAGTTCAATCGTCACTTTTCGAGGATAACCAATGACCGAGTGCGAACTTATTTACTACGTGCAGGTGTCCAGAAGTGGTCTCGGGCCCATTGTGATGGCCGACGATATAATGTGATGACAACGAATATTGTGGAGTCCATTAATTCAGTTCTTCGGTTTGCAAGGATGCTTCCGGTGGTACACTTGATTGACGAAATTACTAATCTACTTGTCTGTTGGTTTAGGCAACGTGGAGAGTTAGCAATGAAATCTCATTCTACGTTGTGCCCTGATTTAGGGGAAATTAAGTTAAGAAAGAGGTTAGACGCTGCGTCAAGAATGAATGTGGTCAAAATCAATGAGGTCGAGTATAATGTTCTTGATGGTGATTTGAACGGACTGGTGCACTTGCAAAACCGTAGTTGTACATGCAGGAAGTTTGACTTGGAGCAACTCCCGTGCAAGCACGCTATTGCGGTATGTCGGCACTTGAATTTGAACCCCTACTCCTTTGCCTCATCTTATTATACACGAGCTACATGGGCAGCTGCATATGCAGAATCTATTTATCCTGTACCACCTGAAGCCACATGGGTTATTCCCGAAAATTTGAAGAAGGTCAAAATCCTCCCTCCTCTTTGTAAGGTTATGCCGGGCCGTCGCAAAACGCAAAGAATACCTTCTAAAGGAGAGGAGTCCCGTCAAAAAAAATGCTCAAGGTGTGGTGTGAAGGGCCACTACCGAAGTACATGCAAACAATCTGTCCCTCTCACCAACAAGCAGCACGTTGCGTAGATGTTACACTTGTTTAGTTTCTACCTCTGTTTTGGTCAACTGCGAAGTTCATGAATAGCTTCGGTGATGCTGCAGGGATGGAAGTCGGTCCACTCAACGGTCATGTGAAGCACATGGAACAAGGTAACAAGTCCTTTGCAATGAGAGCCTATTATTAGTAGAAATTGGTGAACATACAATGCCATCACCACACTGAAACCAGCTGTAAATTAACAATGTTCCACTGGCCAATGTGTGTTTCAGATTAGCATTTATGTTTGTTTGTTATGTACCTTTTATTTTAAATTGAATTGAATTTTGTTTGGTGTTCTCTATTGTGATTGTAGTCAAATTCGCATAAATTGCTTTCCTTTCGTAGACAACATCATGTATTCATGTCTGTACATTCACACTATGGTCATGCTGCTGTCCTGTTGTTGCGTCCAAAATGAAAGGGCCTAGAAGGCTAACTACAATTGCATCTCGTACATAAAACTCCTTCAAATGCAAAGCTTACGCATTTACTGTGATACTGGTAGTACTTCATGATTGCTCATTCTTCTCATTGTCATACAACAGAATATATAGAGAATTTTTGGGAAAGTATACATGCAGCTACACATGGACAACAGATTGCGATATTATCTATAATATCGCGATCTATTGTGATGTGAACTTTAAATACAAAGCATTATTCACTTGAAGTCACACACACAGAGGATGAAACCCTTCCCCCCTTGTAGGTTCTGAGCTACTTAACCACAACGGCAGTCATCGCTTTTTGATTACTGACTATGGACTCTTCTATTTATAAGTGTTCAAACCTGTTTTGCAAAATAAAAATTATTTACTTAGTGTTCTATAATGTTGCTCAAATATTTCATTACTTGATGTCATTCATTTCTGTCCTATTTAATCCATTTCATGGTATTGCTTCTTTAGTTCGAAACATGGCCATTATAAGTACTGAAATTACTATCCCTTCAAATTGTTGCTTGTTTACTTCAATGAACACCGTCCTTTTTTTTTTATTTCGTATTTCATTCGTCATTTCATAACTGAATTTTTGTTCCACGTACACATTTGCATGTATGTATACTGTCCGTGGTGTGTATGGAATGGATATCTTTCCGATCTTTCCATGGATATGTTCGTGCTTCAGAACCACCAATCTTTCCTACACCCGCCATCTATATGACCTTTGCTACAGTACCTCTTTACCCTTACTGAAATGGAGAAGCTCTAATTTATGGTGCCAATCCAGAAAGCATCACTAAAAGCACAATATACCTACCGTACGCTCACAATATGAGACAATACAATAGCAATACAAGAACAATAAAACACCAATATAAGTACTATACGAATCCAATATGCGTCAATAATATACCAATATACGCACAATATAAGTACTTTACGCTTCCAATTTGAGGGCAATAAACATACAGTAACCACACATACAGTACACAGCACTTTACATTTATACAAACTTACTAATTTGCCACTCAACCGTGAGAATAAGAGGAAGGCGTAAACAAGGCACCACATTCATACAAAATCCATTTCGTGGCCACAAAATTCTTTGAACCCGTACTTACCCTGACCCAGCTACACATACCCTACCAAAATCCAAATGGATTACAGGTCCATCATTAGATCCATGTCCTTGTTCTTCTTCCTCGCTGCATGCACAAGGCTATGATCAGCCATTCCTTGGCCACAACTATTCAGCACCTGCCACACACCAGCAACATCTATTTGGCTCCAATTGTAGTCTGGTGAGATGACGGAAGCATAATCTCGGAACATCTCGAACCCATGGTTAAAAGATTCAACCATTTCATGGTTAAATTCTTCAGATTGAGTGAATTTTTGCACAGCATCTTTCTTTGTGTCTTCCAATTTGACCTTCAACGAGTCTAACTTTGCCCTCCGACTTTTGGCTTTCATTGTTTGCTTCACTTCTCTAGCATATGCCTTGTTCAGCTTGTTTGTCAAGTTTCCCATCACCTGGCCATGAATTTCACATTTCGTTTCCCACCAATCAGTAGCCGCACACAAATATTTGAGGTCCTGCTTCACTTCAGCAATTTTGTGCAGTGGATCATTGTTGTCAGCCTCACTTCCAGATGACGTGGGATCGTTATTTGGAGTCCCAGGTGGAGATGGGAAAGGGACATGCCATGGGTGGTCTCCCGGGTAACTGCCATGGTCGTTTGGAGGGATTACGTCTGACATCTTCAACTATGGATGGGGAAATTGCACACATGCACCGTGCAAAACACTTAACATTAGGTTCAGGCTGCAGTTTTTTTTCTTCGTAACCAACAAGAGGGTGAGCTTTAGTATAGCTTTGCTCTTTGCTATATATGGAGTACTATGTTTGATATGGAGTGCAATGAGTACGTTAAACCCTCTCATATAGAGGAAGTTGTGAGTTTCATATTTATTTCAAATTGGTCATTACATGTCAGTCTGCACCCTGTCCTCCTCTCCCTATGTCAGAGCATTGTCAGATGCCCATTACAGCCTTACCAAATACGAATAAAGGTATCTGAACGGTGGAATAATCGGCCGTACAAATATACACACCTAAACAACTGTGAATACAGAATAAACCCAACCTTACAAAAAAACTCTATACTATATTAAAATTCAAGGTCCTGGCATAGTAATACCACAAATGACGACCAAGTTCCGTAATTAGCAATTTACGAAATATACAAAAATGTTTTTAATTATTCATTATTCCCTACAAATGATGACACTATATTTTGTCCATATGAGAAAATTAAATAACACGAAAATAGTCATATACAGTCCCGACCCACATTTGAAGGGGAAGGTAACGTTAAGTGGGCAGAATACACATGAACTTATTTGCAATTTTAAAATTTCACAATTCGGAATTTACCGATATATTAAAAAATGGAACTCATATACATCAGTTAGTTGGAAGACAGCAACAAAGAAATTCGAAACACATTTACTTTCATGGTCCTTTTTTGTAAACCCCTGCATTTGTACATTGCAAAATGACCGTACTCATAAATCGTAACCTTTTGTCCTTTTGGGACTACTTTTGGTACAAGGGAAATTGGTCAAAGAGGACAAAAGGAATAAATTGCAAATAGAACAAAGGTCCCATACAAGAAACACCAACCAATAACCTAATTACACAAACCCCAAGTGTAATGTGTTGGCCAACAATTGGAGCCAACCACTCCCGCCAAAACTTGGCCCAAAAACTCCCGCCAATAACTCCCGCCACTTGCTGACTGTCATTTACTCCTGCTCATTATTACCTCCCACTATTTAAGTGTAACCCAGCTGCATCCACCCAACATTTCCATCACATTTACTCTGTCAAACCCACCCTGCTTGCGCAACACTTTCACCCACATCACAATTACTTCTAGTTTGGGCAAACTAATGGCCACACCAACCCGCAGTAAATACCCAACACCCATGGACCCAAACCCCACACCAAACCCAACCCTTGCCATTATTGAAGGAGGGGACAATGACACACCTGCCAAATCAGCAACAGAAGACACTGAAGACTGGGTCCATGGACTGCAGCAATGTCGAGCCAATACCATGTTCTGGAAAAATCTCCATGCAGACATAGTGTTAAAAATTAAAGAGGGCCAAGCTAGGTGGGGTATCATAAAAAACCGCACAATTCGGGCGCGTTATGAAGCCCGGATGCATCTCCTACATATAAAGGCTGTCAGAGCTAAAATTGAAAATGCCCCTGCCACTGCAGTTGTTGTATTCAAGGAATCTGACGAAATGGCTCAGCTGAAGCAAAAACAACTGCAATCTGGTTTCGAACTATTTAGGCAGTTTGCAAAAATTGTGGATGCAGAAGGAACGTGGGACATCACTGTGGGAGGGGTCATGAATTTAATGGGTCGGGGTCGCCGCATTTGAAGGGTATGCAACTCCAAATGTGTCCACAGACAGAAGGTAAGACTTGTAATATGACCATGTCAACGGTTTAGGACAACCTTTGTACAGTGGAATGGAAGTATGACTTGGCCTCTTTTTGTATTATGTGCGGATGAGGTGCCCTGTTTATGTATTTATTTTGTATTTGGTAACTTTGAGGGGGCCTCTTTTTTTGATATGTATAATGTAATCTTCAGGTGGCATCTTTGTTAACATTGTATTACGTAAGTTTGTGGTCACCTTTTGTGTTGTTTTGCTATGTTCATATTTTGTTTTATTTAAGTTGACGCTGGGATGTTATTTTCTTCTGTATTCTGCCACTTTTAGGAGGCCTTGGTAGTCTGCTTGTACCTGTTGCCTTCTTTGTATCAAGTATGCTGGAAGTTTTACAACAGCAGTTGATGTCATTTGGATGCATTCATGTCAGATCCGAATTATAACGTAATTACCTTCCACATAGTTCAACTTTGTACAGTTGTCAAATGACATTGCAAAACCAATACGGAAGACAGTATAAAACAAACAATTTAGATTAGCAGTACGAACCGAAAATAATGCACAGGTTACATTGCAATGCCAATATACGTGCAATATCATGCATTAGAAAACCAATAAACACCATTACAGATCCAATACAGAGGCAATAACAACCCAATATAGTCGGAGTACAATACCAATACGTCCATAATAAACCACTATACACGCAACGAAGAATTAACATGTACTGTATTTCCAAGTGTATACCTTGCGGTATGTGGATTCCAAAAGAAGTGTACGAATAACATTCCAATTGGACTAGGCCGTCAGTGTTGCCTATGGTAAATGTTCATATGTTGTATACAAACCACCCCATTAACTCCAGGTTTCATGTTGGTCCGCTCACACGGTTTTAATATCCAAATGTCGCACATGCAAGTGAAACCCATTGACTACAAGATGAGCTTCTTGACTCTCCAAATAGCGCACAAGTTCAACAACAATTCATACAGAGAAAACAAGGACATGAGCAGGAGGAGCCTCCGTAGCGGTGCGGCTGAGTCAGTGAGGTCTCCATGCCACTCTCAAGAGTCACCTTCAAGGTCTCGGTGGGAAATGGAAGACGCCAGTTCAGTATGTTCACGGCGGTGCTACTGTGGGAACGTTGTGAAAACGCATACATCCTGGACGGTTTCTCATCCTGGAAGGAGGTTTCAAGTATGTGCAAGGGTAAGTTCATTTCTCTGTAAGGTTCACCTTAAATTTGGTATTTCCGTGGATTCCAATTGTGATGCTGCGCCTCTTTGTAACGGAAAGCTTGTTTCCGTTTATGCAGAGGAATGGATGTACATTTTGGGAATGGGCTGACCCAGAGATGTGTGACAGATCGAAGCACATAATTCCAGGGTTGCTTAGGAAAATAAATCGCTTGGAAGAAGAAAGAAACGCTGGAAAAGGGAAGATGAAAAACCCATGGTTTTGGGTGTCTGTTTTCATGTTTGGAATGGTCATTTATTTGTTGTGTTCCAAATGTAATAGGAGGTTTGTTCATCTACAGTTGGCAGGTTAAAGGTGGTTAGGTTATGGATGTAATGGAAGAGGTTTGATGAATATGGTATTACTACTTTGTTCTATACTATAATTAAGCATTTTATTGGAACCCATACTCATACTAATGCTACAATACATGATCAACTCAGTAATATCAGATGTTGTAAGCTGTCTGATTGTAGATGGTATACAGATATGTTAATTTTTAGAGTCATGATTCGTGAAGATAGTAATCAACCGTTTTGGAAAGAAAAATTCATTAACGCTATTCCAAACTTATTGGGGCATAAAAGAAGAACTGAGTTCAGCAATGAGTACAATGAACGTATGGAATAATTTAACGTATGGAACTAAAATCACTTAGAGTCCTTACTAAGCAAGAAGAGCAAGAAGAGTTATTCATAGACTTAATAACTAAAGTATGAAATCCTGACCTCAAATCGGAGAACCTCAAGAAACGAAGAAAACTGATTAGCCAAGAAAGTCCTCGTCCGTCAACTAACCGTAATGAAATACGTGTACATACAACTGTAGACACATTTTGCAAGAGAAAAGAAGTCACCCTTGAACACCTACAATCTGAGATAAAATGTGTCAACAAGGAAAGCATTGAGTTAAAGCAAATGAGTCATACACTTGAAACCAAGGGCGGACCCAGGAAATTTTATAGGGGTGGACTAGTATTTTTCAATGGGCGATCCATAATATTACCCTTTTTTTTTTATTTGTAAAAACAGTTTTCATGGTTAATTGGCTATAGGCTATAGGTTTTTTTTATATAC
Source organism: Prunus salicina (assembly GCA_020226455.1). Taxonomy (NCBI): domain Eukaryota; kingdom Viridiplantae; phylum Streptophyta; class Magnoliopsida; order Rosales; family Rosaceae; genus Prunus; species Prunus salicina. The sequence goes on along the minus strand of CM035341.1, from coordinate 25,971,134 downwards.
AAAGAAAATAAGTGGTAGCAACTATTCTTCAATTAACAATTTTTATATTTTGTGGGAGTACACATAGACGTAGGGGAGTGCAGTCATATAGATCTACAATTGCACAATCACAAGCTACAAGCATTCAACAAAACCAAGAGACAACTACACTACTAATAGATGCAAAGATCAAGTAATGAATAGATTAAATCTGAAAAATGACAAGTCATCAATAAAATCCTAGCAACTTGCATAAGAAAAAAATCCCCAACATTGAACACCCAAACTCTAAATCATAAAAGGCTAACAATAACAATTGAAATTGGAAATTAAAAAAAAAGTAAGAGAGAAACTTACTAATATTAAAGAACCCATTGGATATAGGTTGATACAATTTTAAAGAGGTGGAGACCTACTACTTCTAAGCTCTCAAGTTCAAATATAAAGTTATAGCTTACATGGGTGGGTAATAGAAAAACATGATGTGTGATGTGTGTGGGTGCCTCTAGAGATGAAATCTTACAGTTGTGATAGGCTAATTTCAACAAAGAGGGGTGGCCTATTTTTACTTAACTTGGGTTTAACTTATAAAATTAACATTTATTTTTTTCATCTCCAACTTTAACACTGGCCTAGAGCCCAGTCTAGGCCATGCCTAGATCCGTCCTTGCTTGAAAATGAGAATTATGAAAATCCAACATAATTTAATTACTCCTACCAACAAAAGGATGATATGAGGTCAGATAGTCAGTCTGAAAGTCCACCCAATTATGAAGATGAGGCATCTAATAAAGATGAAGCCCTTCAAATGAGTAAAACAAGTGAATTTTAGAAAGAGGTATTCGATAGTGAATCTAGTTGTAAAAATGTATACGTTTCACACAGTCGCAGGTTTTGATTCATGAGCCGACCTAAACTGTATTGAAGAAGGTCTTCTCCCGACAAAGTATTATAAGAAATCCACTGAGTGTTTAAGTACTGCGTCGGGCAAAGCCTTACAGTTGAATTATGAGATTCCAAAAGCTAACATTGAAAATAAGATCTGTTTGAAAACTGGCTATGTTTTAGTAAAAAACATCACCGATGACGTAATATTAGGAGTAGCCTTTATAGGTTTAGTATATCCGCTATAGGTTGAACATGATGGTGTTAGTTCTATTTATGTAGGAGAAAGACTGAAATGTGATTTTTTAACTAAGCTTGAGTTACCTAACCTCAGAAGCCTTGGAAAAAATATAGTTGCAAAACAGTTCGTATAATTCAATGGAAACATTTGCATAAGTTGCTTCAGATAGTGAGCCAAAATGGTGTAGTTATCTCTGCTAAGAAAATGCAGTCGTTTCAAACCAATGTTAGCTTTCTTGGTTTTAACAGAAGCCACTCCCAAATTCATCAAATTGACATTTATTTCAAATTTGCTGACAAATTCGCTGATCAAATCATTCATCAAATGTCGTGACCAAATATTATAATACTTTGTAATAGCCCCAGCCGAGGGTTAGGGATATTGTTTCGGCTAACGAACCCAAACATTTCCGTCCACATCGAATGAAAAGAATTAAGATACGACAGTAAGTATTATACCGAACCACACAAAACAAAAGGGCAACAACTGCAACTTCGGCAAAATTCTGGATATTTTGTTATATGCCTGTCGAAAACATGTCAAGTACAGAAGGTCACTAACTGCATTCTCACAAGGAAACGTGAGGACAGCCCTTCTACTATGGAATACAAGTACTGGCGAATTACGTTACAGAAATGAACACCCTGCAACATACTACAAAATGACCACCCTTTATCGCCATGTGTACACAAAGTCAAAAATGGTGCCATGTAAGGCAAAACATCACATTCATTTTCAAGATTGACAAAACGACCAAACAGCCTGCAACTTCTGTGACATACATGTACAAAATCTATGATGTCAATATAGATATGAACCTGGAAGGACCACCTGCATAAGAAGGCCAAATGTGGCGAGAGTTAGCATTCATAGAAAGGGAAACTTGAACGTCTTAATAATTGGACCACTTGTAAGAAGTAATAATATTTACCCATACTCATAAACAACATGATACAAGTTTTGGATGATACACAGTCGGATTTCAGAACATATGCCATACATAAATCAGATGCCAGTTGCAAAACATGTACATGACCATCTACGATGTTCAAATCCCCAATACCCTAAAGTTGGATTAACAACAGTAGGCATTCGTATTCATAAACCCTGGCAAAGTTGCCAACATACTGTAAGTTGTCTGAAATGAATACTAAAAGCACAACTTTGTACGTACGCCATAATTCAAAGTAGGTAAATAACTAGGCAAATCTCAAGGCAGTCTTTAACAGTGAATTGATATGAGGTCAGATATGGACTTTTACCTCATACATAGGCCTCTCCCCTGAGAGCCTCGATTGCAAGCTTCAATCGGTAGTAGCCAAACTTGGCTGGGTCAATGGTATTAAAAGGAATGCCAGCACTGAGATACTCAATAAATTTGACGGTCAGAATGCCACATGAGGTACTGTCCAGCAGAGCAATACAGAAGTTAGAAGTGCACATACTGACTAGATCTACAAAGTGCTTTAAATGAACACAGCTTACCCATCAGTTTGTTGAGGAACATCGGAAATTCTGCAAATTGTGAATGGGTTAAACGTTGACATGTCGATCCCCTTTCTCTTCACCGCTTCAACCTCCGATTTCTCATAAAATCTCATGTCATACAACACCTTTGCAAGCGTCTGGGTAATAGGCTCCATCTGTCGGACAAGCATTGTGTTTGAGGTAAAAACAGTATACGAGTCATAGACTGTGGCAGTATGTCTGACAAAGTCAATTTCTACAGCCACCCAATGGGACTGTCGAACATTATACGGGAGATAGACCTTGCAGACTTGCGTCCATGCTTGCGCATAACCATGTTGCCATGAACCGCAGACAAAGTGGTGTATATTTCTGAGGTAGTTAGGGGGAGGGTCAACAGTCGTTGAAGCAAGTTGTTTTCTCGTAACTCGTTTCGCACTTGGCGGTGTAAATGGCTGTAAAAATTGCTGCAAACAATTGTGAAAGACACGTTACATGAACAGGCTCCAATGCAGCAAACACAGCCTACAACATTACTCCTACCAATGCAACAAATTCAAAGACACATAATATGAATACGATAATACCTGCAGACAAAACTCGGCAGTTGTCCAGTCCGTTCCAAATACATGAGGATGAGAGAGTTGTCTTTTGCGTATTAGAAACATGGCCATGTCAAGGTGCTGAGATTTCACAACACAACAACGACCTCAATATTTAAACAAAAATGGACACATACTCAAAGTGATCAATTAAGAAAGTGGTATCAAAATAACGCACGGTTCAAAATTATTACCCGCGAGCTCATCCATGCAGTTTCATCTACAAGTTTGTAAAAAAAATCTGCCCCAACTCCAAATGGTTCGAGATCCAGCTCCGCACTACAAAAAAAAAAAAAAACAACTTGCAAACGTAAATTCAACCCAAAAAAAAAAAACTAATGGACACCTTGCATAATATGACAATGACACACACACGAACAATTAGCTACGTAGATATTGTTAGTGTACATGAGTGCATACATAAAAAAACATGTAAATTGGTTTTGCCAAGATACAAATCCTAACCTGATGTCACTTTTCCAAGCCTTGCAAACTTGTATCATAGCCTTCACATCGTCCATGGCCACGGGTTGTGTTGGATCAAAACGAGCCTCCGCTGTCGGTGCATGAAAACCAGTAGTCGGCCTCTTTTTCCTGGAGGGATCAGTGAAAGGACTCAACAATGTTTTCGCGGGCCGCTTCAGTCTGCATCCTTTGCCTTCCGCATCTGGTTTCTGAACCGTGGCATTAGCCTCCTTGTCCCCTTCATCAGCAACCAGATTTATACTAGTTCCCATGGGAGGCCTCACCTTGCGTCCCACCCCCTGAATTTCTTTCTTATTCCAATCCTCTAACAAATTTAATATTGTTTTACAAATAACTATGTACCCTTCCCTATCTTCTGGACTAGGAAGGATGGGATCTTCAAGACTAGGAACCTTGACATCTTCAGAAGTACGAACCTTGTGAGGTTGTTGGTGCACTTGTTTGTCACCAACTGAAGTGTCAATTTCAGCGGCTTCGACTTCCATGGCTGGGAAGCGTTCCACAAAATCAGCAGGGACTGCTGCTTCCCTTTCAGCCCCTTGTATATCCATGGCTGGAAAAGCTTCCACTCCATCAGCAGGGACTTCCGATTCCCTTTCAGCCCCTTCCACTCCACCATACAATGTTGCTTCCATTTCAGCCCGTTCTGTATGCATGCCTGGGAAGGCTTCCACTCCATCACCTGCAACTTGTGCGTCCATGTTAGGGCCTACTGTAGTCGGAGTTGTAAGTTCATTCGAGGGTGACATTTCATTCTGCCCTCTTTCATTCATCTGAGCAGTACACACTTCCTCATGCCCTTCTCCACCATAACATTTTTTTAACTCCTCCATCTCCAATTTAAAATAATGTTCCACTGAAGCAATTGTTAGGGTCAAATCCCGAATAGCCTTTTTATTTCTGTCACACTCCTTCTCATGCTTCAAACAGTTCTTGTCTACAATAGCTTCCAAGTCACGAACTCTATTCCTAAGGCCCCGATTTGAACTACGTAGCTTTGCCAACTCATCCTTAGTGCTTTGTAATTGATGCTTCAACCTGCCAAAGTCATTAAAAGACCCTTTGCCCTGCATACAGTTATAATGCAACAGTTAGAAAGCTTACAAAAAATAAGAAAACTATTTCCACTTATTTCGTATTGTATTCTCTACATTTTCAGAACATTGGAAAAAGGTCATGCTCACCTTAGAAGAGGAGGGAAGGCTAGTTGTTTCCTCAACATCCGCCTCTTTTTCTTCACTAGAAGTGCTGGTTTTGTCTTTGCCCTCATCCCCAAACAATTGAACAATTTCTTCATTGTTCTCATCATCACCCCAAGTCCAGTAAGGTTGTTGCTTCTCAATATCAGTCGGCCGGAGAAGTTGCACATCAACCTCCATTTGAAACACATATAATAAATCAGTGAACTTTTTACTTGTTCCTAATCATAACCTGAGTACTACAAACTGAACTAACCTCAAAGTTTTCATAAACCTGACTCATAACCTCCCGAAAACGGGCCACCGTGTTGCTCCTCCAATGTAATATTCGAGGGATGTGCCTATTGTCTTCATGGACCGTGAAATGCAATGCTTCCAATGCTGGGAAGACTTCAAATGCCCAAGTCTGTTGACAACAATCAAACATCAAAATCTGTACATGTATTTAAATGAACTAAAACATTGTTGGATATGTGTTCACCTGAAGAGCGAAGCCAAACCCCCTTATGATGTACTCTCTGGCTCTGCTGCATTCCATTCTTGTCTGCGCTCTCTTCTTCCCACGTTTGTTGGGCTTTTTTCTGTTTTGGGGCACCTTCACTCGTTGGTAATCAGGAGAAACTGCCCTTAAAAGTGAAGCATTTGTCATCGCATATGACACGGCACCCCATGGATACTTGTCAAACTCTTCTAAGTCCTCGGCCAACTTCAAATAGCGCATGTCAATAAGCACATGCTTTTCAGTACCCAATAGCACAAAAATGGCAAAATAGACCATTCCAAGCTTTAACGCCTCGTCATCATCTGTGCACTCGATGAAGGCAGTGTGTAGGTCCAAAAGGGTGGGAGGTTTATTGCTACTGAAGTATTTTCGCTTCAAGGAGCAGTTTTCATTTGTCGCCTTCGGAATGAACGGGAGCTTTCCGAACCTTAGGCCCGTGATGAGGCAAAACTGTTGGGCTGTGAATTGTATCAACTTGTTACCCACAATGAATTTTATCCCATTAACCTGTGTAACTGTCTTAGGATCAGCCTTCCTCATCAACAGCCCGTGGACAACTTGTGAATTCCACTTCAGGTCCTCTATCAGTAATAGATGACCAAAACAACTCCCCTCGAACCTCTGTAACTGCTGCGTATTGAACTTCGCCTTTATTGTTGTAATGGCGGTCCTTGCGTGTGAAAGGGCATTTGGCTTTCCTTCGTACTTCTCATCCTCAGGAATCATAAGCTTTGCTTTACAAGCCATTCTAGAATTCCCTGCACAACAACATCATACATATGGATCATTGGTTACCCATATTTCATACGTACATTACTCAAACTAATACTTTCAAGCCATTTAATATATGTATATACATATGACAAAACCAGATTTGTTTTGAACCCTATTTTCTACTCTCCAACTCTCTCCACACTCTGCTGTTATCTACATTCCCTTCTACAAAATCTATATTGGATTCCATCCAAAAACCAAATACCACCCAAGTGTGAAAACAATGTCATGAACCACGGATCCACTTAATACAGGGTTTTGGCGAAATGGCTACAACAATTACTCCAAAATGCATCATTGCGTACTAAAATCTACTCATTACCATAGTCATATACATGTCTACTCATATGCAATACAGTAGCACACCTGGAACATCAGCATTGACAGTTATGGACTCTGTGTACAAACTAGACACGTCAAAATGTTACTGCAACTGCAACTGCTACACCTAACTGGCTTAACATGAAATTTCTAAATAGATACTAAAGCCCAAGAAAATACCATTTTCAGACATATATGAAAAGCTGCAAGCAAGGAATAACTACAACATTTAGCAGGTTTTATAGGACAAGGAAAAGAAACATCCCACGCCAACTTACATTAGTATTTCAAATTCACAGTATTAACCATTAAGCCTGGAAGTGTGCAAACTATGCTACTAGTTGCTGAAACAGCAATGATACCAACAAATTTACTTATGCATTATTACTCAACAGCTAATTTAGGCCCTACTGAGGTAAACCTGTGTTATAATGGAATAGCCATTGCCACCAGAATACATTCCCACACTAAATATCCATCATCAAATGGAACTGAAAACACGCATCACACACAAACCAATCCCAGATGACAAATACCAACTTTAGGCATTTCATTGTCCACACAGCAAAATCAATACACCAGTACAAGTTTCATCAAAGCATGAAATAATTCACAGTTAAAATACATTATTATTGCAATCTCTGTAATTACTAAACTTCGCAACATCAGTCACAAATTACTGAAATTATCCTTCTCAAATGAAAACCATACAAATGCACAAACTAGTCAATAACAAATGCAAAACCAACCTTAGAATCACTCGTTTTGTGCACGGAACCGAATTGGAAATCCCAGCAACACCTACACAAAATCGCGATTTTTGTCTCTGAGAGGAAGTATGTGAACAAAGTCTGAACCGAAACCAAGATTTAGGGTTTTTTGAGGCCCTGAAGGAGCAGAGGAGAAGAGAAAGACGACGATTCAAGACATGAAAAGAGAGGGAACTGAGAAATCGTTTAAGGGAGAGAAAATTTAACGAAGAAACCCTAAACCGTCAAGAACCGCCTCACCAAACCCTAACATTGACTGCAGAGAGAGAACGACAGAGTGCTGCTTAGGTTTTGGGGACAGAGGGAGACATAGAGTGGTGGTGGCCGCTGGAGAGAGAAAGCGCCGACAGAGGAGGAGACGGCCGTCACAAAGAGCAGAGAAAGACAGAGAAGCCACAAGTTTTAGGTCGCCAATCCATGGCCAATAACTCCCCAATAGAAATGTATTTATATGGAGGGCAATTTGGTCATTTCACGTCCCCAAGTGATTATATTTGAATAGAATTTGTAAGCTGATTATTTGAGAACACTTTTTGTGAAAAGTTATTATATCAGCATATTTCCCTTATATTTCCCAAGTTTTAAACATGTCTAACGATTTGAATAGTTAAAGTTAGCTCAAAATTAAAAAAATCATATGAAAAAGCTAAAAAACTATTATATGATATAATTTATGTCATTATCCTTTTTGAAATAGCTTGTTCGATCTATGTCTATTTTGGTCATTAGGTCATATCAAAATGAACACCTAATATATTTCAGAATTCAGAAATGTTTGATTACTGAAATACCCTTGAAGAAAGTATAGTTTATTTTATTTTTTTAAAACCTACTACTACAACTTTTCAAGTGGAAATAATTATTTCATCTATATATATAAAGCAAAAGGCAGAGAATGGAGAAACATTAGAAAATCCCGAATATGCCCTTTGTGAACCAAAAATTTAGGACACAATTTTAATTAAAGCAGGGTACAATTGTAAAAGAACAATTAAGCATAACTTTAAAAAATTAAAAAAAAAAAAAGAAAAAAGGTACAGACCCTCACTCCAAGCAGTTACACTTCTTATCAGTTTCTTCGGCCTCATCGTGTTCTAGGAGCAGTTCCAGTATCAGTTCCTTTCAGTTTGCCCCCCACTTCCTTCACACCCAATTATCATAGGCCTTTCTTCTTACAGTGTGGAAAACAGAAAGAGGAGCAGACAAATAGAGAACCACGGCTGGGAACAACCACAACGCTCCTTGCCAGTTTCACCAATTTCCCAGGTTTTCCCCGCTTAATTTGATGCCTTATTGTTTCCCCCTTTTACTGTTGTTTTGGTTTCTTCAGAAATCTTCTCATTTAATTGGGTTCCTTCCCAGAATCTCCAGGACAGCATCTCCAAGAATTAAACACCTATGATTTCAACTGAAAGTTTAGAAGGTGGTGAGAGCCTAACAGATCTTTCTTTCTTATTTGTATTATATTCTTTTTTTGATTGGGTTTTGTGATCTTTCACGTTCAGAGAAGGTTTTAGAGGAAAAGGTGTTTGTTGATGATTTTCCATATTTCTCTATCGTGTATGTTGAACGGTTCTCATGGCTTTTGTGTTCATATCAGACCCATGTCCAAATGAAACGGTAAATTACAGTGGGTAAAAGATTTTTGAGAAACTTACTCCTTTTGCTGCATGCTCACCATTTATCGGATTGATTTTTATTTGCCATATGAAATGGTAGGTATGAAATTTAAGATATGAATGAAAGTTTGGTTATTCAACTTATATTTGGATTCTCGATTATTCAAGAACAGTTGCTGCAACTCCAAGAATAGGGTAGGTGTTTACTCACATGGTTAACTCGCAGGGTAGGTGTTTGATAAAATGTATTTGGTTTTGTTCTACGAATTCAAATGACATGGTGGTTTTTTTTTTTTTTTTTTTCTACACTCTTTTGCAGAGAATACTTTGAAGAGAAAACAGAGAGATGTTGCAACAAGTCTCATATTTGTTTCTTTGGTCGTTCATTTTATGAAATGGTGGGTTTTGTTATTCTTTCATCACGAATTTTGTGTATTTGTTATTATGTTATTTCTTTATTGAGTGCGTTGTTTGGTTCTCTTCTCAGGTTATATAAAGAAGCAATCTGTTTATGTTGTTTTTCTTTTTTTGCCAATCTGTTTATGTTTGCTGCAATGATTGCATTTTTTTAAGAATGAAAAATAGTTTCATCCATATACATTACTGCATTCGAGGAAATGCAACCTTCTTTTTGTGTATTGTTGGCTCTTCATATATAATTGAGATTTAAACTTGCCATAACTTTTAGATTGTCTTAAACTGATGACAATGATTACTATTGCTATATTTCTACTATTATTTTATATATATAGTATATGTTGCATATTGTGGATATTGCAACACCTGCTCACTTGGTTATGTGGAGCAGTTGGTAGGTGAGAACATCTCTTTTGGCCATGACTGTGATATGAAACCCAAGTCAGGAAGGTGAATGGGGGTGAAAGGGTTCTAAGACGAGGAGGACTGCATTTATACAGATTATGCTATGATTTTTTTCCTTCTATTTTTTTTTTCTCCTGGGATTCCTTTGGTAGAGGAATTAAAAGCAAAATGAGGATGATAGAGATGGAGGGAGTTCAAGGGGAGGAAAACTGCTAAAGGACTTACTGGCCGTGGCTGTGTTTCTTCTCTTTTTAGAGGTTTGTTTCTTTTTATGCTGATATTTGTTTCTTTGGTAGTTAAATTGGTGACAAAGAAGACAGCAGCTGGAGGCTTTGATGTACAAGCAGACGTATGCAATTAGACCTTGATGTATTGAGATTGGTTTTAAATAAAGACGTATGCAATTAGTTATTGCATCTGTTTCAAATTTCGTTCAAATGACTATTTTCTTTTACTTTTGTTCCTTAATGTGAATTGTTAACATTGTAGGTTTTCAAGGGGGGTTCAACTTCCCGAAGTGCAGGAGGCTTGCAGAGGAATTGGTGAGCTGCTTTCAACAAAACCGATTACATAAAATAATTGTTTGTTCTATGTTTTCATTACACCACTTAAGTGATGTATCTGTTTGGATGCTTAGTCTGGCTTTAGTTTGTTTGTTTGTTTTTTTTTTTGTTTCATGGTTTTATTCCTTTTGAATACAGAATCATATGTGTTTGGGTTTGGGTTACAAAATCATGATGTCTAACTAATTCACCAATCCTCTCAGGTACTTCTCTTTCTCATGATTTTGTGCATTTTGTGACATTTGACATTTAATAGGCTCAATAAAAAAAGCTTTTGATTATCTTTTAATTATACATTTATTTCTCTGCCTTCTCTCCAGTTTTCAATTCTTTTGGTTTGGTTTTTTATGACGCTTTGGTTTGATGCCTTCTTTTTATCCCTCTTTTTGGTTTTCTTTTATTTCTCAGGGGATCCATTTGCTACAGGAATTAAAATAGAGTCGGAGGGAGGAAAATGGAGGAAAGGTTTTTCTGTTTTTTTCATTATAATTCAAGTTTTCTTTTGCTACTGGCTTCATGAATTATCAAACCCACGATAATTGTTGTGCAGGAGTTATTGTTCTCTCATCGTTGTTGTAGATAGATCGGCTGCACGTGTGGGTCTTCAACTTCTTGAGGTTTATCAGCCTTGAAATTTAGTTACATTCATCTATATATATAAAGCAAAAGGCAGAGAATGTTGAAACATTCAAAAACCCCGAATATGCCCTTTGTCAAAGAAAAAATTAAAAGTACACAATTTTAATTAAAAGAGGGTGAAATAGTAAACACCACTGATTTAAAGCAGAAAAAAATAATTAAAAAAGGGTAAAGTGATAAAATAAACGTGTTGAAATTCTAATTTTCAAAAAATATGAAAAAGAATTAAGAAGAAAACGTGCCAAGAAATGCCAAAAATACTTGGACAGAAAAACCCCTAAAACAAAAAAACCAATAGCTTATGTTTTAGAGTTCGGATGTGTAGTATCATAAACACGCAATAAAATTAGAAGGAAAAAAAATACAAACCCACAAAACTCAGCCAAATCGTGTGAAGAGCAGTTCCTTTCAGTTTTCACCCCAATATCATCCCTCGATCAAGCATCAGTTCATTTCAGTTGCAGAAAACTCTTTCTTCAGTGCTCTCCTCTTCGTATTTGCTTTCCTCCTCTCTTTTTTTGGTCTTTTGTTTTCTGATGCTGTATGAACTCAAGACAAGAGGAAGGGGGAAAATGGAGAAATTTGCTCAATTGTTTTGAGTGTTTCAATCACCAATTACAGGTACGTGCTCTTATCTTCTTCTCTGTTTTTCTCCATTTCAATGATGATTTGTAAGAGAAGAATTACGCAGAACTTTTAAAAAATTAAAAAGAAAATAAAAAAGGTACAGACCCAACTTCATAGCAGTTGCTCTTCTTATCAGTTTCTTCTGGCACGTTCTATTGAAATAGGATGAAAGCAAAACTGAAACCGTCCAAAACCCACCATGGCCCTCAAACTTGGAAACGCATTTCCTTCCCTCCCATGTTTCGCAGACCAAGAATCCTCATATACTCACTGCATAAAAAGGTTTGAGGTTTTTTATTTTTGTTTCTAGGTTCGTTTCTTCATTTGTGATGTCGAAAATTGAGAAGTAAATCATAAATTGAGTTTGGTTTGTTGTTACAGGGAGGAAGATTGAAGGAAAAAGAACTGGAGCAATCAATATTGGAACCCCCAGTCTGCTCATCAATCTGGTAGTTCATGTCTTTGTGTGGCTGATTTTCTCTTTGCCTGTGTTTATTCCAGAAAATTGGTATAAAATTATGGTATGATTTTGTGTGCTTATTTTCGTTTTCTTTTTGTGAATTTTCAGTATTTGTAAGATGTGGCAGTGTATGAGAGAGTCAAGAAAATTATGGTATGATTTTGTATGCTCATTTCGTTTTTTCTTTTTTTGTGGATTTTCAGTATTTGCAAGATACTGATAATAGGTGTATTAGATTGTATGATGATGATGTTAGTGTATGTTGATTCTATTGGCATTTTGGTTGCAGATACTGATGATGACTGCTACAGGCCTTCAAAAAGGGCGAGGGCTGATTTCAGGCCTCCAAGAATCCACGACAATAATGATGGAATGCAGAGTTCACCGGGAAGATCACAGTGCGGAAACTCCAGAGAGGATGCCCCAATGACTGACCAGACTGATGATGATGGCTATGAGGTTTAGTTATACAAATCATGCTTCTGACTTGGATGACCTTTTATATGAACTTCTTGAGTAAATTTCTTCAAGCTTTTCTCATTTTACATGAATTTCATGTGCAGGATGATGATGACCAAGAAGCCGAGTTTGAGATGTATCGTGTTCAGGGAACACTCAGGGAGTGGGTTACTAGAGATGAAGTGCAAAGATTTATAGCCAAGAAGTTCAAAGAATTTCTGCTCACCTTTGTGAATGACATTGAATATGTGCACCTCATTAATGAGATGGTATTAGGTAAGGGCTTAGCTTTATTTAACTGGCTCTTATGCTCTGTTAACTGTACATTGGCCTTTTGTACTTTTTATCTCAATGTGCTGTGCAAGCAGCAAGCTGCAAGCTACATAATGCCTCGGATCTTTAATTTGAATTTTGAATCAATTCACTGTTGCATTTTGTAGCCAATAAGTGTAGTCTGGAGATTGATTACAAGCAATTCAGCGGTGCTCATCCCAATATTGCCATTTGGTTGGCTGATGCTCCCCAGTCTGTCCTGGAAGTCATGGAAGATGTTGCCAAGAAGGTGGTGTTTAGTTTACACCCCAAGTACTAACGTATCCATCAAAAGATCTATGTTAGGATAACCAACTTACCTGTTTACGATCAGATTCGCAACATTCAGTATTGTGGAGATTTTTTTTCTTTTTTTCCTACATCTTTCCTACCTTTTTCCTTTGAGGTGTAAATGTCATCCTGCTCTTATGGTGTGCAGGCAGATCCATTTGAATACCATGATTCGTATTGGAGGCGTTGTGACCTGACGCTCTGGGGTCTTTCCCCAATTGCAACAAGTAAAGTACGATTGCAATAAATGTGGGGCAATTTTGGGGCCATTCCTTCAGAACTCTTATTCAGAAATTAAAGTTGGTTCTTGCCCTGAATGCCAATCAAAAGGACCGTTCAGCGTCAATATTGAGCAGGTGAGTTTTACAAATTTACGTACATTTGCCTTCAGTTTTCTTTTTGGCTGGAAAAATCTGAAGAGAAGAAAGGGAATTAATATTGAATGTTGTGGAGGCTGTTATGGGAACTTATAATTAATATTGCACCTCAATTATGCTAGAAAAGGTTGAAAATGGTTTTTATTTTTCTTCCAGTTTTTGTTACTCCAGTATTATGTTTTTGGCCGCCTTTATATTATTGTATGGTTTCTGAGAAAAGGGATCAAATGAAATTTTTTTTTTTTTTTAGTTTTAGTTATCTGATAACCATTTCTCTTTCTCTTTCGTTTTAATCTGTATAGGGCAGCAGTTCCTTTCAGTTTTTTTACGCTCTCATCTTCTTCTTCTTCTTCTTCTTCACTTTTTGGGGTCCAATCATTAGTTCAAGAACTCGAAGTCCAGAATTGCTTCAATGACTCCGGTTCCATGATTTCTATTTAACTATCTTCAATCTGCAGAGTATCAACTCTTTAAATGGTACGAATCTCTCTCTCACACAAAGCTATCCCTAATTTATGTTTGATTGACTGAAACTTTGGTTAGGTTCTAGGTCTGTGTTTATGTTTGTGTTTGTGTTTGTAATTATTTATGTGTTTGACTTATGAAATTAAAAAGTCATTGGAATTTTATCTCAATAGATGGAATCGCCTCTCACCTCTCTCTCTGTGACGCATAAGGGGTCCATAAGTAGCAGAGGAAACTATATTTAAGGTTAATGATTCTTCATTTTGTTATATTTTGTATTTTAAGTTTCCAATCAGCATACATTAGTTTAGTTGGAAGATGATTTTTTCCTCTTGGGTTCTCTCAAAAGTTGTCCATTATTATACAATCCCTTTTTTCCCCCAAAATTAGACTTTTTAATATTGGCTCTACTATGGTGTTCTGTTTTCTGCTGATAATTTGGGCCTCCAAATGTGCCTAACAAAGCCATGGCTTTATTTCTCTACGTTCATGTGTTAGTGAGAATCCACGATTTATATTTTTGTCTTTCTGGAAGATGCAGGTGACAAAGGAAAAAGAAAGCAAACAAGTCCAATTTTCCTGTTAGGCTTTGTCCTGTGCCTCCCTGTTACCCTTCTAATTTATTGATACATGTCCTTACACTTAACTTCTAACATAACAGTGTTACCTCTTTTAATAATAAAAAAACTAAAACAAAGCTAATTATTAAATAGAGAAAACAAAACAAAAAACAGCCACAACCATAACCACACCCACCCACCGGCCGACCACCTAAACTGGACAGCCAACCCACCTCGCCAGCGACAACCCCTCTCCCAGCCGCTGCCGGAAGCAGCCCCTCTTCTCTTCTCTGTCCTTCCTCTTTATCAAGCAACACCAAACTCATAAATCTGATCTCTTTTTCTCCATGGCTAAAACCCATAATCCTTATCTGTCTTTAACCCAACAACACCAGAAAAAAGGGAGAGGGGTTGTTGGTGTGGGGGGAATAACATGGCAAGATCAAATGTGAGATCTAGTAGATCCAGATATGGATCTCAAGATCTCTCTTATAATTTCATGGGCTTAGCTGCAGCAGAGGGTTAAAGGTGATGGGATGTTGAGGCCACAACACACTACGGTTGATTGCACTAAACATCCTACAATTTTGAAGCCCTTTAATGTCATTCTTGTTTGAGGTTTTAACATATGAGATTGACTATGTTGTTAGGGTTTTGAGTTTGGGGAAGAAAATGGTAAAGTAGGAAAAGAAAGAGAGAGAAAAGAGATATTGGGATAATGAGGTTTCTGGCGGCAAGGAGGAGAGGGGTTGCCACCGACGGGATGGGGTGGCTGACCAGGTTGGATGGGTGGTGGGGTTGGCTGAGGTTGCGTGGGTCGATGGGGCTGTAGTGGCTGTTGTTTTTTGTTTTTTATTTAATAATTAGCTTTGTTTTTGTTTTATTTTTATTAAAAGAGTTAACACTGTTATGTTAGAAGTTAAGTATAGGACATGTGTCTATAAATTAGAAGAGTAACAGGGAGGCACAGGAAAAAGGGTAACAGGAAAATTGGACTCCTTTGGGATACTTTTGGGTTGTTTCTGACTGGAATTGGGTGTGGGTTTACATTTGTTATTTGTTGATAGTTTCTTCTTTCTTTATGTTTATTTTTTGTTAAGTGTCCAGATCATTCTAGATCCAGATTCAGTTTCATATTGATGTAAATTGCCCAGTTCAGGCATCAACTTCTATTTTTTATGTTACGAATAAGATTATGCTTTGATTTTTTCTTCTTCTTTTTTTCTCAGGGGATTATTTTTTATACCTGAATTAAAAGCAAAATGAGGATCAGAGTTGGAGGGAGTTCAAGGGTAACATGAAAGCATAACAAAAGGGAAGCATCAGGGTGAGTCAACATAAGCACCGATCATGACTTCTTCGAGCAGTGAACCGAAGTCGCTCTTCTTCGTGGACAAGTCCAAAGGTACCTCATTCATACCTTTGTTTTTTTGTTTCGAGTGACATAATTGCTTTTTTTCGCAGCTGATAATAACACATCCATAATGACACACTGCGATAGACTTATTCTGAAACATAAGTCTATTGTTTTGATGGATTGTTTTAGTATTCTTAATATCTTGCTTCATATTAAGCTTTTTAGTTGTTTTTGTCACCTTTTTTTTTTGGGTGTAAATGCAGATCCAATTTGCTGCATGAGGCTTCCAAAGAAGATAGTAGCAAGAGAGCATAAAACTGCTGTAGGAGGATGTTCATGTACAAGCAGTAGCTAAAAGGATTTCATTATCTTAATTTAATTGTCATGAACTTTTTGTTTTTTCGTTTCCTTTTTCAATGGTTGCAATACTAGCTTCAATTACTATATTTTGGTGTAAAAAGTTTTGTTTTAAATAAAGACTTATTCAATTGCATCTGTTCCAAATTTGGTTCAGTGGTTAACTATGATAATTGTTATCAACAAATACAAAGAGGAATGTAAATTAGTTCTTGCATTTGTTTTAAATTCTTTTCAATATGATCAACTATGATAATTGATTTATTTTTATAAAGTTTATCAATGAATACAATACAACATATGTTACCAAATTATTGAAAAAAAAGAACTTTTAAGGACAATTCAAACTAAAAATTAAAAACAGGACAAAGCCTTTTACCCAAACTAATAAAGGTATTCCAAATTATGGGAAATAACAAGGAAAATTTTCAATTCCACCAAACAGAAAATTCAAAACAAAAAAACACAAAGAATCCCCCTAGCTCCTAAAGCTTATTAGACTAGCCTCTCTGCACACGCTTCCGTGTGCGAGAGGCTTTTTTTAAATCATGCGCGCTACGAGGGACTTACAAATTTTCGTTTCTATTTTTTTTGCAATTGTATTTATATAGAAGTTTGTTTCAATAGTTTCATACTAGCCTTCCTGCAAGCGCTTCCGGGCGTGCGAGAGGCTTTTTTTAATCACGCGCTATGCACTACTTCCAAAGTTTTGAAAATATTTTTTCGCAATTGTATTTATATAGATGTCCGTTTCAACAGTTTCATATTTTAATCGCACTCGTGTGATAAATCGTCATCTTAAGAGTTTTCCTTTTATCGCCGGTATTTTTCTAGAAGTCCATCTTAGTAGTTTCTTTTTTTTCTTTTATAGCGTGTAAACTACTAAGATTGACGTCTAGAAAAATACGGCCGATAAAAGGAAAACTCTCAAGACGACGATTTATTACACACGCGTGACTAAAATATGAAACTGTTGAAACAGACATCTATATAAATACAATTACGAAAAAATATTTTCGAAACTTTGGAAGTCACGCGTAGCGTGCGTGATTAAAAAAGGCCTCTCGCACGCGCGGAAGCGCTTGCAGGGAGACGACGATTTATCACATGCGCGACTAAAATATGAAACTGTTGAAACAGACATCTATATAAATACAATTGCGAAAAAATATTTTCGAAACTTTGGAAGTCGCGCGTAGTGCGCGTGATTAAAAAAAGGTCTCTTACACGCGCGGAAGCGCTTGCAGGAAGACTAGTTGATAATAAAAGTAAAGCCTAACCACCTTAATATTCTATAAAAATATTTTTTATACTTATATGATATATATTAAAATAAGAATTCATTATTAAACTGTTATAAGGCCACATGGTGGGGGAAGTTGTGTGCTACAAGAAGATAAGAGTGGGTGAGGTGATCGGCTAGTAAAATATGAGTGGTTGGGGAAGGTGGTATGAAGATGAGAGAGTGGGTGAGGGTGGATCAGGTATTGCTACCCTACCATTATTAATTTATGATTTTTAAAATGTACAAATTCTACAATTCGAGGAATTTAAAACTTCAGCAATGGTGATGCTCAGAAGAACCTTATTGCCTATATCATATATGCGTGCGATCAAGCAGTAAAATTAAGGGAACTAACTAAAGCTGAACTTGGGGAGGATCATTAACATTAACCATCAACATAATATATAATTTATTTTCTTATCAAATTAATTTTACATATAACTTAAGTAAGATGGATGGAGGGGAGGCCCTAGCTAGCTACAGACCTCAGTGAGTCATCACTTCTGCTTCGTCTTCATCAGTACTGGATGCCGAGTCAGTTTCTCCACCGGAGTCGACTAGTTTTTATTTCCCGTGGCCTTTGTAGATGTGGGTGTTGCCAAGCTCGAAAATTCCTACTCTCTCCGATTTTATCCCCGTAATATTATTCCCAACGATGTTGAAGTCATTGCCTCTTCCGCCCTTGTCTTTTTTCTTGGGTTGGAGAGTTTTGGTGCTCACTGATGGGGATTTCGAGCTGTTGCTGTTTTGTTGGTCGGTGCTCGCCTTCGAAGGATCCTCAGAACCTTGTTTCTGATCTCCAAGTGGAGGCTTCAGATATAGCCTGCCGGTAGACATTTTCACTGCCTGGGATCCTTTGTCTGGGGGTATCAATAATTGGCTGCGTTGTGCCAGAAAGGTTACTATAGTTTCTAATCGTAAGGGAAGCCAAACACAACTCTTTTTCTTTATATATATATATATATATATATATATATAGAGACAATATGTGAGAAAATAATGAATCAAGCTCTCTTTCGGTTACAGTAGATACATAAGATAAAAATTGGACAGAAGTGTTTACCCAATGGTTGGAGTTGTTAGAAGGTTAGACCGGTGGTTAGCTTAGCTATCAGTTGTTAACACAGTTACTTACTCATTAAGCAAAGAGACTGGTTGGAGTTGTTAGGAGGTTAGACCGGTGGTTAGCTTAGCTATCAGTTGTTAGCACAATTACTTACTCATTAAGCAAAGAGACTGAGTATCACTACAAGAAAAACAGGTATTAGTGGACAGCCACTTGGTCACAAAAAATACCATTTTTGGTCACTGAATGCAATTAGTGTCCAAATATTGGTGGTCACTAAAAGCTCGTCACAAATTCTATTTAGTGACTATTCTCAAGTATTGGTCACTACAACACAAAGAATTAGTGACCATCAATGTTTGGTCACTAATAAAAAAGCTATTAGTGACCGCAACTTTGGTCACTAAAAGGCTACAATTTGGTCACCAAAACATGCATTTTGGTCACTAAAACTGGGTCACGTGCCCACATTAGTGACCTACTTGCTTGGCCACTAATGTATTTCAAAAAATTGGTAACTAATTAGGTTACCTCTCCATGTTCTTTATTTATTATATTACAATATGAAATCACAATTAATTCCTCTTAGACAGTGCTGTAGAAAAAATATATTGCATCAAATAATTCATTGCATTCAAAAGCAATCCGTATATATAACATTCTTCCAACAAATTCAGAAGATGTCTCAAAAACAAAATGCTAGATATTTAAGTTCAACCTAAATGTCAATTGATTCCCAAAAACAAAGGACATAAGATTCATCACTAGTAGATTGTCTTCTATCCTCTGATATACTAGAAATTTATCCATCACACCTGCATCAAACGAAGAATAATTATTTACAAAAAGATACTTTCAAATGAGAAACAAGATTTAGATTACCAACAAAGAAAACAAAAAAAAAATGAAGGAAAAAACAAAACATCAAAAAGAAAGACAAACTAATAATAATGGATCATCATCTTAACAAATAGAAAGAGAGGACCATTAAACAAAAAGAAAAATTCATGAGGGAGACAGAGAGAGAAAGAGCAGCGGAAAGCTAATATTGAAGATAAAGTCAAGAAAAAAAATAGAAGAATAAAAAAAACCTGGAAACTTCAACCATGTTGATATACTAGAAGAAACTTATCCATCGCACCTGCACCAAACAAAGAATAATTATTTACAAAAATATTTACACTAAACTCTGCTGATATACTAGAAACTTAAAAATGAAGCTAGTCAAATTAAACAATAATAGAATTATATCTATTGCAGTCCAGAAGTCATTGTTGTTTTTACCTTGCATGTAAACCTTCTAACTGATACTTTTGTGCAGCGGAATTCACCTTCATTTCTATTAACTCATTTCTAAATTGTAACACCGTGTGTAGTATCTTCTCTTCATGTGGTCCTCAATAGCCATATTCCCATGGGGTTCATTGCTCAAATTGAATTTCTCCTAAATTTTCAAGTTAACCATATGAAAAATTAAACATGATTTTATTAGGAGCCATAAGGTATGCTTCCTTTTGATATGGCTATTGATAAGGGATTGTGCTAATAGTATCAAGATGAAGTAAACAGAAGAAAACAGAACCATATATAGTCGACATTAGAAGCTTCCTTTCTCAAAGTGCATCACCTTAATGTGTGTGGTGGAACAAAAAAGAAAAGTGCAAGACTTACCCCACCACCAGTATATTCTGAAGCTTTAAAAGCATCAGCATCTAGTTTGACTCCACCAATCCCTGCATTGTTCACCTGTGTAGAACCTAACTGTATCACTATCTGTTTTATTTAGAAAAAGTAAATAAATCTAGAAAATATAAAAGAAAAAAGAAATTTGAAAGATATGAAGTTCTTTCTTCTTATAACTAACCTCAAAGTCCAAGCCTTCAAATAGCTTAGCTTTGGAGGCCAATTGCTTGACAGTTTCTAATCCAATCACTTTGTTTGCCCCTGTAACAACTGCATATCTGAAAGAACAAAAAAGGAAAGCAACAAAAAATTCAGGAAAGAAAGTGAAACAAAAGAGAGAAATTGTCATATGGAATTGGTAAAAAAAGAAAAAACAATTGACATACCTTTTTGTTGCTTCTGCCATTGATGATTTGATATAGGACCAAATCAAATTATCACTTCGTCTGTTCAAATGGGAAGACAAAGAGAGAGGGAAAGAGCTAAATAGGGCCTTCGGGTGGGTGCTAGAGAGCACATCATAATTAATCATACCTTAAAAATTTCAGTGTCATCCACATATGAGATGTTTATTAGATATTCAAGACCCATCAGCAATGTGGCTATATTCTGTTGTGTGGTTTCAAGCATACAAATATGTGACTGCAAAAAGAAAAGGAGACAATTAATAACATCCTTATTGGAGGCTTGAAGATTAATCACAATCGCTAAACAATAATATTATAGACAACACAATCGATCAAGCTTAAAGATCCTGTTACGAAATAAACCAAACAACAGAACTATCATATCCAAATACGGCTGGTGAAGGCAAGGCTATCAACATATTCATCTGAAAGAGTACAAACTTGCCTTGTAAAATGAAGTGAGAAACAGTGCCAAGTTCTGAATGAATGCCTAAAGAAAAAGCATCATATGAACCAGTTAGATAAACACAATAGGAGAGCCTAAAATCATTAAAGACAACATACATGTTCCTCGCTAAATCCATTTGCATAAGCTTGAGAGATGTTAGTAGATGGAAGAATAGTCTTAGACTTCCAAGTTAAACGAAGCATCTACAAGCTTAAAGCCTAAATTTATCAAATCAAAGCCTCCATGAACTAAATTGAAGACTCCAAGATAAATAAACACAAAATATACCCAAAACAAAATCATAGTTAGGAAAATTTGATATCACAGTGGAACTCAAAATCACAGTGAATAGAGAATTAGGGAATTAGGGAATAGAGAATCAGAATCAGAATCAGAATCAGAATCGCATTCAAATCAAACTCAAATGAAATCAAAACTGACATTGAAACCACAGAGGAATAGAAAGCTCACATGACATTGGGAGAAAACCTAGAAATCGAAACCACAGAGACGAAGAAGACGACCAAGAGCACGCTCTCTCGACGAAGAAGACGGTCGCTCAGCTTGAGCTCGCTCGCTCCGTTCCTTCAATTTGCTCGCTTTGTTCCTTCTTTTGAGTAAATAGTGGCCCTCTTTTCAACGAATAATAAATTTAACAAAAGTTAATTGGTCACTAATGTGTAATTTAATTAAATAGTAGCCCATGTGGCAATCTATGTTGGTCACTAATTATGTAATTTAAGTTGTTTTCATTGACTAAGTTTAAATTATTCACTATTTATCACAAAATCTGGTCATTAAAAATTAAAAATTATGCCCCAACCATTTTAGAGACCATATAACATATTTAGTCACTAAATGCATTCCTTTTGTGACCATTCTCAGTTTAGTCACTGAGAAATTGGTCACTACTGACCTTTTTTCTTGTAGTGTATATATATATTAGCCTCTTGGCATATGCGTTAGTTTTCTTTTATATTTTTTATTTTCTTTTTAGAATTAAGAAAAGATAACATGAGTAGTTACGTTCCATAAAAGTAGGACCTATTATCTGATTTTGTTTTTAATATGAAAAAAATGTGAATTTACCATATTATCCTCATTTAATTAATAATTTCAATTCTTAATGTTTGAATTAACCAATGGCATTTTATGGTATTTTAAATGTTTCACCATTCTCTTTTGCTTTATGTATATAGATATATATATGTGTGTGTGTGTGTGTGTACACTATATTGCTAAACAGTTAGTCATAAATATATACTAAAACATCATTCAGCTTCTCCTTTATTCTTTAGAAACTTCTAGCAAACTCTCTTCTTTCTTTGTCTTCATTATAACGCATGGTATCAGAGCCCTTCGAGGTTCTGAGGATCTGATTTCTCACTTCCGCTACACTATTTTTCCCTTTGATTTCTGCAGTTTTTGCAATTTCTTCGATTATGCAATTTCTTCACTTTCGTTGATTCTGCAATTGATTTCTTCGCATTCTTTGATTTCTTTGATTCCACAATTTTCTTCGATTATGCAATTGTTCTTGTTTATGCAAATTCCTCCATTTCTTCGATTCTGCAATTGATTTCTTCAATTTCTTCGATATCTTCGAGTTCTTTGATTTCTTTGATTCCTCTCTCTCTCTCTCTCTCTCTCTCTCTCTCTCTCTCACGCTTTCATGGCCACTTCACATCTTAAGATTGACAGTATTGTAACGACCCGGTCCTAAACTAATAATTAAATACTAAATCATTAAAGAAAAAGACAATGTTACCCTAAAATATTTTAATAAGTTTACATGTTGACTTGTTGATCGGGGAGATTTTGGTGAAATTGTTACCTCCCGGTCTGGAAAAGTGTTAAAATAATTAAAGTAAGAGAGAATAAATTTAAATGAGGAAATAAAGTGAAATAGACATTAAAGTAAAATGATTTGAACTAATTAAGGTTTTTGAAAATTAAAGATATTATTTAATATAAAAAGGGGCAAAAAGGTCATTTTAAGTTCGGGAAGGGGCAAAATTTTGATTAAATCATTGCATAGAGCATGTCGAGACGAGTCTGTAGACATGTAGTGGGCTCGAATCGGAATTGTAACGAAGAAATGGCAATCAAAAGAATTTCAGTGGTGTAACCGTAAATATTTTGAAATTCAGTTTTTAAAATACCAGATTCCTTCTTTGTTGGCAGTTCGACCAGCCGACTTCAGGAGGGGATTTCTCTCAGCTCTGAACACCAATTCGAGCAAGACCGGTGCCAAATGAACCACCTCACTCCCCTATTTCAGTCTCAGCCCATCCCATCCTCGATCCGCCATCGTGGTCGCTGGAAACCGCCACTAAACAGGGCGATTTGGACAGTTTTTGATGGAATTTCACGGAGCTCGTTCGGACACCTCCGGCCATCGTTTCATGCGAGCGAGGTATGCTTTTCCACCTATTTTTCGAGCTCTAGCTGATGGTTGGTGTTGAACAAATAGTAACCTAAAAATTAAGCAACTATATGCACGTTTTAACTCGCAAGTGCACAAGATCAGATAAATAGTATAGAAAGCAAATACGAGATCGTTCCCACGAGGATTGGATTAATTTGTGCTTAATTTATTTTCCTTAAACTAAATGGCATTCGGTGTAGACAAAGTGTTCAAAATGATGATTTTCTTATGATGGTATTGAAAACTGAAAATTTAAATACTAAATATTGAAAACAGCGTTTGATTAAAAATAGAATTGGATTGAGGTTAAAACAATGAGAAAACTAGTTAGGGATTCGATGTTCACCACTAATCTTTTTCCTTAAGCAAACGACATGCACAATGCTACAAAACAGATTTTGGATGCTTATGTTTGTCAACCTAAAGGCATGATATCTACTCTTTAAGTTATTGATTTCCCTAAACAACAAGTTAGGCATGAGTATCTACTCTAACTCTTTTCATTCTTAAAGTGTTTAGCATGGTATCTACTAAGTTGTACTTTAAGAATGCATAACACAATGGAAATTGACAAACACACAAATTCTAGAACATGGTATCTATTCTAGTTATTCATGATGATTAATTTCAAGAACTTATAACTAGTTCTTTTGTTACTTTCATAGGTACATGACTCAGTCATCTAAATTTACCTATGTAACAAACTCAATACATAGCATGCATATGATGATCAAGCATAACATAATGTATGTAAAGAGTAAAATATAATCTGAAATTAATCAATAAGCATCACAAAAGTAGTATATAGCAAAGACATATCGAAATCCTTAAAGAAACATGATTAGGGCTTCAATCGAGCCCTAACTGAAATTTGGATATGTTATAGTAGACACCCATTGGAACAACTTCTATCAAGGGTGTCGTCCCATCTGACTTGTGCAAGTAGCTGAACTGAGGCCTGGATTGTCTGTGAACCAGGTTCGGTATTTGACATGCTGAGGGCTCCAGACTTATCCAATGGGGCTGCAATTTGGATATGTTATAGTAGACACCCATTGGAACAACTTCTATCAAGGGTGTCACCCCATTTGACCTGCGCAAGTAGCTGAACGGAGGCCTGCAAAGTGACCCACGGAAATTGGACTGAGGCCCGAATGTTTGACCTTGAGCTACTAAATCATGTATAACTTCCTCTAGAAGACTCCAAATCATGCACCGTAAAATGCTACGGAAACTAGACTTCCGTATCTTTCCAATGATGTATGGCGCATTATCTGGTTCTTTTTGAGCAAGTACAGGTTAATCCGTAAATATGACTGATCTGCAGACATTGTTTTGAGCTAACTTGTCTTCAAAATGTAAATAATGAGTCTCAACCTTATTATACTGAAACATACACAAAACTTTATTAAAAGCACAAGTTTAACTCAAAAACATACCAAATCATAAGTTAGAATGGTACAAAAAAGATATGTAATTATGCACCGATCAAATACCCCCAAACCTAGATTTTACTAGTCCTCGAGTAAAACAAAATGAAAATAAAGATAAAAACAAACTAGACCACTTTCGTAGGTAACTCGATTGCATTGAGCACATGTAACAAGCCTTTAAACCTCTAGGCATCCCTAGTAGGAGGAGTTGTGTCTCCTGAGGGTTTAACAGTTACGATACCCACAAACGTTTTACTGACTCTACAAAACAAAAGGTTAGAAAACTAACTTTGAAAACAACTAATGAAAATGAAAGAAAACTTTAGTCATACCTCCAACACCATAGAGTTGCCAAGATAGATGATCAATAAGTGTGAACAGTGGAAGCTATAGCTCAAAGGCACACGGCTTCAAAGTAAACATACTCAATTCTTGAAGGAAGAACATGCTTCAACTCTAATTCTCACATATAGCACTCAATCACTCAGAACCTATGGCTTTATTCTCTCAAATAAGCAAAATGAGTATATGAAACAGAAGCACAATATTTGGTTAGATCTCATGAAGGGAATCAAATACTAAGAATGGAGATACACACATACATACCAGCACCCATGAATACATCCTCAAAGATCAGCTAGGTCTTTCACAAGGTTGTAATGAAAGGCTAAGGTTAAGGGAAGTGAAAGAATTGGAAGGAACACAATTAACTTAAGAACATACCAATGTTGCATTCTTCATTGATCTGCAAGGTATCATTGATTTAGAATGGTATGGCTGCAACTTCATAGGATCATCTGGCATAGACCTTAAATTTCACATTTAGATCAAATCGAAACACTTCCTCTTCTTTTTTTTTTTTTTTTTTTTTTTTTTTTGTGACTTGATCTTGATCTACTTCTTCTTTAACTTTATTGCACAGATTCACACCAATTTACATTTAGGAATGTGGCAGCAACTTCCTTGCTTCAAACTTTATCTTGGCACACCTTGGTATATTTCTAAGCTTTATAGGGTATGGCTATAATAAGTTTAAATATCTCAGATTGAGATACAAAGTTAGGGGAATCATGAGGGTGATAGAAGAAAATGGCTTGAAGTGTTTGGCTACAAGAGAGCTGATGGAACACACGAATGGGTAGGGTGAAAAGAAAGCACAGAGAATGGTTATACACACATAGCATAGCATCATTTCAATGAGTTCATTCATGAGTGAGAGCATGCACCTGATATCTGCAAATAGAATCATCCTTAGTATTCAATCAAAATGGAACAATGAGATCATTTTAGAGTGAATTGAAGAAAATAAGTAGAGATGAGGAATAGAAACACTTTAAACCCTCTCAAGAAAGCAATTAGGCTCGAAATAGCTCACTAGGGTAGTCTCCACTATTATCCTTCAAGAACCTGAGCATGGTACTTTAGCCACCAGAATTCTAAGAGCAAAAGCTTTGTGAAGTGTAAAATGTTTGATATGAAAATCTCAATGGCAGCTCGATAGCATTGGTTGTATGACATTCTAAAAAAATTAGTAACAAGTGAACGAAAATTGGAAACATAAATGAACAAAAATTGAAAATTGAAAACACAAATTAACAAAAAAAATTGAAATACAAGTGAACAAAAATTGAAAACACAATTCAAATGAACAAAAATTGAAAATTGAAAACACAAATTAACAAAAAATTGAAATACAAATAAACAAAAATTGAAAACCTCCATTGATACCCCCAGACCTGAATTGGACATTGTCCCCAATGTGAAAGCATATAAGAAAACAGAAAACATGGATTAAGGGTAACCTTGGCACTACACGGTTCATCCTTCAAATATAGCATTTCTCAAAATGCTATCGATGGCTGAGCTCACCCATGGCTCTTCTTCTGACTCACTTTCCGAAGGGTCTGAAACAGACGAATCATATAGGGCTCCATCTATCATCAACTCATCCATCTGCTCCACGAAGTCTCGGAGCCTTGTGGTCATGTACACTAATTGGAAGTGAAACTCGTCAAGCACACTTAAGTAAATGCCAAACTCGTCTCGAATGTTACCTGTACAGTACATGTGACTGCTCAGCACAACAGTTCTTGCCACAAACCTCCGATCTAGCAGATATTCCCTCCAAGTATCTAGACAATGTGCCAGCGCTGCAATCTGCATCTCTTCCAATCCACAATCCAGATCCCAATTTGGAACCATGTGTTCAATTGCCTCTATCAGCATACCTCTATGAAACAGAAAGGCATCTATGACAACTTCTGAGGGATCCATGGCAAACACAACCACGAGCACCTCAATCACCTCAAACACTCGTTGCATAATGGTGTCCTCTCCCTTAGGATCTTCTGGTGGGATAGCTGGCAGTGAGCTCAACAAAACCATTGGGCTAGGCACCTTCACCATGCTCAATTCGGACTCCTCCTCCTTGAGCTTTCCACCGACGGCCTCCTGAAGTTTCTCCATTGACAAGATCTACAATAAACAACAATTTGGAGAAGGTTTGGTTCGGGAGGAAGAGGAAGCTGAGATGTTCAGGGTTAGAGGGCGGCTAGATCAAATGAACGAAAGAGAGTTTATTTTTAGGGTTAATGTAGGTAGTGTTTCAGAGAAAGAGAAGGTTTTTTTTTTTTTTTTTTATTTATAAATTTTTAATTTTTAATTTTTAATTTTTAATTTTTAATTTTATAAATTATAATTATTATTATATATATATATATATTTTTTTTGAATAAAACACACGAATATACAAGTGACTCATGGATTACCAATTAAGAACCTCAGAAAACACAGCCAGGGGATCCGGGAAGTTTGGAGAGGTCACAATGGTCTCGCTTAAAACCCAAACTTCTTAGACACCCAAGGTGTCGCCTATAGAACTCCTAGACACTGTATTAACAGAGGTGCTCATTGGAGTTACCATAAGTCAACTCATATGAAAAAAACTTTTTTTTTTTTTTTGGGTAAAAAGAAACATAAACTTCAAATAATAAGAAAACAAATTAAGGGAAAGGATTAGAATGCTCCCCCTTGAAGCAATTAGGTCGAGCATAGATGTATTTGGATGTCACGACTTCCCCGTTTATGGGTAATTGAATAGGCTGCAAAATAGAAAAAAAAAATTGCACGGGGTAAGCTCATAAGAATTTACGAAAAATAAATTTATAAATAAATAAATAAATAAAGAAAATTAAACATTGGGTTGCCTCCCAATAAGCGCTTGGTTTATAGTCGTTAGCCAGACTATTGGACTCTCATGCAATGTACTGAACAGGTTGGAGAGTCACATCCTCCTCTCTATGCTCAAAGCTCATCTCAATATAAGGCTTTACTCTATTCCCATTCACCATGAATGTCTGATTCTGCTCTTTGCTATGAACCTCCAAAGCCCCATGAGGGAAAACCTTTGTAACAACATAAGGACCATACCACCTAGACTTGAGCTTACCAGGGAAAAGTCTCAATTTTGAATTGTAGATCAACACCTTCTGTCCCACATGAAACTCCTTCCTAACTAGCTGCTTATCATGATACGCCTTGGTCCGCTCCTTATACAACTTAGCATTCTCATATGCATCATACCTCAACTCTTCTAGCTCATTCAGCTGTAACTTCCTCTTGTCACCTGCTTGTTGCATATCAAAATTGAATTTTTTAATAGCCCAATATGCTCTATGCTCCAACTCCACTGGTAGGTGACATGCCTTTCCAAAGACTAAACGATATGGGGACATGCCAATTGGGCTTTTGTACGCAGTCCGATATGCCCACAAGGCATCATTCAAGCGTAGAGACCAATCCTTCCTTATAGTATTCATTGTCTTCTCTAGGATGCTTTTGATCTCTTTATTGCTTATCTCTACTTGACCACTGGTTTGAGGATGATATGGAGTGCCAACCTTATGTGTGATCCCATATTTCTTCATTAAGGAAGCAAAAACTTGGTTATTGAAATGGCTACCTCCATCACTAATTATCGCCCTTGGTGTCCCAAACCTGGTAAAGATGTTATCCTGCAAGAATTTCACAATAACTTTGTGATCATTAGTTTTTGAGGGGACAGCCTCGACCCATTTAGATACATAATCCACACCCACAAGAATATATAAATAACCAAAGGAGTTAGGAAATGGACCCATGAAGTCGATACCCCACACATCAAAGAGCTCCACCACTTGAATGTTTTGCAATGGCATTTGATTTCTAGAAGAGATATTCCCCGTCCGTTGGCATCTATCACAAGCCCTGTAAAACCAAAAAGCATCTTTAAACACATTAGGCCAATAGAACCCAGATTGTAATACCTTAAGTGATGTTCTCTTCGCTCCAAAGTGTCCTCCACATGCAAATTGATGACAATATTGGAGAATGCTCATATGCTCCTCCTCTGAAACACATCTTCTGATAATTTGATATGGACAAAATTTGAACAAGTAGGGCTCGTCCCAATAATAGTGCCTAGACATAGACACTAATCGTTTCCTTTCTTGGCTAGACATACCTGGAGGAAAAACCTTAGTAGTTATATAATTAACAAT
Source organism: Prunus salicina (assembly GCA_020226455.1). Taxonomy (NCBI): domain Eukaryota; kingdom Viridiplantae; phylum Streptophyta; class Magnoliopsida; order Rosales; family Rosaceae; genus Prunus; species Prunus salicina. Next base: position 25,941,712 of record CM035341.1, on the reverse strand, counting down.
ATCTGCATACCATGGAAGTTGTAAATCAATTGCAAATAACTGCTCATCTGGAAAGTTTTCACTCAAGGGAAGCTTGTTTTCTTCCTCATCATGAAGTAACCTGGACAAGTGATCTGCAACCACATTCTCACTACCCTTCTTGTCCTTAATCTCAAGATCAAATTCTTGCAGTAAGAGCACCCATCTAATCAACCTAGGCTTAGCATCTTTCTTACTAAACAAAAATCTCAAAGCAGCATGATCAATGAAAACAATAACTTTGGAACCAATCAAGTAGGACCTAAACTTCTCTAAAGCAAATATAACAGCTAACAATTCTTTTTCAGTAGTAGAATAATTAAGCTGAGCATCATTTAAAGTTCTAGAAGCATAAAAAATAGCATGAGGTACCTTCTTAACTCTCTGACCCAGAACAGCTCCCAGAGCATAATCACTGGCATCACACATAAGCTCGAATGAGAGGTTCCAATCAGGTGCCATCATAATGGGTGCAGATGTGAGTAGCTCTTTCAATGTATTAAAGGCTTTCATGCACCCTTCTGTCCACATAAACTCAACATCTTTAGACAATAATGCACAAAGAGGTCTAGAAATTTTAGAGAAATCTTTTATGAATCTTCTGTAAAACCCTGCATGCCCTAGAAAACTTCTCACACCCTTCACAGATGTAGGAGGAGGCAATTTTGATATGATGTCAATCTTTGCCTTGTCCACCTCAATGCCCCTGCTAGAAATTACATGACCTAAAACAAGACATTGTTGTACCATGAAATGGCACTTTTCCCAATTCAGCACTAGGTTGCATTCCTCACATCTCTTTAGAACAAGCTGCAAATGGTTAAGACAATTATCAAAGTTAGAACCAAAAACACTGAAATCATCCATAAATACCTCTATAAATCTCTCCACCATGTCTGAAAATACGCTCATCATGCACCTTTGGAATGTGGCAGGTGCATTACACAAACCGAATGACATCCTTCTGTATGCAAATGTGCCAAAGGGGCAAGTGAATGTGGTCTTCTCCTGGTCTTCTGGTGCTATAGCAATCTGATTATAACCACTATAACCATCTAGAAAACAATAATGACTATGACCTGCTAACCTTTCTAACATCTGATCAATAAAGGGAAGAGGAAAATGATCTTTCCTGGTTTCATTATTGAGTTTTCTGTAATCAATGCAGACTCTCCAGCCTGTGGTGAGCCTGGTAGGAACAAGCTCATTCTCTTCATTCTTTATCACTGTGATTCCACTTTTCTTAGGCACAACATGAACTGGACTCACCCATTTGCTATCTGAGATGGGGTAGATAATGCCAACATCCAAGAGCTTAAGAACTTCTGTTCTCACTACTTCCTTCATGTGTGGGTTAAGCCGTCTCTGAGCATCTCTGTTAGGCTTTGCATTATCTTCAAGGAGGATCCTGTGCATGCACTTGGATGGACTTATGCCTTTGATATCTGCAATGGTCCACCCTAATGCAGTCTTGTGCTCCCTAAGAACTCTCAATAGCTTCTCTTGTTCCACCAAACTCAAGTTTGCAGCAACTATCACTGGTAATGTCTGGTTCTCTCCCAAGTAAGCATACTTCAGTTGTTCAGGTAGTTGCTTCAATTCTAGATCTGGTGCCCTGACAATGGAAGGGACAAGAGTAGTATTAGTAGACACAAGAGTTTCAAAGCGAGGTACATACTTACTTGGATAAGGCATAGAAGCCTCAAGAGAATGCACAGCTTCATGGAGGTCTATCTCTGTAACATCACATCCACGTTCATAATTCATCCTTGTGAGGCTGTGGGCTATGCATGCCTCCAATGGTTCAATGCTATGTACCTGAAACACTTGCTCCACAACACTTCCTACCACATCAATCTTGAAACAATCATGGTTATCATGTGGCAATTTGATAGTGTCAGACAACATGAATTCTATCTTCTTACCATCAACTTTCATGCGTATAGTACCCTTTTTTACACTTATCTTTGTATCAGCAGTTATCATAAAGGGCCTACCAAGAATAATAGGTAATGAAGATGGCATAGGAGAATCTTCCATATCCAGAACAACAAAATCAGCAGGCAAAATAAATTCATTTACCTGAACCAAAACATCCTCTAAAATACCTCTAGGTCTTCTGATGCTTCTATCTGCCAATTGCAATGTAATTGAGGTTGGTTTGAGCTCCCCCAACCTCAACTCCTCATAAACTATATAAGGCATCAGATTGATGCTTGCTCCTAAATCAAGCAAAGCACGTTCAAATAGACGGTCACCAACCCTGCAAGGAATTGTAAAACTACCTGGATCTTTTAGTTTAGGTGGTAATTTTCTCAATAAAACCGCACTTACCTCCTCAGTTAATGCAACTTTCTCATGTTCCTGAAACTGTCTTTTGTGTGTGCAACAATCCTTTAAAAACTTAGCATAAGAAGGAATTTGTTTAATTGCATCAAGTAAAGGAATGTTGATTTCTACTTTTCTCAAAGTTTCAAAAATATCAAGAAGATGTTTTTCTTTCTTTTGCTTAACTAACCTTTGAGGGAAGGGTGGAAATATCACCTTCTCCTTCTCACTTACCTTTGTGGCTGGAGAAGATTCAACATTTTCTTGTTCTTTCTTATCTGTCCCCACCTTGTTGTCAACTACCTTGCCACTTCTAAGGACTGTCACAGCCTTGAGCTGCTCCTGGCCCCCTGGATTAGGTATGGTTTGTGATGGAAACTCTCCTTTCTTCATCTCACTCAACTCCTTTGCCAATTGCCCTACTTGTGCCTCCAATCTCTGAATAGCTTGGCTAGTTGTTGCTTCTAGTTTCTGAATGTTCTGACTAGTTAGAGCATTTGTCTGTTGCTGTGCAGTCAAGAATTGGAGTATGGCACCTTCAAGATTATTATTCTTCTTCTGGTCAGTATTTGGTTGTGCCACCTGTGATGAAGTATGATAATTACTTCCCTGTTGGAAGTTCTTCTGTTGCCCTTGTGGATTAAGCACATTTTGATTGTTGCTCCAAGAAAAATTTGGGTGGTCTTTCCATCCTGAATTATATGTGTTCGAATATGGATTGTTCTTGGTATGATAGTTGTTTTGCCCCACATAATTAGCTTGCTCATGATCTGTAAAACAAGACATAGGACAAGTCTCAGTAGTATGATTAGAATGAGAACATATAGCACATACCTCGATTTTAGCAACTTGTTGAACTTGAGAGATGTTCTGAGCTGACATTGCTTTCACTAGTATATCTAACTTCTTCTCCATTGCTGCCATTTGACTCTGGACTCCATCATTTGTGCTAACTTCATATACACCTTTACCTTTCACTCCTTGTCTCCCTCTTGATGAGAATTGCTGAGAATTTTCACTTAGGGTCTCAAATAGCACAATGGCTTCATCACTACTCTTTTCCATAAGCACACCTCCACAACCTGAATCAACAAGACTTTTGTTAGTATCATTTAAACCTTCATAAAAAGCTTGTACCTGATCATCTTGAGATAGATTGTGGCGTGGACACTTGAGAAGCAACTCCTTGAAATGCTCCCATGCCTCAAAGAAAAGATCTCCATCCTTCTGTTGGAAGGTTTGAATCTCCCTTTTAAGTTGTCTTGTCTTTTGGGCTGGGAAAAACTTCTTCAAAAATTTAGTGGCCAATTGTTCCCAAGTAGTAATGGAACCTGCAGCCAGAGAATTTAACCACAACTTAGCATTATCTTTTAAGGAGAAAGGAAAAAGAATTAACCTGATTCCTTCTGTTGTCAAGCTTTGTATGTTTTGAGTCTTGCAGAGATCAAAGAAATCCCTAATGTGCAAGTATGGATCTTCAGAAGGTGTGCCTCTATAGTGTGGCACCATGTTAAGCAATTGAGATGATAAATTGAAGCTGCCTTGCACATTTGGTTGGTAGGCAATGCATGATGGTTGATTAAGGTTTTGAGGGACAAAAGAGTCCTTCATTGGCCTTCGAACATGTTCATCCCCCATTTCGTTCACAGTTTCCCTCTCAGCTTGCTTACGAAGACGTGTAAGAGTTCGTTCAATCTCAGGATTGTAGACAACAACACCTAAATTTTGGGATCGACGACCTTGCATAAACAAAATTCAACCTGTAAAAGAAAACAAATAAAAAAAATAAAATTCAGCACAAAACTAGTTACACAATCCCCGGCAGCGGCGCCAAAAACTTGTTGAACAAATAGTAACCTAAAAATTAAGCAACTATATGCACGTTTTAACTCGCAAGTGCACAAGATCAGATAAATAGTATAGAAAGCAAATACGAGATCGTTCCCACGAGGATTGGATTAATTTGTGCTTAATTTATTTTCCTTAAACTAAATGGCATTCGGTGTAGACAAAGTGTTCAAAATGATGATTTTCTTATGATGGTATTGAAAACTGAAAATTTAAATACTAAATATTGAAAACAGCGTTTGATTAAAAATAGAATTGGATTGAGGTTAAAACAATGAGAAAACTAGTTAGGGATTCGATGTTCACCACTAATCTTTTTCCTTAAGCAAACGACATGCACAATGCTACAAAACAGATTTTGGATGCTTATGTTTGTCAACCTAAAGGCATGATATCTACTCTTTAAGTTATTGATTTCCCTAAACAACAAGTTAGGCATGGGTATCTACTCTAACTCTTTGTTTAGCATGATATCTACTAAGTTGTACTTTAAGAATGCATAACACAATGGAAATCGACAAATACACAAATTCTAGAACATGATATCTATTCTAGTTATTCATGATGATTAATTTCAAGAACTTATAACTAGTTCTTTTGTTACTTTCATAGGTACAAGACTCGGTCATCTAAATTTACCTATGTAACAAACTCAATACATAGCATGCATATGATGATCAAGCATAACATAACGTATGTAAAGAGTAAAATATAATCTAAAATTAATCAATAAGCATCACAAAAGTAGTTTATAGCAAAGACATATCGAAATCCTTAAAGAAACATGATTAGGGCTTCAATCGAGCCCTAACTAAAATATTTAGCTATCCATAATTTGAATGGATAGCAAGAACATACAAAACAGAAAATAAAAAGAGAAATAAGAATAAGATAGCTCTTTGATAAAGAAGACAACTCTTTGATGGTGTAAACAACTCTTTGATGGTAGACAACTCTTTGATGGTGTAGACAACTCTTTGATGGTGTACAATGGAAATGTAATTTATGGAATGATATCCTCCTTTGAATGAGCTGAAACTCTCTATTTATAGGCTTCAAATTCGTCCTCCCCCTTGGCTGGTCTCTTAGCTGCCCATGTGTGGCAGCTCGTGCTTTGTCTCCCATGTGTGGCAGCTCATGCTTTGCAGCTGCCACAAGCTTTGCCTCCATGTGTGGTTGCTTTAATCACATGGATCAACAGCTGCCCATGCTTTGCCTCCATGTGTGGCTGCTTTAAGAACATGGCTCAATAGCTGCCCATGCTTTGCCTCCATGTGTGGCTACTTTAAGCACATGTGACAGCAAAGGTTTGTCTATGAACCAGATTCGGGTTTTGACATGCTGAGGGCTCCAAACTTATCCAATTGGGCTGCAATTTGGATATGTTATAGTAGACACCCATTGGAACAACTTCTATCAAGGGTGTCACCCCATCTGACTTGTGCAAGTAGCTGAACTGTGGCCCGTAAACTGACCCATAAAAACTGGACTGAGGCCTGGATTGTCTGTGCACCAGGTTCGGTATTTGACATGCTGAGGGCTCCAGACTTATCCAATGGGGCTGAAATTTGGATATGTTATAGTAGACACCCATTGGAACAACTTCTATCAAGGGTGTCACCCCATTTGACCTGTGCAAGTAGCTGAACGGAGGCCTGCAAAGTGACCCACGGAAATTGGACTGAGGCCCGAATGTTTGACATTGAGCTACTAAATCATGTATAACTTCCTCTAGAAGACTCCAAATCATGCACCGTAAAATGCTACGGAAACTAGACTTCCGTATCTTTACAATGATGTATGGCGCATTATCTGGTTCTTTTTGAGCAAGTACAGGTTAATCCGTAAATATGACTGATCTGCAGACATTGTTTTGAGCTAACTCGTCTTCAAAATGTAAATAATGAGTCTCAACCTTATTATACTGAAACATACACAAAACTTTATTAAAAGCACAAGTTTAACTCAAAAACATACCAAATCATAAGTTAGAATGGTACAAAAAAGATATGTAATTATGCACCGATCAGTTGGGTAGGGTGTGATCGATTTCTAGCATAGGTGGTTCAATTTGTAACTCAAAGTTTGGCCGAATTTTGGGTTGAAATTCTGGCCACTTCCGGCCATTTTTTGGGGTATGTCCAAGAACAAAAGTGGCTCCAATTGATGTCCAGAACCTAGGGTAGGAAGCTTGGCCCTTGATTTCGAGATGTTCCGGCGAGTGGTATCGCTTTGGACACCCATGCGCTGCCAGCGCATGTGGTGGTGCGTGGACAGAGTCGTTGAGCTACATTCTGTCCTAAATCGATCTCCTAGTTGTCATGAGCACGTAGGTGTGCTCAGATTCTAATTTGGATACCGTTTAAGCATTGAACAGATTTCGCCTATTGTGCGATTTCCGGGTTCGATACATTTGAACCATTGGATCGCAGTCAATTTCTTATAGGTTGAGCTATGTAATTACAGGATTGTGAATCGGAGTCCCGGATACTTCGAAAAGGCCAACCCTAGGGCTAGAACCATCCGATCGTGCGATCGTGACCAGATTCTCGGGACATATGTCCTAGGCATGTTAGAACCTCTAGGAACTCTCAGGTCAGAATATTGAGGTAGTGGGCCCCACGTGGGCTCGGTTGACCCAATTTGGGAAGTCTGACCACTGTGTTTACTGAGAGTCTTCCGAGGTAGTTTATCCTTCGAAAAGTACTAGAACGATCTTATACTTGATGATTGACTGTTATGTTAAGTGTTTTGATTATGTTTGGTTTATGGGTTTACATTATAGCGTTTTATGTTGATATTGTATATTATTTTGGTATTGGAAGGTGATGAATTATTGGAAGTTATTTATCTATTGTGTTCAGATGTGAAGAGTATGAGTATTTAATTATCTGTTCAGTTACCACCTGCTTATATATTCATGAGGTTAGTTGTGTTGTAAGATTATAAATATAATATTGGAATGATATGCTAATCAGAGATCAATATGGCTAGCAAACTAGTTAAGTATTTGATATATATTTTCAGTGATTGAAAAGGAAGAATTATAGCTCTTGAATTTTAACAGATTTTGATATATATATATATATATATATGGATATATTTTAAGTTCAGTTGAGAACCAATTTATTGAAAGTTCATGTAAATAACAGATTATGGTTTTCAAACCCACCGCGAGGGTACCCCCCCCCCCCCCCCCCCCCCCAGTTGCCTTGAGACAGTTTATGCCCCACGAGTTTCTGGGATTCCTGAACCGTGTGGTGTAAGGAATGCGGCTCGAATTGAGGTGTTATCTTCGAGACCTGCCAATTTGCGGATCAGGTTGACTACGGTCCCCTGAATCCTGCCAGTTTGCGGCTCGGATTGAAGTGTTGTCTCCTAGACCTGCCAGTTTGTGGATCAGGCTGACTACGGTCCCCTGAATCCTGCTAGTTTGCGGCTCGGGTTGACCTTGTGTCACCAAGACCTGCCAGGGGAATTGACGGAATATCATTGACGGATATCAGGAATTGACGGAAATAAAGGGGGTACGCCTAGGTGGAGAGAATTTAAGTTAAGAAATGCTTTTAAACTAAATTGAGGATTTAATATAGTTACCATTATTTTCTTAAGCATCACATTTGTTTTACAAGCGAGAGATGGAAATATATATAGATTCTAATCAAGTTATTGATATATATATATATCTTTATTTGTGAACTTTATGTGAGTTCTATACAAGGGTGTTCGGAACTTATAAATCTTTAACTTATTTTATTTCACCTTATTTTACTTTAGTATGTCTATTCATCTTTATCTTTCATTGTTTTATATAGTATTAAATATCTTAAGATTTTCTAGCATATGTTGCCCCATGAGTCTTGGAGTTATCCTGACTATGGGAGCGAGGATTGCGGACCAGGTTGACTAGATGTCTCCTGAGTCTAGTGAGGATTACAGGTCAGGACGTGTCACCATTGGTGTCATGAGGAATTGATGGTTATGGTTTTGCAAGCATGATTACTTGATATAAATGCTTTTATTCCTTCATTTAAATATAGATATTGTCATGTGAGTAATGCCAGGAAGCTTGGAACAGGAAATGAGAACTAGAGTAGTTTTGCAAGTAAAGAACTACGTGTGGCTTGATCCCTCAGTAAGGGTACGTAGGCAGCCTAATGCTATAAGGTGCAGCCATGAGTTGGAGTCCTTTAGATTGCTAATATACTATGGATTTTCTGAAAGTTGAAATGAACTTATTTTGCAGAATGATTTATTTGATTGGTTGAGGCCTGAGGCTAGAATGATATACTGTTGTTTTCTTGGATAAAATTTAATGCATCCTGGCAGATGGGTTATTTATGTATGCTTGTTTCACAGGAGGAAATTTTTGGGAAATGAGCAAATTACAGGGGAAGGGCAATTCGGTCATTTACGCCTGACACCCTCCAGGTGTAGAACACGCACATGGTTCGGCTCGGATTCCAAAGTAGAATTTGGGTCGAGTCCTGTCAGGTATTCTCGGCCTTATCATGATGCGGTTGAAAGATGATAACTTCTTGAAGTGGCGCTATCAATTCGAGCCTGTTCTGGAAGGCTACGATCTCTTTGGTCATTTTGATGGCTTGAGCATTGCACCGCTGAAATTCACAATCTTGGATGAGGAAGGTGTTACCTCTAAGCTCACTGCAGCCTACAAGGCCTGGGTGAAGATCGTCAAAGCACTTCTCAGCTTGTTGATCGCCACGCTATCTGATAATGCGATCGAATTTGTCATCGGTTGCAAGAAGACACATGAAGCATGGATGAATTCGACGGATCAATATGCCATGGTCTCTCATGCTCATATAAATCATCTCAAAACCGATCTTCAGACTACACAGAAAGACTCTGATTCAATTGAGAATTTCTTGCTTCGCCTCAAACACATTCGCGATCACCTCGCTGTTGCTGGTGTTTCGGTGTCCGACGATGATATGATGATTGTAGCCTTCAATTAACTTTCTTCTGAGTATGATATGATCAAGATAGTCCTGGTTGCTCGTGACACTTCGCTTTCCTTCAAAGATTTTCACAATTAATTGCTTGCAGCTGAACAAGCTGCTGAGGCACTCGTGATTTCTTCTCATGCACCAATCGTTGGTATGCTAAGTCAATCCTATCCCTTTGTTTCTTCCCATGCCTTCTCTGGTTCTAGTCATGGTGATGGTGTTCTTCCAACTCCTCAAATGCCTTATACTGGATATATATGAGTTTGCAGCCCTTTGGTCGATCTTCTTCTCATGCTTTTGGTGGTCAAGGCAAATTCTCTAGTTCTAAACCTTTTGGTCGTGGTTTTCAAGGCAAGTTTCAAGGTCCTCCTAAGTCTAGTGATGTTGCTCTTGAGTGTCAAATCTGCAGCAAGCGAGGTCACACCACTGTCAATTGTTATTTTTGCAATTCCACTAACTCTTCCAGTTTAATGTCTTGACTCCCGTGGTAAAGCCCCTGAACGAGCTTTCTAGATAGCTTCTATGCCATTCTGTTGAAAACTAATATCCAGGAGGTAACTTAATTGGAGAATTTAGGTCTCTGCTAGCCCAGCTCTCTTGTCCCATGGTCCTCTTCCACAATTGAATGTCAAATTTGTGGCAAAAAGAGCCATAGGGCTCTAGATTGTTTCCCTCACTCCAACTATGTTTATCAAGGTCCTCCACCACATGCGCCCTCATTGCCATGGCAGCTCAGACTTCTTTTTTTCCTGATGCAGTTTGGATTGCAAATAGCGGGGCAAGTCATCACATGGTGCCTCAGATGACAACAACGGATTCTGCTTCACCTTGCACCTCTTCAGATCAAGTCAAAGTGGGAAATAGAAGGTTTTTGAAGGAAAATCAATATTTCGGAGGAGTTTTACTACAAGGCAAATTGGAGAAGAAAGCTAAGACATTGAAGATCATAGTTTTCATAATTTTCTAAGAAGCCAATTAGTCCAGAACTGCAAGTCAAAATAGCAAAAACTACACTCCCATCAAAACTGTGCTGCTATGGGAGATTGAACATTTGAAGACCTTCCCGTTTTTTCTAAGCGATGTGTAATATATCCCAAGAAATCTTAGAGGTAAAGCTACATTTTCCATATTTTTCCAAATATTTCTAGGAAGTGGAACGACCACAAAGATTTCGTGCAAGTCAGTTGATGTGTCTCCCAATCAAAGAAGGATTCTTTCCTAGTTTGTTTCCTTAATTTTTTATGGCTTTGATTTTGTTTTAAGAGAGTTTTTCCAGACCTTTTGAGATTAGGGTTTAGTTCTTTTTCACTATATAAGGTTGCCCTAGGTCTCTAGAGAAGGGGTGGAGATTAAAAGAGAAGAATATAGCTTTGGGCACGCCACCATGTTCTGCTTATTATTTTATTTTATGTCTTTTCTTATTTTTTATAACTATGTGTAACTAAATTTCTTTCTAAGGTTTATGATGAAGCCATGACATGATTATTTTTGAAGTACTTCGTTGGTTTCTATTCAATTTCAATTATATGCCATGTTAAATTCTTAATCTTTGTGTGAAATTTATTCTAGGTTTGAAATCCTTGATTACCACTAGGAACTTTGCATCTAGATAATTGGATAAATCTAGGAGAGAAACGTCATCCACTAGGTTTATTGGAACTAAGATTAAGAAGAGTTGATAGCTAGGAGAGAAACGTCATCCACTAGTCCTACTTGATTGATTGAATTCTTCTAATCTTAACGGGTTCTTATATGTTAAATTTTAACCCCTTGACAAGGTAGAGTTGCATATTGGGATACACGATTTATGACATTGACAAGCTTACTTCATACTTTAGAAAGAACAACCTTTAACATTGGCATCATAATTGGATAGTAACTGGCTCTAAGAAAAGGAAATAGGATTTTCATTGGTGGATTCATAACCTTAGATCTTCATAATTTGATTTCTTTTAAACTCTATCTTTGTTGAGTGTTTTATTTTTCTTTCTTTTAATTCTTGAAATTTAAGTTTTCTTTAATTTATCACTCAAATCAATCAATCGTTCGTTTAATTGGGTTTAGTGCGATTTAATTAATTAAGTTGTTTTTATCAGTCCTTGTGGGTTAGACCTCGTACTTGCATATCTCTACACAACTAGATAAGTTTCCATAGGCAGGAAAATCATTAATTGTCCACAGTAATACACCTCTTAGTGTAAAGTATTCTCCTATGTGTGCATGACACACTCCTCTAATCTCATCCCACAAAGATTTAAATTATCCCATCAGATGAGAGAGCAAATCACAAGTTTCTCGACTCTTTACTAGACTCGGGCCATTTATCATCAACAAGTTTCCAATATGGAGAATCTGTTGGATGAGACATGACCGTCAATTGATTTTCTATCAAAATGCCAAGTCAAATTCTTAGCTGTCTTATGTGATTGAAACATCTTTTTAAACCTTTGAATTGGTAGAAAATACCACACCACCTTCGCTGGCACACCCTCTTTCAAGATTGAATTTTGCCTTCCTTTCACCTTGAGATATCACAAGTAGGACAATTAGTTGAATCTTCATAATCCTTCAAAGGACCGCGTTTTTGAAAGATGAGGGAAAGGATAACAAAAATGTCTTTTAATATCACGACGGAGACGACGGTTATTCATGCATAGCACCGTTGTAAAGGTATACTACGTTGGTCGGTTACAGGAAACTCCATAGAAGACTTTTCATGGCACTCAAGATTAAATCAACGTCTTAAAAATTACATAATTAGATGGGCTTTGGTTTTCCTGGGATTCGAACGAGCGTTACCAAGGGCATAATTGACCAAAAATAGTCGAGAGGAAATCGTTGCCCATTCAATATACCTTAAACCCTAAACCCTAAATTTTACAAAAATTATAAAACAAAAATACACAAGTATGAGAAGAAAAAAAAAAACCCGAAAATTGCTATGGGCTCCTTACAACAATGTCTTCTATATTAGCAGGCTAAAATCAGGATTTCATATATTTGTATTTATGGTCCCCAATGGATCACATAAACCTTAGGGTTATGTTATGAAAGTATAAAGTACTATTGTGCTTTGTCTACAAACAATTTTGACTTTTTTTTTTTATCATTTGTAATTTTTATAACTAAAAATTACATTTTTCATAGCTTTAAGGGGAAGACAATCTCTCAATGAGTACATAGTAGTTGTCGGTTTATTTATCGGATATTTTTTTCAATTTATTATGAATATTAGGAACTAAATACAATAAAAAAAATCTTATTAAAATTACATTTTTCAAAGCTTTAGGGGGAAGTCAATCTCTTAATGAGTGCATAGTAGTTGTCGGTTTATTTTTCAGATTTTTTTTAATTTATTATGAATATTAGGAATTAAATACAATAAAAAAGTCTGGAAATGACACATGCCATGTGCTCATAGGCTTGCTTCAGCATTTCTGACGCGTGTCGTGACAAGAGATTAAGAGACCGAGATGGTTGCATGCGATATTGAGAGATAACCACCGTTGTATGCCTTTACAATGGCATTACATATATACCAAAGCTATCCTAGACTCTTTGGAAGTCGTCAACTGTGTGAGAACCGATGTTGTTTATGATTACAACATTTCTTTTTATGAAACCGCTGTCATCTTAAATCCTTAAAACGTTTATAAGTGTTAAATTACCGACGTTGTTTATAGTTACAACGTCCATTTCATAGTCGTCTAAGACGTTTATAAGTGGGTAAATATCGATGTTGTTTAGAGTTACAACGTCAATTTTTATAAATTTACTGTCGCTGTAGTCATTTAAGACGTCCATATGTGGGTAGATACTGTCGTTGTTTATAGGTACAACATTTTTGGTAGACGTATTTATCTATAAACCATCGTGTTTTTAATAACTACATGTCATTTTGTTGATTTGCAGTTGATTTTTTTTTTCAACTATCATAAGACGACAGTGTTTTAAATAATTTTGTCATTTTCACTACCATGAGACGTCGGTTTAGGGGCATTACTATCATGTTCAAAGGTTACGCAGTCATGTACATATAAATCTCCTCAGTCATTGATTGTTCACTAATTACAACAAAAAAAAAAAAAAAAAAAAAATTATGTACATTGTAACATTGTTCACTAATTGTTGTCTATTTGGAGGCTCACAAATTATGCTCATTCCTTCCTAACTTCATCAATGTCTACTTGGGCATACTCAGCGGGTTCTTTTTTCTCCTCAAACTGCAAAAAATAAACAATGACAAAAACTGACGTGTTATAGCAATACAAACAATGGTTATTAATAAACCGTCGTTTTATAAAAATACAAACGAAGGTTTTTCCAATTACAGTAGTCGTAGTTTACAAAAAAAAAAAAAAAAAAGAAATTAAATCTTAAATTTAGTTTTTTACCTTCTTCTCAAATGCTAGGGTGGGATCCCTGATTATATCTCTCATAAAACGCATGACATAGTAGCCACACTCTACATTGGTTGGTTGGCGAGGAATGCCTTGTAGATCTATACTTACCACATTATTATCCCACATGATGTGGCATATCCATATCATATGCCACATCAATTAAATGAATGGAGTGTATTTTAATAAATAAAATTAGAAAAAACAGAAACTAGTATTTTACATGATGTGGTATGTACACATCAACTGCCACATCATGTGGTATAAAAAATGTGGTAAGACTAGTATTTGGCTGATTTCCGAGATCATTTGCCTAAGTGTATGTTATATATTTTGATTGCATTGTTTCAAGACAACTAGGTGTTAATTAAAAATATTTTAATGTTTCAAGACAACTAGGTGTTAATTAAAAATATTTTAACCTTGTAGTAAATCAACTTACATATTCACTATATTTTTGCATTCCTTGTCAATCCTGCGGTTTGATAATGAATCCATATAATATACCATCTCCTTTTCTAGTCTCACAATGATCAACACACAATGACCCCTACACAAAATTAGGAGGTTAAATAGTTTAGAGCTGCTGCCTAATTACAAAGAAATCCTTGTTAAGGGACTAACCCTAGATTATAAGGCACCAAGAAAATTTGTTCCCCATCTGCCTTTTCCAGTCAGTTTGCTAGATGCCGTGATCTTTGAGATAACGATCCAGATTGAGCGCTAACTCGTGCAAGGTCGACAAGGCCAACAAAGTTTACCATATTTGCCATTTTTAAAAGGTCAAATAGGTAACTAAATATATGAAATTAAATGATTTTTTTAATTTTAAAGAAAGAGAATTGTAAAATGAAAATTGGATTTTAGGTTTACCTCATGTATACTGCAATCACAATGGCTCCTATCTCAACCATGGATGCAAGCTGAAAAATATCTTCATGCAAGATGAAGGTATCACGCTCAAACCCAAACACTTTCTCTGCCACTGTAATTCTCAAGGTTTGGCCCAAAGCCGTCAATGTCATCTCAACATATTGGCAAAGGTCTAACAACGGAGGTGGCAAGTCTAGCTTTGAGAAATCTTGTTTCAACAAATAAAGAAAGATATATAAGATGGCTTGTACAAAAGTAAAATAAACGACAGTAATTAAACCATCCAAACCATCATGGTATTTATATCCAAATAACGGTTCCTTGAAAAAATCGACGTAGTAAAGAATGGAGACGATGGTAAATAAAAATAGTCGTTCTGTACAAGTTCTAACATTGCAATGAAAAAAATAATCGTCTAAATAAATGCAAAATGCAGTGAAGATAGCTTGTAAGACAGGTAAAACAAAACTATCATCTAACTCAACCATCAAAAGCAACGTGGTATTTCACTCACAACGACGGTTCTATGACAAAACCAACGTGTTATGAAATTTCAAACGGCAGTAAATACGTATCGTCGTTGTTTGACATTTAACGTCGAAGGCAAAAAATTGCGACGTCTAATTAAAATTTAAAAAGTAGAAAAATGCAAATTTAAGAGAATTTATTGTTTCATCTTGCTATTCTTCAGTGGCATCAAGCTTGGGATTTTCTTCCTCCAAAAGAAAGGGTCTCACATTCGTGGCATCCGAGCAGCTTGCTTTGTTAGACATTGGATTTTTGGGACTTTGCTTTTGAGGCAGTATAGGAATTTGGGTAATTGGATGTTTGAGCATGCTGGGATCAAAATTGGGAATTAGTTGGTTGAATTGAATCAACATATATTACCTCTTAGCTTGTAGCAATTCCTTGGTTGAGAGAGACAGAGAGAGATAGATAGAAGATAGATTGTAAAACAGATAAAATAAAACAACTCTCTCAAAAATATAAACCGTCATGGTATTTCACTCAAGATGACGGTTTCTTGCAAAATTGATGTAGTATGAAATTTCAAATGGCGGTAAATTAATACCATTGTTGTGTTGAAATTATAACGTCAATAGGCGAAAAAACCATCGTATAATTCAAATGCATAGATTAAAAAAGTTCACAAAAAATCAGCATTCTTTATTTGAAATAGAGTTAAAACCAACTGCATAGAGAGATAGAGAGAGAGAGAGAGAGTAAATTTAGATAGCTTGTAAAACAGATAAAATAAAAACGACCCTAAGGCGAAAAAATTGAGAGAGGAGAGAGAGAGAGAGAGAGAGAGAGAGAGAGAGAGAGAGTAAATTAAGATAGCTTGTATTTCACTGAAGACGACGTTTTCATGAGAAATTGACGTAGTATGGAATTTCAAACGGCGGTAAACTAATACCGTCGTTATGTAGGAATTCTAACGTCGATAGGCAAAAAAACTGTCATATAATTCAAATTCAAAGATTTAAAAAGTTCACAGAAAATAAGCATTCTTTACCAGAAATAGAGTAAAAACCAATTGCAGAGAGAGAGTAAATAAAGATAGCTTGTAAAACTTTTAAAATAAAACGACTAACTCAAAAATATAACCTATCATGGTAATTCAATCCAAACGTCAATTTCTTGAAAAAACCGACGTACTATGTATTTTCAAACGGCAATAAATAAAAAACGTCATTGTGTGTCACTTCTAACGACGTTTAGAAAAACAAATGGCATCAAATGAAATTAAAATTCTATGTTTTTCAAATTTAAAATAGAGTGAGTGAGGCTTATGATTAATTTTGCTTTCTTTGCAACCTTTGGATCGGGGATGTTTTCCTGTTTATCTTTACTACCCTTCCTCCATAATAGAGAACGATCAATTTCTTCATTGGGCATGGTTTCTTCCAATTGGTCCTCCAAATCAACATACCCTTTTCGAGACAACCTATGGTTGTACTCGCATTTTTCCCTTCTCTGTGACTGTTCAGTATGCACAACCACAAATTTTGGGGATAACCTTGACGCTACAAAAGCATCCCAATTCGATTTCTCTATGACTTTATATAGCTGAGGGGGGTTCTTTTAACTTGTCCTTGTCATTTGTTAAGGTAGACTTGAAATCCTTCCATTTCTTGGCGGCAGACGATAGCACCATCTTCTTGCTCCCTTGCCCAACAACATAAGCCATTTGAACAGCTTCCCAAATCAGTCCATTTCTTGTCCACAAGAGGGATTTTGGTGCGTGCCAAAACACCAATATACGATTGCACCTCAACAGCAGCCTTGCCATGTGGTCTGCCTCTTTTATTGTACTCAATTATAGGTTTAATCTTTTGGATTTTGCTCTTCACAACACGGCTCATTATGTTCATACCATGTGTTGACTTTGGCTCCTCATCAAATGTTGTTGAGCTATTAGGGTCTTTCTCGGCAGTTGAAGTAAATCTCATCTTCTTTGAGGTTTTTCTTTGAACTGCTTTGTCTTCATTCATTTGAGCCTTTGAAACTACAAGGTCCTTGCTTTGAGCTTTTGATACTTGAGCCTCCTTACTTTGAGATTTAGAAACCATGTTTAGATAGAAATATAACCTGCAAGTGAAAAAAACAACGATTATTTAAAAAACACGACGTAATATTAGATTTTAGACATCGGTAGATAACAACTAGCATCATGCTATTTCTTTTCACACAACCATAGTTAACCACCGTCGTGGTGTGATAAATAAAACGATGTAAGCAAGAAAAAATAGTCGTCTTATTAAGAGTAAATACATAAGAAGAAAAAAAAATCAGATCTCTCTATCCCACGATTGTTTCTGTATTTTACTCGTAACCAGACGACGATTTTGTCTTGTTCATGTCGTTTTAATTTTCAGACCACGACGAGGAGTAATTATCCTTGTGCTATTTGCAATAGCACAGAGTTAATTACCTTAGAAAGCCGAAAGGTACTACATGTAAGACTACAAGCTTGTTCATAGATCATACTCCGGTCCTTGGCGTGAGAAATAACTAACGCACAAATTAAACCCTATAAATCATGCAATCGTAGTACGAGTAAGTAGGGATCGTTCTATTCCGGGGATTAGGAGGGATGCTAATCAACACAAATTAAATTTATTAAACTAGAACTAAGTTAAGGGAACAATGATTGGGGGGGATTTTGATGATTTAGACAAAAGTAAAATTGACAGCAGCAAATAACTAAGTTGTGAATGAAATATGGATTAAGGGATAGCTAGAGGATTCTTCTCCACACATGGAACATATGCATACAAATTGATCTCCAGTTACTCTTTCAATAAAGTATGAATGTCAAAGCCCCAAATTAATTGTGAACTGCACTAATTAACTCTCAGATTTTCCTAAGTTCATTGAATTGGACTCAGCGACTCAATCAAATTATTCTTATCAAGTTCCCTATATGAACAGCATGATAGAGATACATATCAAAGATCATTAAGTTTTATGAAAATCATAAGCTTTGACAAGACATTTGTAACTATGAAAAGCATGATACTCTTGCCAGGAATTTACTTAACACAATCATGACTAGTGACTTTTACTACTTGTGAATATAAGTTCATAACGATTAGGTGAAATTCCCTTATATCCTAGCATCAAATCCCTGCATGCAAACTAAGTATGCATCCTTAATAAACATGCAAGAATAAGTCCTGAATAAAACAGAAAAGTAAATCACATTCATACTTTACGAAACCATAACTGGGAGTGATCAATTCATATAAAACATATGTCCATGGCTTCGAATTCACCTCTAACTAAGAAGAAATTTAGTTACACATATTTAATAATTGAAAAGCAATATATAATGGAAATACATAAGATAAGATAAAGAGAAGAAAAGAACTAGATGATGGCAGCAAGGAATTCCCAAGACAGCTCCAAGCTTTGCTCCTCTTGCAACTAGCTCTCTCTCTCTCTCTCTCTCTCTCTCTCTATATGAATGTGTATGAGTAATGGATGAAGTGAATTGATGGATTGTTGAATGAATTGTGTTTAGAATTGGAGTGCTATTTATAGGGAGAATGGAAGGGGAATATTTGAATTGAATATGGTTTATGCCAATAGCACTTGTAATTAGAAACTCATTCTTTTGGCTAGTGCATTTCACCAACAAATCCCATTGTAATTAGAAACTCATTCTTTTGGCTAGTGCACTTCACCAACAAATCCCATTGTAATTAGAAACTCATTCTTTTGGCTAGTGCACTTCACCAACAAATCCCACTAGATAGTCATGCATGACATAGTCAACTTGTGGGCTGATTTTGGGCTTGTTATTCACTCCAAACAATTCTGGAAAAATATGGATCTTCAAGCCCTTTGTCTTATCTTTCCAAGCATATGCAGCCCAACTCAAGGAAAAATAGGAAAGACCTTCAAATGTCATTTTTGGCCCAGTAACGCAGATGCTGCCGAATTTTGACCTTGAGCTGCTAAATCGTGGATAACTTCCTCTAGAAGACTCCAAATTATGAACCGTAAAATGCTACGGAAACTAGACTTCCGTATCTTTCCAATGATGTATGGCTCATTATCTGGTTCTTCTTGAGCAAGTACAGGTTAATCCGTGAATGTGACTGATCGGCAGACACTGTTTTGAGCTAACTTGTCTTCAAAATGCATGTAATGAGTCTCATCCTTATTACACTGAAACATACACAAACTTTATTAAAAGCACAAGTTTAACTCAAAAACATAACCAAATCATAAGTTAGAAGGGTACAAAAAGATATGTAGTTATGCACTGATCAGTCCTTATCTCACTTGCATAAAGTACCCTCAAAATTTTGAGGTGCTCAGCAAGATCCACGATGGCGAGTGCAGCAACCACTCCAAGGACAGGTCACTCACCAAGCTCTCAACATAGGCTACTTTTGCCCTACCATGCACCACGATGCTATGGAGTTTGTCAAAAGATGTGATCGATGCCAACGGTACAAGCTGATCCAAGTCTACCTACCAAAATGTACCATCAGCAGAACAGCCCATGGCCATTCATGCAATAGGCCATCGACTTAGTAAGTCCTATGTCACCGGCTCCTGTCAACAAGAAGATGACAGTTGTGGCCACCAACTACTTTAGTAAATCAATCGAGGCCGAAGCTTTATCCTCTGCTAAAGAAGCCGACGTGAAGTGATCCATCTTAAAGAACATCAGCTTCCGGTTTCACTGCCCACAATCACTAGTCACCGATAACGGATCATAATTCATTGGCAAGCATATCACTAAATTATTTTTGCAATATTGAAAGGCACTAAGGGAAAATGGGTAGATGAGCTTCCCGGGATCCTATGGGCTTATCACACTACCAAAAGGAAAAAAAGATCAATCGGCGAAATCCCATTTTCCTTAGCCTATGAAGCTGAAGCAATCATTTCTCTTCATGTCACTGTTTCATCCATGAGCATCAAGATGGGCAGCAATGATCAGAATTCCAAGCAGCAGAAGACCAACCTTGACATGCTCAATGAAGAATGGAAATAGGCCATCGTTCGAGTTGAGACTTATCAGCAGCAATTGATGTCCTACTACCACAAGGGAGAGCATCTTAATTCCTAATAGATGACTGAGTCCATTATACTTCTGTTAAAAGAAAGTTCAATTTTTCATTCAATGAAGTGTTTAAGAAAAATAACCCTCGGCAAAAGAAGGCACCCTTCAAGTAAGGGTGGGTAAAAATAACCCTTGGCTGAGGAAGACACCATTTACGTAAGCAGTGGGCAAAGATCCATAGTTGCCTCCAGGAGACTCAAGCCAACCAGGCCATCGTCTATAAGAAGCGCCCTAAGGTAGACGCATGGAGACTGCCATAAAGTGTCCTAAGAGAGACGCAGACTTCTATCTAAAAGTGTCCTAAGACAGACACAGTCCAAAAAGCGTCCTAAGGGAAATGCATGATGACTGCCATAAGCGTCCTAAAGGATACGCATGCTTCTTTTTAAAAGCATCTTATAGAATATACAATACAAAAAGCATCCTAAGGGAGACGTAGCACAACCGCCATAAGCGTCTTAAGGAAAATGCAGGCTTCTGTTTAAGAGAGTCCTAAGGGCGATGCATGACAACTAAAAAAATGTCTTAAGGGAAACACAGTCTAAAAAGCGTCTTAAGGGAGACGTAAGACGACTACCATAATCGTCCTAAGGGAGACACAAGCATCTACCCAAAAAGTCCTAAGGGAGACATAGGACAACATTCAAAGCATCCTAAGGGAAAAGCAGAAGAAGACCCCTCAGGTAGGTGGTGGGTAAATATTCAAGCAGAACACTCAAGCGATCCACAAGACACAATGCAAATTGAAATTAAAGAAATAATTGAAGTTCTCATAGCAGAAGTGACAGACTGGTCAAAGTTCAACAAAGAACTTGCGACCAATAGGTCCAGAAGTTCAAATATATTAGTGAGCAACCGACATGTCCAAGTTTAGCAGATCAAATGAAGTGGTCAATCGGGACCAACACTTAAAGCTACAAAACTATAAAGAAGAAAAAATCTTCACCTACTTTGAGACTTCGACAGGAGACATCCCCTTATTGATGACCTCCTCAGCTCCAGTCTCATCAGCCGCATTTCTCTTTGGCTCTTGTCTCATCGACCACCTGCTCATCAGCTGCATCCACATGCTCATCAGCTTTGGTTACCTTCTCATCAGCTTTGGCTACTGGCTCCACATCATTAGCCTCTGTCTTATCAGCTGCACCCTCTTTGGCATCATCGTCCTTAATTGGAGGCTCATCAGCCACTATCTCACCAGCTACATGCTCTTTGGCCATATATGTGTTCGTGATAGTATCTTGCTCACCCCAAGCAGAAGACTCATCCGAAAAACACTAATGGGGAACATGTTTCCTTATTCCCGAGGCACCAATCAATGACTCATTCCATTCATCGAGCTGATCATCCGAGTTAAGACCATAATGTATCCATCTCTCAACATCACCAGCTGGGGGCAGACCACCTTCCTGCTTTCATGGCCTGGCAAACTTTGACAATGTCCGGTTCAAGATCTAGCCTTTTACTGATCTCTTCCAACTGCAAGCAGAAGACAGAAGTTAGTTGGTCACAAGAATTCACATATAACAAAGCTTTAGATATGTGAGTAAAGTATATTAGCAGTTCGAGACATACCATAAAAAAATAAAAAAAATAAAAAACAAAAAAAAACATTGCGCTAGTCAACTAGCTCAATAGTTACTTGGTCCAAGATGACCTAAAACGCAACATAGTTGCTCGGCCTATCCCGTGATGGGGCCTTACACCAAGAGTGAATCAAAAGCCTCCTCTAGTCAAGAGCGCAAGTCACGGAAGGAAGCCCAGATGCTGTTGGACAACCCAATAAATATTTCTCACATCCTCCATGCCATGTAGAAGCTGGAGGCATTTGTGGGAGCAAATATCTTGGCGATCCAATCGCAAGGCTCCACGTGGATAAGAAGAATATCTCCTAGGTCAATAATCGGCCCTATTTATTTGGGGGATTATTTAGGAAAAAATTTGGATAATTATCATCACTTAGGGATTTGATTCAAATTGAAATCCCTAATTGACTCAATCTCTCCATTTAAGGGAAAGAATATTTTCCTTCCAAATAGGAAAACATTATTTGCAAAAACCCTAGCACACAAGGAGCCTATAAATAAATGGCTACACCAAACATTCAAGGTAATTCTAAAAGCCAAGCCAAAGCTTTCTTTCTCTCGCGCCACTCTTGGCTCTCTCTCCCTCACGACTCCGACCACATGGCTCTCCCCGTGAGAGAAGACCTCTACCCGCTTTAGCTATTGTCGTATCTTTATTGAGATCCAATCGAACTAACTTAGGCATTGGAGGGCCTTTGGCAAACACCCCCTCATGTGTGGTAGATTTACTCCGGTCTTTTTTGCAGGGATCGAGAAAGAGAGAGAAGGAAGCTCGAAAGGCAAAGAATTTACATGTGAATGTTCCCCGTGTGGAAATTTGCACAAATAGCCAGAACCACAAGATCATAGCGTGCCTTACTAGGAAAAGAAATTTGGTACGACGGTTGGCTCAGTTTCGTGGGGTGAGGTCGAAGAGGACTTGATAAATAAAGAAAATGTTCATGAGAATTGGGAAAATCCTTAGGAGCCTGCTCATTGGAGCAAAGCTGCATCCATGGGAGGAGGATGAGGCAACAACACTTGGAAAAAGTGGGATGATAATTGCTTAAGTGATCAATGGAAGAATGGTTCAAAGAAGAAGTCTAATGTAAATGGCAGGAAGAAATATTATAGTGGCAGTTGGATTATTATCAGAAAGCAGGAGGGTGGTGGAGGAAGGAGGAACATAGTTCACGCTGGTAATGAAAACCTGGCTTGATGAGGCAGTGCAACTTAGAAATTATGTAATGTCAGCAAATCTTAAGACTCCAATGGAGAAACCAGTGTTGTTGTAGTGTCAGCAAATTACTCACAAAGCTTTATTAGTTTTGTACAAGAAAATTGATCATTTACTATATTATACAATATCATTTAGGTTTACTCTTTCGTGTGCTATGTTTTTGTTTTTGGTTTTTCTATATAAGAATATGAGTAGTTGATACATAAATCTCTTTCCTGATTGGGCCTAAGTTTGATATTATTATTCTGTTCCATTCTAATAAAGTCTAAGCTAAAATTAATTTAACGAACATGTTATGTAGTAATTGGCCTTAAAATGGAATTTAACGAACATGTTACGTAACAACTCTGAACTTGTTGATGATAACTGTTTGATTGCCTCTCATTTCATTTGTGTAAAATGTATGAACTTTGATATTAGCATTTACCTGTTAAAACATATCTTTTCTATGATAATTGCATTCTATCGCAGGAAATCACATTCTTAGAATCTTGCACCGAAGATCATACAAAGTCAAATCCTTTTATGGACCAAGTTGAGTTTGAGCCCGCTCAGCATTGGAGTGCAAACATTCTAAAAGCTGACGAACACCATTCCGATAAGAATTCTCAAACATGGTCATGGATTATGATACTAATTATTTTGGAATTTTGATCCTTCCTTCTTCATATTCTTTTTTCCTGTTTTGTTTCTTTTGGGTTTTTATGTCTAAAACTGGTGTTATCACTCCTTTGAACTTTTGATGGCAGCGAGACATTTTAAGCCACCAATTCTCATCAAATCTGACTGTGGAATTCATAACTATCTTCTTGGCATACTCTTTTGCAGACCAAGGTTGTGATTAATGGTCTTCAAACAGTGGTAATGCTTTAAGTTATTCAAATATTGCTTTAAGTGATAACATTTTATGTTGTCTCAAAATAAATATGCCATTCACATTTTAGACAGTATCATTAGTCATAGATGCTCCTAGTGAAAAAATATAATCTCAGGTCAAGTAAGCATTTCTTATTGGGTTTATTTGGGAGATTTTCTGTGAACTTTCAGATCAACTCAGATGGATTATATAGGTTTACTTGATGAAAGAAACAGTTAGAAACCATGAATTACACATTTGAACAAATTGTGAATTCCTATATGTTAGCATCTCAATTGCTTATCTAATTGATTTATGAATTTAAATTCATGCACAAGTTTTGCCGAGGGTTTAGGCGTTTGGTTCCACAGATTTCCATCTGGTACGGAGAATACTTACACCAGCACATTATGGATTCAGGTTAAATTTTTTTGTTGAAGTAATCATCACAATGGAGATGATGATTCATAATGATAATTTCAATATAGAGATGTCAGTACATGTATTGTTGTACTGAGATTAGTTTTCTAAGTTCAGTGACCTAAACTGGTCATCTCCATTCGCAGCATGAATTTAGACCTTTTGCCTAAACTCTCACTTTATTTATGTTAGAGTTTTCAGAAAAAGAGAGCGAGAGCTTGAGACAGAAGCAAAAAGAATTCTCATTATCAGTCACACACTCACTGTGTATATGTAAAACCGTTGGGAATAGCATATTCCCTCATTACATCATCCAGATCTAGCCATCCATTCATCTACCCTATAAGATAGTGACATGTGGCATAACCTACAGCTTACTCTAAGATTATATCTTCGCTGCACACCTGGACTGTAATCCAAGGGCTGACATTTAAACTAAAATCAAACCTTATTTCAGCATATACACTTATAAACTAACACTCCCTTCTAAGTGTTGTGCTAAAATTACTCCTAGAGCTTTCCTCAGGAATTCAAAACGATCCCTTGCTAATGCTTTGGTGAAAATGTCTGCAACCTGCTCTTCAGTTTTGCAATATAGCAGATCAATCTCACCATCTTGAAGTGCATCTCGGATGAAATGAAATCTTCGATTGATATGTCTGGTTTTGTGATGATGGACTAGATTCTTTGATATGGCAATGGCTGAAGTATTATCAAACAACAGCTGAGTTGGTTCTGCTTGCTCTTCCCCAAAATCAGAGAGCACAAATCTCAGCCACATGGCTTGTGCAGTGGCTACTGCTGCGCTAATGTATTCCGCCTCTGCTGTTGAGAGAGCAACACTGCTTTGCTTGATTGAGAGCCAAGAAAACACCCTGAACCAAGATTAAAAGCATAACCTGATGTACTTCTCATGTCATCTTCACTTCTACTCTAGTCACTGTCACAATAGCCTATCAACACTGCACCTTTTCCCTTCTCATAGGCAATACCATAATTCACAGTGCCTTGTATGTATCTCAGAACTCTTTTAGCTATTCCCATATGTTTCTTGCTAGGATTATGCATGAACCTAACCAGTAAGCTTGCTGCAAACATGATATATGCCTGGTTGCAGTTAAGTATAGCAAACTCCCCACCATTTGCCTATACAAGGTCTCATCTGCCAATTCACTTCCATCTACTTTGGAGAGCTTTTCATTCACATCCAGTGGTGTTGCAACAGATTTATAGTCCTTGAGCCCAAATTTTTCAAGCAAAGTCTTTGCATACTTCTTCGGATGCAAGAAAATACACGTATTTGTCTGCAATACTCCAAGGCTAAGAAAGTGGTGAAGCAATCCTAGATCAGTCATCTCATACTGTCTCATCATCTCATTCTTAAACTCAGTCATCATTTCCATTGAGCTTCCTATGTAGACAATGTCATCTACATATAGTGACACAATGAGAATGCCACTATGAGATGTTTTGGTATACAATGTAGCTTCACTAGGACTTCTATGGAAACCAGCCTTTGTAAAGTAAGAGTTTATTTCTTCATACCAAGCTCTTGGAGCTTGCTTCAGACCATATAGAGCTTTCTTAAGCCTGTACACTTTATCTTCCTTGCCTTGTATCACAAAACCAGATGGTTGATCTACATACACCTCTTCATGCAACACTTCATTTAGAAATGCAGACTTGACATCCAACTGAAATAACTTCCAGCCTTTCTGTGCAGCTAGAGCCACTAAGGTCCTTACAGTATCAAGTCTTGCCACTGGGGCAAAAGTCTCATTAAAATCTATTCTAGGTTTCTGAGAATAGCCTTTTGCGACTAATCGTGCTTTATTTTTCTGCACAGAACCATCAAGATTTAATTTAGTCTTATAAACCCATTTGACTCCAATGATTGGTTTATCAAATGGTCTATCAACCAGCTCCCAAGTATTATTCTTCTCAATCATGGAAATTTCATCTTCCATAGCCTTCCTCTATGCTTCCTCTTCATTAGCTTCTTCAAACTTTTCTGGCTCTATTATGCACAGATTGCACTTCTCATACACTTCTGCAAGAATTTTGTACTTGAGAGGGGTATTAATGTCCTGTGGACCTGTCATCCTTTCTTGATCGTAGATTTCAGTGCTTGAGCTGAGCACTTCACTTGCACCACATTGTGCCACAGAATCAAGAACTCCCTTCATGCCCTTGTTCTCATTCTGATGCTTTTGTAATCTGAATTCTCACACTTTTTTCCTCTTGTGTATTCCAATCCCAACAAGCATCTTCATTAAATACAACATCTCTGGAAACAATCACCTTCCCAGTTTCAATATTATATAGTCTATATCCCTTCTCACAATTGCCATACCCCAAGAAAATGCACCTCTTGCTTGCCAAATCCAATTTCTTTCTTTGTTGCTGTGGTACATGAGAGTAACACAATGAACCAAACACCCTTAGATGCTTAATTCCTGGTTTCCTCCCACTGTATGCTTCAAAAGATGTTTTCTTAAGCAAGGCTTTGGTTGGACATCTATTCAGAATATAGACAGAAGTATTGACTGCCTCTACCCAAAACTCAAATGGAATTTTCTTCTCTAACATAAGACACTTAGCCATTTCCACAATAGTTCTGAGGTGTGTATGGAGTAGTGAGCTGTCTTTCCATGCCTACATCTTCACAGAATCTGTCAAACTCCATTGAAGTGTACTCTTCTCCTCGATCACTTTTAAGCTTCTTCAGTTTATAACCACTTTGCAGCTCTACAATAGCTTTGAATCTTTTAAACACACTAAGGACTTCATACTTGTGCATTAGGAAATAAACCCAACACATCCTTGTGCAGTCATCTATGGAAGTGAGAAAATATTGATTTCCAGCCTTTGTAGTTGTCTGCATTGGTGATCGATGCATAATTACATATCTTTTTGTACCCTTCTAACTTATGATTTGGTTATGTTTTTGAGTTAAACTTGTGCTTTTAATAAGTTTTGTGTTTGTTTCAGTGTAATAAGCTTGAGACTCATTAAATGCATTTTGGAGACAAATTAGCCCAAAACGGTGTCTGCAGATCATTCAATTTCACGGATTAACCTGTACTTGCTCAAGAAGAACCAGATAATGAGCCATACATCATTGGAAATATACGGAAGTCTAGTTTCCGTACCATTTTACGGTTCATGATTCTGAGTCTTCTAGAGGAAGTTATACATGATCTAGTAGCTCAAGGTCAAAATTCGGCAGCATCTGCGTTACTGGGCCACAAATGACATTTGAAGGTCTTCCCAATTTTTCCTTGCGTTGGGATGCATATGCTTGGAAAGATAAGACAAAGGGCTTGAAGATCCATATTTTTCCAGAATTTTATGAATGTATTAACAAGCCCAAAACGAACCCAAAAGAAGAGTGCAATGCATTGTCATGCATGACATATGTATGATGAAGTGCACCATCTAGTGGGAATTGTTGGTGAAGTGCACTAGCCAAAAGAATGAGTTTCTAATTACAAGTGCTATCTAGTGGGAATTGTTGGTGAAGTGCACTAGCCAAAAGAATGAGTTTCTAATTACAAGTGTTATCTAGTGGGAGTTGTTGGTGAAGTGCACTAGCCAAAAGAATGAGTTTCTAATTACAAGTGCTATTGGCATAAACCATATTCAATTCAAATATTCCCCTTCCATTCTCCCTATAAATAGCACTCCAATTCTAAACACAACATCATTCACAATTCATCTCATTCACTTCATCCTTCCACAAACACTCCATTCATCCCCAAAACACCAAAATAGCTCCAACAAGCCTCCATTCCAATTCCCTACGAATTTCCTCTTTCTTTTCCATCACCACTCACCCACACTCATCCCAAATCACCTCTTTAGTTGCCATACTCTAGATGTGAGGAAGCTCTTGGAGCAGCATTAGACGTAGAGAAGCACTTGGAGAAGCTTTGGACACCACAAACAACTTCAGAAATGGGTTTTTCTACTCTTGTTGCATTCATTATGTTTTCTCATTTCTGTTTAAGTTTCATTTCCATTATGAGTAGCTAAATTCATAACTAGGGCTTCGATGTAACCTAACATGAATATTCTGGGTTTATAAGTTGAAGTTTTGAGTTTCAAGTTTGATTCATGATTCATGTTCTTATTCATTATGCTTATCAGTTAATATGCTTGTTTGGATGATTAATCACCATTAGAACTTGTTTATTAGCTATCTTGGTTTAAATCAAAAGTAGACAGCATGCTTTGATTCGAATTGAACTATGAATAAGAAAAGTATGTATGGACATTCGACAACAGGATTAGATACATGCTTGGTTGTTTAAATTGTTCTTCTATGCTTAATGGGTTCCTAATGCTTAATTTAGGTTAGACAACAAATGATCAAGTTAGGGAATTAGGAACACAAGGTTAGGACCAGACACCATGGCCTAATCATACTTTAACTAGAATCAATCTTTGAATCCGAATTAGACTTGTCACTTAACTAATTTATAACCCAGAATTGAATTGTTATGGTGAATCGAATGCCCTAGTCTCCCAATCTATTTTCCAACCTACAAACATACTCTTTGCTACATTTGCTCACTTTGCTTTTGTTTGAAACTTTGTTTTTCCTCATTTGTTCAACAATTACAATCACTCTTACTTTAAATTCTGTTTTAGACTTAACCTCCTACTTTCTTTAATTTGGTAATCTAAGTACATAACTAATTTTAACTTCTCAGTCCTCGTGGGTACGACCTCGTACTTGTCTTGCTATACTACTAATTGGCCCGTACAATTGTGAGTTAACATTTTTAACAAACAAATTTTGGCGCCGTTGCCAGGGACTGAACGAAAGTTCTTCCCTGGTTATGTGCCCAAGGTTACCCTATTCTTTTAGTAGTACTAATTAACTCAAGTTATTTTCTGTTTCAGGTTGTTTATGTCTAGAAATCCCTTCCTTGAATAAGTGAGGTCTTCGTTCCAACGTTCGAGATCTTTGAACGCAGGGCCATCTTTGCAGCCAAACCGGGTGATCTCTGAAAGAGAGTTGGAAACTGCAAAAGAGCAAGTCATTGCCACATTTGAAGGTCTTGCTATCCACACTGACCTCCCAGGTTCTCCACCTTCAAATTCGGAATCAAGTTCAGACCAAGAAGAAGAAGAAGAGATGGCTGCCAATGAGTTCATGGGAGACCTTGATATCCCAACAATTCCAGCATCCCCTTCAAGCATCTTGCTGCCCACCGCAGCCCGAAACTATGAGCTTAAATCTTCTTATCTTAATATGCTGCCTTCCTTTTATGGGTTACCTAATGAAGATCCATTAACTCATATAAAGGATATTTTTAATGTTGTGAGCTCTTTTCCCTTGACAGGTGTGACGGAAGATCAACTTCGAATGAGAGTGTTTCCTTACACTTTGAAAGATAAGGCGAAATATTGGTTGAATTCTTTGAAGCCTGGTACACTCACGACTTGGGGAGCCATTCAAAAGAAGTTCTTGGAGAAATACTTCTCCACGCAAAAAACCGACATGCTTAGGGACAAGATCTTCCTATTTGCACAACAAGATGATGAGTCGTTTTGTGAAGCATGGGAGAGATTCAATGGGCTGCTCAATCAATGTCCTCATCATGGGATTGCATTGAAACTTCAGATGCGTATGTTTTATAAAGGACTAACCCCTTCTAGTCATAATATTGTCACTAATTTTGCAGGTGGTTCTTATAAGACTAAGACTCCAGAAGAAACATATGAACTCTTTGAGGGGATAGCAATGGAGACCCAACACATCGATACAAGAGGTAAACGTATTGCTGGTGGTTCTAATGATTCTTCCAGTGTGCAGATTTCCAAATTGGAAGAAAAGCTAGATGCCCTCCTTGCATTGAACACAAGAAACCCTTCAAAGGAAGTGTGTAGCATCTGTGAAACTCATGATCATCCTACCATTTCTTGTCCTTTTGGGGCAGCATATCCAGAATTTGTGCAAGAGCAAGCTAAGTTGGTAAATTCCTACAACCGAGGTCCAATAAATGATCCATATTCTCAAAGTTATAATCCAGGTTGGAGGAATCATCCAAACTTTTCATGGAGGAATACACAGAATCAAGCAAATCCCCCTTCACTCCAAAGGCCACAACAATCATCATCATTGGAGGATATAGTGAAGCAAATGGCAATCAACCAATCCAATTTCCAGCAAACTACACAAGCTGCCATCTCCAAGTTGGAAGTCCAATTAGGCCAGATAGCAACGGAAATAGCTTAAAGAGAGCCTGGGAAATGGCCAAGCCAAACCGTGATCAATCCAAAAAACCAAGAAGCCAAGGCCGTTCATGTGCTCAGATCAGGTACGATTGTTGATAACAAAGTTGGTTCTGATCTATCAAATGATGTTGTGATTGTAGAGGATAAAGATGAAGAGGAAACCACAGCTATGGAAGAAGAACAACTCAAAACGTCCTAATCTGCTCCTAAGGCCAAATCTGATTCTCAGGAACCCAATCCATTTCAATTGCATAAAAGAGATGACAAATTTGTGCCATCACATCTTCATCAAGATAGATGCATCCCACCTCCTCCATATATTCCACCGATTCCATTTCCAGGCCGTTTGAAGAAAGCAAATCAAGATAAGGCGTTTAAAGAGATTTATGATATTTTGAGTAAAGTTAATATCAATTTGCCCTTGCTTGATGTTGTTAAACAGATCCCTGCATATGGAAAGTTCATCAAGCACTTGATAACTCACAAGCTCAATTTTGCTCCAAGTGAAGAAGTAAAGCTCAACAAAAATGTGAGTGCTGTGTTGCAAAGGAAGCTTCCACCAAAACTAGAAGATCCTGGCATCTTTGACATTCCCATTAACATCGGAGATAAGAAGGTTGGAAGAGCCATGTTGGACTTGGGAGCAAGCATCAATGTAATGCCATATTCAGTTTATCAGGAGCTTGGCTTAGAAGGGATGAAGAAAACGTCAATCCGTCTTGAACTAGCTGATCATTCTATCAAATATCCAAAAGGTATTGTAGAAGATATTTTAGTTCAAGTTAATACACTCATTCTTCCGGCCAATTTTGTAGTGATGGATATGGAGGATAACCCATATGGAGACTGTGTTGATCCCATTCTCCTCGGACGACCATTTATGGCCACTGCAGACACAATCATCAAAGTGAAAGATGACACCCTCTCCATGACTGTTTTGGGTGAAACTGTTGAATTTAAAGTGTTTGATGCTCTTTCTCAACCTTCTATCACTCATGATACTTGTTTTTCAATTGATGTTGTGGATCATGAGATTTCTTTTAAAATTGTGCAGAAAAAGTCTAATGATGCTCTACAAGCGGTCCTAACACAAGAAGAGGAAGATCTTTATGAATCAGAGTTCCAAGAAGTGATGGCTGCCTTAGAAGTGTTTCAGCCATATCCACCATCCTTTAGGCCACCACTTGAGCCTCTTGGACCATCCTCCACAAAATTGGAGCCATCCATTATCACCCCACCAAAGCTAGAACTTAAACCTCTACCCAATCATCTTAAGTATACTTATTTGGGTGCTAATGAAACTCTCCCTGTTATAATTGCTGGAGGTCTCACCTTACATGAAGAGGACGGCTTAATTGAAGTTCTAAGAGAGCATAAAACAGCCATTGGATGGACCATAGCAGACATCAAAGGAATTAGTCCAAGCATGTGCATGCACCGAATTTTAATGGAAGAAGACAGCAAACCATCTCGTGATGCACAAAGGAGGCTAAATCCCAACATGAAAGAGGTGGTTAGGGCTGAAGTTTTAAAGCTACTTGATGTGGGAATCATCTACCTAATTTCAGATTCTAAGTGGGTGAGTCCTGTGCAAGTTGTTCCAAAGAAGTCTGGAATCACTGTTGTAAAGAATGAGAAGAATGAGCTAGTTCCAACACGAACTATCACCGGGTGGAGAGTTTGCATTGATTACAGGAAGTTGAACACATCCACGAGAAAAGATCATTTTCCCTTGCCTTTCATTGATCAAATGCTTGACCGTTTATCTGGCCATGCTTACTACTGTTTTCTTGATGGATTTTCAGGTTATAATCAAATTCCCATTGCTCCAGAGGACCAGGAGAAAACCACATTCACATGCCCATTTGGCACGTTTGCTTATAGAAGGATGCCATTTGGTTTGTGCAATGCTCCAGCAACTTTCCAAAGATGCATGATGGCAATCTTTTCTGATATGGTGGAACGATTCATGGAGGTATTTATGGATGATTTTTCAGTTTTTGGTTCATCTTTTGATGATTGTCTTCACCACTTGTCTCTAGTGCTTAAAAGATGTCAGCAAACAAATCTTATTTTGAATTGGGAGAAGTGTCACTTCATGGTAAGACAAGGAATTGTGCTAGGCCATGTGATTTCAAGCAAGGGAATTGAAGTGGACAAAGCCAAGATAAATATCATCTCAAATCTACCACCCCCTTCCTCTGTTAAAGGAGTTAGAAGCTTTCTGGGCCATGCCGGATTCTATAGAAGGTTCATCAAAAAATTTTCAAGCATTTCAAGACCATTATGTAATCTTCTTGCTAAGGATGCTGTTTTTGAGTTTGACGAAACTTGCATGGAAGCTTTTACGACCTTAAAGAAAGAGCTAACTTCAGCCCCTATTATCATAGCTCCAGATTGGTCTTTACCATTTGAAATAATGTGTGATGCCTCTGACTTTGCTATTGGTGCAGTTTTAGGTCAAAAGAAGAACAAGCTTCCCCATGTGATTCATTATGCGAGCCGAACCTTGAATGATGCCCAACTCAATTACTCCACAACAGAGAAGGAGTTGCTTGCTGTGGTTTTTGCTTTAGAAAAATTTCGTTCTTACCTTGTTGGTTCTAAAGTAATTGTTTATTCTGACCATGCTGCTCTTAGATACTTGCTCACTAAGAAGGATGCCAAACCACGCTTGATCAGATGGATTCTCTTGCTGCAAGAGTTCGATTTGGAGATTCGAGACAAGAAGGGATGTGAAAATGTGGTGGCTGACCATTTGAGCAGAATTGTGGTTGAAGACCAAGGAGAAGCTGTATTACCATTGAATGAGACTTTTCCAGATGAACAACTATATGTTGTCCAAGTCAAAGAGCCATGGTATGCTGATTTTGTTAATTATCTTGCTTGTGGTGTTCTTAGAAATGATCTAACTTATCAGGACAAGAAGAAGTTCTTTTCCATGGTGAAACATTATGTCTGGGATGAACCTTATTCAAGCATTGCCCAGATCAACTCATTAGAAGATGTGTTCCAGAAGAAGAACAAGAAAGCATCCTTAGGCACAGCCACGAATTGTCTTGTGGAGGCCACTTTGGAGCTAAGAAAACAGCACTTAAAATTTTGCAATCAGGTTTTTTTTGGCCTACTCTATTCAAAGATGCATTTAATTTTTGTGTTAAGTGTGATAGGTGTCAAAGGATGGGAAACATAAGCCGCAGGAACGAAATACCATTGAAGAACATACTCTTTGTGGAACTCTTCGATGTATGGGGTATTGATTTCATGGGACCATTCCCATCTTCCTTTGGTTATACCTACACACTTGTTGCTGTTGATTATGTGTCTAAGTGGGTGGAACCCATAGCCACCAAAACCAATGATCATAAGGTGGTGCTGAAGTTCTTGATGGACAATATTTTCACAAGGTTTGGTACTCCAAGGGCTGTCATTAGTGATGGAGGAAGCCACTTCTGCAACAAGCTATTTGAAGCACTCATGAAGAAGTACAACATCACCCACCGTGTCTCTACACCATATCATCCTCAAACTTCTGGTCAAGTAGAAATAAGCAACAGAGAAATTAAGCAGATCCTAGAGAAGGTGGTGAATAGTACAAGGAAAGATTGGGCTGCCAAGCTCAATGATGCATTATGGGCTTATAGGACTGCATATAAGACTCCCATCAGAATGAGCCCTTATCGTCTTGTATTTGGGAAAGCCTGTCACTTGCCAATGGAGCTTGAACACAATGCTTTTTGGGCCATTAAGAAGTTGAATTTTGATCTAGACAAGGCCGGCCATGTTAGAAAGTTTCAGCTCAATGAATTGGAAGAAATTAGAAATGAGTCATATGAGAATGCAAAGCTTTACAAAGAACGTACCAAGAGTTACCATGACAGGAACATTCAACGGAAAGAGTTCAGCAAAGGTATGTTAGTTCTTTTGTTTAACTCACGTTTGCGTCTCTTTCCAGGAAAATTGAAGTCTAGGTGGCTTGGCCCATTCACTGTGGTTAATGTTTCTCCCTATGGAGCTGTGGAGATTCAAAACCCTAAAGATGGCTCGACTTTCAAAGTAAATGGACAACGTTTAAAGCCATTCCATGAGGGAGTGTCAGTTGGAACTCAAACTGGTCATGTGGTGGATCATCTTCCCTTCGTACAATCAAGTTAGCTAATGGCATAATGTCTTGCCAAGACATTAACTAAGGCGCTTCTTGGGAGGCAACCCATGTGTTGAAGAATAAGGTGTTTGGTAGCGGTCGACCTAATTGCATCAAGAGGGAGTTTCTCTAATCCTTTATCTTAAATTTTTCCCCTTATTATTTACATGTTCTCACTCATCTTTGTTATGCTTTAACATTGAGGACAATGTTCAATTTAAGTTTGGGGGTAGGGATTGACAATTTTGTTAGAATTTTGTGGTGGAGTTAAGTTGTGTGAGCCTTGTTTTGCTTAGTATAATTTTGTTCAATGTCTTGCAAGCCTATTAAAATATATATATATATATATATAATAAAAAAATTATATTAAAAAAAAAAAAAGATTTTTCATATGAGTTGACTTATGGTAACTCCAATGAGCACCTCTATTAATACAATGTCTAGGAGTTCTTTAGGCGACACCTTCGGTGTCTAAGAAGTTTGGTTTTTAAGAAGGACCATTGTGACCTCTCCAAACTTCCCGGATCCCCTGGCTGTGTTTTCTGAGGTTCTTAATTGGTAATTCGTGAGTCACTTGTATATTCGTATGTTTTTAAAATAAATTTTTCTCTTTCTTTTTCTTATTATTTGAAGTTTATGTTTCTTTTATATGTGAATGTTTATTAGTGGCTGGATATTAAGTTATTGTGGACTGCCAAACACTGAAACACTACCCACATTAACCCTAAAATTAACTCTCCATCTTTTAGTTTATCTAGCCGCCCTCTAACCCCTGAACATCTAAACTTTCTCTTCCTCCCGAATCAAACCTTTTCCAAATTGTTGCTTATTGTATATCTTGTCAGCCCAATGGTTTTGTTGAGCTCACTGCCATCAGTGGAAAGCTCAAGGGGAAGGAGTCCGAATTGAACATGGTGAAGATGCCTAGCCCAATGGTTTTGTTGAGCTCACTGCCAGCTATCCCACCAGAAGATCCTAAGGGAAATGATACCATTGTGCAACGGGTGTTTGAGGTGATTGAGGTGCTCGTGGTTGTGTTTGCCATGGATCCCTCAGAAGTTACCATAGATGCCTTTCTGTTTCATAGAGGTAGGGTGATAGAGGAAATTGAAGGTATGATTCCAAATTGGGATCTGGATTGTGGATTAGAAGAGATGCAACTTGCGGCGCTAGCACATTGTCTAGATACTTGGAGGGTATATCTGCTAGATAGGAGGTTTGTGGCAAGAACTGTTGTGTTGAGCAGTCATATGTATTGTATAGGTAATATCCGAGTTGAGTTTGATATTTACTTAAGTGTGCTTAACGAGTTTGACTTCCAGTTAGGGTATATGACCACAAGGCTCAGAGACTTCGTGGAGCAGGTGATAGATGGAGCCTAATCTGATTCTTCTGATTCGGATCCGTCGGAAAGTGAGTCAGAAGAAGAGCCATGGGTGAGCTCAGCCATCGATAGCATTTTGAGAAATGCTATGTTTGAAGGATGAACCGTGCAGTGTCAGGTTACCCTTAATCCCTGTTTTCTGTTTTCTTATATGCTTTCACATTAGGGACAATGTCCAATTCAGGTCTGGGGGTATTAATGGAGGTTTTCAATTTTTTGTTCATTTGATTTGTGTTTTCAATTTTTGTTCACTTGTATTTCAATTTTTTTTCCATTTGTGTTTTCAATTTTTGGTCATTTGTGTTTCCAATTTTCGTTCACTTGTTACTAATTTTTTTTTAGAATGTCATACAACCAATGCTATGGAGCTGCCATTGAGATTTTCATATCAAACATTTTACACTTCACAAAGCTTTTGCTCTTAGAATTCTGGTGGCTAAAGTACCATGCTCAGATTCTTGAAGGAGAATAGTGGAGACTACCCTAGTGAGCTATTTCGAGCCTAATTGCCTTCTTGAGAGGGTTTAAAGTGTTTCTATTCATCATCTCTACTTATTTTCTTCAATTCACTCTAAATGATCTCATTATTCCATTTTGATTGAATACTAAAGATGATTCTCTTTGCAGATATCAGGTGCATGCTTTCACTCATGAATGAACTCATTGAAGTGATGCTAGGCTATGTGTGTATAACCATTCTTTGTGCTTTCTTTTCACCCTACCCATTTGTGTGTTCCATCAGCTCTGTTGCAGCCAAACACTTCAAGCCATTTTCTTCTATCACCCTTATAATTCCCCTAACTTTGTATCTCAATCTGAGATATTTAAACCTATTATAGCCATACCCTATAGCTTAGAAATATACCAAGATAAAGTTTGAGCAAGGAAGGTGCTGCCCCATGCCTAAATGTAAATTGTTGTGAATCTGTGCAATAAAGTTAAAGAAGAAGTAGATCAAGTCAAAAAAAAAAAAAAAAAAAGAAAGTGTTTCGATTTGATCTAACTGTGAAATATAAGGTCTATGCCAGATGATGCTATGAAGTTGCAGCCTTATCATTCTAAATCAATGATACCTTGCAGATCAACGAAGAATGCAACCTTGGTATGTTCTTAAGTTAATCGTGTTCCTTTCAATTCTTCCATTTCCCCTAACCTTAGCCTTTCATTACAACCTTGTGAAAGACCTAGCTGATCTTTGAGGATGTATTTATGGGTGCTGGTATGTATGAGTGTATCTGTATTCTTAGTATTTGATTCCCTTCTTGAGATCTAACCAAATATTGTGCTTCTATTTCATATACTCATTATGCTTGTTTGAGAGAATAAAACCATAGGTTCTGAGTGATTGAGTGCTATATGTGAGAATTAGAGTTGAAGCATGTTCTTCCTTCAAGATTTGAGTATGTGTACTTTGAAGCCGTGTGCCTTTGAGCTATAGCTTCCACTTTACACACTTATTGATCATCTATCTTGGCAATTCTATGGTGTTGGAGGTATGATTAAAATTTTCTTTCATTAGTTGTTTTCAAAGTCAATTTTCTAACCTTTTGTTTTGTAGAGTCAGTAAAGCGTTTGTGGGTATCGTTTCTGTTAAACCCTCAGGAGACACAACTCCTCCTACTAGGGATGCCTAGAGGTTTCAAGGCTTGTTGCATGCGCTCAATGCAATCGAGTTACCTACGAAAGTGGTCTAATAAATTTCTCGTTTTGTTTTCATCTTTGTTTTCCTTTTGTCTTACTCGAGGACTAGTAAAATCTAGGTTTGGGGGTATTTGATCGGTGCATAATTACATATCTTTTTGTACCATTCTAACTTATGATTTGGTTATGTTTTTGAGTTAAACTTGTGCTTTTAATAAGTTTTGTGTTTGTTTCAGTGTAATAAGCTTAAGACTCATTAAATGCATTTTGGAGACAAATTAGCCCAAAACGGTGTCTGCAGATCATTCAATTTCACGCATTAACCTGCACTTGTTCAAGAAGAAACAGATAATGAGCCATACATCATTGAAAAGATACGGAAGTCTAGTTTCCGTACCATTTTACGGTTCATGATTCTGAGTCTTCTAGAGGAAGTTATACATGATCTAGTAGCTCAAGGTCAAAATTCAGCAGCATCTGCGTTACTGGGCCACAAATGACATTTGAAGGTCTTCCCAATTTTTCCTTGAGTTGGGCTAGATATGCTTTGAAAGATAAGACAAAGGGCTTGAAGATCCATATTTTTCTAGAATTTTATGAATGTATTAACAAGCCCAAAACGAACCCAAAAGAATAGTGCAATGCATTGTCATGCATGACATATGTATGATGAAGTGCACTATCTAGTGGGAATTGTTGGTGAAGTGCATTAGCCAAAAGAATGAGTTTCTAATTACAAGTGCTATCTAGTGGGAATTGTTGGTGAAGTGCACTAGCCAAAAGAATGAGTTTCTAATTACAAGTGTTATCTAGTGGGAGTTGTTGGTGAAGTGCACTAGCCAAAAGAATGAGTTTCTAATTACAAGTGCTATTGGCATAAACCATATTCAATTCAAATATTCCCCTTCCATTCTCCCTATAAATAGCACTCCAATTCTAAACACAACATCATTCACAATTCATCTCATTCACTTCATCCTTCCGCAAACACTCCATTCATCCCCAAAACACCAAAATAGCTTCAACAAGCCTCCATTCCAATTCCCTACGAATTTCCTCTTTCTTTTCCATCACCACTCACCCACACTCATCCCAAATCACCTCTTTAGTTGCCATACTCTAGATGTGAGGAAGCTCTTGGAGCAGCATTAGACGTGGAGAAGCACTTGGAGAAGCCTTGGACACCACAAACAACTTCAGAAATTGGTTTTTCTACTCTTGTTGCATTCATTATGTTTTCTCATTTCTGTTTAAGTTTCATTTCCATTATGAGTAGCTAAATTCATAACTAGGGCTTCGATGTAACCTAACATGAATATTCTGGGTTTATAAGTTGAAGTTTTGAGTTTCAAGTTTGATTCATGATTCATGTTCTTATTCATTATGCTTATCAGTTAATATGCTTGTTTGGATGATTAATCACCATTAGAACTTGTTTATTAGTTATCTTGGTTTAAATCAAAAGTAGACACCATGCTTTGATTCGAATTGAACTATGAATAAGAAAAGTATGTATGGACATTCGACAACAGGATTAGATACATGCTTGGTTGTTTAAATTGTTCTTCTATGCTTAATGGGTTCCTAATGCTTAATTTAGGTTAGACAACAAATGATCAAGTTAGGGAATTAGGAACACAAGGTTAGGACCAGACACCATGGCCTAATCATACTTTAACTAGAATCAATCTTTGAATCCGAATTAGACTTGTCACTTAACTAATTTATAACCCAGAATTAAATTGTTATGGTGAATCGAATGCCCTAGTCTCCCAATCTATTTTCCAACCTACAAACATACTCTTTGCTACATTTGCTCACTTTGCTTTTGTTTGAAACTTCGTTTTTCCTCATTTGTTCAACAATTACATACACTCTTGCTTTAAATTCTGTTTTAGACTTAACCTCCTACTTTCTTGAATTTGGTAATCTAAGTACATAACTAATTTTAACTTCTCAGTCCTCGTGGGTACGACCTCGTACTTGTCTTGCTATACTACTAATTGGCCCGTACAATTGCGAGTTAACATTTTTAACAAACAATTGGACCACAAACATCACTGTGTATAAGCTCTAGAGGAGTTGAAGCTCTAGTAGTAGCTTCCCTTGGAAATGCTTCCCTGCATTGTTTACCTAGAACACAACCTACACACACTCCTTTAACTACTTTGATTTCTGGTAATCCTGCCACCATGTCTTGTTCTTGCAACAACCTCAAACTACTTATGTTCAAGTGTCCCAATCTTCTGTGCCACAGAGTAGTAGAGTGGCATACACTTGCCTTGTAGGCAATGTGTATTCCAGGTTGCAACTTCATTGGAAAGCTTCGATTTCCTCTCATTTGTATTCTAGCAACCATGTTGGAGTATGAACTGTCATCATAGATTTCCTTCTTGTGACCTCCAAATACCAAGTAATAACCATGCTCCATCATTTAACCCACACTAAGCAAATTTTCTTTCGGTCCAAGCACAAGGATAACCTCCTTGATGTATCGCTTGCCTATTTTGGTTTCAACTACAAGATTCCCTTTGCCAATTATTTCAACAAGCTGTCCAGTACCCATTTCAACCTTTGGAATCACATTCTTGTCAATATCAACAAGTAAATCCTCCCTCCCTATCATATGATTACTACACCCACTATCTACATACCATACATCATCATTTCCTCTTACACTAGTATTAGTTTGATTGCTGGCATAAAACATAGTTGGTGTAGAATCTACCTGAGTGGCATACTTGAGCTGTTGCACTGGTTTGTCTGGTTTATCTGGTTTCTTACTATAGCAGTCCCTTGCAAGATGGCCAAACTTGTCACAGCTGTAGCACTTTGGCTTGCCCTTAAATCGACACTCGCCAAAATGCAATTTGCCACAGTGCTTGAAGGTATTTCTAAGGCCGTCAGTGGATTTGTTATCCCATTTGTTACCTTTTGCCTTCCAATTCTTCTGATCCTTGTTACTCTGACTTCTAGTAGGCTTATCGGGTTTGGGATTCACACTAAGACTAGCAAATGCTTTCTCAGTTTTGTTTTCAAAGTGCCTATCTAGCCTTAACTCAAGGCTCTTCAAAGAGGCTACCACTTCTTGTACCTCAATAACATCTAAATCCTTTGAATGCTCAATAACAAAACAAATAGAATCATAGGCTGATGGCAAACTAATTAACAACTTTTGAACAATCTGCTCTCTGGATAATTCCTCTCCATAGCTCTGCATTTGATTTATTAAATCAAACAGTTTTGTCAGATAGACAAAAAGCGATTCATCATTTCTCATTCTTGTATATTCAAATTCTCTACAAAGACCTTGTAATTTAACACTTCTAACCTATTTATCACCATGGTATTCTTGCTGTAGAATGCTCCATGCTCCTTTTGAGGATTCTTCGTGAGAAATTCTGGGAAATATTGAGTCTGAAACTGCTCCCTGAATCAGACCCAGAGCCTTAGCATCCTTCATGAGTGTCTTTGTGAGGGTCATCTTCCCAGCACCACTTGATTCTTCCTTTTCTTTCTTCTTTGCATTAGATTCATCGGCCTCCTTCATCTCTTTGCTATCAAACCCTTTTTGGACCAAATCCCACAACCCATAGGACTTGAAGATGATTTTCATCCTTATGCTCCATAATTCGTAATTCTCACTGTTGAAAATCGGTGCTCTCAGCTCTCTAGATCGTGCCATGTTAGATACAGATCTTCACAAACGATTTCTTTAACCTTGAATCGTTTCTTCCTTCACAGATTCAAACGCCTAGAGTTAAGCGATCAAACCTAACTCTGAGGCCATGTTAGAGTTTTCAGAGAAAGAGAGTCAGAGCTTGAGAAAGAAGCAAACGAATTCTCATTATCAGTCACTCACTCACTATGCATATGTAAAACCGTCGGAAATAGCATATTCCCTCATTACATCATTCAGATCTAGTCATCCATTCATCTACCCTATAAGATAATGACATGTGGCATAACCTACAG
This sequence comes from Prunus salicina, assembly GCA_020226455.1. Lineage (NCBI taxonomy): Eukaryota > Viridiplantae > Streptophyta > Magnoliopsida > Rosales > Rosaceae > Prunus > Prunus salicina. The sequence continues at coordinate 25,900,220 of CM035341.1, read as the reverse complement.
CTTATTCTAAGATTATATCTTAGCTGCACACCTGGACTGTAATCCAAGGGCTGACATTTAAACTAAAATCAAACCTTATTTCAGCAAACACTTATAAACAAACAATTTCTACAATTTCTATCTGCATTTTTTAAAAACCGATATTCCAGAGAGAGAGATCTTGACTGCTTCATAATTTTTTGGGCAAGGAATCAAAGGATTGAATAGCACGCTCAGAAACCCATCAGCAAGCCATTAATCCGTTAAAAAGTTAAGGGATGCAAACCTGAAGATAAAAGATGGAAGAACTTGCAGATCGAATGAGCAGATGAGATGAGATGAGATGAAGACCAAACGAACGGCGAGATTCGCAAGGCACCAGCCCAAATGGAAATCTACTGCCCCAAAGGAATCCCGAAGACCGAAGCCATGCATTCCATGGTTGCCCCCCAAGTTACCAGCCCAACCAAGCTAGATCGAAGCGGACGATCGTTCTGTGGAAACCAAACAGTGGGGAGAGTTAGCATCCAAAGAGAGAGGGGGAAAAAGGGAACATAAGGAAAATTTCAGTAAAGGGCAAAATCGGCAATTCACTATTCCTAAGCTACAGTCTAGGAACAGTGAATCGTGAACTCAGTTTTAGTATATATATAATTTGCTCATCTACTACCTAATTAGTTGTTCCATCACATCAGATTTAACCATTCATCTTTCAATAATATAACTTTGAGATTATTTTTTTTGTGAGACAAAGATAACATTGAGATTATCAGTTTAAAAGAATTTGTCTCTGGTATTTTCATTTGTGTGAGTAATTCCTTGGCTCTTTGCTAATGCAGAACCTCATTGCTACTCAACTTGGAGTACAGAGGATCACAGGCATTACCGTTTTCAACACAAGAAAGGAACAAACATATGACCCTTTGCCAGATTTGGAGGTTATGTTTTTTTTTTCTCTAAGAAAAACAGTAGTTAGGTATCCATCTGCTAATATATTTTTTGTCAACCTTTCATCCAGATGCGTAACGCTGCCTGGTTTTTAATGCGCTGTATTATATATCTAAACTATAACACCAAATGCTTTTGGTTATCGTCCTGTTCTGACCAGCCTTCTGGAGTTGGTGCAGATTTTGGGGATCTGGAGTCAGTGGCGGATGCAGGAATTGCCACTAATGGGGTCACAATGTAAACTACTCAATAATTCTTTTAAGATGAAAAAAAATATTGAAAATGAAACGATAGTACTTTCACTCATAATTAATGTAAAAAATAATATCACAAGTTACAATTGTCCACGACGTGGTTTCATATTTTGAAAACGTAGCATTATAGCTTCATTTTCAATACAAGCAAAAACATCTCTCTCAATATAAACCAACAAGCTATCATTCAACCACTCATCTCCCATTTTGTTCCGAAGTGGACCCTTAATAATATTCATGACTGAAAATGCCCTCTCCACTGAAGCTGTTGCAACCGGTAAAACTAAAGCTAATGTAATAAGCAAATACACATAATTGAATGCAAGATGCATCCTTGTCTCCACCATTTTTTTTGCAAGATCACTAATCCCTTTCAATTGAGAGAAATCACTATTCAAATGCACATGATGAATATAAAGCTCAAGTTGATCTTCAAGTGCCAAAAGATCTATATCCGAAAAGTCTTGAGGATAAAATTGAGCAAGGTGAAGTAACTTTTGTTTATCAAAAGCTACAAATGAATTATCCGGACTCAAACAAGCCAAACAATTAAGCAACTCGGTATTTACCTCATTGAAGCGATCATCTAACTCCGTAAGTTGCTCATCAATGACATAAATAAAGAGCTCCACACGATAATGATGATGATTTGTCTTAATTGGAGCGTTACGCCTTGACCTTCCGGGAAGTACGAATGCCTCATCCATGTTAGGAACTTCAATATGATGTTTATCACAAAATGAAGATACTTCATCAACCAGTCAAGGGAGGAGATGGTGTTGGTGGAGGTCTTGGGAAGATTGGGTTTAAGGTTGTTGTTGAGGAGGAAGATGAAAAAAGGGATTTTTCTGTCCATTTTCGGGTCTGTGCTGTTAAGAAGCTGCAGCCCTTTTTTTTTTTTTTTTTTTTTTTAAGTCCTAGCCCAAAACGACGTCGTTTTGGCTAGGTCATTTAAAAAAAAATTGCATTGTCCAAAACGACGTCGTTTTGGCAATCAGTTTATAAAAAAAAAAATAGAACAGAACCATCCCACCGAAGCTTCTTCTTCTCCTCCATAGGGTCATTTCCATGGCTGCCAAGGTAAAAACCCAGTCCCTACCAGTAACATCCAGATCTGCCATGGGGTCGTTTGACCCCATTGACCCCATTGTGGATCCGCCACTGTCTGGAGTAATCATTGGCTAGTTTTGACCGGTTCTGCTTCCCGTCTTTCATGTGGAATAGTTATAAATACGTTAAGCAGAGGCCATGGCCTGTCTCATCAATGGGTTTCAGTCATGTCAAGCAGATCCGAAAGGCAAGGAGCAAATTCAAGTTCGATGATGGGTGCTGTTTACCTTCCTTTGGCTTGTGATGGCTAGCTTCAGTGATCTCTCCCTTCCCTTAAAGGGTTATCCAAGTATTGACGGTTCGATTGCATTGAGGAGGAGCAATTGTGAAGTTGTAAGATTAGAATGACCGTAAACATGCTTTTGCATTGATTACATTGCTGGCAATTATACTGTACTTCCAGAGGTTGTCGAAGCGTCACTTGGCCCTCATATCGTATGCATGACACTGCCATGATGATGGTGCACATAACGGCGGTCATTCATGCCTGGTTGTTTACCAAGTCTTTTAATTAAAAATAAAGCATATTAACCCCATAAGGGAAGAACAAAATGTTGAAATAAAAAAACCATCTTTTACTCGAGACATTTTCTAAATGGATGGATTCTCGCTTCTTCAACCATAAGAATATAATAGGGAATGTGCTGCAAATTGCAATTCATTTGTTGAACACTCCTTTCTCTTTTTCTTTTATTGTATGCAATCCCATCTCTCTAACCATGGAGATATTGGGCCACATGTAGAAGAAGTCGAATTAGATATTGCATGAGATTTTTTTTTTTCTGAACTGTGTTACTCTGCATTTGTCCACGAATATCACAGTTATTTAATAATATTTAAAATTAAAATTAAAATTCTAATTATTTGTTAAATTGTAATTAACATTTAATAAAATTCAACCTTTTACTTTAACTCCAAGGTACCATTAACTCTTCATTCTCTACTAATTCTAATTATATATATAGAAAATTATGGATATATTTAAATTATTGTTTATATAATGTTTTTTTTTAAGAGCAATGGCAACACAACATGATTTGGAAATGAGGCCTTTCTTAAATACTATTACCGTAACTAAGTAAAGTGCGATGTGAAACAAGCAAAATACCTACCCTTTCCTTACATAAATGATGCCTAAAACGAGAAGCAGCATCATCATTTATGTAACTACTAGCACTATTGGAGGCTTTTCACGTCCGCAAAATAAAAAAAGCGATGATGTATAACATAATTCACAACACCATTATTTGTTTCTACGATGTTGTAATTGACAATATGCATCAGCATAATTGATATCACTGATGCTATTAGACCTCTTTAGCCTCATCCCTTTTAAAATTACTGATACTGTTTCGGGTTTAGGCATCAGAAGTCAACCCTTTTTTGGCTCCCGGAAATCATTTACGCATCAGAGTTTAGAAATATCCGATGTAGTAAGTGACAAATAGCAACGGAGAATATCCGTTGCCTATTACATAGTAATAGGCAACAAGCTTGAATACCACGGAATTTATCTCTAATAGGCAACGGATTTTATCCGTTGCTAAAGCCCTTTTTTCACATAGTGTTGACAGAAAAATAACCAGTATAATCGTCGCAAGTAAAAGCAGAAGGAATATGTCTCCCCTCGCGGCTCGGGCAAGTAGAAGGCCAGTGTTCACCTTGCTTCCCACAGATTGAACAATCCTTGAGAATTGCTTGTCCTTCGCTTAGGCCACAACTGGCACAACAGGAGCCTCTAAAGAGGCATCCGCAAATCTTACAAGTTACCTCAACACCTCTACCAAGAGTTGCATTCTTTGGGAGATGATACCTATAAGGGCATAGTAGCGTATAGTGTTTACCCACTTTTAAACAATACTTACATTCACCTGTGTACAATTTGTAGATTCATTATTGTTAAATACAATAAAAGTAATAAAAATAATCATTTGTTATTTTTTTTTAAAAGACAATGAATGAAGATGATAAAACCCAAAAATCAGTATTGTGAGCACATGACATAGAATAATAACAAATACATAGATTATATGTCATAAGAGAAGCCGCAGATGAATATATATAAATATAGAAGTTGCAGACTTTTTTCTTTTTTGTCTCTAAAATCAAAAGCATACTAATAGAATTAGCAAGGAGGAGGGAGGCAATCTATTTTTTTTTTCTTCTTCTTTTTCTCTCTAAAATCAAACAGTCTATGGGGTCTAACCTACTGTAAACTACAAGAAGCTACATTGACTTGCAGATTCGAACCCCCATGGAATCATGATAGTGTGTGTTAGAAACTCACCTCTTCCTTATAGTTTAGACTATCTCTTGTGTGTATATATATATATATATATATATTAAGTCAAAAGCATACCAATTTCGTCCATTAGTTCTTCAGTCTCTATTTCTTCATCCATTAGCTCTTCAGTCTTTGGTTCTTCATCTTTGCTACCTGTTTGCATGCAATTACATTGTTAAATAAAAAAAAAACTAAAAAATAGAAAATGAATGGGTGATGATGTCAAAGCTATTTTCAACATGAAATAGAATAACAAAAAATACATAAATATTTTGTCATAAAATAGAGAAGCTGCAATATTTGCAGTTTTTTTCCTTCTTGTCTCTAAATAAAAAAGCATGCCAACAGGACTTGGAAAGAGGAGGCCATCCAATCTTTTTTCTTTTCCTTCTTTTTGTCTCTAAAATTGATAGGCCAACGAGATCTAGTCTATTGTATAAAGGGCCTTGATTCCCCATGACAACCCAGTAATATGTTTGAGAAATTCATCTCTAACTTGTACTTTAAACTATCTCTTGTATTTACAAAATATATACATACCAGTACGAGTAGGACTAGGAGGGCCCCAGTGCAGAGAAAAATAAGTCTCAAGGTCTTCATCCAATATTGTAGTCTTTGGTTCTTCAACTTTGCTATCTGTTTGCATAAAATTATACTGTTAAATACCAAAACAAAAAAAAAGGGTGATGATGCCAAAGAAGTTGGAAGGAATGGCATCTATGATCCCATCAATAAATAACTATATTATTAGATATTGGGTATCCATCATGCACACACCAAAATAATATTGGTTGGAAGTTGATTCAAAATTGTTGGATAATATATATCCTCTAATTACACCAACAAAAGTAAACCACACGAAACCCAAGCAATTCCAGATAATCTTCCTTCCCAACTCCAGAAACAAAAATAAAGCATACCAGGAACGCTAGGATGTAAGGTAAAAAAAGGGTAATTTTTCACACACAAAAGCTGAGGCGTAAAATTCAAATCCCAAGTAATTCAATTGCAGATAGTCTTGGTCATCCTTGAATTAAAAGAAAAAGAAAAAGCATACCGATTATTGGCGTATTGCAGTTGGAGGGAACCATAACTGGCGAGAAAAGGTCCTTTCGGCCACCATCCTTATCGAGCACCTCTGACTGGGAATCCAATTTCAGGCACTCCAAAGATGTGACGTCGTGGTCCATGGCTGTGTATTATAGAGCTTGGGGTTTGGCTTCACCGTTGTGAGAGAAAAAAACCATGGGTGGTTTGGCTTTAGGGTTACTTACTAACTTATTATATAGGTGTGAACCACAACTCTTTTTCAACCCACCATATTAATCAATATTATTTTTTTTCCTTTTCAACCTTGATTCGATGATAAATTATCATTAAAATAATAATAAAGTATTTTTATGATGCACGTATTAATAAATGTTTTTGTTTTTTATTTCTCTAATATTATATAAAGCAATTTTAATGTATTTTATGTGCTTTGTTTTGTTTCTTGTTTAGCCCTTGTTCTTTTTTAGCTTGTAAATAATCTACTAAATCAGTACTTGCTAAAAATAAACAAATTTCAAGAAGGGAAAGGCAGGATTGAGGAGGAAGCAGGAAGCACGTGGGAATTCAAGAATGCAACTTTTGGCTTCTCTCTCATCCTTGTCGTGATGTTTCCCAAAATCCTCCGCTTGGAGCTCCTGCCTGCCTTTTGGATATGTAAAGTTGGATCTTGACCAAAAGAAAACCTCTAAATTATTATTATTATATTATTAATTTTGCATTAAAAACCCCAAATTTCTTCTATTGTTTCTATGAATGGGTCACATAGATGTATTATGTTTCCGCTTCCACAAATGTTTACCTATTATACTCTGTGTAATATTCTATCTATCTATATATATATATATACTCCCTTCTATTGAGGGATTCTTTAAATAATTTTATTTGAGCGACGCCCTTTAAGGTACTCTACAAATTTTTTTTTCAATGATGCAAACCATTTATTTTTTAAGTCTACATTCATAGATCATCCTTGCAAAAAATTAGACAAATCGGAAACCATTTCGATATCCAATTGTGTCCTATAAAATCAATGAACACGGTGCTTCAAAAAAGTACTAAAATTTCAATAACACAACTGAGTGGTCAAATGATATCGGATTCAAGTGATCTTTTTTGTAGAAATGATCTTTGAATGATTATCTAAAACATAGAAAATTTGGATTAGAGAAATAAAATGCGGAGTAGGCCCTAAAAGGGTGTCTCTCAAATAAGCTAATTTGAGGGATCTCTCAATGAAAGCTATATATATAATATGCTAAGTAGGTACGTTGATGCCCTTATGCACAAATTTTTTAATATAGAGAAACATATATACTAGGGTGGTGATTAGGGGTGGCCCCTGAGGGTATGCAAGTGGTGCCACCGCATAGGGGGCCCAAATTTTTTTACGTGTCTATTACCTATATTAATATCTTAGGTATTATATATATAATTGAGCGTGCAGAAAAGTAACACAAGTGTGTATTTGGTTGAGTTGGAATTCATCCCTTTGATTTTAAGGAGGTTTAGTTTTAAAACACAATATAGTTTACTAATTTGGAAGATATGAATACAATTTCATCTAATTAGAATAACGCCAAAGACCAAAATGTAGTACCTAATTTTACAAAAATATCCTTAAAAAATATCAAAATTACACACAATACCATTCCTTCTAAGGCAAGCATACTATGCCACATGTCCACATCCAGCCAACCGCCACCGTTGGCCAACCACCCACCAGACGCCACCGCCAACCACCTCCAGATGCCCACCGCCAGCCACCTCCAGCCATCTGCCGCTGTCGGCCTCAACCGTCGGCCTGCCACCATCTGCAGAGGACCAACTCCGTTGCCCTTTATTCACCTTTTTAAAATAAAAAATAAAAAATAAAAAAATTTGTGTCATTAAAGTGACTTGAACCTTGACCTTCAAAGAAGGATGGCTGACTCACAAACCACTACACCAAACTTGATTTTGTAATATTTATATAAACAATTAACGATTTAAAAAAACAATCATTTCACCACATATTCACACAAAAACTGCAAATAAAAGTAAAACTTGCCACAAAAATACAATGTAGATATCAATTATGTAAAAAAAACAAAAACAAAAACAAAAACAAAAATAAAAACAAAAACAAAAACAGCAACAAAAACAAAAATTAATTTTATAGAAGCAAAGTGGAGGAACCAAGATGAAAGTACTAAAATAGAAACTGCAATGCAGAAACAGAAATTGCAATGTAGAAGCGGAAACTGCAATGCAATACGTTTTTGTTGCAATTAAATTTATCATATGTACTTACGTTTTTGTGCCTAAAATTTATCATTGAAAACACCAACCAAGGATAATGTTGTCATAAAGCAAGGAAGAAGATTTGTTGTACGACTCGTACATTTTTATAGCATTCCTGATGAACTATATGAGCAGATCAGAAAACAAAATCTTCAACATAATGTGCCTCGTGAAGTCCAAGCTCTACCGTGGGTTCTAATTGAACAATTTGGTCGAGTTCCTATTTTGTTTTGTAAGCCAACACAGGAGGTGATGAGAGATTTACAAGATGTGTAGCATTGGGCGTGCACTCCTTTAAATATCTGCAAGAATGCTAATGCTTTGTTTAGACTAGTCAGTGTAATAACCCATTTCATTTATTCCATCATTTCTTTTCTTTTTTCTTTAATAACAGGACATGGTCATTTGAAATTAAGTTTATGCATATATTGTTCTTTAAGTATAAAAGCTTATTTTAATTTTTCTTTTAGACCAAGCAGAATGATTTTATGAACAACGAGTAAGTCTATTTTACAATTACATAAGGCAAAACAGACAATCAAATAAATCTATTATACAATTGACTAGAAAAAAGGATTCAAAATCATCAAAGGGAACAAAGAAAATGAACAAAACAAGCAGATTCAAACATGGAAAGGATTTTGCAACTTGCACAAGCATGAAGCGAAATACACCAAATAACAAATCTATGAACAACGAGTAAGTTAACAAACAAAACAATAGAACAAACCTATCGCATTCACATGAAACAAAACCCTCAGAAAATTTACCCATGGTACATGAAAATCACGCATGTGTCTTAAACCAGTAAACTCTCACACAATATATATTTTTTTAGTACAACTGATAGTCTAAACCACACATACAACTAAGAGGTCATTGGGGGTTCGAACCTGAGACCTTTGGTATACAAGTCAATGTCCTTTTCCACTGGGCTAGACCCCGTGGCGAACTTAAACACAATCTTAAGAGACCAAATAAAGTGTCTAAACAAGCAACTTCACAAGCTGATTCCATAATATGAAAAATTCCCATACAGTATGGACGTATGTACAGTATACATCCCAGTAATTACCGGTGGTTTAGCTCAAATACATTATACATCATACATGCATACATACATGTATTTGAGAAAAAAATTCCAACACATTAATTACCGGTGGTTCAGCTTAACACATGAACTTCGACTCGAACTCATTAAACTCAGCTCATTTTCCTTAGCTTCTGAGCCACTAAATAAAATAAAATAAGCAGACCCATCAACAAAATGGAGTTCAAATTGAAACAAAAAGTCCCCTTGACAACAAAAAAAAAAAAAAAAAAAAAAAAAAAAGAAGTTACCAGTGCTGTGCAGAGGAAGGAGGGCAAGGCGAGGCCATAATTGTGCAGACAAGTCAATGGCAACTGTAGCGGTGAGGAAACTGGTTCAGCACAAGTAGGTATTTATTTAAACAAATAGGCACATTTTTTTAATAAAAAAATGTAAATTATTTATTATATAATAATAGTTTACCTAATAGTCAAGTTACTTCATAGGCACACGTATCAAATGTATATTAGATATGTAAGTGGTTCGGCACTTTTTCGCCCAACTTAGTGATGTCTGAGCCTTCAGAATGTCCTGGGCCTCGGTATGAGCGTCTAATCTGCAAGATAAGAAATGCTCGGTAAGACCTAGGGCACCGATATGATACCGGTCGAAGGCTCTTCGATGCTTAAGTAAGTACGAATTTAGCGAATAATCTGGACAGATCGATGGCTAGTATGCCGAAAGTTCTCATTAACCCCATTTTGGAAATTGTGCCTCTTTTTATAAGCCTTGGGAGGTGTGCATATTGTGTAGAATTTCGATGTGAGACTGTTGGCATTCACTGTGGATGCTCCACGTGTCCAAAGGGTGATTTTGCCCTAACCACGCAATCGGCAGGCCCGGGTGCTGAGGGCTTCCCTGCCAATGCCCTCTTTTGTGCATGAGTCTTGCTCTTATTGGCTGTTGATTATGGTATAAACAGGACTCCCCCAAGTCTTTAACTGAGGGTTTCTTGGTTGGGGACTTGCTTTTGTCTTTGGTACCCGTGGGTTGCTGGAAAAGTGCTTTTATATTCGGTTGGCTCGTACGGTGCCGTTCGGCGTATTTGGTGGGGAGCTGAGACCTCTTTTGGGGGTACGATCTTCTTGTCTGAGGCACTCCAAGTAGCCTAAGGGTCGCCAAACCTTACTGTACTGTTCGGTAAACGTGTCCTCCCGAATGGCAGAGCCTGGCTCGTTGTTTTATGCTGCTTCCGAAAGATCCGTCATCGCTTGAGCTTACGTATATATCATGCTTCATGTGGGGAGCGGAATTGTTCGGACAGAATGACACTTAGTCTTCTGTGCCTGGCGTGCAGTCAGCTCTTGCGCATGATTGGTGCCACGTGTCAGAGTACGCATGCAAGGCAAAGTAATAATGGCGCTGGTTGGTTTTTCGAGGTGTGCCGTTCGACTTCTCCTTCTATAAATAGGAGTGACTCTGGATGAAGGAGTCACTTGCGTTGTGAGAGCGATTTGAGAGCTTTGAAAGGGGCGATTTCGGCGATCACATTCGGCAGTTTAGGCGATTTTTGACGAGTGCGTTCGGTAATTCAGGCAGTTTCCGACGAGTTCAGATGGTGGAGCGATTTCCGACTAGTTTTCGCCCACTGTGTAAACAAGGTATTACAGTTTTCTTCCTTCTTTTTTCGATCAAATGCACTTCCTTGGCATGAACTAGACTGAACTTGTATGAACAAGGAGATCATTCGGTAGTCTAGTTGTCATAGGTAGCGTCATTTCATTAAGGACTCAAACTAAATTTTATTATCAATTTCCCCCCTGCCAGCTAATTTCTCAACATTTCATTAAATTTTCTGTTAACTCATTAGAACTATATTTCTTTTTCTTTTTTTTTGGGAAAAAAAAAAGAAAAAAGAAAAGAGAGCCCCTCCACTCCACACAGCCGTCGCCGCCTCCCCTTTCAAAACCCACCCCCAGACCCAAGATCATCCCCGTCCCCACCATTGCTACAAATCTCTGAAGGATCAGTTCGATTACCTTTGATTTTCAGTGCTCAACTGCCCTTAGTTTCCTCTAATGTCAAAATAGTGTGAGGAATCAGAGGAGAAATAACAATTGACAAACCATTCTACAAACAAACAGAAATAAGCATAATTCAAGATATGAACTTGTAGCTCATTTTCAATTAGCCTCATATCCTTTTTTTTAAAAGAAAATTAAGGATATGAACTTTTGTTTTCCCACCAATTTCCTCCATGCCGTCTAAATCCTCAAAATTTCATCCAATTTACTGTTAAATATGAGGGTAAATTGATCATTTCTATGTGAAAATAAAATAAAATATTTAAAATTTGAAATAATAATAATAGAAATATAATGTAAACAATCCAAATTCTAAATCAAACCCAACAAAATGCGTTCACAGATTAAAAAACTCGATCTACAACTGGATAGAAAGTAAACAACCCAAATTAAAGAGTATCAAACGAGTTTCAAAGACAAAGCAAATGACATAAAAATACTTAACATTGAACTTCACTTCCTCCTTCACCTTCTTCATCTGCACCTTCTTCGTCCTCATCATCCTCATCCTCGCCCTCATAATTCAACCTATATCGCATTCAGATAATCCACAATCTCTGGCGTCAGAATTAATTTATCGGCATTCAAAATATCAAACAAATTCAAAGTCCTCGGAGTCAGCATCTTCAAAGTCCCAATATTTCTACTCGAAAGCCTCACATTGTCCGTGACCTCCCTCATCAAAAAGGTTGTCTTCTCGTTCGGGTCCAATCCCCACATCTTCATTGCCGCAATGAACTCCTTCGTCTTCGGCTTCTCGAACTTGTCGCTGAAATCCTCAACCACGATCGTGTTCGCCGCCAGGCTCGCTACCAACCGTCGAAATCGCGAGCCTCTTCTCCTTGCGGTTGATCTTGATGTTCCAATCTCTGGGCTTGGGTCCGAAAACGAAGCCTCTGCCTGGCCGGAGCGGCGTCCGGGTCGACCCTGGCAAGCCCGACCCATTTTCGGGGAAGGGGGTGGGTCACTGGCTGCTGTGATGGCATTGGAATGGTTGGCAGCCACACCCAGCCTTGCCATCATCTTCCCTAATCCCTCTCACAAATACAACACCGAAACCACCACAACCACCATCATCTTCCCAACCCCCTTCTTTCCCCAAACTTCCATGGGTGTCTTGATAAGTTTTGGGATGAGAGAGAGAAGGGGTCGGGCATGGGGTGGCTGGGGCTGGGGCTGGAGTTGGTTTTGATGGAAATCAGAATGAGAATTTTCATGTGGGAGAGTGAGTTGCTGTCGGCTTTGGGTGGGTTGGGACTTTGGGTACCTACTTCGGTTTTTCTTCCTTTTTTTATTTTTTTTTCATACTTTTTAAGAGTAAAAAGTTTGAATCAGGTGGATTTGTATTTCCAGATCCAGTGAGCTTGGAGTTTGACAGAGGATGGAGTGAGAGAGATAGACATGAGCTGGGCCATATATTTTTTTTCTTCTCTTTTTTTTAATGATTTAACAGAAAATTGAAAGAAATGTTGATGATTTAGACGGCAAGGGGCAAATTGGCTTAAAAAAAAGAGTTCATATCCTTAATTTTCTATATAAAAAAAAGGATAAGCGGCTAATTAAAACTTAAGTACAAGTTTAGGGTGTATTTCAATAGTAAACCCAATAAAATATAATCAAAATAGTGTGAGCATCTCTATAATGAACTCAAGGAAAAGCAGAATCGATGAAAGTACCTCAGATTTTCTTGAAACGTCAACAACAACAAATGGGCCAGGAAAGTTTTTGAATCTGTTCAAGAGGGAAAAGAAGAAGAAGAAAAAAAGGAAAATGTAAATCAAGTAACTTAAAATGGAATTATGAAATTATCACCAACTAGGAAATTCATTTGTTATTCAGTTATAGTTGAACTGTTTCTCATTTCTTTTAATAAAATTTGAATTTCTTGAAGCTTCACAATGTACTCAAAGAAAAAGAGATGATGCTCGACGACCCGGTTCAGTTCCCATACCCAACATCGCAACCCAATCTCCCCCATCGCCAGCTTCTCTCTCGATGTCCAGCAAACATCGACGCCCCATTTCAAATCTGGGTTCTTTGAAACTCAAGCTACCTTCTCCAACCCCATCTCTCTCGCACAGACCTATGAATATTGTAACAATGGATCTTGGGTCGCAGCGGTGGTGGGTGCAAAGTGTTGGCGTGACTTGTGGATATTGACTTACTCTCCTTACACACCAAGAATTCCTATTATAATTGTAATTGATTTACTTTATTTCCTGATTTCCTACTGTAAATAGATTTAGGAATTTATTATTTACTTGCCCATTCAAGTTTCGTTGTATTATAAATATGACCTCCTACAAGGAGAAGAATACACAAAATTCCCACAAACAAATATTCTCTCATAGTTTTCATATTTTAGCATGGTATCAGAGCGGCGATCTTGGAATTGCTGACTCTAGTTTCACACCCCCGCCACCGCTATGGGGGTTGATGATTTTTTTCATCCTTCATGGAGGTCGCACCATCGACTCCTTCTCTCTTTCTCAACCAACTATAGCCGAGTTGAGTGCCCAGATGGCTTCGCTCCTACAGATGCAGACTTTGGCCCCGAATCTGATCCTGAATCAGGATCCTCTTTTGACGGCCTCGACCCCGACCCCGACCCCGACTATGACGACAACAACGACCCCGACTCCGACTCCGATGATGACTCCGACCCTGACCCAGACCCCGAATTTGTCTTTGATTCAGACCTCGATCCCAACTTCGACTCCGACTCCGACATCGACTCAGGCTCAGATCCCGATCCGAATTCCTACTAAACCTGTATCCTATACATCTTCCGCTGCACAGATTATGACTTCTCGACTAAAGACACCGACACATGGACCAGATTGCGAATATTGTGGTGATCTGCGACACACTCGTGAGACTTGTTTTAAATTGCATGGCTATCCCAATTGGTGGGCTACTCGAGGACAACGCAATACGACCAGTAATGGTACTGGTTATGGATTCCATACTTCCGCTAAGATTGATTCCAAGGGCTGGATAATTGATTCCGGTGCAACTGATCATATGACGTTTGATCCTGATGATTTTCTTAATGCTACACAACCTCGACGAACTTGTGTTGCAAATGCCAATGGAGTTACTTATCCTGTGACAGGGGCTGGCACTGTTGAACTCTCATCCTCTCTCTCACTGTCTAATACTTTACTTGTTCCATCTTTATCCAATAAATTGTTGTCAGTTAGTCAACTTACTGAACAATTGAATTGTTGTGTACTCATTTAACCGAGTTTTTGTTTGCTTCAGGATATTCACACTAAGGAGATTCTTGGTCGTGGTACTAAGAGAGGGGGGCTATATTATGTAGATGACTTTAGTCTCGGCGTGGCTAACAATGTGACGCATCCCTTTGATAGCAAACAACAACAAATCTGGTTGTGGCACCGTCGATTAGGACATCCGTCTTTTAGTTATATGAAGCATCTTATACCAGATTTATTCTCAGGTTTCAAGGACTCCGACTTCACATGTGATACTTGTATTTTGGCCAAGAGTCACCGTGTGCCCTACCCGTTGAGTACGAACAAGTGTATTACTCCATTTACTTTAATTCACTCTGATGTCTGGGGACCTTCACCTATTACTGCTCCTTCTGGTGTTCGATGGTTTGTCACATTCATAGATGATTGTACATGGATGACATGGCTTTATTTGCTGAAGAATAAAAATGAAGTGTTTTCCCGTTTTCAGTCCTTCCACAAACAGATGAAGACTCAGTTTAATGCTCAAATCCAGATTCTTCGCTCAGACAATGGTGGAGAATTTGTCAATCATGACTTTCAGACTTACTTCCAACAACATGGAATTATCCATGAGACGACTTGTCCTCAGACACCGCAACAAAATGGTGTTGCTGAATGAAAGAATCGACATCTTCTTGAAACTGCTCGAGCACTTCTGATTGGCGCTCATGTTCCTCACCATCACTGGGATGATGCTATTGTCACTGCAGTTCACCTGATCAACCGCATGCCTTCTGGTGTATTGACCTTTAAAACTCCCTTACAGGTGCTTGCGCAACACAAACCTCTGCCCTCTGTTTTGGTACTCACACCCCGAATCTTTGGATGTGTGGCTTTCGTTCATCTCCACAAAAATCAACGTAGCAAACTTGATCCCTGTGCGCTTCGTTGTGTTTTTGTGGGTTATGCCACTCATCAGAAAGGATACCGCTGTTATCACCCTCCTACCCGACGTACCTATGTCACTTTGGATATGACCTTTCTGGAATCTGAGTTGTTCTTCCATGACCCATCATCCAATTCTACGCTGCATGGGGAGATACGAAGAGCAGAATTGGAGCAACTTAGAAAACGAAGAAATTCTCATTTGTACAGAAATGATCGATCGTCCCGAGTCTGGAGCACGAGATTACTCTCTGCCGACATGCGATCAATCACCCATTCATAACGATCAATTGCCTGACCCACCTGATCCATGCGAAGATATTTCTGATCCGAGTCTCACACCAACAGACAATACAGAACAATAAGATGAAGACCCCCTCTCTAACTCAACAGTACTAACAGACCAATCTCCTGAGAATATCCTTGAGGTAACTACTCCTACTAGACTTGTGCATTTAGAGAATAAAACTATTGGATATCAATTACCTTTCAGGAAAAATCGGGGGAAGCCACCAAACCGTTATTCACCTAATATTGGCAAGACATCCAAGTATCCAATTGCAAATCATGTATCCACTGAGAAGCTGTCTGAACCATTCAAGGCTTTTGTGCATCAGTTATCTGCTATCCATATTCCAACCAAGGTCTCTGAAGTATTGAAAGATCCTAAGTGGGTCCAAGCTATAAAAGAGGAGATGAAAGCTCTTGAGAAAAATCAGACTTGGACATTGGAGACTATACCACGAGGAAAAAAGACTATCGGATGTATATGGGTGTTTACTATAAAACACAATGCAGATGGATCTATCGAGAGATACAAGGCAAGACTTGTGGCAAAAGGGTACACACAGACCTATGGTATAGACTATGAAGAAACCTTTGCTCCAGTTGCAAAGTTAAACACCGTCAGAGTCTTATTGTCCCTTGCAGCTAATTTGGATTGGCCACTACACCAGTTTGATCTAAAGAACGCTTTTCTACATGGCGAACTCACGGAGGAGGTGTACATGGACATTCCTCCTGGGTATAATACTACTCAGACTGGAACCGTTTGCAAGTTACGAAAAGCATTGTACGGATTGAAACAGTCACCACGTGCATGGTTTGGACGGTTCACCATGGCAATGAAGAACAATGGTTTCAAACAGTGCAACTCAGATCATACTCTGTTCTTGAAACATTGGAAAGGGAAGGTAACAACATTAATAATCTATGTTGATGATATGATTATTACTGGGAATGATAAACAAGAAATATCACAACTACAAGACTATTTGGCTACTAAGTTTGAGATGAAGGATCTAGGTGGACTCAAGTATTTCTTGGGAATTGAGGTGGCTCGATCACAACAAGGCATATTTCTCTCTCAAAGGAAATATGTCTTGGACTTGTTGACAGACACAGGAATGCTAGATTGCAAACCTGCGGACACTCCTATTGTTCAGAATCATCATCTTGGAGAATATCCGGATCAAGTTCCAACTAATAAAGAAAGATACCAAAGGTTAGTGGGAAGATTGATCTATTTGTCACATACTCGACCAGACATTGCTTATGCGGTGAGCGTTGTCAGTCAATTTATGCACTCTCCAAGTGAAGACCACATGAATGCAGTTCTTCGGATACTTAGATATTTGAAGTCTGCACCTGGAAAAGGACTTATGTTCTCAAAGCATAGTCATCTAAATATTGATGGTTATTCATATGCAGATTGGGCAGGTAATGTAACAGATAGAAAATCCACATCGGGTTACTTCACATTCGTGGGAGGTAATTTGGTGACATGGAGGAGCAAGAAACAAAATGCAGTAGCTTTATCTAGTGCAAAAGCCGAGTTCAGAGGCATGACTAAAGGGATTTGTGAACTTCTTTGGTTAAGAAAGTTGCTTACTGAACTCGGGTATAAACCTACATCCACAATGAATCTCTTTTGTGACAACAAGGCTGCTATAGCCATTGCACAGAATCCAGTTCAGCATGATCGTACTAAACATGTTGAGGTGGATCGACACTTCATCAAATAGAAGCTTGAGGCTAAAGTGTTTCAATTTCCTTTTGTGAAATCCGAGGATCAATTGACAAATATTTTGACAAAGGGGATTTCTAGTAAAGCATTCCACAATTCACTAGATCAGTTGGGCATTGGCGACATCTATGCACCAATGTGAGGGGGAGTGTTGGCGTGACTTGTGGATATTGACTTACTCTCCTTACACACCAAGAATTCCTATTATAATTGTAATTGATTTACTTTATTTCCTGATTTCCTACTGTAAATAGATTTAGGAATTTATTATTTACTTGCCCATTCAGGTTTCGTTGTATTATAAATATGACCTCATACAAGGAGAAGAATACACAGAAAATTCCCACAAACAAATATTCTCTCATAGTTTTCATATTTTAGCACAAAGTGCTAGCAAAGGTGGATGTAAAGTTTCAAGCTGTCATTGTTAATGTAAAGTTTTTTCGTTTTTCTTTTTACATTGCAGTAATCTCCTGTCATTGTAAGTGTGGATCATTTGTGTATTCGGATCAGAGGGGACCTTAGATTAGGAGTACAATATGTAATGCATTGGCTGAGGTTTTTTGGTTTCTTTTCTGGTATGTATATATGGATATGTACTGGACGCCATACTACCGTTTATATGGATATGTCCTGGGACGCCATCCCAGCAGCAACAGTATTAAATTTTGTTTCAAGTTGGAATGGCTTCAGTCTTAATCATAAGCAAAGGGTTATCATTTTTATTTAAGCTGTTTGCAAGACTTCTGCTGAGGATGCCCAAAGTGCTTTTGAGTTGCAAGATAAGTTCATGTCATCCTCATCCTCCTTTAATGTATTTTCTGGCTGTCATGACTTCGGTTTTTAAAAATAAGTGTGGCAAAAATTAAAGCGTGCCCAGTGGACATGACAAGAGCTTGTGATACGCTGTCGTTTCGGAGTCAAACTGTCTCCTTTCGGCTTGAGATGTGGATCCCAATGATGTCGTTTCGGGGTCCCTACTTGGAGCGCTCAGACTATAATGAGGGCTAAGATATAAGGGGTAAGTTATAAGGGGTTCACTTTATAGTCATTAGATCAATCCAAGGGCTGGGGAGAATTGGGATAAAGTTGTGCAATCGGGTAGGTGAGGAACCCAAACCCGAATTTAATATCCAGCAATGAAGTTGGTCCCAAAAAAAAGAAAAAAAGAAAAAAAAAAGAGGCAAGTTCGAAGTTTGAACAGAAAAAACCCATTGATCTAAAAACCCAAAGCTGAGAGAAACCGCTAAGCTCTGAGAAACGGTTGAAGGCAACGGGCAACGACGGTTGAAGGCAAAGGTTAACGACGGTTGAAGGCAAGGGTTGAACGCAACTCCATTATCTAAACAGTGAAAAAGTATTTACTTTGAGTGGAAGGAGCAAGTGGATTCTGAAACAGTGAAAGACGAATCAGTGGAAGAAGAATGAGAGAAGCCGTATTCATTGGAAGTGATAGGTTCCATTTGTGGAGCAAAGTCGCACAAAGACCCAGCACAGACACGTTGCGATTGTTCAATAACCAGCATTTGGTGAGTAATTTATAGAATTTGAGTTAAGGGTTAGAGTAACCGTTTTCCCCAAATTGTACCGTGAATGTTGTTGGATTTGGCATCTCTTCTTTGTGCTTCACTTGCACGTTAATTTTTGCTTGGGTATATGTTAAAAACGAATGAAAATCAATTAAATAACATGTAAATAATATGTCAATAATGATATGAATAAGGTAATGGTGTTGAATTGGAGGAGGCCCTCAAAACCTTCCACATTTGAAGCAGTGCAGAGTGCAGATTATCTCTCTGGCGCTAGAATATATATAATTTTTGGAATAAATATTATTTCCGTTGTTACTAAATTTGCCTGTGAAAAATGAGAACAGATAATAATAAACTCATGAAAAAAAGTGCAAAACATTTGAAAAAGTTTGATCTATGACGATTATGGCTGACTGAAGAAAAAGCTTGAAAGAAAGAAGGATGTGGCAATGGCTCAGCAAGCAGATAGCAGAGCAGATGCTTTGCTTTGCTTCCTTTCACCATCTTTCTTATTTATTTATTTATTTTGTGTTGTGTATGAGATGACAATAATTGACATATGTGTGAAGTGCAGAACTTGCCTAGATTGCACTCACACTCACTCATGCATCAAGCGTTGATTGGAGTTTGGATAATAAATAAAACACATGCTATTGCTTGTAATTCACAGAATGATTGCATTAACAGGTATTTGCACAAAATTTGTCATATTTCTTTGATGATGTTAAAGCCTGTGATCAGTAATCCCTATGCGCATGTACTTTGTAAAATTTGTAATGTGCTGGTTGACTGGTTGTGTAAATACCAATGTGATTGTGCAAATACGTGGTAGTATATGTGTTCACGTTATTTCATCTTGTATGTCAGGAAATGGGATCCAACGTGGAGCTGGTATGGCCAGAGTCAGAGGCATATTCCTCACGGGTGAACAACTGCTCACATGCAAATTCATCCCTAGCAGCAATTCGAGCGAAGTTGAGTGCTGAACAATTAGAACAATTCAAGACATCATGCTTTGGCCATCTTCTGAATATAGATAAGATTCAGTTTAGCGGGCAGATTGTGCATGGGGTTGTGTTGCGTAGAGTAGTGGGGCAGGGTGTGAAAGACTTGGATGGACTGAATTTCTTAATAGGGTGCGACATTGCTCAGTTCACTCGTTAGGATTTCTGTTTGATCACAGGGCTTCATTTGGGGGAAGTGCCTGAAGTTTCCAGTGGAGAAAGTGATGAAATTAGACTTCAGAAAAGGTATTTTATAGACGAAGGAATTACATGTAATGCTTTAGAAGAAGCATTTCTGAGGTGCACAGTGGAAGATGACATCTACAAGCTAGCTCTTATTTACTTTGCTGAGTTAGTGGTTTTGGGTAGGGACAAACATTTGAACATCAATCTAAATTACCTGACCCTTGTAGAGGACTTGGATGCGTTCAACAGGTATCCGTGGGGTTCGGTATCCTTTGACAAAACCCAAGACAGTCTGTTTTCCGCACCAACAAAGTATGTGAAAAGCTTTGAAAATGAAGAGGGAAGAGGGAAGGGGAAAAGGAAGGTAACGGGAACAAGCCGGAGAAATGAGAAGGGCAAGAAGGATGGTGAAGTGCAAAGGGGTGGCTGGAGTTTTAAAGGTTTCACGTATGCTTTGCAGGTATATGGTAATAATGTTCATGTCAGTTATGTGTTGTGGACTTTAAAACTTAAATAAAAACTTTTGTCCTGTGAAATGTGTAGATTTGGGTATATGAATTAATTCCTAGAATGGGGGACCTGAATTACTACAAGGTTGTTGATCCGACAGCTCTCCCGCGTATTTTGCGATGGAGAACTACCACAGCTATTCCGGAGATGAGAAAGTTGAACAAGTATTTTTTCCAGAGCAAAGAGGTTTGGTTTGCAGCCCTTGGAACTATTTATAAGATTCAATGAAATTATGAAGTAGAATGATTGCATATGACTCTTGTCTGTATTCTGAAACAGTCAGTTCAGTTGCGGGCGCTATGTCCGAGTGAAGAGGAAATTAGACAACCATATTGGAGTTGGCCACAGGATCGCCCTGCTGTTGTCTCTGCAGAGTCAATTCCTTCTTCATGTGCTGACCTTGATGAGTTGAACAAGGCGGTAAGCTTGTTGAGGTCCGAGTTGTTTCAAGTAAAGCGGGAAAAGGACGTCCTTGAGTTAAAGGTCATACGGATGGAAAAATATTTGGACCACTGTTTAGGTCCTCATTTTGAGCAGGAAGTGAGAAGGGACATAGCTTTACTGAAAGAGAGGACGAATCGTTGTGTCGTGTCACATCTATTTAAGGGATATGAGGAAGTGGATGGCATGCAATGGGATGAAGGGCCAAGTAACAGAAATGAGGGAGAGGAAAATGAATAGGAGGACATTGAAGGGGGTGAAGGGCCAAATAACAATAATGAGGGAGAGGAAAAGGAAGAGGAGGGGATTGAAGGGGGTGAAGGGGCAAGTAAGAGAAATGAGGGAGAGGAAAAGGAAGAGGAGGGGATTAAAGGGGGTGAAGGGGCAAGTAAGAGAAATGAGGGAGAGGAAAAGGAAGATGAGGGGATTGAAGGGGGTGAAGGGGCAAGTAAGAGAAATGAGGGAGAGGGAAAGGAAGATGAGGGGATTGAAGGGGGTGAAGTGCAAAGAAAACCAAGTGAGGTAGAGGAAGCTCAAAGGAAAACAAGTGAGGGAGAGCAAGTGAAAATAAAAAGCAGCAAGGGAGAGGAAGTGCAAAGAAAGAGCATTGAGGGAGAGAAAGTGAAAAGAAAAAGCAATGAGGGAGAGGAACTGCAAAGAAAAAGCAGTGAGGGAGAGGATCCGTAAAAAAAAAAACAAGGAAAGGCAAGGAAGTGAAAAGAAAGCAATGTGAGCAAGCGGATGATGAAGTTATGTTGCTTGGCGATGACATTGGCGAGAGCATGGAGGGGACAAAGGTTGAGTTTACTCTCGGGGCCATTGATTTGGATCAACCTACAGCTTGTGCTATCTCAGTTGAACGTTTGGTTGAATGCTGAAGGTAAAGCAGTGGAACGAGGGGTCCAATTACGGAAGAGTAAGAGGATTATTCCTATGTGGAAGATGGTGGAAGCTAGAGAATTGGTTCCAAAAAATTTGCCAGAGACAACCCGACTTCGGACGTTAGACCCAATGAAGGCAATTCCGCATGATGATATGGTGAAATTGCTGAAACTTTGTTGGGAATGGCGCCATAACCCAAAGTAAGTCCCTTGTTTTTTGAGATAGAAGGCATGAGTGTGTATAGATTTTTACATTTTTGTGTTCTAAAACTTTTTTTGTATTCATAGTTTGGTGATGCAATTTGGCAACGTGGAAGCTGAGATTGATTTCTTCGCTTCCCTCGTCAAAGCTGACGGTTGGCTGAAAGGAGATGTAAGTTTAATTGATTATGCAATTGTTAGAATGTACATAGATTATGAGATTGACAAGAAAAACATGTGCAGCACATTGATTTGGGGTTGTATCTCATCCGGAAGCGACAACAAGTGTTGGAGGAAGTAGAAATATCGGACTGGACAACGACCGATGTATTTTTTATGGTATGTGATGCAGGATGCATAGGACCTAAATTGTTTAGTTGCATAATTGATTTGTTAGTTTCCTATATTCTTTAGTTTTCCAAATCGTAGTAGGATTTCTAAGTTAGTTTTTGAAATCCTATTAGGATTTCTAAGTTTCCTATTTTATTAGGAATAGGATTTCTGTTTTACCTGGGGATTTTAATTCTATTGTCTCTAGGTTTTAGTTTGCTATAAATACCCCTCTGTAGTTCTTTACAATTCATATTTGAATATTGATTAAACATTCCTTTAAACTCTCTGATTTCTGCCTGCCTTCTACCTTTTATTCCCTTCAGCTTTTCTTATTTGTTCTGTCTTATTGCTCAAAGTGTTTAAACTAACACACCCAGGGCTGTGCTACATCAGTATGGCATAGGCCTTGACCAAGTGCAGTTAATAATTACAAATTTGTATACAAATTATCCATACTTGCTTTGTGGAGGTGTGTAACCATTGATTGTTTTCTATTTCACAGAATTACATCCATACTTGCTTTGCGGATAATAAAAGGAAAAAAGAGCAAGTTGGGTGGAAAATTAGAAGCAGTTTAGTGAACGTTGTAAATGGCAAGGTTCCGGCTTGTGGATTGGATTGGCAGCACACGTATAAGGTGTATGTACCTTGTATCTTGCCAAAATATAAGCATTGGGTGGCTCTAGAGATTGATCTGATTCAGTGTGAAATCAAAGTGTACGATTCAATGGTTTCACTCATTCCAGATGAGAGCTTAAAGGAAGAACTCGGTTCCCTGTCAATTACGATTCCAAATCTTCTGAACACCCTCGACTTTTATGAAGAAGGTGTTTACGCGAACGAGTGCACCCGAGATTGGTGGTGTCCATGGCCAATACATCGTGTGGATGTTCCACAACAGGCTAATGAGTGAGCACAACTTTGTATTTAATTTTATTACTTTAATTTGTCAATTACGTTAGAATGTCATTAGTTGAATTGATCGAGTTCTTGTTTTGCTTCAGAGGCGATTGTGGTATGTTCGTGTTGAAGTACATTGAGCTGTTGACTGCTGAGATTCCCTTAGCTACTTGCACCGCGTAGAACATGCCATTTTTTCGGTTGAAGTTAGCTGCAGAAATTGCACGGGGAGATGCTTACATGCCATGATATGGGTTGAACTTGGTTTAGGCACATGATGATGAAATAGGTTTTGGGAATGTCCAATTTCAAAGTCATGTAAATACACAATAGAGACCCACAGGTCCTTTTCGAATTCTACCTATGCTCCTGAATTCTTCTTCGTCTTTCTGAATCTTAGTGTATTTGTGTACAGAAATTTAGATTTAAGTTATTGGACAATAACAATTAGAACCACAATAGTGGCAACTATTATAGCGGATGCATGCTTTCATTTCGATTAGTGTGATATTACACTATGTTTATTCTCATATTGTGCGAAATGTATATGGAGCTGGATGCAGAGCATAGAGAAATGAAGATTCTGAAATGGAGATGCTGAGGGTTGGTGAGGAGAAAAGTAAATGGATCTGTAAATCTATTGCACGTGGGTAATCTAAATGGATAGGCAGATGCGTTTTTGAAGTTAGACACATGTCATTCCCATACATAGAATGTGCATATGGAGTGTAAAGTTTTTTTGGATGTAATGAAACAAACATCTGTGTAATACTGGCCTAACTGCTTCACGACATTTACCTAACCTCAACCAAACTGCATTGAATTGGGATTTGAAGACTGCATATGTGAATTGGGATTTGAAGAATGCATATGTGAATGGGGACTGATGGCTTTTTAAGTGTATTACATCATTGCAAAGTGATATGTCATCATTTATCCAAGCCACCATTCCAAATATCAGATCCCAATCTTTAAGCCGTTTAACATGCCTTAACTTAATCGCAATGGGTTGCATCTTAATAAGGTAATTCTGTAAGGGGAATAGGCCACTATGCCCTCGCCTCCAATATTTTATTCAACCATGCCCTCTTCATAAAAACACATGAAAAAATGTCCCCAGGTGCAATGCTCTAAAAACTCCCTATTGGTTCCGCACTGCCCCTCGGGTTTGAATCCCTCTCTCCTTTATAATCGGTTAATAAATTGGTTGATTTTCTTCATTTTATTGGTTTTGGGCAGCTGAGTAGCATAAAAGTAATGTATATTGGTGCGTCTATATTGCATGTCTGTTGGGTCTATATTGCAATACACATGCAACAGACAAGCAATATACAAGCAATATACACGCAATAGACAAGGAAATAAATAACAATACACAGGCAACAGACACGCAATATACACGCAATAGACATGAAATATACACGCAATAGACATGCAATATACATCAGTCCCCAATTACATCAACCATAAGGAAGTCGTATTGAATAGGAAATTCGACTTATCAATTGTTCTTTCTACTAAAACAAAGAATGAGGACCGTTTCCCCCCTTAAATCTAACTCCTTAACTCGTATTGAACTGGAGCAATAACATGCGATATACATGCACTAAACACTGATTCAACCATCAATAAACTGTCAATATCCATTCAATAACATGCGAAATACATCCAATTAACAATCATTAAACCTTCACTAAACATGTAAAGAATCATTAAACTTTGAATTAACACTTAATATCGGTTCAATAACATGCGAAATACATGCAGTTAACAGTCATTAAACCTTCACTAAACATGTAAACAATCAATAAACCTTCAATAAACAATCAATATCGGAGTAATAACATGGGAAATACATGCAGTAAATAATCATTCAATAAACATTCAATATCATGCTATTTACATGCAGTAAACAATCAATAAACAATCTATATACACTGAATAATGATGCAATCTTAAAAAAAAAAGGAATTGTCTTATTATTGCATCGTATTGGCCATGTATTGTCATTTTATCGTCTTCGTATGACTTTATTTATTTTTAAGTAAGTCTACGAAAGTTTTTACTGGGTTTCAGACAAATAAATGCTTTTGTTTCAAAGAATAATTTAAAGTCAATGCCAATCCACCTATTTGAAGCACAAAAATTACAAAATGGGTTTCAAAAGTCATTGGTGTTGCGTGCAACATGTGTTTTTGGGGAGAACTTTTACAATCCTTGAAACCGTGCACTTAATTGGTCATTAAAAGAACAAATAATATGACAATTGATAGAACTAATAAGACTAATACCAAGTCCTTAATGGACTTCAGCATATTCAGTACTGTAGCATCATACGTGTCAGGTTGGTGATCTGCTTCAGCCGAGGTTACATCAACCCATTCGAATCCATTGCAACTGGTGGCTCCCTAATTGCAGGCATCATATATGCAAAATAATTCTGTCAGAGTTAGACCTAGGTTTTTATTTTTTTCATCCACATACATATTCTGGAAATGAAAACTTACATAGGAGGTTAGACACTTCCAAAATGGCTTCCCTCGATTTTTATCTGATTTTGAAACCCGAAGCACCATTGCAGCTCCACAATACTGACACCTCTTTGTTTGAGCGGGAGATGAAGACGAAGACATGTTGAATCTTATCACTTGTACCTCTTCTCACTCAGATCTTCTCAGTGAAACCTCTTTGGACTCATACCTTCTCAGTCATACCCCTTCACTCATAACCCTAAACTTCTCACTGACCTCTTTCTCATCTCTGCCCAAATCGAATTATATCCTTCTTTTCTGTGTGTGGGTGGGTTGGTCACGATCTGGACACCTATACCGTCAGAATTGTGACACCTTTTACTCCGAAAAGCGATATACTATTTCACTACCAGATATTAATCTTAAAATTGATGGGAGACTGCTTTAAATATATTATTGTCTTTATATTTCATTAAGGCAACTAGTTGGATAAGCATCTGTCATTTACTAGGGGTCGTGGGGTGTGGGAAAATGAAAAAGTAGGTGATAGGACCTTCTGTCACTAGTCAGTAATCCATCACATTTGTATCCATGAATTTAATGGCGGGAAAAGCTAAAGAATGGCTACGGAAATAGGTTTTTAATTTACTTTTGGACGGTTTCACTCCCTTTGCATTTCGATGACGTTTTCCCTTCGCCTGCCTTGCTTGTGGACTGTTGGGTTCAGTTTCTTTAAAAAGGGCCAACTTGGAAAAACCCCAAGGAAACACCTTTTCAAAACACTGCAACCAGCGCCTAAAACAAACCCAAAACCCCTTATATTCTGATTTCTTCCCTCTTGCAGTCCTCAACTCGTTCCATTCGAAAAAAATTTCAATGACTTCGAAACAGTACACTGCAGTCGGAGGAAAGAGAAGGAAGCATCTCCATCTTGATGTGCCTCAAGCCTTCATCCCGGAATTAGCTTGGTTCAAAGTGATGTTATACGTGGCAACCCAATCATCGGAAGATCTCTTTCGTATGGCATCCGTGTGCCCATTCTTCCAGACGTTGGCAAACAGTCCACAAGTGTGGAACACCATTTCAATGGAAAAGTACCGAGACCATCCTAACTGGTATAACTCAACGGAGGTCCGGCTTTTTGTGGAACAATGCAGGGCTTGCCAGAACCCTGAGGCGATATTTAGAGAAGCGTTCGAAGCGTTTTTCAGGCAGGGTAATGTGGAAGCATTGTCTGGGATGCGCGTTGCAGCCACGGCAGGCCATATGGAGGCGGCATATGTTGTTGGACTACTTGGCATGTCCGGAATTGGTCAGTCAAAAGAGGATGCATTAGAATTCTTGTGTTCTTTGAATCAACGTAACAACATTGATATGAAAGGAACCAGGGATGCTTTGAGACGAAGATTACGCGGAATTTTCTCTGTTGGCAGACATATCGTAGAGATGTTTAACTATGGGAAGATTAAGTTCAATCAGTGCAGCGCTTGTAACAACAACGAGTGGTGTTTTGTTATTCCAGGGTGGCCTAGTGAAGACAAGATCAATCCTGCCTTTTGGAGTTGTTGCAATCGATGCAAATGGCACCGTGAGAGTGTTTTTTGGTTCAAGGTGATGCGTGTCTATGTTGTGCCAGGGAATCCATACCCTTATAATTAGTTGTAGTATGTGTCTACGGTTTTTATGCGTGTCTATGTTCTACAAATGTTGTTTTCTATTTCATGTTTTTATGTATTTTGTCTGGTGTTTGTGCTGTCCTAAACCGTTTTATATATAAATGTATAATATATGTTATATAGTGGAATTATTACTGACATAATTGACGGCTACGAATGACACTTTACTGACGCAGATATTTTGCACAACTGTAATCTTAATATTTGGTAAACGAAAACGCATGCATGAAGTCAGTATGTAAATGTATAATATATGTTATATAGTGGAATTATTACTGACATAATTGACGGCTACGAATGACACTTTACTGATGCAGATATTTTGCACAACTGCAATCTTAATATTTGGTAAACGAAAATGCATGCATGAAGTCAGTATGTAAATGTATAATATATATTATATAGTGGAATTATTACTGACATAATTGACGGCTACGAATGACACGTTACTGACGCATATATTTTGCACAACTGCAATCTTAATATTTGGTAAACGAAAATGCATGCATGAAGTCAGTATGTGTCTTTTCACCGGTTCTTGGGAATGACATTTTCCCACTTAGCATATCCCAAATGATTTGGTTACACGTTTCTTAAGCAAAACTTGAACACTGACATTTTCCCACTTAGCATGCATGAAGTCAGTATTAGTACCTGATGTTGTAGAATGGATGGCTTGTATATTTCCATTTTATGTATGAAAACATCCCTTAAACCTAAAAAGGAAAAAACTAAAGAACAGAGAAACTGATTAGCACCAGAAATGGTCTATTCGCACGGAAAATATAAAAATAAAAATTTGGAGTAAATATTATTAACAAATGTACAAGATAAAAAGTAATACAACAATAATAAAACAAATAATTTTGGATAAATAATATTAAAATAATAATGTAGCATAACCATGAAACAGGGAATTCAGGAGGAAGATGAAGTCTCAATGAGCTCGTACCAATTTTCGGAACATTATTGTGATTTTTGTGTATTTAGTTATGAATTTTCTAAGAAAAAGTCATAAAATAATAAATTAGGGTAAAAGGCAATGATGTGGCCATGTTGACTGACGCCCACTTGTCAAGGGGTGAAAGGTGAGGGGCTGAGATCGCGTCAGGTGTCCATTTGGCAATTATTTTGCCTTTTTTAGTGCAAAAATCTTTGAAAATAGGTAATAAATAGTAGGAAAATCCCAAAAATGCCCCGAAAATTACTCCGGCCTCCTTGTCACGTTATAAACCTAGGGGAACCTATAAATCATCCGTTTCGCAATGAAAACATCCAAATTGGTTTACATAACTCACTTTCCCCTTAACCCTAAGTATATATGTTTGTTAACTTTAACTTCAATAACCTACTTCAACAAGCATCTCCCGTTAATGTTCGGAATTGTTTTTTAAAATGCGTAACCATGAATCGGGGAATTCAGCAAGGAAGATGGAGTCTCTATGAGCTCGTACCAATTTTCGGATCATTTTTCTGATTTTTTTTTATTTAGTTATGAATTTTCTAAGAAAAAGTCATAAAATAATAATTTAGGGTAAAAGGCAATGATGTGGCCTAGTTGACCGACGCCCACTTGTCAAGGGGTGAAAGGTGAAGGGGCTGAGATCGCGCCAGGTGTCCATTTGGCAATTATTTTGCCTTTTTAGTGCAAAAATCTTTGAAAATAGGTAAGAAATAGTAGGAAACTCCCAAAAATGCCCCAAAAATTACTCCGGCCTCCTTGTCACGTTATAAACCTAGGGGAACCTATAAATCATCTGTTTCGCAATGAAAACATCCAAATTGGTTTACATAACTCACTTTCCCCTTAACCCTAAGTATATATGTTTGTTAACTTTAACTTCAATAACCTACTTCAACAAGCATCTCCCGTTAATGTTCGGAATTGTTTTTTAAAATGCGTAACCATGAATCGGGGAATTCAGCAAGGAAGATGGAGTCTCTATGAGCTCGTACCAATTTTCGGATCATTTTTCTGATTTTTTATTATTTAGTTATGAATTTTCTAAGAAAAAGTCATAAAATAATAATTTAGGGTAAAAGGCAATGATGTGGCCTAGTTGACTGACGCCCACTTGTCAAGGGGTGAAAGGTGAAGGGGCTGAGATCGCGCCAGGTGTCCATTTGGCAATTATTTTGCCTTTTTTAGTGAAAAAATCTTTGAAAATAGGTAATAAATAGTAGGAAACTCCCAAAAATGCCCCAAAAATTACTCCGGCCTCCTTGTCACGTTATAAACCTAGGGGAACCTATAAATCATCCGTTTCGCAATGAAAACATCCAAATTGGTTTACATAACTCACTTTCCCCTTAACCCTAAGTATATATGTTTGTCACTTTAACAAGTATATTTCCTTAATATTCGTTATATAATTTGTACTAATAAAAGAATTAGTTTCCTTTCATTTATAAGGATGTAAAATAATCTGTTTTGGTTATAATAATGTATATATATAATAAATGCACCACTACTTCGAAGCCATCATTGGAACTGCGCATGCGCCTAGAGCTTTGAAGACGTCAGCGATATTCAATAAGTTGTCCATATGCACCTGCACCTAGAGTTTTGAACACGTCGGCGGTATTCAATAAGTTGTCCTTATCACGCCGCATTGGGAATCAGTAATATATTTTCTATCATGTCCAATCGCAGAAACATATAATATAAAGAAATAAAGCAATAGTAGGAGATGAACCAGTACAAAAAACAATATATAACTGGTACAAAATAATGCCATAACCTTGTCACAAAAGCACTCACACATGCTTTTCCATAAAGCTTACCCTAACATATAATACATAAAGGCAACATTGCCTATGATGCAACCATGTCCAAATCTGATACGTGATCACAAAAAAATGGACATGCCAGCAACATATGACTGAAGTACATGGGCACTTTGCATCATGTTATCGTAATTAAATACATCAAAATATTAAGGTTGAAATATTCTATAGTAGTAAGCATCAAAATAGGTTTCAAGCAGAGTTTAACGAAAATTCCAGTTCCTCTGATTTGCCTCTACTCAAACACGATAACCAAAATGGTTACTTCCCTTGCTGAGTATATTTGTTAACGTCGGAAACGGTAATAGATGACCAATCAAACCCGGGTACGACGAGTTTTGCATAGGACCGGAAGTAGTCGAATCCAGCTTGCATCACACGCTTCTTTGACTCCATTGCATTAGATGAGTTCTTGTATTTTTGAACAGCTACACTCCGAAGTCATTTGTGTCTACGCTTCATGCGCTGCAACTTCGCCCTATCCAGATTGGCCTGCCTTTTGTCATCTTCAATTTGGCCTTCAACAAATTCCAAACATGCCCTTGCCCTTTGGATTTCATCACCAACTTGAAGATGCCTCTCCTTCCAGAAAGCAAGAACTCTTTCATACTCAAAACTTCCAACAAAATGGTCATTCTGTCTAGGAATGTGACATTGCTTGTCTGGTGACTCACTTGCGTTTCGAAGGCGGTCTTTGTTTGGAGGGGTGTTTATTATGCTCACATCAAACTTGGTTAGTAAATCCATTCAATGGGGGGAGAGAGTTTCTGTGGAGGAGAGAGTTTCAGTAGATGGAGACAGATTCGGTGGAGGAGTGAGTTTTTTGTGGACGGAGAATTTCTATGAAGGGGGTGATAGTAATACCAATAAAAAAGGGTTCCCGCCAAAAAAAAATATTTGGTTGACAATGTATAAATTAAAACAAGTGTCATACAATCTAAGTTTAATCCTAACTAGTTTGGTTAGTCTGGTCCTAACCTTGTGTTCCTAATTCCCCGGCAACGGCGCCAAAATTTGTTGTTAGAAATGTTAACTCGCAATTGTACGGGCCAATTAGTAGTATAGCAAGACAAGTACGAGGTCGTACCCACGAGGACTGAGAAGCTAATATTAGTTATGTACTTAGATTACCAAATTCAAGAAAGTAGGAAGTTAAGTCTAAAACAGAATTTAAAGCAAGAGTGATTGTAGTTGTTGAACAAATGAAGCAAAACGAAATTGTAAACAAAAGCAAAGTGAGCAAATGTAACAAAGAATGTTTTGTGGGCTGGAAAACAGATTGGGAGACTAGGGCATTCGATTCACCATAACAATTCAATTCTGGGTTATAAGGCGTCAAGTGACAAGTCTAATTCGGATTCAAAGATTGATTCTAGCTAAAGTATGATCCAAAGCTCCTCCAATCTGATTTGTCTCCCCTTTGAAGAGGATCCAAGGCTCCTCCAATCTGATTTGTCTCCCCTTTGAAGAGGATCCAAAGCTCCTCCAAGTGGAAACTGCAATCAGCCTGGTGTGTATTTTGATGGGCTCACGGATTGGGCTCAACTTAATGAATTGCTGCATTTGAGTAGTCCATCTTGAAGTTCAGATTCTCATCTTTCCAACCACATATTATTTGGGCCAATCCAAGTTCGGACAAAGAAGTTAAGGCCGAAGTGAATTGCTAACTCAGTCTGCACGTTTTTGCACCACTTTGCATATTTTCCTATCCAAAGCCACCTTTGTAACCTAAGGCCCAATGAACTGAATAACAAACCAAAATAGATTAAAAGCACAAGTTTTTCTTTAAGAATGTAAGCAAAACATAAACTATAAGGGTACAAAATGATATACAATTGTGAACTGATCAAATACCCCCAGACCTAGATTTTGCTAGTCCTCGAGCAAAACAAAAGAAAACAAAGTAAAAAAAACAAAACAAGAAGTTAATTAAACCACTTCTGTAGGTAACACAATTGCATTGAGCATATGCAACAAGCCTTTAAACCTCTAGGCATCCCTAGCAGGAGGAGTTGTGTCTCCTGAGGGTTTAACAGAAACGATACCCACAAACGCTTTACTGACTCTACAAAACAAAAGGTTAGAAAACTAACTTTGAAAACAACTAATGAAAATGAAAGAAAACTTTAGTCATACCTCCAACACCATAGAGTTGCCAAGATAGATGATCAATAAGTGTGTACAGTGGAAGCTATAGCTCAAAGGCACCTGGCTTCAAAGTAAACATACTGAAATCTTGAAGGGAGAACATGCTTCAACTCTAATTCTCACATAAACCACTCAATCACTCAGAACCTATGGTTTTATTCTCTCAAACAAGCAAAATGAGTATATGAAATAGAAGCACAATATTTGGTTAGATCTCATGAAGGGAATCAAATACTAAGAATAGAGATACACACATACATACCAGCACCCATGAATACATCCTTAAAGATCAGCTAGGTCTTTCACAAGGTTGTAATGAAAGGCTAGGGTTTAGGGGAAATGGAAGAATTGGAAGGAACACAATTAACTTAAGAACACACCAAGGTTGCATTCTTCATTGATCTGCAAGGTATCATTGATTTAGAATGGTATGGCTGCAACTTCATAGCATCATCTGGCATAGACCTTAAATTTCACAGTTAGATCAAATCGAAACATTTTCTCTTTATTTTTTTATTTGCTGACTTGATCGACTTCTTCTTTAACTTATTGCACAGATTCACACCAATTTACATTTAGGCATGGGGCAGCACCTTCCTTGCTCAAACTTTATCTTGGCACACCTTGGTGTATTTCTAAGCTACAGGGTATGGCTATAATAGGTTAAATATCTCAGATTGAGATACAAAGTTAGGGGAATCATGAGGGTGATAGAAGAAAATGGGTTAAAGTGTTTGGCTGCAAGAGGGCTGATGGAACACACAAATGGGTAGGGTGAAAAGAAAGCACAGAGAAATGTTATACACACATAGCCTAGCATCACTTCAATGAGTTCATTCATGAGTGAGAGCATGCACCTGATATCTGCAAAGAGAATCATCCTTAATATTCAATCAAAATGGAACAATGAGATCATTTAGAGTGAATTGAAGAAAATAAGTAGAGATGAGGAATAGAAACACTTTAAACCCTCTCAAGAAAGCAATTAGGCTCGAAATAGCTCACTAGGGTAGTCTCCACTATTCTCCTTCAAGAATCTGAGCATGGTACTTTATCCACCAGAATTCTAAGAGCAACCGCTTTGTGAAGTGTAATATGTCTCATATGAAAATCGAAATGGCCGCTCCATAGCATTGGTTGTATGACATTCTTTAAATTAATAAAAAAATAGCGACACCGAACGAAAATTGGAAACACAAATCAAATGAACAAAAATTGAAAACACAAATCAAATGAAAAAATTGAAAATCTCCCCCCCAGACCTGAATTGAACATTGCCCCCAATGTGAAAGCATATAAGAAAACAGAAACAGGGATTAAGGGTAACCTGGCACTGCACGGTTCATCCTTCAAACATAGCATTTCTCAAAATGCTATCGATGGCTGAGCTCACCCATGGCTCTTCTTCTGACTCACTTTCCGAAGGGTCTGAAACAGAAGAATCATATTGGCCTCCATCTATTATCAACTCATCCATCTGCTCCACGAAGTCTTGGAGCCTTGTGGTCATGTACGCTAATTGGAAGTGAAACTCGTCAAGCATACTTAAGTAAATGCCAAACTCGTCTCGAATGTTACCTGTACAATACATGTGACTGCTCACCACAACAGTTCTTGCCACAAACCTCCTATCTAGCAGATATTCCCTCCAAGTATTTAGACAACGTGCCAGCGCTGCAAGCTGCATCTCTTCCAATCCACAATTCAGATCCCAATTTGGAATCATGTCTTCAATTTTCTCTATCACCCTACCTCTTTGAAACAGAAAGGCATCTATGGTAACTGCTGAGGGATCCATGGCAAACACTACCACGAGCACCTCAATCACCTCAAACACCCGTTGTACAATGGTATCCTTACCCAAAGGATCTTCTGGTAGGATAGCTGGCAGTGAGTTCAACAAAACCATTGGGCTAGGCACCTTCACCATGCTCAATTCGGACTCCTCCTCCTTGATCCTTCCACCGACGGCCTCCTGGAGTTTCTCCATTGACGAGATCTACAATAAGCAACAATTTGGAGAAGGTTTGGTTCGGGAGGAAGAGGAAGTTGAGATGCTCAGGGGTTAGAGGAAGCGGCTAGGTAAACATTTACATATAAAAGAAACACAGCCAGGGGATATACACGGATATACACGAATAAGAAAAAGAAAGAACATTTAGTTTAAAAATACACGAATATACAAGTGACTCACGGATTACCAATTAAGAATCTCAGAAAACACAGCCAGGGGATCCGGGAAGTTTGGAGAGGTCACAATGGTCCTGCTTAAAACCCAAAACTTCTTAGACACCCAAGGTGTCGCCTATAGAACTCCTAGACACTGTATTAACAGAGATGCTCATTGGAGTTACCATAAGTCAACTCATATGAACAAAATTATACTAAGCAAAACAAAGCTCACACAACTTAACTCTACCACAAAACCTAACAAAATTGTCAATCCCTACCCCCAAACTTAAATGAAGCATTGTCCTCAATGTGAAAGCCTATAGGATGAGTGAGAACAGGTATATAATAAGGGGAAAGTTTAAGACAAAGGATTAGAGAAACTCCCTCTTGATGCGATTAGGTCGACCGCTACCAAGCACCTTATTCTTCAACACATGGGTTGCCTCCCAAGAAGCGCTAAGTTTTATGTCCTCAGCCCGACAACCAAACTTGCTATATTGAATGGGGTGGTTTGGGCTCAATCGGCATCCCATGCAATGCAAGATTATTCACTAGGCTTGTTTTCCTTTTCCGTCGCTTCCTTGCTGCTTTCCTTTTCTTTCTTTTTTTATGAATAGAATCACAAAGAATTGGAGGAGTGATTAAAGAATCTCCAAATCTGGGCAACTCCTCCTTACGTGTAGGAAGTATAGCATTGAACATGTGGGCAGCCACATGCTCCTCCTTGTCTACTCCTTGCAACAAGCATGCTTCGATTGAATGTGGAAGACCATCAAATTTGTCCTTTCCTGAATTACCAAATACTTCAATTAGAAAACACACTTGTACAACATTTGGCTTCAAGGCCTCAAACACTTTAAAGGCAATAGTTTCCCCCAAAACAGTCATGGAGATAGTGCCATCTTTCACGTTGATGATTGTGTTTGCAGTGGCCATAAATGGTCGCCCGAGGAGAATGGGATCAACACGGTCTTCATGTGGATTATCCTCCATATCCATCACTACAAAATCAGCCGGAAGAATGAGTGTATTAACTTGAACTAAAATATCTTCTACAATACCTTTTGGATATTTGATAGAATGATCAGCTAGTTCAAGGCGAATTGACGTTTTCTTCATCCCTTCTAAGCCAAGCTCCTGATAAACTGAATATGGCATTACATTGATGCTTGCTCCCAAGTCCAACATGGCTCTTCCAGCCTTCTTATCTCCAATGTTAATGGGAATGTCAAAGCTGGCAGGATCTTCTAGTTTTGGTGGGAGCTTCCTTTGCAACACAGCACTCACATTTTTGTTGAGCTTTACTTCTTCACTTGGAGCAAAATTGAGCTTGTGAGTTATCAAGTGCTTGATGAACTTTCCATATGCAGGGATCTGTTTAACAACATCAAGCAAGGGCAAATTGATATTAACTTTACTCAAAATATCATAAATCTCTTTAAAAGCCTTAT
Source organism: Prunus salicina (assembly GCA_020226455.1). NCBI lineage: Eukaryota > Viridiplantae > Streptophyta > Magnoliopsida > Rosales > Rosaceae > Prunus > Prunus salicina. The sequence continues at coordinate 25,864,337 of CM035341.1, read as the reverse complement.
CTTGATTTGCTTTCTTCAAACGGCCTGGAAATGGAATCGGTGGAATATATGGAGGAGGTGGAATGTATCTATCTTCACAAAGATGTGGTGGCACAAATTTGTCATCTCTTTTATGCAATTGAAATGGATTGGGTTCCTGAGAATCAGATTTGGCCTTAGGAGTTGAGTGGGATGTTTTGGGTTGTTCTCCTTCCACAGCTGTGGTTTCCTCTTCATCTTCATTTTCTACAACCACAACATCATTTGATAGATTAGAACCAACTTCGTTATCAACAATCTTACCTGATCTGAGCACATGAACGGCCTTGGCTTCATGGATTTTTGGATTAATCTCGGTTTGGCTTGGCCATTTCCCAGGCTCTCTTTGAGCTATTTCAGCAGCTATCTAGCCTAATTGGACTTCCAACTTGGAGAGGGCAGCTTGTGTAGTTTGCTGGAAATTGGATTGGTTGATTGCCATTTGCTTCACTATATCCTTCAACGATGATGATTGTTGTGGCCTATGTAGTGAAGGGGGATTCGCTTGATTCTGTGTATTCCTCCATGAAAAGTTTGGATGATTCCTCCAACCTGGATTATAACTTTGAGAATATGGATCATTTATTGGACCTTGGTTGTAAGAATTTACCAACTTAGCTTGCTCTTGCACAAATTCTGGATATGCAGCCCCAAAAGGACAAGAAATGGTAGGATGATCATGAGTTTCACAAATGCTACACACTTCCTTTGAAGGGTTTCTTGAGCTTAATGCAAGGAGGGCATCTAGCTTTTGTTCCAATTTAGAAATCTGCACACTGGAAGAATCATTAGAACCACCAACAATACGTTTACCTCTTGTATCGGTGTGTTGGGTCTCCATTGCTATCGCCTCAAAGAGTTCATATGTTTCCTCTGGCGTCTTAGTCTTATAAGAACCACCTGCAAAATTAGTGACAATATTATGACTAGAGGGGGTAAGTCCTTTATAAAACATACGCATCTGAAGCTTCAATGGAATCCCATGATGAGGACATTGATTGAGCAGCCCATTGAATCTCTCCCATGCTTCACAAAACGACTCATCATCTTGTTGTGCAAATAGAAAGATCTTGTCCCTAAGCATGTCGGTTTTTTGCGTGGAGAAGTATTTCTCCAAGAACTTTTTTTGAATGGCTCCCCAAGTCGTGAGTGAACCAGGCTTCAAGGAATTCAACCAATATTTCACCTTATCTTTCAAAGTGTAAGGAAACACTCTCATTCGAAGTTGATCTTCCGTCACACCTGTCAAGGGAAAAGAGCTCACAGCATTAAAAATATCCTTTATATGGGTTAATGGATCTTCATTAGGTAAACCATAAAAGGAAGGCAACATATTAAGATGAGAAGATTTAAGCTCATAGTTTCGAGCTGTGTTGGGCAGCAAGATGCTTGAAGGGGATGCTGGAATTGTTGGGATATCAAGGTCTCCCATGAACTCATTGGCAGCCATCTCTTCTTCTTCTTCTTGGTCTGAACTTGATTCTGAATTGGAAGGTGAATAACCTGGAAGGTTAGTGTGGATAGCAAGACCTTCAAATGTGGCTATGGCTTGCTCTTTTGCAGTTGCCAACTCTCTTTCTAGACGATTCTGAATTTCAGAGATCACCCGGTTTGGTTGCAAAGATAGCCCTACGTTCAAAGGTCTCGAACGTTGGAATGAAGACCTCACTTGATCAAGGAAGGGATTTCTAGACATAAACTACCTGAAATAGAAAATCACTTGAGTTAATTAGGACTACTAAAAGAATAGGGTAACCTTGGGCACATAACCAGGGAAGAACTTTCATTCAATCCCCGGCAACGGCGCCAAAATTTGTTGTTAGAAATGTTAACTCGCAATTGTACGGGCCAATTCGTAGTCTAGCAAGACAAGTACGAGGTCGTACCCACGAGGACTGAGAAGCTAATATTAGTTATGTACTTAGATTACCAAATTCAAGAAAGTAGGAAGTTAAGTCTAAAACAGAATTTAAAGCAAGAGTGATTGTAGTTGTTGAACAAATGAAGCAAAACGAAATTGTAAACAAAAGCAAAGTGAGCAAATGTAACAAAGAATGTTTTGTGGGCTGGAAAACAGATTGGGAGACTAGGGCATTCGATTCACCATAACAATTCAATTCTGGGTTATAAGGCGTCAAGTGACAAGTCTAATTCGGATTCAAAGATTGATTCTAGCTAAAGTATGATTAAGCCATGGTGTCTGGTCCTAACCTTGTGTTCCTAATTCCCTAACTTGATCATTTGTTGTCTAACCTAAATTAAGCATTAGGAACCCATTAAGCATAGAAGAACAATTTAAACAACCAAGCATGTATCCAATCCCTGTTGTCGAATGTCCATACATACTCTTCTTATTCATAGTTCAATTCAAATCAAAGCATGGTGTCTACTCTTGATTCAAACCAATATAGTTAATATGCAAGTTCTAATGGTGATTAATCATCCAAACAAGCAACATAACTGATAAGCATAATGAATAAGAACATGAATCATGAATCAAACTTGAAACTCAAATCTTCAACTTATAAACCCAGAATATTCATGTTAGGTTACATCGAAGCCCTAGTTATGAATTTAGCTACTCATAATGGAAATGAAACTTAAACAGAAATGAGAAAACATAATAAATGCAATAAGAGTGGAAAAACCCATTTATGAAGTTGCTTGTGGTGTCCAAGGCTTCTCCAAGTGTTTCTCCACGTCTAATGCTGCTCCAAGAGCTTCCTCACATCTAGAGTATGGCAGCTAAAGAAGTGATTTGGGGTGAGTTTGGGTGAGTGGTGATGGTAGAGAAAGATGAAATTCGTAGAGAATTGGAAGGGAGGCTTGCTAGAGCTGTTTTGGTGATTTTGGATAGAATGGAGTGTTTGGGGAGGGATGGAAGTGTTAGAGGATGGCTGAATGGATTGTGATATGGTTGAATGAGTGTGAAGCTCCCCTTTGGCTGATCAAGCACATGGCTCAAAAGAGGATCCAAGGCTTCTCCAAGTTGATTTGTCTCCCCTTTGAAGAGGATCCAAAGCTCCTCCAATCTGATTTGTCTCCCCTTTGAAGAGGATCCAAGGCTCCTCCAATCTGATTTGTCTCCCCTTTGAAGAGGATCCAAAGCTCCTCCAAGTGGAAACTGCAATCAGCCTGGTGTGTATTTTGATGGGCTCACGGATTGGGCTCAACTTAATGAATTGCTGCATTTGAGTAGTCCATCTTGAAGTTCAGATTCTCATCTTTCCAACCACATATTATTTGGGCCAATCCAAGTTCGGACAAAGAAGTTAAGGCCGAAGTGAATTGCTAACTCAGTCTGCACGTTTTTGCACCACTTTGCATATTTTCTTATCCAAAGCCACCTTTGTAACCTAAGGCCCAATGAACTGAATAACAAACCAAAATAGATTAAAAGCACAAGTTTTTCTTTAAGAACGTAAGCAAAACATAAACTATAAGGGTACAAAATGATATACAATTGTGAACTGATCAACTTCCATTGAGTTTCTTTCAACCACTAACAGTGGTGTAAGGACAGTGTGAGGTTGACATGCTTGAAAAGAAAAACCTGACACCTCTTTTTTAAAATTGAAATAAAGTACATATGTTGACTACACGCAAGCTTTGGTATGTTGGTCTATAAAGCTATGTTCCATTTCTCAAACAAAATTGCATATGCAATCCTCAGCCTCTAAAACAAATAGGATTATTCAAGCATGTCAACCTCTTCAGGTGCCAACAACACAATGGAAGATGAAAAATTGGAGTCGCAGGTTCCGTTTCCACGTTGTACTCGCCGACCCCTTCCATTTTCAACATCATTTGGGAGTGAGGGGGACTCCGATGATCCATTAGAGGCAATAGATGCAGTCAGTACCAAGTTGGATTATAATTCCAGACTGATCAATTCATGGCACGAGAAATGTGTTGAAGACGAGGCCATTTTGGCTGATCTTAACATTAGAGTGAACAAAGCGTTCTCCCAAAAGAACAAGTACTTGAAGCTGAGTCGTAAAAGGAAGATGAAAGCTGAGGAGTTGGATGCAGTAATGAATGATGAAATTAAAGGTTGTTTGATGAACCATATGCGATGCGAAGAGCACCACAGTGAACTGGAGTTGGCATTCAACGAAGGATTCGAAAAATTCCGAGCATTTGCGGCAACTACTCATACAAGTTATAATTGGGACTATGTGTCCCCTGATGTTGTGAGAGAAATACTAGACGATGGTGGTGACATGAATGAGCATAAGCACGTCAAAGCTGCTCGGAAGAAGCCGACCAATACGACTAAGTGATTACGGCTACAGCTGTTCTGTTGGTTAGGGGTGATCGTGGTATTGCACAAATTAGAACTATATTCCCTTAATGTCATTATCTAATATAAAATAATACAAATATCAGTTTCATTTTCTTCATATATAATTATTGGGACTATGTCTTGCAAGTCATCATGTGTTCCTTCTGTCTAATATTATATTTTGCAAATATGGAAATAGTATTCAATAAGCAGTCAATATCACAGCACGTTGGGAATCAGTAAAGCCCCATTATCATGACACGTGAGTCATAAGTAAAATACCATGTGCTATTCATTGTTTACTGAATGGTTTGTGGTTTATGTATATATAATAAAATTCCAAATATTGCTTAATATTAATTTTGGCTATATCACTGGGGACATGAGTGACCATAACCACGTGAGACCTGCTAAGAAGAAGCTGACCAATACGACCTAGTGATTGTGGCTACCGTTGTTCAGTTGATTGGGGAGATCGTGGTATTGCTAAGAGGGAGCACATAAAATGCTTTGCAATCAAATTTTCTTTTGTGTGTGGAATTATAAGTACTTCAAATGTTAGTGTACCCTTTAATATTATCCAACCATTCGAAATGTGATTAGCCGCAATGTACTTTTTTACACGCTGCTTTCTAATCTTTCTGTTCCAACAAAGTGCTTCAAGTATCCTTCATTTACGAATGTTTGCAAAATCATGCACCTAATAACCAGTGGAGCTCAGATCTTAATCACCAGTAAAACCCTAGAACATAACATTCGCAAAAAGTGGGTGCTGCTAGAAATGATGCGTGCTGCTGGAAATCATTACTGGTAATGGAAACAACAGCTGGCTGCTGCAAATGCTGCATTACCCTGTCATATAATCAATGAATCTCTGTTCAAACATAATTCACCATAAACTACCCATTTTACAAGGTAAAAGTCATTGCTTCTTCACATAAATCAAAATTTGATACTTTATCTAAGGTCTATGAAAATTTCTAAATAGGGAGAAGACGTAAAATTAACATGTGTCCAAATTTCATGCAAGAATGAAACCAAGCAAATTTTCATTTCAATTATCAATGGACATAGTAAGAGCTCATCGGTGGATATGAACAAAAAAATAATAATAATAAAACTGCATCTAGAAAACTTCACCTGATCATTAGTCTTCATAATAACCGGGCTTCGTATAATAGAAACCTAAATCATTGAGTTGGTCCGTGCATCCTGTAAAATTCGTCGAAAAATGGGTTACTAAGATCTATTGGAGTTGATTCGTCATTGTTCGACGGTGATGTCCTGCATAAACATCAAACAAAAGCACATAAGAACTTTACCTATTCAAATTTTAGGTCTTATTATAAATTGTGTTAACATCTTACGGTGTGTTTAAATTTCTTGGGCATTGTCTTCTATCATGACCAATGTGTCCACACTCCCGACAGTGTCTAATCCCTCACTTCATTGCCTTTTCCTTTGCTCCCGTTACTCGTTTCGACCCTCCATTGCACCTGACTCTCTTAGGGTCTTTCATATATTGTGTTTGAGAGCTGGACCCTCCAACTTCGTTATTACTTGGTCCATCCTTCAACAACTTCAACTTCACCCGCAAACTTTTTAGAGTCTCTGGCAGTAGCTCACATCCTTCTTCACACATTAATGCATCCTCAACCACATCTGAAGCAAGTCGGGACATTGTACTCCGCTTTATTAAAAGACCAGGATCTGCAGAGTCTTTAATTTCGTTGCCATTTGCATCTGACACCAATCCAGATTTCGCAGTTTTCTTCCACCTCTTCAAAATGTATTTATTGAGCATATATTCAATCTGGTCCCTTCTGAACAATGCTAGGATGTGCTTGCAAATAATTCCAACAAATTCAAATCTTTTGCAGCTACACGATGCGTGGTCAGAATCTTTGACATATACAACTTCTGCCACTCTTGTTTCCCAATTTTTCCTTTCGCTCACATTAAACACAACTTTAGAAGCATCTTCTGTTTTCAGCTCTAGGAAACATGTTGTACTTTGTATTAGTTCTTACTCAAACTTTTTAAACATTGTCCTTGTGTACAAGGTAGCCATTTGTTTGTTCATTGGCATCGGTAGAATACATTGAACCGCTTCATATGCATCTACGTGATCAGCAACTAACTCTTTTTGACGTTGATGAGAAAGTGCGCTCTCAAATCTTATTATGAAATCCATCAACGAATTTCTCCTTGATATGTATTGCTTGAAGAAACCATGAGAACATTCTGCTCTTTGGCTGCTTGACATTCCAGCGGCAAAAAAGTGTCGTGCGTAGGCTGGAACCCAAGATTTCCTTAAATCAAACATTGAACTTAGCCATGGATGGTCAGTCAAACCAGCCTTTGTAACCACAATATTCCATTTTGCATCAAACTCATCCTTATTGTCAATATCCCATAGGCTTTCTGGAATTCACGCCAATACTCCTTATAAGCAGAATGTGGTAACTTAACAGAGAACTTTGATGTGATGTGTCATATGCAAAGTCGATGAAATGTAGTCGGGAAGGCTATTGAAATAGCTCTACTCATTGCCGCATCTTGATCTGTAATGATCGTTTTAGGTTCGCCACTTGGCATGGCTTTCTTAAACTCCTCAAACATCCAAATAAACGACTTAGTCGTTTCCTTGCTCAAAAATGCGCATGCTAGGACAATTGTTTGACCATGGTTATTAACTCCCAACATTGGTGCAAATGTCAAGTCGTATCTATTCGTGTTGAATGTGGTATCGAATACAACAACATCCCCATAAAACCCGTATGCCCGTCTAGAAGTTGCATCTGCCCAAAAACATCGACTAAACCTGTTATCGCCATCTCCCTCAATCCTGAAATAAAAAGCCTCACTAGTTCAACATCGTGGTTCCTCAGCTTCTCATTCACACTACATTCAAGATTGTACATATCCTTTTTCATAAAACCGATTTTATCCATTCCTCTAGATTGCACCTCGAAAATACTTACCTTCTGATTAATGGGAATATTAACCGAACCCAACTGTTTTGTGAGTACTTTTGTAGAATCTGAAATACGACGGTGTGATCTCAGTAAATGCATTCTTCCTGAGGGTGTCATCTTATGATTGTGTCCCTCTGCAAAAAGAGAGATGGTATACTTCTTGCTCCCATGTGTCTTCACAACCACAATCTTAGCTTTGCAATTGCATCTACTTATTCCCCGCTGTCTTTTTCTCTCCCGAGTTTCATCCTTCCGGTATGCACCTTGTTTGCAACATACAAATTCTTTTCTCAGAATCTTTTTCTTTTTTTTCCCCCAAAAGCTGGAATGAAGTCGAATACCAAAGCCAGCCAAGAATGCATATCTATTATAGAAATTATAAACGAGGTCAAGCGAGTCGAACTTCATCCCAACAGCTGGTGTTTCCTTATTTCTTACTTCAGGAATGTAAACCCTCCCATTAGCTGTTACAGAGTCATCACTCTCTGAGCCCCCAGCCATTTTATCCACGTATATTATTGATCTACTTCTATATTACTGCATGGCAAATGTTAATTCATTAATCAATCATTAGTGCATCACAACTTATCAATGCATTCCACTCACACAAAACATTGCCCAAATTGACACAATACACGCATAGACTAGCTTGTTGGATTCTGATTACACAAAACACAAGCAAAATTTAATAATAGTTACGTCATCTCTTGTGAAATAATCTGGAAAAAATAACATTAGAACCAACATGTTCAACTAAGAACTCAAATGTAATTCAAACCAGCAATTACAGAACTTCACCCAATATCCTCTCCAAATGCTTACTCCTAATGCCATTAAGCCTAAGTTTAGGATCTTTTACCTACATTTCATAATTTTCCAACCCCCCTCCAAAAAAAATAATCAACTAAGTATATTGAATATTCATAAGGAAATGACGCATTATTGATAGCAGAGCAAATGATGCATTATTGATGCCACAAATGACAAATTTCTCACCCTCACAAACAACAACTCAAACCCAACAAAATCAATCCAGCAAGAGTGAACTTACCTCTCAAAGTCAATCGGGAGCTTCGAAGTCAGTTAGCTTGAGAGAATGTGGTGGACATTAGAGAGGATTCTTTCGTAGTGGAGACTCCATCTCTACCAAAATCGAGGAACAACTGCAGCAGCACGAAAAAGAGATATGCTACTTTGCTTTCATCTGGAATCTCTTCTGTTGAACGAAAAAGAGAAGGGGTTTTCACTTGAATCATAGAATCAAAACAGGGCAATAGCTAGGTAAAAGCCATTATTCGTCATACCGAGGATACCGTAGATCGCAGGCCTCCCAAGGAGCTGATGACAATGGAGCGATTCTAGAGTTTGGGAGCTTTGGATCTTTCTAATTGTGGATTTGCATTACATTAAAAAAAAAAAAAAAAGAGGATTGTGTTCTTCAGTTTTTCACAGAGAAGGAAAAATCTTCAACTGAAGTTGGGTTTCCAAACGGGTCAGATTTCAACCCGGTTCTACATGCACCCTCTTTTAAAAACTCACCGTTGGATGAAATCCAACGGCTCTTACATACCCCTCAAAAAAACCCCTTATAACTTTCCACTCACTACAGACTCACTCTACTTGGAGCAATTCTACCAATGGGCTGGCCCATCGTCCGACCACAGCCCAATAAGCCATACTGTTCTCCCTCCCGTGTAGCAAAAGAATTTGAAAAAGCAATTACAAATAAATTTGTTTGTTTTTCCTTTTAATACAAAGACATTTCTTGATTCCCATTTAATATTTTATTATCATGCGGATTTTATTTTCCTTTCTTTTACGCTTTCATGTAGCATACTTCTTCACACGAGAGGAATAGAATCCTCCACTAGAATCCTTTTGATCTACCGTTGTTGTTTTCTGGTCGTCTTTTTCATTTTTGGTAGTAGCGTGACAAACAATACATTCATCTTTTTTATGTTCTTAATGCCCTTGGAATGATTGCCTTTGCCTTCAGAGGCCACAACCTTATACTTGAGATCCAGGTATGTTCATTAATCTCACAATTTCAATTGTATAGTTGTTTAATTAATTATCAAACCCTTTCTCTTCCTTAATAACAAAAAATTATTTTAGAACCCGACTCTTTGTTTGTTTGTTTTTTTAATGAGAAATAGGATTTATCAATGATAATTTGGTCTAATAGCACATAGTTCCGAATTCAAATTGAATAAAAGTTATATATATAAAAAATTGAGAGAGTGAAGACAAAATATTGAAGTTCATAGCATCTTATTCCCTTGATTCAATTTATTAGAAAATTAGCATATATTGGCCTTAATGTCAAACAAGTGGATATTTTTAAATTATTTTAGTCCAAATCTTGTTAATTAGTGTACAAATGTGAATGAATTATTTTAATTGTGGTGCCCTCAAATTAGGTCTTTGTCTACATGACAGATGAAACTTCAATTTGTGTTGAATATAGTTTTTAAGCAAATAACGCCAAATTATTAAAAAATAAAAATAAAATAGTTGTCTTTACTGATGATCATATATGATATGTTGACTTTGACCAAATGATGTTGAAGCTGCAACTACAATAGAAAGCAACTTCAATACAAAAGCTTCTGACTAATTTTGTATATTTTCCACTAATTGAGGTTTTCCCTTAATTACAGGCCACAATCCCATCCAGTGAAAAACATCCATCACGCGTGCCTATGTGGAGGGGTGTCCAAATCTCCTACACATTGGCCATACAGTCAAAAGTTATACCATATCCTAAACCAACGTTATATTATCAGATTATTAATTCGGACTATTATTTGAATGTTTGAACATAGTCTGAATTAACATTTTGATAATATATAATATGTCAGATATCTTTGATAAAAGAACATTTAATTGTGACAACACTAATATATTTTCTCATTCGCAGATACCGGCACAAAGAGGCGTGTTTCCTCCACATGACACCGATATATATATATATATATATATATTGGAAACTTCAATGTTAATAGTCACATAAATGCATCATACCCTAGAACAACAACATTTTTTTTGTTGACAAATACAACAACATGATCATCTTGTTGCGTTTGGTGGAAGGTAGGATTAATTTATAATTTTTTAGACTATCATTTGTATAAACAAAAAATAATTCAATGATTTTAGGTTTCTTATGGTGTGTGGAGCAATTTAAGTGAAACATGTTTTGTGAGGAGCAGATGCAAGGGAGCAATAAGAGCTTAATGACATGTTTACTAATCCGTAATTGGATTAGGAGAAATTGAATTGAGAAGTTGGATTGAGGAGAATTAGATTCCGGATTCCTAATGAAGTTCATTACTAAACCATATGGATTGAGGGAAGTTAGATTCTGGATTTTTATTGAAGTTGTGTACTAAACCATATGTTATTGGGGGTAGGAGTGGTTCTAATTACTAAAATGTCCTCGTAGTTGAGTTAAAGTAGATGGCATATTTGGAATTTTGAAAATTGTGTGAGGATATAATGGGTAAAAAAGATGAATTCCTAATGGGTTAATTCTCCAAGAATTAGAATACCACCTCCCACCCAAGAATTGAATTCCTCCAAAATCAGGAATTCAATTCCTAATTTTTTGTGGGCCCCACTTACTTTTCAATTCCTTAATGTAAAGTAAACGCAAAAATCCTCCATAGGTGGAATTCAATTCCTGATGAGAATTCCAATTCTTGATTAGTAAACACATCGTAAGTGCAAAATGAGTGCGACATAAGTGTGAGAGAGTAAGTGTGTCAAAATATTGAGCAAAGGGTGTGAGAGAAACAGATTGTGAGGGTAGTGTTCTAAGGGGTTTCATTGGTAAATCAAAGTTGTAATCTATCTTTATTAGTGAAATTTCTTAGGGTGATCACCAAAGAAGATGACAATTTTGTAAATAATGGAACTGACATAATTACTTTAATATGACGTGGTCATTACATTTAATACATACGTCTATTTTTTTTAAAATTTAATTTTTTATTCAAGCGATATTTTAATAAAATCTAATCTAAATACTTGGATAGGGATTCAAATTCTGCTGATAAGTGATGAACACATCAATTTTAGCTAATTAGACTAAGTCCATGTCTATCGATACGTCCAATTTTTAAACTTTCCTTTTTTTCAACACTAGAAAAGTTCGCGGAAAGAAAGAATTGGTATTTCAAAAAAAAGGGAGTATGGAATTGAAGTTCTATTTAAGATGAAGACTTTTCTTTCTAACTACCATTGAAGTTCTATTTATGTTTTTTTTTTTTCAGGTCAAATTATTTATGTTTTTCGACCATTAGTTTTTCAAAGGGCCATAGTATCAAAAGATTTGTGTAAAGTCAAACACCCAATGAATATTTTTGTAAAGAATGCTGCTAAACGAACCCTAAAATTAACTGAGTACACCCTAATATTTAAATCAAAATGTAAAATTAACTAAGTACACCTTATTTAACTACCAAAAATACTCATGGTACACCCTAATACACTTTCGCCAAAAAAAAAAGCAACAACATTCATCGATCTCCCTATGATCCCCTTTTCTCCATACTTTGATTCTCAAAAAATTTAACTGTAAAATCTGGACAATATTGTTCTTTTTGATATATCCTAAATCTAACTAATGATACAAAAACGTTCAACATAATTCTTTGATTTCATTCCTCTTGATGCTAAAACGTTCAAATTATGATTTTACCTGTGAAAACTTCAAAGTCTTCTTTAGTTCTTTAATGTTTGAGTCTTTAACTCCAAATGGTAGAGCAAATAAACAAAGACTCAAAGAAATAACTAATTAGGATTGCAGACAAGGACTTCATTGTATAGATCAATCATCCTTGTATTTATATATGCCTTCAATTTTCTTCGGAGAATGCTAGCCATTGATGGATGTGTGTCTCACAGCGAGTCCATCCGTCAATGGCTAACACAAACAAGCACTGAACTGCATTGAATTAGCCCCTGCATATTTCTTTTAATTCCTTCAAGTAAATTTATTCTTGGCAAAATGAAAATTTCAGCAACTGTATTGCTTAGATACACTTTGCTTTGCAAACATAAGAGCAGTTTTTAATATGTCTTCATGTAAAATTGCATTTTCAAGATCTCATGTTCAGAGACTGTACACTCATCATGAAAATTTGTATAGAGCTAAGAAGAAACAACTACATTGTGTGGTCTATTATAGCAATCAGTCAAGTCTTTGCAGTTTTTTTTTTCTCTTTTTTTTTCTTTTTTTGAAACTGCTGCTCGGTATTGGCCAAAAGAAAACTGCTCTTTATTCTTCCAGTTTGGTATTTTGTATGTTTTATACTGAGCAGAAGAGTGATTGAAAGAAGAAGAGGTTCTACTGAGCTTGGTTTTGAGAGATAAAAGAGTTTGGTTGTCCAAATGCTAAGATGGAGAAGAAGAGAAGTGTAGGGAAAAATATTCGGTGTCATGTTTTAGATGGTTTTTAAAGAATGCTGCTAAACAAATCCTAAAATTAACTGAGTACACCCTAAAAATATGTGTGTTATGTTTCACAATTCAATATATCATTTTTAGTCATTTTATATTAGGGTAAATTAGTAATTCAGTAAATACTTTGATAGTATGGTGTACTTAGTTAATTTTAGGATTTGTTTAGCAGCATTCTTTGTAAATCCCACTCTCCCAATATCTTGTACTCCAAAAAAAAAAAAAAAAAAAATTGTGTCTCTCAATAGCTTTGTCAGCCGAAAGTGTTGGGTAATTATTTCACTTCTACTCTTTTTTTCATTTTTTGTTTATTTTTTATATCACTCTTATGATTTAGATTTTCTTGGATTGTCCTGCCTCTGCAAGCAACTGCTTTTTATTATCTTTCATTCTAAACAAGCAGGGCAACAAACCTTTGTAGCTCTCTCTCTCTCGCCTAACAGGATCCCGGGGGCAACTTAATTATCAATATCAGATTCTTTTTCTTCTTCAAGGAGAACCCCATTCATCTCAAATATCAGATTTGCTTTAATTATAGCTTTAATTATTTCTATTCGATTATAGATCGTCAGGGAGTTTTAGATGGCAATTTTGTAAATAATGGAAGTGACAGAGTAACTTTAGTATCACTTGGTAGTTAAATTTTTTTTGTTACATTGGGAGGAAAGAAACTCTTAAGATTTTGAACCTGGATGTCAAACAGGGGAAAGGGGAGGCCACCATTGTGGACCTGATCTCGACTACTTTGGTAGTTAAATTTAACCCATGCGTCTATTTTTTTTAATTTAATTTTTTATGCAAGTAATATTTTACTTTAATTTATATTTGCATGGGTCCACTGTGGCCATTTGCTTTTGTTTGAATGCGTGCGTGATGCATGAAAGTATCTTCGCGGAAAGTGCTTGGGCTATTTCTTCTCTACTTTTTTCAAACTTTGATGATTTTGCTGGATTGGTTTTGTAACTTTGTGTGCATATAGTCAAGTCTGAACTAGTAGCAATTGTTTTGTAAAGCAACCGCTTTCTATTCTCTTTCTTTCTAAACTGCTTAATTAGACCCATCAGATTATCTTTCTTCTTCAATTTTTCATCTCAAATATCAGATTTGCTTTAATTATAGCCCCTGGTGCGTTCAGAGAAACAGATATGGAATCCATTGAGTTCTTTCAAGTTTTCATCATAATCATCATACTCATCATAACATCTTCTTCTTCTTCCACTTCTTCTGTTGCTGCTGTTGATACTGATATCACCCCTCTTCGAGAAAAGTATGATGTGTTTATTAGCTTCAGAGGTGAGGACACACGCGATGCTTTTACCAGCCATCTTCACAAGGATTTACTTGGGAAGAAAATTGAGACCTACATGGATTACAGACTGGAGAAAGGAGACGACATTGGGCCTGCCCTTCTAGAAGCAATCGGTAAATCGAAAATTGCACTAGTCATTTTCTCAAAAGACTATGCTTCTTCCACTTGGTGTATGAAAGAACTTGTGCATATACTTGGATGCAAGAAAAGCCATAGACAAATTGTTATACCCATTTTTTATCGCATAGATCCATCACATGTACGAAAACAAAAGGGAACTTATGCAATTGGAGGGCTGCTTTGGAGACTTAAGAAACGTTTTAAGGTCAGTATGGATGAGGTGGCCAACTGGAGGGCTGCTTTGGAGGAAGCAGCCAATATTTCTGGGTTTCATGATTCAAGCAAAACAGGGTATACTAAATCTCTAGCTTGTATCAATTTCTACTTGTTATCATTTGATGCGTACTTACTATTGTTCGTCTTTGATAATGATATTTGCCAGGACGGAGGCCGATTTTGTTGAGGAAATTGTCCAAGATGTTTTGACCAAATTGAATCGCGAATCGTCAAGTGATTTAAAGGGTCTGGTTGGGATTCAAAGGAAAATTGAGGAAATTGAGTCGTTATTATGCTTGGATTCACCAGGTGTACTCTCTGTAGGTATTTGGGGCATGGGTGGTATTGGCAAGACCACCTTGCTGATGCTGTATTTCACAAGCTGTCCTCTAAATTTGATGCTGCTTGTTTTCTTGCAAATGTAAGGGAGAAATCAGAACAAACGGGTGGATTAAATCAGTTGCGAAATGAACTTGTTCGTGAGATATTAAAGGACAGAGATACAAACATCGGCACTTTGTCTATAGGACCAACTTCTATTCGAGATAGGCTCAGCCGCACGAAGGCCTTCATTGTTATTGATGATGTGAATGATCCACGCCAACTAGAATTTCTTGTTGGATATCATGATCAGTTTTGTGACGGAAGTCGAATAATTATAACTGCTAGAGATAAAGGAGTACTTGAGCAAAAAGTTGACACTGATAAGATATACAAGGTTCAGGGATTACATTTGGATGAAGCTCTTCAGCTCTTTCATTTGCATGCTTTCAGAAATATTGAGTCTCCAACAACAGATTATACTGAGTTGTCAAGAGAGGTGGTAGAATATATTAAGGGTATTCCATTAGCTCTTAAAGTTTTGGGGTCCTCATTCCTGTCAAAACATAGAGAATATTGAGAGGAGATAGTGGAAAGTGTAGAGAGAATGAGAGTTGTAGAATATTTTCTGATTTTTCACTTGTATCATTAAGTAACATCAACACATATATATATATACAAGTGACGGCAACCAACCTATTAATGACTAAAGCAACATTAATGGCAACCTACCTCATTAATGACTAAAGCAACATTAATGGCAACCAACCTATTAATGACTAAAGCAAACCTACCTCATTAATGACTAAAGCAACATTAATGGCAACAAACCTATTAATGACTAAAGCAACATTAATGGCAACTGCTAACATTCCCCCTCAAGTTGGTGCATAGATATCACCAATGCCCAACTTGATCAGTGAGTTGTGGAATACTCTGCTAGAAACTGCTTTTGTCAATATATCGGCTAGCTGGTCTTCGGACTTGACAAACGGAAGCTGAATTTCTTTATTTTCAAGTTTCTCTTTAATGAAGTGTCGATCCACTTCAACATGTTTAGTGCGATCATGTTGAACTGGATTGTGTGCAATGCATATTGCAGCCTTGTTATCACACTGTAGATGCATTCCTAATGTAGGTGCATATCCAATCTCTGTAAGTAATTTCTTCAACCAAAGGAGTTCGCAAATCCCTTTGGTCATTCCTCTGAATTCTGCTTCTGCACTAGACAAAGCAACGACATTCTGTTTCTTGCTTCTCCAAGTAACCAAGTTACCTCCCACAAATGTGAAGTACCCTGATGTTGATCGTCTATCAGTGACGTTCCCTGCCCAATTTGCATATGTATAGCCACTGATATTCAGATGACCATTTTTGGAGAATAGAAGTCCTTTTCCTGGTGCTGACTTTAGATATTTAAGAATCCGAAAAACCGCATCCATATGATCTTCACTTGGACAATGCATAAACTGACTAGCAACACTGACAGCATACGCGATATCGGGTCGGGTATGGGACAGGTAGATCAATCGTCCCACTAATCTTTGGTATCTTTCTTTGTTAGTGGGTACTTGATTGGGATATTCCCCAAGGTAGTGATTCTGAACGATTGGAGTGTCCACAGGTTTGCAATCCAACATTCCTGTTTCTGCCAATAAATCTAGAACATACTTCCTTTGTGAGAGAAATATGCCTTGCTTTGATCGAGCAACTTCAATGCCCAAGAAGTACTTGAGTCCACCAAGATTCCTCATTTCAAACTCCTTTGCCAAACATTTTTTTAGTTGAGAGATTTCCTGCATATCATTCCCAGTAATAATCATATCATCGACATAAATGATTAGAGCCGTTACCTTTCCTCCTTTGTGTTTTAAGAACAGAGTATGGTCAGAATTACTCTGCTTAAAACCATAATTCTTCATTGCCAAGGTAAAACGCCCAAACCATGCCCGGGGAGACTGCTTCAATCCATATAATGCCTTTCGTAATCTGCATACTACATTAGCATGAGTAGATGTAACATATCCTGGTGGGATATCCATGTAGACTTCTTCTGTGAGTTCTCCATGAAGAAAGGCATTCTTCACATCAAATTGGTGGAGAGGCCAATCAAGATTTGCTGCAATGGACAAGAGCACTCGAACAGTGTTAAGTTTTGCAACAGGGGCAAAGGTTTCTTCATAGTCAATACCATATGTTTGTGTGTATCCCTTTGCCACAAGCCGTGCTTTGTAACGTTCAATTGACCCATCAGCATTGTATTTCAAAGTGTAAACCCATCTGCATCCGACAGTCCTTTTTCCATGAGGTAAGTTCTCCAGTGTCCATGTGTGATTTTTCTCCAGAGCATGCATCTCCTCCTTCATTGCCTGAACCCATTTTGGATCCTTCAATGCCTCACTTACTTTGGTTGGAATATGAATTGCGGATAACTGGTGTATAAAGCTTTGGAGGGGTGTAGATAATTTTTCAGCAGAAACATAGTTTGCAATTGGATACTTTGATGTCTTGCCATTATCTGGTGAATATCGATTTGGCGGTTTTCCACGGTTCTGTCTAACAGGTAATTGATATCTAACAGTTTTATCAACTAAAGCAGTAGGTGTAGTAGAATCACTTACCTCAGGAGTATTCTCAGGAGATTGGTCAGAGGGTACTGAGATGTGAGGGGGGTCTTCATCAGTCTCGTTGGTGAAATATGAAGAGATATCATGTTTTTGGCGGAGACGCGACCGGTCGCTGAGTTCCTGGAGACTGGTCGCTTTTGGACAGGTTTGAATTCCATCTTCAGAATGTTCTGACGACCGGTCGTTGGGCTCCTGGCGACCGGTCGTTTTTTGGAAGAGTCGAAATTCTACTTCAGGATTTTCTGGCGACCGATCGCTGGGCTCCTGGTGACCGGTCGCTTGGCTCAGGTTCTGAAATTCAACTTCATTGCTTCGGTTTGTTTTGCTCCAATCTTCAGGTCCTGCCTCCTCATTCATTGTTACTGTTTGTATGCCTATTTGAGGCGGAGAGTTGGACATTGGATCATGGAAGAACATCTCAGACTCCATAAAGGTGACATCCAAAGTGACATACATACGACGACTAGAGGGGTTATAACACCGGTATCCTTTCTGATGAGCAGCATAGCCTACGAAAACACATCTGAGAGCACATGGATCAAGTTTGCCACGTTGATTCTTATGGAGGTGGACGAATGCCACACAACCAAAGACTCGGGGCGGAAGCATTTGAACGGAGGGCAAGGGCCCATGTTGGGCAAGTGCTTGTAATGGAGTCCGGAAGTCTAAAACTTTGGAAGGCATTCGGTTGATGAGGTAGACAGCGGTGACTATAGCATCATCCCAATGGTGACGAGGAACATGAGCTCCAATCAGAAGTGCTCGTGCCGTTTCAAGGAGGTGTCGATTTTTTCGTTCCGCAACACCATTTTGTTGAGGAGTTTGAGGACAAGTGGTCTCATGGATAATACCATGCCTTTGGAAGTAAGTCTGGAAGTCATGGTTGATATATTCACCCCCATTGTCAGAACGAAGGATTTGAATCTTGGTAGAGAATTGAGTTTCAATTTGCTTGTGAAATGACTGAAATATGGGAAACACATCAGTTTTATTTTTCATCATGAAGAGCCAAGTCATGCGGGTACAATCATCTATAAAAGTGATAAACCATCGGAAGCCAGAAGTTGTAGAGATAGGCGAAGGACCCCAAACATCAGAATGTATCAAAGCAAATGGAGTACCACTTGTATTTGCACTTAATGGATAAGAGACTCTGTGACTCTTGGCTAAGATACAAGTATCACATTGGAAATCAGTGGTATAGGAATTTGAAAACAAATCTGGAAATAGATGTTTCATATAGCCAAAAGATGGATGCCCCAAACGCCGGTGCCATAGCCAAAGTTGTTGATCCTTCCAAGTTGATGAGTGCTTCACACTATGTGCCTTTCCCATACTAAAATCATCCACATAGTACAACCCCCCTCTCTTAGTACCACGACCAATGATCTCCTTGGTGAGAATATCCTGAAATAAACAGAAGTTGGGATACATGAGTACACAACAATTTAGTTGCTCAGTAGCTTGACCCACAGACATCAATTTATTAGACAATGATGGAACAAGCAAAGTATTTTGAAGAGAAAGAGATGGAGAAAGGCCAATGGTTCCAGCACCGATCACAGGAGAGGTAACACCATTTGCATTGGCAATACTTGTTCGTTGTGGTGTGGTTGTGCTTAGAAAATCGGTTGGATCAAACGTCATATGATATGTGGCTCCTGAATCAATAATCCAACCTGTGGAGTCACTTGTATATGATGTATGAAATACATATCCACAGTTACCTGAGTCACTGAAAGATGAAGGGTCTTTTTCTGGTGTTGAGGTAGACTCTTCATGAGGAATTAACGTTATCAAAGGATCTGTGGTAACAAGGGCAACACGACCCGTTCCTCCAGCAGCAAGTTTACGAGCCTTGAGACCATCCCACCAATCTGGATAGCCATGTAGTTTAAAACAGGTCTCTCGAGTGTGCTTTGGATTCCCGCAATGAGTGCAACCATTCCCATCTGTGGGAGCCTTGGGTCGAGAAGGTGGAGTAGTCTTGTTGGCAGCGGTCTGTAGCTGGAGAGGAACAGTTGGAATTGGGCGAGAGGGTCGGTATGTTCCTTTTGTTGCCAGTCCTACTCCGGTTGGTGTTGGAGCTCCTAACATCACAGCTTGTCGGATATCTTCTCGTCGAACATGAGCATAAGCTTGCTCTACTGTAGGAAATGGACTCATTTGGAGCACATCACTTCGGGCTTTGTCAAGTCGATCATCCAAACCATCCAAGAAAATATAAACTCGATCTTCTTGGATGATATCATAGTATTTTTTGATATCCAACTCGCACTTCATCTTATTTGGACGACGAAAATCGATTTCTCGCCATAGGCCTTGGAGATCATTGTAGTAAGCTTCAATCGAACCTCCCTCTTGTCTCATACGGGAGATTCGCCTTTTAAGATCATACACCTGAGAGGTGTCAGTGCCGTCAAAGTAAGTTGTGGCTATTGCATCCCAAACTCCTTTGGCCGTCGAGAATCTAATGAAGTTGCCAATTAACCTTGGCTCCATGGAGTTGATTAGCCACCCTTTCACGATTGCATTTTCTGTTCGCCATCGGTTGAATGTCGAGTCCGTCTGAGAAGGTGCTGGGAGTTCACCAGTGAGATATCCCAGCTTGTCTTTGCCAGCAACATACATCTCAATAACTTGAGACCATAAGGCATAGTTGGAGCCATCCAACTTAATGCCAATTTGTGCAGGAGAGGTTTCGTAGGTAATAGTCGGGGTCAGGGTCGGGGTCGTATTTGATGTTGATGCTTGTATCTTCATCAACTCAGCCATTTAAGCAGCAAATTTGGTGAAAGTAGTAGGATCGGTGGTGCTACTTCCAACAGGGGAAAAATCATCTTCTCCCATGATGGTAACAACAATTCAAGGCTAGAGTCAACAAGATCGCTGCTCTGATACCATGTCAAAACATAGAGAATATTGAGAGGAGATAGTGGAAAGTGTAGAGAGAATGAGAGTTGTAGAATATTTTCTGATTTTTCACTTGTATCATTAAGTAACATCAACGTACATATATATATATATACAAGTGACGGCAACCAACCTATTAATGACTAAAGCAACATTAATGGCAACCTACCTCATTAATGACTAAAGCAACATTAATGGCAACCAACCTATTAATGACTAAAGCAAACCTACCTCATTAATGACTAAAGCAACATTAATGGCAACAAACCTATTAATGACTAAAGCAACATTAATGGCAACTGCTAACAATTCCATCGTTACAAGAGCAAACGAGAGTGGGAAGATGAAATGAACAAATTGAAACGATCTCCAAACCCAAAAATCCTGGGAGTTTTGAGAATAAGTTACGATGGATTAGAAGAAAATGAGAAGGAGATATTTCTTGATATAGCATGTTTTCATAAAGGCAGGAATATGAATAATGTCAATGGAATGTTAGATATCCGTGGTTTCTCATGGTCATCCGGAATTAAAGTTCTCATTGATATGTCTCTCATATCTATTTCAAAAAGGAACTCCATAGAGATGCATGATTTGCTGCAAGAAATGGGTAGGGCAATTGTTCGCGAACAACGTATTGAAGAACGCAGTAGGTTGTTCAGTGCTGAGGATGTCTATGATGTATTAACAAATAACAAGGTATTTTACATATTCACATTTACAATAGACTAGTCAGATTCCTCGGAATGCAGTTTTGATTAAACTTTTATATTCACATTTGTACTTTGCTCTTGATTGTCAGGAAGCTGCAAGGGTTCAAGCCATATTCTTTGAAGAGCTAAACTTGAATCATGCAGACTTCAGAAAGTTATATAATCTAAAATTGCTAATTGCAGAAACTTACGATTTCGGCCGTGACATATTAGAAAATTTTTCTCTTCATCTTCCCAATTCTCTTAGTTATCTTTACTGGGTGGGATATCCTTTGACATCTTTGCCATCAAATTTTTCTCCTGAAAATCTTCTTGTGCTTCATATGCCGTTCAGTAACGTTGGGGCGCAACTTTGGAATGAAGGCCAGGTATACTATATATGCTTATTTTAGTTCTTGAATAATATGTGATCTAGAAAGTAATAATATGCAAGCTAAGTTATTAATTCCCTTTTTTTTTTTTGTTCGAATTAAGTTATTAATTCTTTCTATTTCTTTTAATTTGTTACAGAGTCCTGTGAACTTAAAAGAGATTGATCTTGGTTACTGCAAACATCTATCTGAAGTTCCAAATCTCTCTCGGAGTCTAAAAATTGAGCGTATAGATCTTGTTGGCTGTGAAGGTTTGATTGAAATTCCTTTGTATTTTCAACATCTTCACAAGCTTACGTATCTTCGACTTGCTGGGTGCCAGAATATCAAATATCTTCCGGCGATGCCCTGCAATGTTGAATTCAATGATTTTTCTCATACAGCAATGATATCAGGTGCAATGTTGGCAACTTATTTCTAGCTCTCTCTCTTGTTTAATTAGATCCTCATCAATCTTCAATATCAGATTCTCTTTCTTCTATAACTAAATACGCACAAACATATATAAGGCTATTAATTATAGTTCATGTGCTTCAGATCTTTAACAGCTTCTTCTTCTTCTTCTGTTGCTGCTGCAGATTCTGATGTGTTTATTAGTTTCAGAGGTAAGGACACACGCAATGGTTTTATCAACCCTCTTGACGGAGCTTTTATTGAGAAGAAAATTGAGGCCTACACGGGTTACGGACTGGAGATAGGAGACGACATTGGACGTTCCCTTAGAGAAGCAATCAAGAAATCAAAAATTGCAATAATCGTTTTCTCAAAAAACTATGCTTCTTCCACATGGTGTTTGAAAGAACTTGTGCATATACTAGAATGCAAGAAAAGCAGTGGAAAAATTGTTATACCCATTTTTTACGACATAGATCCATCACATGTACAAAGACAACAAGGAACTTATGCAAGTGCATTTGATGAACATGAAAAACGTTTCAAGGGCAGTAGGGATGAGATGGTCAACTGGAGGGCTGCTTTGAAGGAAGTAGCCACTATGTCTGGGTTTCATTATTCAAAGGAAACAGGGTATACTAAATCTCTAACTTGTATCAATTTCTTTTTGTGATAATTTGATTCATATACTTACTATTGTTTGTCTTTCATAATGATATTTGCCAGGAGGACAGAGGCCCATTTTGCTGAGGATCAGTTGTCCAATATGTTTTGACCAAATTTGTTGGGTTTTTAAAAAAACAATAGATGAGTACAAGGCTTTATAGAGTACTAGGCTTGTTGGCCCTCAACAACTAGAAACTGTTTACTAGGCTTATTGGCCTTTTCCTGGATCGTTTGTGCTTTTTTATCTTCAAAAGCAAAAGTTTGTACGTAAAGCGACAGTGTTCTCTCTTTTCTCCAGCGTATGAATGCTTGAATTTTTGTCACCGACAGTGCTTACCTGGATCGTTTTGTAGCAATTGTTTTGTAAAGCAACCGCTTTCTATTCTCTCTTTTTTTTTTCTTTTTTTTTCTTTTTTCTTTTTGAGATATTTAGTCATATACCTATTTTTAGCACTAAAATTATAAATAAACCCTACACCATTTAATTTCTATAAACAAACCCAAAAAATGACAACTAGCATTGTATTTAATTTTAATTATTAAATTACTTTGATGCCCTATTGAGCATTTTGGGTTTTTTATGAGGTTTTTAGGTTGGGTTTGTTTTAAGAAATCAATGGCAGTTTTGTAATTTAAAAGAAGTTAAAAACCTTTTTGTTATGTTGTAGATGGACTTTGGGTGTGTTTCTAAAGTCCATTTCATATAGATTTTTTTATAATTTGGACTCTTATATTGGTTATTATAGTGAATCTCCCTAAATTCAATTGCTATGTGTGTCACAAAGTTTCAATTATGTGATTTCAAGTTTTTCTCAAGTGTTTAATATTGGCGTTATACATCTCTTTTGGCAGGATTCATACTTACGATTAAGTTTCTATACGTCTTTTGCCTTTATGCTATTCCTCACCCTTGTAAGTATCAAGCTGTCATTGTTGATGTAAAGTTTTTTCCTCTTTTTTTTTTTTTTTTGGCATTGCAGTAATCTCCTGTCATTTGAAAAATAAGAACTCAAAGAGGAATACTATGATGTAAGAGATGGAGGAGATGTCTAGTGTGGATCATTTGTGTAAGAGGAGGCCTTAGATTAGGTGTGCAATATGTAATGCATTGGCTGAGTTTTTTTGGTTTCTTTTCTGGTACGTATATATGGATATGTACTGGATGCCGTACTACCGTTTATATAAGAGCGTTTCTAGAGGTCCAGGCTTAATCAAGATAGGTCAGGGGCGCGTCAGAACGGTCGGTGGCTGCTTAGTCTCATCCGAGAATCTCTTTGTACTGCTTTTTTTCAAAGTAAGCAAGTAAACTACCTTTCGGAAGAAAATATGATGTGAGGACCCGATCAATATTATTTTTTTCATTTTCAACCTTGATTCAATAATAAATTATTATTAAAATAATAATAATAAAGTACTTTTATGATGCACGTATTAATAAATGTTTTTATTTTTTATTTCTCTAATATTAAATAAAGCAATTTAAATGTGTTTTATGTGGTTTGTTTTGTTTCTTGTTTAGTCCTTGTTCTTTTTTAGCTTTGTAAATAATCTACTTAATCAGTACTTACTAAAAATAAAAAAATTTCAAGAAGGGAAAGGCAAGATTGAGGAGGAAGCAGGAAGCACGTGGGAATTCAAGAATGCAACTTTTGGCTTCTCTCTCATCCTTGTCGTGATGTTTCCCAAAATCCTCCGCTTGGAGAGTCCTGCCTGCCTTTTGGATATGTAAAGTTGGATCTTGACCAAAAGAAAACCTCTAAATTATTATTATTATATTATTAATTTTGCATTAAAAACCCCAAATTTCTTCTATTGTTTCTATGAATGGGTCACATAGATGTTCCGCTTCCACAAATTTTTACCTAATATACTCCGTGTAATATTCTATCTATCTATATATATACTCCCTTTTATTGAGAGATTCTTCAAATAATTTTATTTGAGAGACGTTCTTTAAGGTACTCTACAAATTTTTTTTCAATGATGCAAACCATTTATTTTTTAAGTCTACATTCATAGATCATCCTTGCAAAAAATTAGACAAATCAGAAACCATTTCGATATCCAATTGTGTCCTATAAAATCAATGAACACGACGCTTCAAAAAAGTACTAAAATTTCAATAACACAATTGAGTGGTCAAATGATATCGGATTCAAGTGATTTTTTTTTTTTTTTTTGTAAAAATGATCTTTGAATGATTATCTAAAACATAGAAAATTTGGATTAGAGAAATAAAATGCGGAGTGGGCCCTAAAAGGGTGTCTCTCAAATAAGCTAATTTGAGGGATCTCTCAATGAAAGCTATATATATAATATGCTAAGTAGGTACGTTGATGCCCTCATGCACAAATTTTTTAATATAGAGAAACATATATACCAGGGTGGTGATGAGGGGTGGCCCCTGAGGGTATGCAAGTGGTGCCACAGCACAGGGGGCCCAAATTTTTTTACGTGTCTATTACCTATATTAATATCTTAGGTATTATATATATATATATAATTGAGCGTGCAGGAAAGTAACACAAGTGTGTATTTGGTTGAGTTGGAATTCATCCCTTTGATTTTAGGGAGGTTTAGTTTTAAAAGATAATATAGTTTACTAATTTGGAAGATAGGAATACAATTTCATCTAATTAAATTAACGCCAAAGACCAAAATGTAGTATCTAATTTTACAAAAATATCATTAAAAAATATCAAAATTACACACAATACCATTCCTTCTAAGGCAAGCATACTATGCCACATGTCCACATCCAGCCAATCGCCACCGTTGGCCAACCACCCGCCAGACGCCACCGCCGACCACCTCCGGATGCCCATCGCCGGCCACCTCCACCGTTGGCCTCAACTGTCGACCTACCACCATCTGCAGAGGACCAACTCCGTCGCCCTTTATTCACCGTTTTAAAATAAAAAATAAAAAAATTTGTGTCATTAAAGTGACTTGAACCTTGACCTTCAAAGAAGGATGGCTCACTCACTACACCAAACTTGATTTTGTAATATTTATTCAATTATACAATATTTATATAAACAATTAACGATTTAAAAAAATAATCATTTCACCACATATTCACACAAAAACTGCAAATAAAAGTAAAACTTGCCACAAAAATACAATGTAGATATCAATTATGTGAAAAAACAAAAACAAAAATTAATTTTATAGAAGCAAAGTGGAGGAACCAAGATGAAAGTACTAAAATAAAAACTGCAATGCAGAAACAGAAACTGCAATGTAGAAGCTGAAACTGCAATGCATAAACAGAAAATGCAATACAAATGCTCAGCTCTAGAGTTAAACAAAACAAAACAATTTTTTTATTTATTCAAGACATGTTGGGAGAGGGGGAATCAGACTGAAGACCACCTAGAATGTAAAATAGGTTATTCATGTTTCTGTTTTCTGCATTGCACGTTCCATTTTCTGCATTGCAAGATTCCATTTTCTGTAATGCAGTTTCTCTTTTATGCAGTGCAATTTTCGTTTTCTGCATTGCAATTTCCATTTTTTGCAATGCAGTTTCCATCTTCTCTTGCCCATCCAATTTCTCATCTGGGTAGCCTCTACTCTTTAAATTGGTGAGGTTGAAGGCAAAGGAAAGAGCAAAAATCTCATTGTAATTACCAAAACTGCAATGTAGTTTCCGAAACTGTAATGTAGTTTGTGCAAAACTACAATGCAGAATCTGCATAAAATTTCACTGAATTAAAGCTTAAATGGTATTGCAAAATATCATATGACAGTAATGGCATCAACCATTTTCAAATCAAGACAAATACATAGTAAGTCTACATGCCACATTCCAAGTTCAAGAAGAAACTGAAGAAAGGCCAAGAAGAACAAGCAAGATACATGAACTAAGAGAACCATACGCGTCATTAACAAAAATTCCATACGACTTGAGCAAGGGCATTTTGAACTATTTTGAATTTCTTTATTGCCTCAACCAACGGTTTATATGGATGGTTTACATTAATATCAAAAGCAAGAGTTGCAATAACAACCCTCTCTCCAAGTAAAATCAACATACTCTTTCTTCTGTTCATATACCTCCTGCATGATTGCATGATTAAATTTTGTGAGAACTACAATGCCAACAAGTGAAACATTGCCTAAACGGACTTACAACAAGCTAACCCACCTGATTCTTTCCAAATCCTTATGAGCTCGCGAGCAAAACCACGATAAGCATTGGGTGAATAAATGCTTGTAATTTTGACAACAATAACTTATGAGATCTAACCCTAAAAGCACGAAAACATAGAATATAGTGGCAAGGGTGGTTGGGAGGAGTGAAAATAACAGAGCAAGACTTAAGTGAAATTATTTGAAAGATCTTGAAGTTAAACTAAATTACATTCGGTGGAGAAGTAGTCCAGCCTCTTGAAATATGCATACGTACAAATCTAGTTAAGGCTCACAACTAATTCCAACTCATTATTAAGATGAATAACAGTGATCAAAGCAAGAAATCAGTACTGAGTATTTCAGCAGTAAGGATATATAACAATTTCTTTCTCATAGGTGTATTTAAAAAGATAGAGCCTCATAAGGCCTTCACTATAGAATGACTCGGGTGGTATATGTTCTTCGACAACCCCATCCTTCTGTTGTTTCTTATTTTTGACCTTATTCTTTGTTCCCTTAAAAAAATTGTTATTGACACTTCAAAAATATTATTTTGCATTCCACTTTGTTATAGAAAAAAATGTAATAAAAAAGTACATGATGAAATATATATATATATATATTTTTATAAACGTTAATAACAATTTCCTCATTTTTTTTTCTCACGCGCGGATATTCATTTATGATGTGAAAGGGATGAAGTTTGTTAAGGAAAAAACCTCATCTGTTTTTTTTGGTCTGTTATTTCTTAAATATATTCAATACCATGTGTCCATTTCAGGGGGTGGATATATCATATATATCAAGCATCAGCCTAAAAAAATGGTATAGATACTCTGAGAAGTGTGTAGATTTTACATACCATATATGTATTGACCAATGAATGACCTTCCTACAAGTCTCATAGTCATAGACTCAAATAAATCCGATACATTCTTTCATTTAACTTTTCTCATC
The DNA here is from genome assembly GCA_020226455.1 of Prunus salicina. Taxonomy (NCBI): domain Eukaryota; kingdom Viridiplantae; phylum Streptophyta; class Magnoliopsida; order Rosales; family Rosaceae; genus Prunus; species Prunus salicina. The sequence continues at coordinate 25,836,850 of CM035341.1, read as the reverse complement.
ATTTTGAATAGAAGACTTTTAGAAAGGACTTGATTTCATAGACTCAAAAAAATGGGATGAAAGAAATTATGTGAGCACCCCTCATTGAGAAAGGACTTGATTTCATTACTTTTTTATGAAAGTTATATGTTTTTGAAATTCCGATTAATACTATTTGTTGGATTATTGAAATAGATTCATTACCATTGATCAATTGGTTAATATCTCAAAGCCACTTGCCTCCTCTTTTTTTTTTTGTGGGAAAAGACAAAGTGTACTATTCAAAAAGAAAGTAAACTATAAAATAAACAGAAATTAGCCAGGCAAATAAACACCCTTAAAAATCAAAACATTACATTGCAAATGCCTCAATATCTTTTCTTCCATCAAAATCAAAATCACATTTCGCAAAAGTTCAGTGTTTTCTCTTGTGCAACTTTTCTATTGTGCATTCTAATAAAAAATATCTTTTCTTGTGCTTTCACTTGGGCAACCTTTCATTAAAGTTCCTATATGACGGAAACCACGAGCCCTCCCTTCGAAGTAAATCTGTGGTAATAGAGACCAGTTAGAATACTTCTGTATCCCTTCCATGACTTCATTATCCGTAAGAAGATCAGAACTTCCAAATTCGACCTTATGTTTCTTTAAAATTTTAACTGCCATTTTGCTAAATCTACATTTGGGCTCCTCAGGGGTTCCTTTCATGAAAAGCATGACTCGATTAGAGTCAATCAGCTTCTGCAGTCGCCTTTTCAAGGCATCATCAAGGCCATTTTGAGCTTGAATTTGCTCCTCAGAAGATTCAGTTTCTTTCACTAACTCTTGGACTGTGACAAGGCTGGCAGGAGCAACAGGTTCTCCAACCTTAACCGACACAACAACCCTAGCAACTTTAGTGGCCAAACTAGGTGATGTATCAACGACCTTTCCATCCTGACAATAGAAAACACAAACAAAAAATGACCAAGAGAAAAACAAGATGCAGAACAATAGTAGAACCCAAGCCAACAACAAAAGTTTATCAGCAGCAAAATTCTTTTTCCAATCATCACTCAACCCAAGCCAATAACAAAAGTTTATCAGCAGCAAAATTCTTTTTCCAATCATCACTCAACTCATACTTGCATGCATTTCCAGTTATCCAATTAAAGTAAGCATTATATTGCATGGGACATCTAAGTTTCTAGTTCATCTTCCATACTGTTGATTAATGATCATCAATCCTGTGAAAAAAAAAAAAAAAAAAAAAAGCAACAGTCCCAGGCTTGAGCACATGATTCATATTCATAAACACCTCAAGTTGCAGTATTTAAAATTAAAAAAAAAAAAAAAAAAAAAAAAAACCCATCTAAAATTCTCTCGGATCTAGTAATCACTTTTGGGGGTGGATAATTGTTTGAATTGATAAAGGTTTCATTACCACAATATTGAGCAATAATCACTATTATAACCCATTCACTAACTAATGGATGGTTTGATAAGTTAATAATAAAAACAAGGGATAAGTTAATAATCACTTTGTATTATGTCCAAAAAAATTCGATTTTTTTTCTCCTTTGTTGCTTGATTTTTCCACATGTCTGTTCTTTAATATGTTCTTCTTTTTTGCCTGATGAAAAGTGAATAATAATATGGTGAATCAATATAGAGAACTCTGTTGTTAGAGATTAAGAATTGGTGAAGCAATAGACAACAATATCTATAATGATATTGAGTTCATTTGGGTTAAATGCATGCAGTAAACAATTAAAGTCTTTTTCTTTTTGTTTTATAATGATAACCAAGTACAAAATAAATGTGTTCATTTGTTTTTTAACTTTAAATATCTGGCAATGGTTCATCAAAATGTATGTGTAAAAAAATCATTGTGCTGTTTGATTTTTGAGAACTTGAACTAAAGGGGAAAGAGGAATAAGTCACTAAATTGCTACGTGTGTTCTCTGATTAGGAATTAACTAATCAGTTAAATTGAAGAGATATTTAATCATATACCCATTCTTAGCACTAAAATTATAAATAAACCCACACCATTTAATTTTTATAAACAAACCCAAAAAAGACAACTAGCCCTATTTGTTATAAAACTAAGGGGAATTGTAGACAGCAATAAGAGGAAGAGAAATACAGAGAATTTATTCTATGACCTTGTATCAATATATCATATTCATCTTTGATAAATGCCTATTTATAGGCTTACAATAGAGGTATTTAACCCACAATTTATAGCTACTAATTACAATAATAAGGGCATAGGTTACAAAACAATTAAGAGTGGAGGTAATGGATATTATGGTGCTCATCCACATCCTATGCATTTACAACACTCCCCCTTGGATGTCCACCATAGGATGACATAGTTGCCTCATTAAAAACCTTGCTTGGAAAACCCAGTAGGACAAAACCAAAGCGAAGGGAAAAAGAGTGAAACTTTCTTCTGGATCATTGATATGGTGTTGGATGCGCTTATGTTGCCTCGTTAAAACCTTGCTAGGAAAAACCTAGTGGGACAAAAACCTAGTCGAAGGGAAAAAGAGTACGACGCGCATATGTCTTGTACGTAGTAGAATTGGGATGGTCCCCCTGATTGATATCTCCCCCTAATTAATATCTTCCCTTGATTTTCATTAACTTCTGGAATTTAGGCTTCAAAAAAAGTTTTGGTAAAAAGGTTTGCCAAATTATCCTGTGAACGAATTTGTTTAACTCCAATCTCTTAGCTTTTTTCTGAAGCTATGTCACCATTGTGAACCCTTCTCTGATTTGAGCAATACAAGCAACATTGTCTTCATACATGATCGTCTATCACACTATAAGACCTGCTTTTCACTTTTCAAATGATTGAACTCTTTAGGAGCATCAACAACTAATTTAATAGTTGGAATATGTTACAACAATATCAAATTTGAATTCAAAATACTCAAACTCTTAGTGTTAATTAAGAATATTGTGGTACTTTATATCCTTAAAGGGGTCACTTCATTCGATATATCTCAAATATTTCATGAGCTTTGAGGATTTCCATGTGTCATATAGTCTTGATAAATACGCATTTAACACATGCTATAAGTTTCGCGTTAAAATAACAACTGCACTTATAGAAATGTGGATGCATCTACGATGAGATGGGAGACTAAAACCATGTCTGTACCAGGAAACCTTATGTCATATTTAGTGATCTTATTTCACTTCACAAATACCAATCCGTAACCTTCATACTTAACATTTGTAATTTGATGTTTGAGTTATAGGTTCAATATCCCACACTTCATATTTAGTGATAAATGGAATTGCCTATTTCCATTTTGGCCAATCACTTAACTTGTCGACATTCATAAGGCGATTTAATATAATCATAGCCCTTGATGATTGTAGTAGCTACTAATAAACCAAATGTATCATCAATTCGTGATCCCACAATTCTCATGTGCATGCGCATGCATAATTTGTAAACATCTCCTTGCTTTGGGGTACCAATGCCTCTTCAGGGGCTGATGTTGTCACTTATGGGACAAACATTTCTTTTACAATGAATTAATTAGAATATGTGGATCATAACCTCATATAGAGCGTTATTTTTTATAGGGCTTGAATTTTTCAAATAATCTCCACTTTTAGGGAGTTAAGTTTTTAGAACCTATATTTTTGTCATGCTCATAGTCACTTATTGGCATGTTAATAGATTGTGATACATGAATATCAATCCATGCTTGCATATGCATTATCTTGATGAGACAAAAGCGGACCGATTCAACACACTATTTCACGACGTTCTTCAGGAACTGTCATTTCTATCCCTAACGGCGGGAAAATTGTCTCAAAATGTAGGAAAATAAACTCACCATCATTATCAATTCAAAATGACTGGATTGGATAATGTGGGAGTTGTGCTCGTAAGCGTCTTGACAAGAGACAAATATGTGACCATTTTAGTAGGCCCATTCAATAAAACTGGTGAAGTGATCCATAATTAAATGTTGTATAGGCTCACAAATATCCCCTTAAAATTATTTCAAGAAAGAGGGCTCAAAGTCAATTTTTGACTGAGATGATCTTATGACAGCTTTTATTTGTGAGCATTCTTTGTAATGATATTTGTTGGACAAGACAATATTTTGAGTCTTTAAACGATGTCCTTACACATTTATAAAAATCTTATGTATCATTGTGGAACATGGATTGCCAAGATAGTCATGCCACAACATAAAAGTTATCCGGTCAATGAACTTCTGGTTCATGATATCATAATCTTCAACTAATTTAATAGTTGTGTAATATTAGGGCCTTATGAACTTTTGGTTCATGACATCATAAACTTCAACTACTTTAATAGTTGTGTAATATTGGGCCTCATGAACTTTTGGTTCATGACATCGTAAACTTCCTACCCACAAAAAAAGTAGGAAGTTTCTCCAATAGACGCCTTTGGCTGTCAATATTGGGGTGGTAATACAAAACATTACCATTGTAAAACGAAATGAACTAATAACCCAACATAAATAAAATAAAATAAAATGAGTAAAGTGGTATAAACGATAAAAAAAATAAAAAAAATTAAAGACTATGAAATTCCAAGATAATCCAATATTAATGTGGATTCAATATGTAGATAAAATTACAAGTTTAAGAATTGGATTTCCAACCAATTCAGGTTCATATAGGCACAAATAAGTAATGAATTTCAGGTTCAAACATAGTATTAGGATCCATGAAAAACTATGAACTTCAGGTTCATATCAACATATATTCGAAACTTCAAGTTCGAATACGTAGATCTAAATAAATTGAATTAATAGTTGTACTTTGAATGTCATACTCAAATCGATGTATATGTACTCGAAACTTCTGGTTTGGGTTCTTGACATATGTATGCCTCATGGAATTCTGATTTTGATTAATACAAAATCGAGGAGTTTCATGTCCTTATGTGTTCTTTAAATTCGCCGAATTTCACGCCCTCAATTATTTGGAATCAAAGAACTTCTGATCGGTGCATAATTACATATCTTTTTGTACCCTTCTAACTTATGATTTGGTTATGTTTTTGAGTTAAACTTGTGCTTTTAATAAGTTTTGTGTTTGTTTCCGTGTAATAAGCTTGAGACTCATTAAATGTATTTTGGAGACAAATTAGCTCAAAACAATGTCTGCAGATCATTCAATTTCACGGATTAACCTGTACTTGCTTAAGAAGAACCAGATAATGAGCCACACATCATTGGAAAGATACGGAAGTCTAGTTTCCGTAGCATTTTACGGTTCATGATTCTGAGTCTTCTAGAGGAAGTTATACATAATTTAGTAGCTCAAGGTCAAAATTCGGCAGCATCTGCGTTACTGGGCCACAAATGACATTTGAAGGTCTTTCCGATTTTTCCTGCCCACAATCTGACTGCAATGTCATGCATGATGTATTGTTGATTGTGGGAAGGTTAGGTGAAGCATATTCAATTCTTATAATTGAAGTGGGAGCTGCAACACTAAGTTTAAAGAAAGAAAAATTGTTTTCAAATGTAATGGTGTGTTAGATGAAGTTGGTGAAGTGAGTGTGGTAGGTAGAATCAATACTTAATTCAAATTTTCAACTTCCCTTAGGCCTATAAATAGTGAGGTTTCCCAAGCTTGTAAACACACCCCAAGGGGGGGGAGCTCTCAAACATTTCTCTAGAGCTCCCCTCCCTTCTCTCCCTCAAATTCTCTTAGTTTTCCTTTCTAGTTCTCAATTGTTGTAATAAAATCATTTTGCTAAATGTTTCTTTGAGTTGTTCTAAGTTCTTCTTAAACTTTCCATTGCTATGTAAATTTTTTTCTTTAAATATTCAAGTTTGAGTAGTTGCCAAGTTTCAATTATGGTTTTTGTTCTTATTCATTATGCTTATAAGTTAATATGCTAGTCTGAATGATTGATCACCATTAAGGCTTGCATGTTAGCTATCTTGGTTTGAATTAAGAGTAGACACCATGCTTTAATTTGAATTGAACTATGAATAGGAAGAGTATGTATAGACATTCGACAACAGGGATTAGATACATGCTTGGTTGTTTAAAATGTTCTTCTATGCTTAATGGGTTCTTAATGCTTAATTTAGGTTAGACAACAAATGATCAAGTTAGGGAATTAGGAACACAAGGTTAGGATCAGACACCATGGCTTAATCATACTTTAACTAGAATCAATCCGTTAATCTAAATTGAACTTGGGAACTTATTCGCTTGAGTTAATTTCTTTTCTTTCTTTCTTGTTTGATTTATTTTCTTTTTTTTTTTTTCATTTCTGTTTTGTACAGGGAATTGAATTAAATCAATCTGTCATCAATCCTCGTGGGATCGACCTCGCTCTTGCATATGCTAAACTACCAACGGCTCGTGCACTTGCGAGTATCACAAGTTGAGGATGCAGCTGAATCTATTTTGGTGCAGCTGAATCGACGCAACAACTTCAGGTTCTGATTCAATCAAAAGAACTCTAGGTCCTAATCTAGTTATATGATGAGGATCGAGGAACTTCGGGCCCTGATCTTTTGTATAATATAAACGCATCATAATAATTAAGATCATATTTAAAATTAAATAAACAAAGAAATTAAATAATAATAAACATGGCATTATATTCATGTGTAATAAGAATAAGAATTTTTTTTCTTCTTAAATGAGCATGATGAAGTCTGATGGTAAGTACAAAGAAACTCTATACCATGTGATGAAGAATGAAAATTCAGAGAAAGAAAACATACCAAGAGCAATGTCGTGCTGATAACGTGTTATAAAACTAAGGGGAATTGTAGACAGCAATAAGAGGAAGAGAAATACAGAGAATTTATTCTATGACCTTTATCAACATATCATATTCATCTTTGATAAATGCCTATTTATAGGCTAACAATAGAGGTATTTAACCCACAATTTATAGCTACTAATTACAATAATAAGGGCATAGGTTACAAAGCAATTAAGGGTGGAGGTAATGGATATTATAGTGGTCATCCACATCCCATGCATTTACAACACTATTGAATTTAATTTTAATTATTAAATTACTTTAATGCCCCATTGAGTATTTTGGGCTTTTTTATGAGGTTTTTAGGTTGGGTTTATTCTAAGAAATCAATGACAGTTTTGTAATTAAAAGAAGTTAAAAGCTTTTTTGTTATGTTGTTGTAGACAAAGAAATTTTGGTGCAATAAATTCCATTGGACGAGAAAATAATTAGGGTTCGATGGATTAAATTGTGGGCCTCATAATTCGCCCATGTGGCGTGTGACTCATCAAAATCAAAAGGTGACACGTGTCAACATCCGACGGAGTGCATCAAACGGTTCAAGATGAAAGAAGAGCCTATAAATAGGAGGCTTCAAAAGGGAGAAAAGGAGAAAGCATTTAGAAGAAACAAAAAAAAACTCTTTGCATTCTTCACCCCTCCTTGGAAGAGCTACCAAGCACAACAAATAAGTGCCGGTTCCTCCACCCTAGAAAATTCCCAAACACCAAACAAGCTTTGTGCTACCCGTTTGATCAAGATCAAGTCTATACGACCATTGTATCAAATACAAATTTTCTTTAAACACTTTGGAGATCGAATCAGAGGATTCAAAACAGAGATTGTAACCCCAAATTTCATAAATACAATTATTATTTTGTACACGTGTTCTTGTCTCATTTGTCGCAGGAAATTCGTGTTTACAAATTTGGCATGCCCGGTGGGACCATCTCTACCTCTCATCTCTTTTTCCAGTTCCAAAATCAACCAACATGCCAAACACGATGGCCTCTAAGAAGAGTCAAACCGTTGCTGTGGCGAAAGGGAAAGGCGTGAGCGCTTCCTTCTCAAGCGGAGATTCTGCTGTGGTCGTCACCCGGAGCAAGGCCAAGGCGATGTCCGCAACTCCACAGGTCACTTCCATACCGATTCAAGCCAAGGCGAAAGACGTGAACCGAAGGCCTGAACTGGTTATCAATCTGGCCTCCTTGGGAGCAAAGAAGAATACCTCCTGGGCGGATGAAAGAAACTCTCGGAATGAAGAAAGGAGTTTTTCGGGCTCGAAGAATTCAAGAGAACGTTCCCTCTCGCCTGTTTCAGACGCTGACTCAAGCACAGGCTCATACCATGGATCCCCGCTTGACGACCAACAAAAGAAGATTGCCTCGGCGTCCATAGGTGAGTCTTATTCTATGGCCATGCAGGTTATGGTGACGGGAGCAATGTCTATTGAAGAACAACTGGCCCATATGAACGAAGCGGTCACGAAACTGACGAAGATGGTCGAAGAGAAGGATGCGCAGATTGCTTCTCTCATCAACAAGTGGGAAACACATTAGGATAAGGAGCCTGGTCAAGACGCAAGCAAGAAAGTACCACACCATGAGGCTGAATCCAGCGAGAAAGGATTGGGTCATGAAAAAGAGGCGGGTGAAAATTCGCACGAAAAAATTGACGCCGCCTCGGTGGGTTCTTTGTCGGTCCAACAACTTCAGGACATGATCGCGAACACCATCAGAGTTCAATACGGAGCATCTTCCCGAGACACGCTCATGTATTCTAAGCCATACACCAGGAGGATAGACAACTTGCAGATGCCGACGGGATATCAACCTCCCAAGTTCCAACAATTCGATGGAAAGGGCAATCCAAAACAACACATTGCACATTTCGTCGAAACATGCAACAATGCTGGAACGGAGGGCGACCACCTGGTGAAACAATTTGTTCGGTCCCTGAAGGGAAATGCATTTGATTGGTATGTAGACCTGGAGTCCGAGTCCCTTGACAGTTGGGACCAAATGGAGCGAGAATTCCTGAACAGATTCTATAGCACTCATCGCACCGTGAGTATGATGGAACTCACGAATACCAAGCAATGGAAAGATGAACCTGTTGTTGATTACATCAATCGATGGCGTTCATTAAGCTTGGATTGCAAAGATAGGCTTTTGGAGATATCGGCAGTTGAGATGTGCATTCAAGGGATGCATTGGGGATTACTCTACATTCTACAAGGGATTAAACCCCGCACGTTTGAGGAGCTAGCCACTCGTGCCCATGATATGGAGTTAAGTATCGCCAGCCACGGAGGAAAGCATGAGCCCGTCATCGAGCATAAAAAAGAGAAAGTCTTTGGACAAAAGACAGATAAGCCGGTCAAGAAGCCTACCAAGGAAGCAATGACAATCAACACTGTCCCTGTCAAAATCTCCACCCGAGATAAGAAGATGAAAGTCAAAAAGATGAAGTCATCCCGAGAGGTAGATAGACGTCGGTGCACTTTGAAGGAATTGGAGGAGAAAACGTACCCTTTTCCTGACTCCGATGTCGCAGGTATGCTTGAGGATTTGCTAGAAAAGAAGGTGATCGAATTGCCGGAATGTAAGCGGCCTGAGGAGATGAACCGGGTCAACGATCCTAAATTTTGCAAATACCATAGAATTGTCAGCCATCCAGTAGAAAAGTGCTTCGTGTTGAAGGAGCTAATTATGAACTTAGCTAGACAAGGAAGGATCGAGTTGGATGTTGACGAAACTGCAGAGGCGAATGTTGCCACAATTGTGTTCGGATCCTTTGATCCGGTACCGTTGCCCGTATTGTCAAAAAGATCGGAGTTTCAATCTACAAGGGGCATGCACCAGAAGACTGGTCTATGTACAAAAGAAGTGGTGGGCGAACCAAACAATCAATGTGGTGATGGCTTTGTTGGTGATTCATCTTTTGATGACAATGAAGGATGGACGCTCGTTACTCGGCGAAAGTCTCGTACAAAGCGCATTCCCCGACGACAAAATGCTCAATCAAAGAAGGAGCGGCGAAAGAGAAGCTCGCACCGACAATCTAAGAACAAAACCAGACGGATGGTGAGGAGAGACTCCGAACAAGAAGATGGACCATTAATCGAAGGGCCACGACCTCTAGTTATGCTAGGAGAATACTTTCCCAAAGTTTTCTTCGTAAGAGGGCCAACAGAGACAGTCCATATGAAAACTTGCCATCAGGTAGATGACAAAGATGCCTCGGAAGGAAGATATGAAACTCATGAAGAGCGAAAGGTCTCAACACAGGCAGAAAATCCACCAGCGCATTCAAATATTGAAGAAGTGGTGGAACTCCCTGAAGCCGTACGTGTAGCATTGGTAAAGGCATTAATGGATCTCGATATCCAACCAAATAAGATAAGGAAGACCAGAGAATTAGAGCCTGAGTCTCAAGACCATGTTATTTGCTGCACGACGTGCGCTTCCATCACATTCACCGATGAAGACCTCTTGTTAGGATCTAAACCACATAATCGTCCGCTTTTCGTGTCAGGGTATGTGCGAGAACAAAAACTTAGTCGCATGCTTGTGGATGGAGGCTCAGCAGTGAACATCATGCCCAAATCCACGATGATGAATTTAGGCATCACCATGGACGAATTGTCTCACAGTCGTCTTATGATTCAAGGCTTCAATCAAGGAGGACAAAGAGCTATGGGCATGATCAGAGTTGAGCTCGTGATAGACGATCTAAAGTCAAACACCCTATTTCACGTGATTGATGCTAAGACCTCCTACAATCTCCTATTAGGAAGGCCATGGGTGCAAGAAAATGGGATAGTGCCTTCAACCTTACATCAATGTTTCAAGTTTTACAGAGGAGGAGTAAAGAAAATCTTGGGTGATGTTAAACCATTTACTGAAACCGAGTCTTACTTCGCGGATGCCAAATTTTACATGGATGAAGACATGGTATCTGAGGTTATTCCTGTGGAGGTTCACTCAACAGGAAAAGCTATGCCAAGAAGAGAAGAGCATTCAAAGTGCCCTCCCGCAGAGGATGATGTTTCGAAGAAATCAAGAAGCACCTTGTCCGGACAGATGGGATCATCACTGACAGATTCACAGAAGGTGTCTACTCCCGTCCTCCGCTATGTCTCATCATCCCGACGGAAGAAAGGACAATCCCCATTTGGAGAAGAAGTAAAGCCGAGGAAATGGGGAGAAAGCGACATGAAATTCTTGAAGGAGTCGACAACCATACCTTTACCCAAGTTGAATAATTCAAACGTTTCGAAATCTTCGGTACCAGGATTCGTCAGGCCATCACAAGAGGCAACAGGACACAAATTTCTTCCGGTCACAAGAACAAAAGAAGGTTTTGACCCTAATGCTTATAAGCTCATGTCGAAGGCAGGTTATGACTTCGGCTTATCTTCTTCGATGGGAGAGCTTAATCTAGATGTCACAGGAGAAAGGACGCATGGCCTTAGCGAAACCCAAAAGAAGTTGAAGGAGCAAGGTTACACAATTGACTCAGCTAGAGCAGGCCTAGGTTTTACTCCTATCGCACCTGTCAAGATCTCTGCTAGAAGAAGAGAAAAGAAAGCAGAAGCTCAACATATTAGTGTCGAAGCGGTTGAGGAAGAAGAAGAACCAAAGACTGTTAAGAGAGCCTCAGTGTTCTACCGTCTAGCCAAGCCTACCCAGCGGACCTCAGTTTTCAGCCGCATAAAAGAATCAACATCACAACCTTCTGTGTTCAAAAGGATAACTGGGCATGATAGCCAAAGGGGAATTCAATCAGCCCCACGCAGATCGGCGTTAGAAAGACTTGGAGTTCCAAGCAAGTCGTCTGAAGAAAAAAATCATGTCGATTCAACAGAAGACAATGAAATTCGGAGCTTAATCCCGTCACGTATGAAACGTCACTCCACATTAGACGTAACTTCAGGTGACCAACTCAAAGTGAAACGACGAACAATCATACAAACTCGGGAAACTTTGAGTCAGCAAAACAAAAGTGACGATGAAGAAGCAGATGTTCTAGCTGTTCATCACGTTACGATCAAAGAGCTCAACGAAGAGGAACCTTTCGAGGAGGAAGTTCATGATGCTCCTGCCGCATTAGAAGATGGAGGCCAAGCGACTGTTGATGAACTAAAAGAACTCAATCTTGGCACAAATGAAGACCCAAGACCTATCTTCATTAGTGCACTTTTGAATCCTAGTGAAGAGGAGTCATATCATCAACTGCTACTTGAGTATAAAGATGTCTTTGCTTGGACATACAAGGAGATGCTAGGTCTTGATCCGAAAGTTGCTGTCCATCACCTTGCAGTCAAACCTGGAACACGCCCAATCAAACAAACTCAACGTCGCTTCCGTCCGGAGCTCTAAGTCAAATCGAAGAAAAAAAAAAATTGAAAAATAAAAAAAAAAATAAAATAACCGGAAGTTGGCAAGTTGATTGCCGCCGGATTTATTAGGGAGGTGAAATACCCGACGTGGATAGCAAATATCGTTCCGGTGAAGAAGAAAATCACTGGACAAATTCGTATTTGTGTTGACTTCCGAGACTTAAACGAGTCTTGCCCAAAGGATGACTTTCCATTGCCCATAATTGAGCTCATGGTTGATGCAACAACAGGTCATGAAGCCTTATCTTTCATGGATGGTTCATCTGGATACAATCAAATAAGAATGTCGCCAGAGGACGAAGAACTCACAGCCTTCCGCACTCCAAAAGGAATTTACTGTTACAAGGTGATGCCATTTGGCCTCAAGAATGCAGGTGCGACCTGTCAACGAGCAATGCAAAAGATCTTTGGAGACATGCTTCACAAGAATGTCGAGTGCTACGTTGATGACCTGGTGATCAAGTCAAAAAGAAGAGAAGATCACTTGAAAGACTTGAGAATGGTGTTTAACAGATTACGGAAGTACCAACTCAAGATGAACCCATTGAAGTGTGCTTTCGGCGTCACGTCAGGTAAATTTCTTGGTTTCATCGTTAAACATCGAGGCATCGAAGTAGACCAGACTAAGATTAAAGCCATCCAAGGTATGCCCGAGCCAAGAAATTTACGTGAGTTGAAAAGTTTACAAGGACGTCTCGCGTTCATTCGGCGATTCATCTCAAACTTAGCAGGAAGGTGTCAGCCGTTCAGTCGCCTTATAAAAAAAGATGTTCCATTTGTTTGGGATGAAACTTGTCACAATGCATTTGAAAGCATAAAGAAGTACCTATCGAGTTCACCAATATTAGGAGCTCCTATTCCAGGCAAACCACTCATATTGTACATTGCAACTCAAGAGAGGTCAATTGGAGCCCTGTTGGCGCAAGAGAACGAGTCACATAAGGAGCGAGCACTCTATTATCTAAGCCGAACTCTTACTGGTCCTGAACTGAACTACACACCTATAGAAAAGATGTGTCTTTCACTTATCTTTGCTATTCAAAAGTTAAGGCACTACATGCAAGCGTTCACGGTTCATCTAATTGCACGAGCTGACCCGGTGAGGTACGTTATGTCAAAACCAGTCTTGACGGGGCGTTTGGCCAAGTGGGCATTACTTCTCAATCAATATGAAATCGTCTACACTCCAGCAAAGGCGGTAAAGGGGCAAGCTGTTGCAGATTTCCTAGCCGATCATCCAATTCCAGCAGACTGGGAAATTTCAGATGACTTACCCGACGAACAAGTCTTCTTCGCTGACGTTTCTCCTTCTTGGATGATGTTTTTTGATGAATCAGCACGTAAAGATGGGGCGGGGGCTGGCGTAGTCTTCATGTCACCCGAGAGACACGTATTGCCCTATTCATTCTCTTTAAGTGAACTTTGCTCGAACAACGTTGCAGAATACCAGGCTTTGATCATGGGCTTACAAATGGCCATAGAGATGAAGATATCGAGCTTAGAAGTATATGGTGACTCCATGTTAGTGATCAACCAATTGTTGACCCACTACGAAGTTAGGAAGGATGATCTAATTCCATATCACCAAATGGCCACACAATTACTAGAAAGGTTTAACTTCGTGACGCTGGAGCATGTGCCAAGAAAGGACAACCAAATGGCAGATGCCTTTGTTGGTTTTAAAACATTTTTAAGAAGTTCATTTGAATATTAAACTTGCATTTAATCAAATTAATCGCAGCGGAAGAATATGGTGGTTGTTTAAATTCAAAAACAAAACTTCTTCCAAGTATCTTAAGCCATGAACATTGATATGATTTCATAAAGGAAAGCACAAGAGAAAAGGATAAGTCTTAATTACCCTTAATGCTATAATATGAACCAAGTTGTGTTTTGGTCTTCTCTTGATGATTTCCCTTTGTTGATCTCCTCTTTGATCTTTATCCTCCTTGTGAGCCACAAAAGGATATGGCCTCTAAGTCTCGACACCAATGGAACCTTGAGATGAGAAGGAGTATCTTGAGAATACAAGAATGCTAGTTCAAGAATCTCAAGATTGGTTTCAATCTAAACCACTTTGAAAGATGAAAGTGTTTCACTCTTGAAAACTCTCTTTTATCTCTCTTTGATCTCCCAAACCCCTTTGGTTGATGTTGGATTGTGTTTGTATGTTAATTAGCTTCTTAACTTGCTTATGGAAACAATTCCCATACATATCTATATATGCATTTTCGGACAAACCCCATTGGGCTTCCAAAAGTGGGCCTTATGACACTTAAACCATAATCTTTAAGTGTGTAAAGCCCTTGGGCTTGATACCCAACCATTTGGGCTTCTCATTAACTATTACGGAGGCCCAAATACCATTTTACACGTTGTAAATCATCCACATCAAATCAATCAAATTGATTTCCTCATTCTCATTTGTATTACTCAAAGTTAACCATTTAAGGTGTGCGATCCATTAGGTTCTAATTTAGCAAGGCAGTGGGAAAAATATTAGAACTCTTTCTAACCAACTGGAATTAAAACCCCTTTTAATTCTTCCTTTATTGGATGATCACAATCAATCCTAGGACTTCCACAAGCCAAGAGTGACATCTAGCAACATATCATGGCTACCCAAGCTAATCAGAATAGACAAAGAACCTATTCAGTTGGAATTGCAATGCAATACGGTCCTTCTCTTATACAATGTTTCCAATCATATTTCAGGGTACGGATTGATAATGTCAAACCCCTAATATGATTAACCTCATGTGATTCAATAGAACATGACTAAAACACTTTCTAAATCATGTTCAAATACTTCGGCCGAAGATTTGCTGAATCACATCTTGAAACATTCTCTTTCTTATCAAAAGTAGAGATTCCTTATTGTACATTCACATGCCCCTATGATGAATTAAGAGATCCCAACAACACTTTAGACAAATCTTTTACGACTTGCCTTAAGAGCTATCAAAGATCAATAACGCATTACAGGACAACCATGATGCCTCAGGTCTAAGGACTAATTTGCATTATTGCAACTATGAGTTCTCGTTTGACATATAGATAAATACTCCATACGAGAACTACGATTGATCGCGTTCAGTGAACTCATTCACTAATGAGCACATACTTGTATTAGTGTCAACTACACAAATGGTTTGAGACTAACCATCCTCCCAATTGAGCATACATAATATGTGCTAATCTTGACGGTTTATCAATGCCCATTTGATAACCTATGATAGGAACATTTTGGGGTACTACAGTTAGAGATTAAAGGTCTCATGAATCTAAACTTCTTTAGATTACTTTATCTCTTATATAGCATACCCTGGACATTTGTTTCTTTACACGATGTAATAGATAACAAAATAAGTTTGCCCTTTATTACGAAATGTATTCTAAGGAGATTACATCAAATGTATTGGCTCTTAGGGCACATTTCTAACAATCTCCCACTTGCACTAGAGCCATTTAGCCATGTATCTAATACCCATTTTCTCTGTATGTCTATCCAGTCGTGACTGTGACATAGGCTTAGTGAGTGGATCTGCTACATTGTCAAAGTGCTTGGATCTCTGATGAGACCTGGGTTCTTTGGCTTGAGCTATCGCCCCATTGTTGTCACAGTACAAAGGTACTGGTGACATTATGGTTTGAACCACATTTAGTTCGGTAATGAACCTTTCATCCAAACAACTTCCTTTGCTGCTTCTGAAGCAACAACATACTCAGCTTCAGTCATGGAGTCAGCAGTAACACTTTGTTTACAGCTTCTCCAGCTAACAACGCCTCCATTCAAAATGAAGACGTACCCAGATGTGGATTTACGATCATCTACATCGGATGCAAAATCTGAATCAGTAAACGCTTCCACTTGTAACTCTGATGTTCCTCCATAAACGAGGAACATGTCCTTAGTCCTTCGTAAGTATTTAAGGATACACTTAACAGCTCCCCAATGATCTAATCCGGGGTTTGACTGATATCTACTCGTTATACTTACAGCATAACTGATATCTGGTCTTGTACAAACCATGGCATACATGAGACTCCCTATTGCAGATGCATAAGGGATTTTACTCATCTGCTGTATCTCTTCAGGAGTTTTCGGACACATGTTCTTAGAAAGGTGAAGTCCATGTCTAACTGGAAGTAACCCTTTCTTAGATTGTTCCATATGAAATCTCTTTAGCACCTTATCTATATACAAGGATTGAGATAATCCAATTATTCTCTGAGATCTATCACGATAAATCTTTATTCCAAGTATATAAGATGCTTCTCCTAAATCTTTCATTGAGAATGATTTAGTGAGCCACAGCTTCACTGAAGATAGCATTCCTATATCGTTTCCAATAATCAGTATGTCATCTACATACAAGATAAGGAATACTACTGAACTCCCACTTACCTTCTTGTACACACATTGATCATCCATGTTTTGTATGAAGTCAAATGATTTGACAACTTCATCAAAACGGATGTTCCAACTCCTAGAAGCTTGCTTCAATCCATAAATGGATTTATGTAGCTTGCATATCTTATGCTTATCAGCTTTAGAAATGAAGCCTTCAGGTTGATCCATGTATAGTTCTTCCTGAAGGTGGCCATTCAGAAAAGCCGTCTTCACATCCATTTGCCAAACCTCATAATCATGATATGCAGCTATTGCAAGCAAAATCCGAATAGACTTTGTCATAGCAACAGGAGAGAAGGTTTCTTCATAGTCAATTCCTTCTCTCTGCTTGTAGCCCTTTGCTACTAGCCTTGCCTTATAGGTTTCTACTTTCCCATCCGAGCCTATCTTCCTCTTGAAAATCCATTTATTTCCTATTGGTACAATACCAAGAGGTGGATCAACTAGAGTCCAGACTTGGTTGGTATACATAGAATCCATTTCGGATTTCATGGCTCCAAGCCATTTCTGTGAGTCAATGTCTGACATTGCCTCATTGTAGTTCAAGGGGTCTTCAATATCCTTACAATCACTTAGGAGATTTAACTCTCCTTCGTTTTCATGAAGGAATCCATAATACCTCTCAGGCATTCTTCTAACCCTACTTGAAATACGCGGAGTTTGTGTTACAACAGGTTGTGGATCTGGGATTGCATTTAGTTCAGTGTTGATTTCTAGCTCATTGGACAATTCCTTGAGTTCTATCTCATGTCCCCCTTTCCCATCAAGAGCGTATTCCCTTTCTAGGAAGGTAGCTGACCTTGCGACGAACAACTTTGCTCGTCGATGTGATAGAAGTAATATCCCATAGTTTCCTTGGGATACCCTATAAATCTACACTTCACAGACCTTGCATCTAGTTTATCCACATCTTGTCTTTTGACATATGCTGGACAACCCCAAATCTTGATATATCCAAGACTTGGTTTCTTCCCAAACCACATTTCATATGGAGTTTTTGGAACAGATTTGGAAGGCACTCTATTTAACAAATGAATTGCTGTTTCAAGTGCATATCCCCAAAAGGATATAGGTAAATCAGTATAGCTCATCATGGAACGAACCATATCCATTAAGGTTCGATTTCTCCTTTCAGAGACCCCATTATGTTGTGGAGTTCCTGGTGGAGTCCACTGTGATAAGATGCCATGTTCCTTGAGGTAATCAAGAAACTCTGTGCTCAAGTATTCACCACCTCGATCGGATCTAAGGATTTTAATACTCAATCCAGTTTGGTTTTCAACTTCATTTCTGAATTCTTGAAACTTTTCAAAAGATTCAGACTTATGCTTCATTAAGTATAAATACCCGAACCGTGAATGATCATCGGTAAAGGTAATGAAGTACGAATAACCTCCCCTTGCGTTTGTAGACAAAGGTCCACAAACATCTGTGTGGATCAACCCCAACAATTCTGCAACTCTTTCTCCTTTTCCAGTAAAAGGAGACTTGGTCATTTTACCTTGTAGACAAGATTCACAAGTAGGCATAGGAGCAGGATCTAAAGATCCAAGGCATCCATCTTTTGCCATCCGGTGAATCCTATCTTGGCTAATATGTCCAAGTTTGAGGTGCCACAATTTAGTTGAGTTATCCACTTCTCTGGGCCTTTTAGGTCTAGATGCATCTTTATATATACAGTTAATACTACCATTCATTTCCAAATGAAAAAGACCATCAATCAAATTTGCATAAGCAATAATTCGATTATTATGTGAAATAGAACAAAGTAGTTTGTCAAACAAAACAACAAATCCGTCTCTTAAAAGCATAGAGACTGATATTAAGTTCTTTACACAACCAGAAATGAAATAACAATTATTTAATTTCAGGGTCTCCCCGGAAGGTAGATTGAGATGATAGGTGCCTACAGCTTTGGCAGCTACCTTAGTGCCATTACCCACAGTTAGCACCATTTCTCCTTTTCCGAGTCTTCTACTTCCCATTAGTCCCTGCACACAATTGCAGATATGTTGACTAGCTCCTGAATCAACTATCCAGGTAGAAGTATTAACTGTAAAAACTGATTCAAGAACAAGAGTGTTACCTTCCGAAGGCTTGTTCTTTAAGCTTGCAAGGTAATCCTTGCAATTCCTCTTCCAATGTCCATCCTTTCCACAGTGAAAGCAAGTTCCTTTCGGTTCCTTACTTTTCTTTGTTATTTTTTTCTTTCTTGGGCTTTAGAAAACCTTTCTTCTTCTTTCCCTTATCCTTACCTTTCGGTTTGGTTTTGGAAGAGGAAGAAGAACCTTTTTCAAACACCGCAACTGTCCCTTTCATTCCTTTATCCTTCAAGATATTCTTTTCAGCTACCATAGCCATATTGAGTAGCTCAGATAAGGAACTTTCCATCTTTCCCATATTATAGTTCATAACAAATTGGGAAAAATCTGATGAGGGACGAAAGAAAAAAGTCTTGTTGAACTTCAGCATTAAATGGAGCATCCAATTTTTCCAATTTCTCAAGCAATGATATTATCTTGAGACCATGCTGATTAACCGGAGTCCCTCTTGTCATCTTTGTGTTGACAAGTTCACATATTGTATTGTAACGCAAGCTACGAGTAGCTTCACCATAAAGCTCTTTAAGGTGAAGCAATATGGAAGCACAATCATCCATATCTTCATGTTGTTTTAGTAGCTCATCGTTCATGGATGCTAGTAAGTAACATTTACCTCTGCTATCATCTTTGACATGCTTCTCATAAGCAGTTATTTCTTCCTGAGAAGCTTCTTCGTCAGGATGAATATGTGGTGGGGCATGTGTCAACACATAATCAATCTCATCCATTTTAAGGACAAGTTTGACTTTGCGAAGCCAACCCGGATAGTTCGTGCCATCAAGGATGTAATTGTTAAGTATCGATGAGATTGGGTTTTTAATGGCCATTTGAAAATTCTGCAACAACGTAAACAAATTTTAGTTTAGATTAATCTTCTACCAAGGACTTAGGGTCTTTAAGTCATGATGGTAGCTCCCACTATTTTTGGCAAATTTCATATCCCTCCTGAAATCCGAGAGTTTCCGTTGAAACTCTTAGTGGGGATGGGAGTCTCACTTTCACATAGTTTTCCTCAACCTAACAGTTTGTTGGATTGCCATGATACTAATGAGAGGATACTCTTATCCAATCACATCATAATGTGAATACCCATCACTATGGCCTCTAGAGAACTAGACCTCAACCTAACAGTTTGTTGGTTTCGTTCGTCTTAGTTAAGTTATTCCCACCATGCTTGTGGGTATAGGGTTTCAAGTATGTCCTCAACCTAACAGTTTGTTGGACACACTCGTTATCTATCCGCACTACATCAAGTATGTGTAATAGGCTTCCCTTGGATGGTTACAAGTACTGGATGTTGCCTCACTGAGGTCCAACAAGATGTAAATGTGCCACCCAATAAGAGACTACCACGGTGGAAGGCCACAAAATAGCATTCAAAATGTCATTTCGCTTATCAACTTAATATTGCTTTGAGGGTAGTTAAATTGGTCTCATTTTAATCCAATTTTAATCCTGTTAAAATTGCCTTTTTAATCTCATTAAATGGTTCCCAATGCAAATATTAGTAGCACATAATACTCCCACTAAATATTTTAGAAAACCATTTCCTTGAGATAGTGAGAATACTTGGTACTACTAATTGGTTTATTTATTGTCATTACCGAACATTGCAATTGCATTGGGCTTATAGGATGATTATGGACTTTCTTGTTGATCCAACATGAGCCACCATGTTGGATCATGGTCTTGGAAGGTGATTCATTTTAATTACGCGCGCATAAAATAAATTAGGCATGAAAGCCATTTCATTATTACATAGCCAATCAAAATCGAATACATATCCAACAAGCGGCCAATCACATAGCTCAATTGTTTGGTCTAAGTCCATAATCATCCTTTAATTATTTAAACGCTTTAAACAATTAAACTAGTAATGTCAAACATGCTCTTGGGTTGCATACATATATATGGGTTTAATTCAAGTGGTAACCATATTCAAACAAAATAAATTTACCATGGAGTGAAAACATTTTCTACAATAGTAAATGTAATTGTAGAAACCTTTTAAGCATAGTCACACATATCATATATTGCAACTATGTCCAAAACTATTCAACAATTAATAATGGATCCAAAGATGATCCACTAGGGTGTGGGGTTAAACATGCATTTGTATAACACAAAGTGGTGATCACAATTTAACCAACTAGGTGGATAATATGTATGTGACTAGATAGGCCAACCACACTCACCAAAGTAATCAAATTAATTTTAGTGTGGTGGGTAGATAATTAGTGATAGGAATAAATTGACCAACTTTTGCATTTTATATCAAATCACTAACATTTATATCTAGATAAACCCTACACACTCAACAAAGTAATCTTATTAATTTTAGTGTGGTGGGTAGATAATTAGTGATAGGAATAAATTGACCAACTTTTGCATTTTATATCAAATCACTAACATTTATATCTAGATAAACCCTACACACTCAACAAAGTAATCTTATTAATTTTAGTGTGGTGGGTAGATGTTTATCAAGTGGAAACATTTTTGAAAAACTTTCAATTTTATAATAAAACATCTTCATCATCTTTTGACCTATTTTGGTGGAAAAATCCACTAACACAACCACCAAAAATAGTCACCTAACTTATGGATCAAAAAGATCCCATAACAAGAACATCAAGAACACCAAGAACACACATATGAACTAATATGAATGTTCATGCAATTTCCGGAAAAATCCATATTCCATTTTAACCATCTCATGCTCTTAATATCAAATATTTCATGAGGTTAAAATCATGGGGTTTTAATGCAACCATGCTCTAGTGTTCATACATACATATATGCATACAAAGAGAGCATCAATCATCAAAACATTAAACCGGAAATTCAAAATCCCAAACAACCCTTTTCACTCCATTTGATTTTATCCAATCATATCAAAATAAATCAAGTATAACTATTATACTTTAAATGAATTTTTCAACCCATATATATGCATCTCTAAACCCTAGAAACATATCAAGTTCATGACCTATGGCTCTGATACCAATTGTTGGTTTTAAAACATTTTTAAGAAGTTCATTTGAATATTAAACTTGCATTTAATCAAATTAATCGCAGCGGAAGAATATGGTGGTTGTTTAAATTCAAAAACAAAACTTCTTCCAAGTATCTTAAGCCATGAACATTGATATGATTTCATAAAGGAAAGCACAAGAGAAAAGGATAAGTCTTAATTACCCTTGATGCTATAATATGAACCAAGTTGTGTTTTGGTCTTCTCTTGATGATTTCCCTTTGTTGATCTCCTCTTTGATCTTTCTCCTCCTTGTGAGCCACAAAAGGATATGGCCTCTAAGTCTCGACACCAATGGAACCTTGAGATGAGAAGGAGTATCTTGAGAATACAAGAATGCTAGTTCAAGAATCTCAAGATTGGTTTCAATCTAAACCACTTTGAAAGATGAAAGTGTTTCACTCTTGAAAACTCTCTTTTATCTCTCTTTGATCTCCCAAACCCCTTTGGTTGATGTTGGATTGTGTTTGTATGTTAATTAGCTTCTTAACTTGCTTATGGAAACAATTCCCATACATATCTATATATGCATTTTCGGACAAACCCCATTGGGCTTCCAAAAGTGGGCCTTATGACACTTAAACCATAATCTTTAAGTGTGTAAAGCCCTTGGGCTTGATACCCAACCATTTGGGCTTCTCATTAACTATTACGGAGGCCCAAATACCATTTTACACGTTGTAAATCATCCACATCAAATCAATCAAATTGATTTCCTCATTCTCATTTGTATTACTCAAAGTTAACCATTTAAGGTGTGCGATCCATTAGGTTCTAATTTAGCAAGGCAGTGGGAAAAATATTAGAACTCTTTCTAACCAACTGGAATTAAAACCCCTTTTTAATTCTTCCTTTATTTGGATCGATCACAATCAATCCTAGGACTTCCACAAGCCAAGAGTGACATCTAGCAACATATCATGGCTACCCAAGCTAATCAGAATAGACAAAGAACCTATTCAGTTGGAATTGCAATGCAATACGGTCCTTCTCTTATACAATGTTTCCAATCATATTTACAGGGTACGGATTGATTCAATAGAACATGACTAAAACACTTTCTAAATCATGTTCAAATACTTCGGCCGAAGATTTGCTGAATCACATCTTGAAACATTCTCTTTCTTTATCAAAAGTAGAGATTCCTTATTGTACATTCACATGCCCCTATGATGAATTAAGAGATCCCAATAACACTTTAGACAAATCTTTTACGACTTGCCTTTAAGAGCTATCAAAGATCAATAACGCATTACAGGACAACCATGATGCCTCAGGTCTAAGGACTAATTTGCATTATTGCAACTATGAGTTCTCGTTTGACATATAGATAAATACTCCATACGAGAATTACGATTGATCGCGTTCAATGAACTCATTCACTAATGAGCACCCACATACTTGTATTAGTGTCAACTACACAAATGGTTTAAGACTAACCATCCTCGCAATTGAGCATACATAATATGTGCTAATCTTGACGGTTTATCAATGCCCATTTGATAACCTATGATCAGGAACATTTTGGGGTACTACAGTTAGAGATTAAAGGTATCATGAATCTAAACTTCTTTAGATTACTTTATCTCTTATATAGCATACCCTGGACATTTGTTTCTTTACACGATGTAATAGATAACAAAATAAGTTTGTCCTTTATTTACGAAATGTATTCTAAGGAGATTACATCAAATGTATTGGCTCTTAGGGCACATTTCTAACAGCCTTAGCCAACCTTGCAGCTACGTTGGCATTGACAAAAGATGAAGCAGTGAATCTTCCAGTTTGCCAACGTTGGGTCGTTCCATTAACACTTGGGGCATCGCAAGAAGGAGTCAACGTTATCTCGGTATTGTCCATTGACATTAATGACTGGAGGCAACCTTTAATCGATTATCTTGAACATGGGAAACTACCAGATGATTCGAGACATCGATCAGAGGTACGGCATCGGGCACCTCGATTCATTTATTATAAAGAGATTCTATACCGTCGTTCATTCGAAGGCCTATTTCTAAGATGCTTGGGGGAAGAAGATGCATTCAAAGCAATGGAGGAGGCTCACTCAGGTATTTGCGGAGCTCATCAATCAGGGCCAAAACTACATTTCCAAATAAAGAGGATGGGCTACTATTGGCCGACCATGGTCAAGGATTGCATGGATTATGTGAAGAAATGCCAAGCATGTCAATTCCATGCCAACTTTATACATCAGCCGCCGGAGCCGCTACATCCTACAATTGCTTCATGGCCATTTGATGCATGGGGTCTTGATGTGGTGGGACCCATAGCACCCAAATCTTCTGATGGTCATTCTTACAATCCTTGCAGCCACAGACTACTTTTCAAAATGGGCGGAAGCTGTACCTTTAAAGGAAGTGAAGAAAGAAAACGTAGTGAACTTTATCAAAGTGAATATCATTCATCGGTATGGTGTGCCGCGCTACATCATCACAGATAATGGAAAGCCATTCTCGAACCGGTTGATGGATAAATTGTGTGAAGACTTCGGTTTCAAACAACGCAACTCTTCAATGTACAATGCCCCAGCCAACGGTCTTGCGGAGGCGTTCAACAAAACTCTTTGCAACCTGTTGAAGAAAGTTGTTGGAAGAACCAAGAAAGATTGGCATGAAAGGACAAATGAAGCATTGTGGGCTTATCGGACGACATACCGGACGCCTACTCAGGCTACACCATACTCACTCGTGTATGGCGTGGAAGCAGTCTTGCCTCTAGAAAGTCAAATTCAATCATTGAGGATGGTCGTACAAGAGGGATTGACTGATGAAGAGAATGCAAAGCTACGTCTCCAAGAGTTAGAAGCACTAGACGAAAAGAGACTCGAAGCGCAACAACGCTTAGAGTGTTATCAAGCTCGGCTTTCGAATGCTTTTAACAAGAAGGTTCGCCCCAGGTCTTTTCAAGTAGGAGATCTTGTCCTCGCATTACGTAGACCTATCATCACAACACACAAAACCGGAAGTAAGTTTACTTCGAAATGGGATGGGCCCTACGTAGTTCAAGAAGTGTACACAAGTGGTGCTTACAAGATCATAGCCGAGGACGGTTTAAGAGTCGGTCCTATCAACGGAAAGTTCTTGAAACGATACTACGCATGAAATGATACCAAGCTCCTGGCCCGCATGAGCCTAAACTGCGTACGGCATCCAAAAAAAAAAAAACAGAGGCTCGTTGGATTGAAAACCCAAAAGGGCTGTCCAAGCAAAAGTTAGAGCACAAAAAAAAAATCCCTTGAACTACGTGATGACTTGATCCCTTTTCACCGAGGGTACGTAGGCAGCTTGGATAAATAATTCTAAGTTCAGTCACATCAAAATAAAAACAAAGGGTTTCCCCCGTCAATTCGAGCCATTCGAAAGAAATAATGAAATAAGAAAATGCTTTTATTTCATTATGAAAGTTAACTAACAAACGTCAACACTTTGACAAGTTCAAAGAGAAATATAAATAAAGCAAAGAAAGTTTACAACAATAGAATTTGCTATTCCCAAGACAAGTCATTAAAGCCGTTACGCAGTCTCTCAAAAGAAACCCGTAATGTATCTAAAGTCTCGGCATCTGCAGCAGATAGTATGGGAGCTTCTTCAACCGCAATCTTATCCTTTCTCAAGCGGGTAACCTCACGACGATGGTAAGAAAGCTGTACATCACTCTCTGACAGTGATCCGTTTAGTTGATGCAGTGTCAACTCCAATTGTTCTTGTTTTCTCTTCAACTCCTCCATACGCATGTTGGCAGATTGAATAGACTCAAGTACGGAAAACTGATGAGTCTCTTCAGCTTGTTGCAAAGCCAAGGCAATAGAAAGTAAAGAGTCAACTGCAGCTAAGCAATCGCTCTGAGCCTCGGGAGATAGCTTTTGGGAGTAAGAAGAATGCGCAGAATGATAGTCAACTGCGGTTACCATAAGTGAATCGATCATAGCTCGTAAAGATGAGACGTCCGCCCCCACATTGTCAAGGGTAGTCAACAACTTGCCAAGCTCATCTTTGAATGAAGGAAGCCTTTCTAATGAAGCCTTCAAGATTATACTTTTTATTTGGTTTCCTAAAATGGAGATTACTTTGCGAAGAGTTTTGTCCGCAACACCTAATTTGGGTTCCCCACATGACATTTCAGAAGTTGATGCATGATTAGCCGACTTTAATAGCGGTGGCTGTGCGAACGAACCTACAGTGGTCGAGGAGTGATGTTTAAGCAAGTATACTCAAAGATTTCTAAACACTAAGTGTGATAAAGTTTGGAAGTATACCTCTTAGACTAGCACCTGAACCACTTATCCGGTGCAAAGTATCATTTTCTCCTTCGATAGGCAAATGGTTAAATGGCATGAGCTCGGACACAGTAGGAACATGATGTGCTACTTCTCCCTAAAATGTATATAATAAATAAGAATTGGTTGCTATGAAAAAAAAAATTAAAAATACATACCTCGTTCATTAGAACTGGTTGTGAAATAGCGGGTACATCACAAAAGAATGTGTCATCAAGTGGGTATGCCGTGTCCAGATCGCAATAAAGAGGTTCAATGCTTGTCTTCTTATGCCTAAAGTTGACTTCACTATCTTCATTGCTGCTTATATGCCCTCGCTTCAAATTGCGAATTCGTCGACCAAGGGGAATGAAATCTTCCTAGGAATCTGCTACACTTTCTGTTTCTCCTTTATCATTAGGGACTTGAGTTAAAGGAACATCAACCGGAGGTAGGTGTTGAACTCGAGGCACAGGAGTAGTAGAACTACCTTCAACTTCTGGATGAACTCGGAGGGCTCTACCACGAGTGAGTTTATCATGGACTAAAGTTTCGTTGCCTTGAGACTTAAAAGATTTTGGCTGAGAAAGCGACGACGACTTGCCTACAGTTGAGATTGTCTTTGATTTCGTTATTTCAAAGCGACGCACCTTCGACCACCAAATAACATAATCGGATGTGACCTCAAACTCCCGGATATTGTCCTTAGTGGGTAAGGTTATTGTAGATGCACTGCCAATCTTTAAACATGATTTCCAATGAGAGTACACTGATAGCACAGTCCCATTCCGGACGTCATCTTTAAGTTCTCCTGGCACATGTTGTACATAACAAAATTGTCTACTGAACCGATGCGGGCTATAAGGTTGGATGACTCAGTAGTTTTCCTGTCGTAGAGAAAAGAATCCCGAACGAAGGCATATCAAATACTCAAAGTCTTCTTTAGAAATATGATCTTCATCAGTCAGTTGTTTGCATTCTGAAAATACTCTTGCCAGGCGACTCATTTTCACTTTACCACAAATACGGAACAAAGCTCGAGCTGTCGAATCTTCAAAAAATTTCGCTGAAAGTTTTCCTGAGAACCTTGCCATGATAGGAATGGACTTCTCGGAAGATGATGTAAAATGTGTGTCGAAGTATTCGCCCAACCACCCATATACATAATGGAAAGGTAGAACAGTTGCGCAATTTCCTGGATCATCTGCCCTAGAAATATCATTCAGCCCCTTGTAAATGCTGGCCAATACTGGAACTGCTAGGCCAAATGATACACCGTGTGCCATTCGACTGGCAACTTTGAAAACCCCTGGTCTGATCAAAGTTGCGTCGTCTTTGGGAAATACAAATTTGCACAACCAACAAGCAAGGAATGTAGCCAAGTAGGATTTTTCCATGTGTTCATCAGCTATACCCAAATCTTCAAAAACCCCTTCCTCTTCCTCAGTGCGTTTCAGTGCTGTCGGAATGATACCAGATGGATCAGAGTCCTCCTTTGGCTTTTGTGACTTGTTCCGTACGGTTTTCCTTGAAGACTTCTTATACTTGAATGGCCCTCGATACCAGTACTTTATCCAAGCAGTCATTCTCACTCCATATTTTCCTTTAGAATCCCGTAAAATCTTGTGATACGCTAAGAATAAGTAGCAACAAATGTGTGGGATATAAGACACTCCTTTATGATCCTTCCTATTGAGACTCTCAGTGGTTGGAATAACTTCATCATAAAATCGACATGCAATAGGGAGACCACCAATTTCATGAAGATCCCAAAGGGAAATAGACATCTCTCCTTGCGACATATGAAGAGTATTTGTTGCAGGACACCAATACTCGCAGAAGGCTCGAATGACTGGAGCATGTCGATCATAGCTAAATAATGAGGCAAATACTGCATTATATAGGCCGGTGTTCTTAAGAACCTGAGTATTTCTACTTAGCACATCTTCAAGCCACTCCCAGTAATACTCGGTAAATGTAGATTCACCAGCTGTCGGGAGAGCACAACCCCAATTCACTGCTCCATTATGGATTCGATCGCCAAGAAGCTCGAACGCCTTCGATGAACCGGTATCTATATGATGGGAGGACTTTAACTGTAAAACAGTGGAATGAAGGTCCCTATCTGTAGACCTGGATTTTTTAAAGCTGCTGAGTTGACAAAACACCTCTTGCGACCAAGACGGAATATGAAGAGAATTGTCCACCTCAGATACTTCCGAAGCTATGAGAGGCGCACCTACAAGCAATGTGGTACCTTCATCCCGGTTATCACTTTCATCCTCAATAATAGTAACAGTGCCTTTCTTGAAACACTTGAAGAAGGCCATCTGTATAAGATGAGCGACATGAAACAATATTCAGTATCAGGCTGGTGATTTCATACTATAAAAAAATAAATAAATAAATAAATAAAAGGAGCTTACTCGTACAAGTTTGAAAAGCCGGGTAAGGTGGAATGTCTCAAGAAACAATTGTCACTCGTCTTCCCCTACGTAAAGCCTAAGCGCTTGAGCGGGTTATCACCAAGTCGAAGAGATGGTTCAAACCCAAGCGGTATAGGACGTCTATGTGCTTCACTTGTCCTCCACTTACGTAAAGCCATACGCTTGAGCGGGTTATCACCAAGTCGGAGAGATGGTTCAAACCCAAGCGGTATAGGACGTCTACGTTCTTCACTCATCCTCCACTTACGTAAAGCCTAAGCGCTTGAGCGGGTTATCACCAAGTCGGAGAGATGGTTCAAACCCAAGCGGTATAGGACGTCTACGTTCTTCACTCGTCCTCCACTTACGTGAAGCCTAAGCGCTTGAGCGGGTTATCACCAAGTCGGAGAGATGGATCAAACCCAAGCGATATAGGACGTCCACGTTCTTCACTTTCTTTCAAAGTACCTATTGTCAGAAAATATATATGTATAAATATCATCATATAAAATAAATAAAAAGGATTGAAAGAGTGATAGATGTGCAGCAAAAAAACAAAAAACAAAAAAAAACAAAAAAAAAGAAAAAAAAAAGGGTTATTTCAAGTTGTTTGGACCAGCCCTTGGGGCAGTCCAGTCTGCACACTTCTCCGGCTCCAACACAAGGCCCAACGTCTTCTCCTGGCGCCAGCCCACCTCACACATCAAGCCTGACGCCTCCATGTGAACCTGCCTACCCTTTCACCCTCCAGTCTTGTTTCAAAAAAAAAAAAAAAAAACTGACGCAAGACCATGATGGAACAAAGAATGGGTTCAAGCTCACCAACAAGTTTCTTGATAGACCAACATGTGGGTTCTTGCGGCTGTAGAAAAAAAAAAATATCAACATTAGTTTTCTTTTTCAATTGCCGGCAATATATATATATATGTAAGAATCAGACACTAAAGAATAAAAAAAGAGGACAACTCTCACCACTTTGGTTGCTGTGTCTTATGGCTGCCGAAGACTCCCCTATGTCCTCCAAAGATGTGATTTGGATTTTACAATATATAAAAATGTCACAATTTGAGGTGCTGTTGAGAGCTCCTGCCCTTCAATGGGGTTTATATGCCAAATGGTACAAGCTGAAAGTGACTGAGAAACCCAAGACAAATGTTCGAAAATCTGTGTGAGTTATTTGGCCTCCTGCTTTGAGTTTATCGACAACACCCCCTACAAAAAGAAAAAAAGCCTCCTGCTTTGGAACATCATAATGAACCCATGTGGAAAGGACGCAAGATAGGGATCCAATGTGGAAAGCAAGTGGACTTTGATGGACGGAATTGGTTGCAGAAATTTACTGGGTGCTGCTTTTGTGCTTTCAAAAAAAAAAAACAACATAATGATGTTGGTCTCTCACCCATCATTACCTCAACTTTCTTTTCTTACCAAAGAACCCGGCTTCTCCCTCGGTGTGTAGCTCACAAAACACACTCTCCAAAAAAAAAAAACAAAAAAAAATCACATGCAAAAAGAAGAAAACATAATGATGTTGGTCTCTCACCCATCATTACTTTTTTTGATGCAAAGTAAAATGAAAAAAACTTTCCTTCAGGAAGTAGCCGTTAGCTACTTTACTTTGCATTAATTCCTACAGCTACCCCAAAATCCGAATGTTGGTTTTCTTTGGCAGCTTTTGTTTTGCATTTATGGATGTCTTTTGCTTTATGTTAAATGTCATTAAATGAGCTGCCGGTTGGTTTTAAAAGCATAATTAATATGCTTTTTGCTTTGTCAAAAAAGAATAAAGTGAAAGAAAATTAAAGTGTGAATCAAATGAAAGCAAATTGTTCAAAAAAAAAAAAAAAAAAAAAAAGGAAACCAACGTGGGAAATAAAAGGCCAATGTTGGAATTAGGGTTCATGGGATATTATTAAGTTTAATAATATCACCCCCCCAAAAAAAAAAAGAGGAGGAAAGTAACACTTACCTCCTACATGTGACAAAGCACATGTCTACAATGCATCATGAAGTAAGCTGAGAAGAATGAAAAAGAAGTAGCCCTTAGCTACTTTACTTTGTCATAATTACTACAGCTGCTTTTTTGCTTTTGTTTTGTAGCTGTCGGTTCCTCTACCCCAAAATCCGGACGTTTGTTTCTTTGGCAGTATGCGTTTGTAATCCGGGTGGTTGTTTTCTTAGACAATTAAGTATAGTACTTGAGTGCTATGCTTTATGCTTTTGCTTTGCACTTATGGATGTTTGCTTTTTCTTGAACATACATGATTATATTCTTTACTTTGTAATGAATGTTACGGGTAAAAAGCTAAATGAAAGAACAAAAAAAAAAAAAAAAAAAGATGAGAACATTGCTCTCGTTGAATTCTTCTTGAAAAAAGAAAAAAGGGGAAACCAACGTGGGAAATAAAAGGTCAATGTTGGAATTAGGGTTCATTGGATATTATTAAGTTTAATAATATCAACCCCCAAAAAAAAAAAAAAAAAAGTAACACTTCAAGCTGCACCTGCTACATGTGACAAAGCACATGTCTACAATGCATCATGAAGTGGGGGCAATTTGTAGACAAAGAAATTTTGGTGCAATAAATTCCATTGGACGAGAAAATAATTAGGGTTCGATGGATTAAATTGTGGGCCTCATAATTCGCCCATGTGGCGTGTGACTCATCAAAATCAAAAGGTGACACGTGTCGACATCCGACGAAGTGCATCAAACGGTTCAAGATGAAAGAAGAGCTTATAAATAGGAGGCTTCAAAAGGGAGAAAAGGAGAAAGCATTTAGAAGAAACAAAAAAAAACTCTTTGCATTCTTCACCCCTCCTTGGAAGAGCTATCAAGCACAACAAATAAGTGCCGGTTCCTCCACCCTAGAAAATTCCCAAACACCAAACAAGCTTTGTGCTACCCGTTTGATCAAGATCAAGTCTCTACGACCCTTGTATCAAATACAAATTTTCTTTAAACACTTTGGAGATCGAATCAGAGGATTCAAAACAGAGATTGTAACCCCAAATTTCATAAATACAATTATTATTTTGTACACGTGTTATTGTCTCATTTGTCGCAGGAAATTCGTGTTTACAGTTGTAAATGGACTTTAGGTGTGTTTCTAAAGTCCATTTCATATAGGGTTTTTTTTTTAAAAAAAAAAAAATTATTTATAATAATTTGAGCTCCAATATTTGGTATTATAGTGAATCTCTCTAAATTGAATTGCTATGTGTCACAAAAAGTTTCAATTATGACATTTCAAGTTTTTGTCAAGTGTTTAATATTGGCGTTATACATCTCTTTTGGCAGGATTCATACCTACGATTAAGTTTCTATACGTCTTTCGCCTTTATGCTATTCCCCACCCTTGTAAGTATCAAGCTGCCATTGTTAATGCAAAGTTTTTTTTTTTTTTTTTTTTGCATTGCAGTAATCTCCTGTCATTTGGAAAACAAGAACTCGGAGAGGAATAGTATGATGTAGGAAATGGAGGAGACATCTAGTGTGGATCATTTGTGTATTCGGATCAGAGGAGGCCATAGATTAGGTGTACAATATGTAATGCATTGGCTGAGTTTTTTTGGTTTCTTTTCTGGTGTGTATATATGGATATGTACTGGACACCATACTATAGTTTATATGGATATGTACTCGAACAGTATTAAATTTTGTTTCAAGTTGGAACGGCTTCATTCTTAATCATAAGCAGAGGGCTTTGTCAATCAAGCGGTTATGAATGTTTACTATTAAATTCAAATTTATTTTTATTATTTTTATTTGATGGTTTTGAGGTGCAATATCATTTTTATTTAAGCTGTTTGCAAGACTTCTGGCTGAGGATGCCCAGAGTGCTTTTGAGTTGCAAGATAAGTTCATGTCATCCTCATCCTCCTTTAATGTATTTTTTGGCTGTCACGACTTTGGTTTTTAAAAATAAGAGTGGCAAAAATTAAAGCGTGCCCAGTGGACATGAGAAGAGCTTGTGATACGCTGTCGTTTCGGAGTCAAACTGTCTCCTTTTGGCTTTTACAGAGAGAGAAACGATTGGGACAATGGATGTGGATCCGAATGATGCCACGTCCTTTCTTCACTGTTAGTTTTCGGACCCGACCGGACCCATAAACAAGGTTCCTGTAAATCCTCCCTACTTGGAGCAATTCCACCAATGGGCTGGCCCGTCGTCCGACCACAGCCCAATAAGCCATACTGTTCTCCCTCCCGGGTACCAAAAGAAATTGAAAAAGCAATTACAAATAAATTTGTTTGTTTTTCCTTTTAATACAAAGACATTTCTTGATTCCCATTTGATATTTTATTATCATGCGGATTTTTTTTTCCTTTCTTTTACGCTTTCATGTGGC
The DNA here is from genome assembly GCA_020226455.1 of Prunus salicina. Classification (NCBI taxonomy): domain Eukaryota; kingdom Viridiplantae; phylum Streptophyta; class Magnoliopsida; order Rosales; family Rosaceae; genus Prunus; species Prunus salicina. The sequence goes on along the minus strand of CM035341.1, from coordinate 25,804,105 downwards.
ATACTTCTTCACACGAGCTGAATAGAATCCTCCACTAAAATCCTTTTGATCTAGCGTCATTATTTTCTGGTCGTCTTTTTCACTTTTTGTAGTAGCGTGACAAACCATACATTCATCTTTTTTATGTTCTTAATGCCCTTGGAATGATTGCCTTTGCCTTCAGAGGCCACAACCTTATACTTGAGATCCAGGTATGTTCATTAATCTCACAATTTCAATTGTATAGTTGTTTAATTAATTATCAAACCCTTTCTCTTCCTTAATAACAAAAAATTATTTTAGAACCCGACTCTTTGTTTTATTTTATTTTTAATGAGAAATAGGATTTGTCAATGATAATTTGGTCTAGTGGCACATAGTTTCGAATTCAAATTGAATAAAAGTTATATATAAAAAAATTGAGAGAGTGAAGACAAAATATTGAAGTTCATAGCATCTTATTCCCTTGATTCAATTTATTAGAAAATTAGCATATATTGGCCTTAATGTCAAACAACTGGATATTTTTAAATTCTTTTCGTCCAAATCTTGTTAATTAGTGTACAAATGTGAACGAATTTAATTGTGGTGCCTACAAATTAGGTCTTCGTCTGCATTACAGATGAAACTTCAACTTGTGTTGAATATAGTTTTTAAGCAAATAGCGCCAAATTATTAAAAAATAAAAATAAAATAGTTGTCTTTACTGATGATCATATATGATATGTTGACTTTGACCAAATGATGTTGAAGCTGCAACTACAATACAAAGCAACTTCAATACAAAGCTTTCTGACTAATTTTTTATATTTTCCACTAATTGAGGTTTTCCCTTAATTACAGGCCACAATGCCGTCCAGTGAAAAACATCCATCAAGCGTGCCTATGTGGAGGGGTGTCCAAATCTCCTACACATTGGGCATACGGTCAAAAGTATCATATCCTAAACCAGCGTTATATTGTCAGATTATTAATTCAGACTATTATTTGAATGTTTTAACGTAGTCTGAATTAACATTTTGATAATATATAATATGTTAGATATCTCTGATAAAAGAACATTTAATTGTGACAACACTAATATATCTTCTCATTCGCAGATACCAGCACAAGGAGGCGTGTTTCCTCCACATGACCGACATATATATATTGGAAACTTCAATGTTAATAGTCACATAAATGCATCATACCCTAGAACAACAACATTTTTTTTGTTGACAAATACAACATCATGATCATCTTGTTGCGTTTGGTGGAAGGTAGGATTAATTTATAATTTTTTAGACTATCATTTGTATAAACAAAAAATAATTCAATGATTTTAGGTTTCTTATGGTGTGTGGAGCAATTTAAGTGAAACATGTTTTGTGAGGAGCAGATGCAAGGGAGCAATAAGAGCTTAAGGACATGTTTACTAATATGTAATTGGATTAGGAGGAATTGAATTGAGAAGTTGGATTGAGGAGAATTAGATTCCGGATTCCTAATGAAGTTCATTACTAAACCATATGGATTGAGGGGAAGTTAGATTCTGGATTCTTATTGAAGTTGTTTACTAAATCATATGGAATTGGGGTATGAGTGGTTCTAATTACTAAAATGTCCTCGTAGTTGGGTTAAAGTAGATGGCATATTTGGAATTTTGAAAATTGTGTGAGGATATAATGGGTAAAAAAGATGAATTCCTAATGGGTTAATTCTCCAAGAATTAGAATACCACCTCCCACCCAAGAATTGAATTCCTCCAAAATCAGGAATTCAATTCCTAATTTTTTGTGGGCCCCACTTACTTTTCAATTCCTTATTCCTGATGAGAATTCCAATTCTTGATTAGTAAACACATCGTAAGTGCAAAATGAGTGCGACATAAGTGTGAGAGAGTAAGTGTGTCAAAATATTGAGCAAAGGGTGTGAAAGAAACAGATTGTGAGGGTAGTGTTCTAAGGGGGTTTCATTGGTAAATCAAAGTTGTAATCTATCTTTATTAGTGAAATTTCTTAGGGTGATCACCAAAGAAGATGACAATTTTGTAAATAATGGAACTGACATAATTACTTTAATATGACGTGGTCATTACATTTAATACATACGTCTATTTTTTGTTTAAATTTAATTTTTATTCAAGCGATATTTTAATAAAATCTAATCTAAATACTTGGATAGGGATTCAAATTCTGCTGATAAGTGATGAACACATCAGTTTTAGCTAATTAGATCACATCAGTTTTAGCTAATTAGACTAAGTCCATGTCTATCAATACGTCCAATTTTTAAACTTTCCTTTTTTTTTCAACACTAGAAAAGTTCGCGGAAAGAAAGAATTGGTATTTCAAAAAAAAGGGAGTATGGAATTCAAGTTCTATTTAAGATGAAGACTTTTCTTTCTAACTACCATTGAAGTTCTATTTATGTTTTTTTTTTCAAGTCAAATTATTTATGTTTTTCGACCATTAGTTTTTCAAAGGGCCATAGTATCAAAAGATTTGTGTAAACTCAAACACCCAATGAATATTTTTGTAAAGAGTGCTGCTAAACGAACCCTAAAATTAACTGAGTACACCCTAATATTTAAATCAAAATATAAAATTAACTAAGTACACCTTATTTAACTACCAAAAATACCCGTGGTACACCCTAATACACTTTCGCCAAAAAAAAAACCAACAACATTCATCGATCTCCCTATGATCCCCTTTTCTCCGTACTTTGATTCTCAAAAAATTTAACTGTAAAATCTGGATGATCGGTGCATAATTACATATCTTTTTGTACCCTTCTAACTTATGCTTTGGTTATGTTTTTGAATTAAACTTGTGCTTTTAATAAAGTTTGTGTATGTTTCAGTGTAATAAGGATGAGACTCATTACATGCATTTTGAAGACAAGTTAGCTCAAAACAGTGTCTGCAGATCAGTCACATTCACGGATTAACCTGTACTTGCTCAAGAAGAACCAGATAATGAGCCATACATCATTGGAAAGATACGGAAGTCTAGTTTCCGTAGCATTTTACGGTTCATGATTTGGAGTCTTCTAGAGGAAGTTATCCACGATTTAGCAGCTCAAGGTCAAAATTTGGCAGCATCTGCGTTACTGGGCCAAAAATGACATTTGAAGGTCTTTCCTATTTTTCCTTGAGTTGAGCTGCATATGCTTGGAAAGATAAGACAAAGGGCTTGAAGATCCATATTTTTCCAGAATTTTTTGGAGTGAATAACAAGCCCAAAATAGGCCCACAAGCTGACTATGTCATGCATGACTATCTAGTGGGATTTGTTGGTGAAGTGCACTAGCCAAAAGAATGAGTTTCTAATTACAATGGGATTTGTTGGTGAAGTGCACTAGCCAAAAGAATGAGTTTCTAATTACAATGGGATTTGTTGGTGAAATGCACTAGCCAAAAGAATGCGTTTCTAATTACAAGTGCTATTGGCATAAACCATATTCAATTCAAATATTCCCCTTCCATTCTCCCTATAAATAGCACTCCAATTCTAAACACAAATCATTCACAATTCATCTCATTCACTTCATCCTTCCACAAACACTCCATTCATCCCCAAAACACCAAAAATAGTTCCAACAAGCCTCCATTCCAATTCCCTACGAATTTCCTCTTTCTTTTCCATCACCACTCACCCAAACTCATCCCAAATCACCTCTTTAGTTGCCATACTCTAGATGTGAGGAAACTCTTGGAGCAGCATTAGACGTGGAGAAGCACTTGGAGAAGCCTTGGACACCACAAACAACTTCATAAATGGGTTTTTCTACTCTTGTTGCATTCATTATGTCTTCTCATTTATGTTTAAGTTTCATTTCCATTATGAGTAGCTAAATTCATAACTAGGGCTTCGATGTAACCTAACATGAATATTCTGGGTTTATAAGTTAAAGTTTTGAGTTTCAAGTTTGATTCATGATTCATGTTCTTATTCATTATGCTTATCAGTTAATATGCTTGTTTGGATGATTAATCACCATTAGAACTTGTTTATTAGCTATCTTGGTTTAAATCAAAAGTAGACACCATGCTTTGATTCGAATTGAACTATGAATAAGAAAAGTATGTATGGACATTCGACAACAGGGATTAGATACATGCTTGGTTGTTTAAATTGTTCTTCTATGCTTAATGGGTTCCTAATGCTTAATTTAGGTTAGACAACAAATGATCAAGTTAGGGAATTAGGAACACAAGGTTAGGACCAGACACCATGGCCTAATCATACTTTAGATAGAATCAATCTTTGAATCCGAATTAGACTTGTCACTTAACTAATTTATAACCCAGAATTGAATTGTTATGGTGAATCGAATGCCCTAGTCTCCCAATCTATTTTCCAACCTACAAACATACTATTTGTTACATTTGCTCACTTTGCTTTTGTTTAAAACTTCGTTTTGCCTCATTTGTTCAACAATTACAATCACTCTTGCTTTAAATTCTATTTTAGACTTAACCTCCTACTTTCTTGAATTTGGTAATCTAAGTACATAACTAATATTAATTTCTCAGCCCTCATGGGTACGACCTTGTACTTGTCTTGCTATACTACTAATTGGCCCGTACAATTGCGAGTTAACGTTTTTAACGAACAAATTTTGGCGCCGTTGCCGGGGACTGAACGAAAGTTCTTCCCTGGTTATGTGCCCAAGGTTACCCTATTCTTTTAGTAGTACTAATTAACTCAAGTTATTTTCTGTTTCAGGTTGTTTATGTCTAAAAATCCCTTCCTTGAACAAGTGAGGTCTTCGTTCCAACGTTCGAGATCTTTGAACGCAGGGCCATCTTTGCAACCAAACCGGGTGATCTCTGAAAGAGAGTTGGAAACTGCAAAAGAGCAAGTCATTGCCACATTTGAAGGTCTTGCTATCCACACTGACCTCCCAGGTTCTTCACCTTCAAATTTGGAATCAAGTTCAGACCAAGAAGAAGAAGAAGAGATGGCTGCCAATGAGTTCATGGGAGACCTTGATATCCCAACAATTCCAGCATCCCCTTCAAGCATCTTGCTGCCCACCGCAGCCCGAAACTATGAGCTTAAATCTTCTTATCTTAATATGCTGCCTTCCTTTTATGGTTTACCTAATGAAGATCCATTAACTCATATAAAGGATATTTTTAATGTTGTGAGCTCTTTTCCCTTGACAGGTGTGACGGAAGATCAACTTCGAATGAGAGTGTTTCCTTACACTTTGAAAGATAAGGCGAAATATTGGTTGAATTCTTTGAAGCCTGGTACACTCACGACTTGGTGAGCCATTCAAAAGAAGTTTTTGGAGAAATACTTCTCCACGCAAAAAACCGACATGCTTAGGGACAAGATCTTCCTATTTGCACAACAAGATGATGAGTCGTTTTGTGAAGCATGGGAGAGATTCAATGGGCTGCTCAATCAATGTCCTCATCATGGGATTCCATTGAAGCTTCAGATGCGTATGTTTTATAAAGGACTAACCCCCTCTAGTCATAATATTGTCACTAATTTTACAGGTGGTTCTTATAAGACTAAGACTCCAGAAGAAACATATGAACTCTTTGAGGGGATAGCAATGGAGACCCAACACATCGATACAAGAGGTAAACGTATTGCTGGTGGTTCTAATGATTCTTCCAGTGTGCAGATTTCCAAATTGGAACAAAAGCTAGATGCCCTCCTTGCATTGAACTCAAGAAACCCTTCAAAGGAAGTGTGTAACATCTGTAAAACTCATGATCATCCTACCATTTCTTGTCCCTTTGGGACAGTATATCCAGAATTTGTGCAAGAGCAAGCTAAGTTGGTAAATTCCTACAACCGAGGTCCAATAAATGATCCATATTCTCAAAGTTATAATCCAGGTTGGAGGAATCATCCAAACTTTTCATGGAGGAATACACAGAATCAAGCAAATCCCCCTTCACTCCAAAGGCCACAACAATCATCATCATTGGAGGATATAGTGAAGCAAATGGCAATCAACCAATCCAATTTCCAGCAAACTACACAAGCTGCCATCTCCAAGTTGGAAGTCCAATTAGGCCAGATAGCAACGGAAATAGCTCAAAGAGAGCCTGGGAAATGGCCAAGCCAAACCGTGATCAATCCAAAAAACCAAGAAGCCAAGGCCGTTCATGTGCTCAGATCAGGTACGATTGTTGATAACAAAGTTGGTTCTAATCTATCAAATATGTTGTGATTGTAGAGGATAAAGATGAAGAGGAAACCACAGCTATGGAAGAAGAACAACTCAAAACGTCCCAATCTGCTCCTAAGGCCAAATCTGATTCTCAGGAACCCAATCCATTTCAATTGCATAAAAGAGATGACAAATTTGTGCCATCACATCTTCATCAAGATAGATACATCCCACCTCCTCCATATATTCCACCGATTCCATTTCCAGGCCGTTTGAAGAAAGCAAATCAAGATAAGGCGTTTAAAGAGATTTATGATATTTTGAGTAAAGTTAATATCAATTTGTCCTTGCTTGATGTTGTTAAACAGATCCCTGCATATGGAAAGTTCATCAAGCACTTGATAACTCACAAGCTCAATTTTGCTCCAAGTGAAGAAGTAAAGCTCAACAAAAATGTGAGTGCTGTGTTGCAAAGGAAGCTTCCACCAAAACTAGAAGATCCTGGCAGCTTTGACATTCCCATTAACATCGGAGATAAGAAGGTTGGAAGAGCCATGTTGGACTTGGGAGCAAGCATCAATGTAATGCCATATTCAGTTTATCAGGAGCTTGGTTTAGAAGGGATGAAGAAAACGTCAATCCGTCTTGAAGCACTTGCTGATCATTCATAACAATATCCAAAGGTATTGTTGAAGTATAGTTCAAGTATAAACACTCATCATTTTCCGCAGAATTGAGTGATGGAATGAGGATAACCCATATGGAGACCGTGTTGATCCCATTCTCCTCGGACGACCATTTATGGCCACTGCAGACACAATCATCAAAGTGAAAGATGGCACTCTCTCCATGACTGTTTTGGGTGAAACTGTTGAATTTAAAGTATTTGATGCTCTCTCTTAACCTTCTATCACTCATGATACTTGTTTTTCAATTGATGTTGTGGATCATGAGATTTCTTCTAAAATTGTGCAGAAAAAGTCTAATGATGCTCTAGAAGCGGTTCTAACACAAGAAGAGGAAGATCTTTATGAATCAGAGTTCCAAGAAGTGATGGCTGCCTTAGAAGTGTTTCAGCCATATCCACCATCCTTTAGGCCACCACTCGAGCCTCTTGGACCATCCTCCACAAAATTGGAGCCATCCATTATCACCCCACCAAAGCTAGAACTTAAACCTCTACCTAATCATCTTAAGTATACTTATTTGGGTGCTAATGAAACTCTCCCTGTTATAATTGCTGCAGGTCTTACCTTACATGAAGAGGACAGCTTAATTGAAGTTCTAAGAGAGCATAAAACAGCCATTGGATGGACCATAGCAGACATCAAAGGAATTAGTCCAAGCATGTGCATGCACCGAATTTTAATGGAAGAAGACAGCAAACCATCTCGTGATGCACAAAGGAGGCTAAATCCCAACATGAAAGAGGTGGTTAGGGCTGAAGTTTTAAAGCTACTTGATGTAGGAATCATCTACCCAATTTCAGATTCGAAGTGGGTGAGTCCTGTGCAAGTTGTTCCAAAGAAGTCTGGAATCACTGTTGTAAAGAATGAGAAGAATGAGCTAGTTCCAACACGAACTATCACCGGGTGGAGAGTTTGCATTGATTACAGGAAGTTGAACACATCCACGAGAAAAGATCATTTTCCCTTGCCTTTCATTGATCAAATGCTTGACCGTTTATCTGGCCATGCTTACTACTGTTTTCTTGATGGATTTTCAGGTTATAATCAAATTCCCATTGCTCCGGAAGACCAGGAGAAAACCACATTCACATGCCCATTTGGTACGTTTGCTTATAGAAGGATGCCATTTGGTTTGTGCAATGCTCCAGCAACTTTCCAAAGATGCATGATGGCAATCTTTTCTGATATGGTGGAACGATTCATGGAGGTATTTATGGATGATTTTTCAGTTTTTGGTTCATCTTTTGATGATTGTCTTCACCACTTGTCTCTAGTGCTTAAAAGATGTCAGCAAACAAATCTGATTTTGAATTGGGAGAAGTGTCACTTCATGGTAAGACAAGGAATTGTGCTAGGCCATGTTATTTCAAGCAAGGGAATTGAAGTGGACAAAGCCAAGATAAATATCATCTCAAATCTACCACCCACTTCCTCTGTTAAAGGAGTTAGAAGCTTTCTGGGCCATGCCGGATTCTATAGAAGGTTCATCAAAAAATTTTCAAGCATTTCAAGACCATTGTGTAATCTTCTTGCTAAGGATGCTGTTTTTGAGTTTGACGAACCTTGCATGGAAGCTTTTACGACCTTGAAGAAAGAGCTAACTTCAGCCCCTATTATCATAGCTCCAGATTGGTCTTTACCATTTGAAATAATGTGTAATGCCTCTGACTTTGCTATTGGTGCAGTTTTAGGTCAAAAGAAGAACAAGCTTCCCCATGTGATTCATTATGCGAGCCGGACCTTGAATGATGCCCAACTCAATTACTCCACAACAGAGAAGGAGTTGCTTGCTGTGGTTTTTGCTTTAGAAAAATTTCGTTCTTACCTTGTTGGTTCTAAAGTAATTGTTTATTCTGACCATGCTGCTCTTAGATACTTGCTCACTAAGAAGGATGCCAAACCACGCTTGATCAGATGGATTCTCTTGCTGCAAGAGTTCGATTTGGAGATTCGAGACAAGAAGGGATGTGAAAATGTGGTGGCTGACCATTTGAGCAGAATTGTGGTTGAAGACCAAGGAGAAGCTGTATTACCATTGAATGAGACTTTTCCAGATGAACAACTATATGTTGTCCAAGTCAAAGAGCCATGGTATGCTGATTTTGTTAATTATCTTGCTTGTGGTGTTCTTAGAAATGATCTAACTTATCAGGACAAAAAGAAGTTCTTCTCCATGGTGAAACATTATGTCTGGGATGAACCTTTCTTATTCAAGCATTGCCCAGATCAACTCATTAGAAGATGTGTTCCAGAAGAAGAACAAGAAAGCATCCTTAGGCACAGCCACGAATTGGCTTGTGGAGGCCACTTTGGAGCTAAGAAAACATCACTTAAAATTTTGCAATCAGGTTTCTTTTGGCCTACTCTATTTAAAGATGCATTTAATTTTTGTGTTAAGTGTGATAGGTGTCAAAGGATGGGAAACATAAGCCGCAGGAACGAAATGCCATTGAAGAACATACTCTTTGTGGAACTCTTCGATGTATGGGGTATTGATTTCATGGGACCATTCCCATCTTCCTTTGGTTATACCTACATACTTGTTGCTGTTGATTATGTGTCTAAGTGGGTGGAAGCCATAGCCACCAAAACCAATGATCATAAGGTGGTGCTGAAGTTCTTGAGGGACAATATTTTCACAAGGTTTGGTACTCCAAGGGCTGTCATTAGTGATGGAGGCAGCCACTTCTGCAACAAGCCATTTGAAGCACTCATGAAGAAGTACAACATCACCCACCGTGTCTCTACACCATATCATCCTCAAACTTCTGGTCAAGTAGAAATAAGCAACAGAGAAATTAAGCAGATCCTAGAGAAGGTGGTGAATAGTACAAGGAAAGATTGGGCTGCCAAGCTCAATGATGCATTATGGGCTTATAGGACTGCATATAAGACTCCCATCGGAATGAGCCCTTATCGTCTTGTATTTGGGAAAGCCTGTCACTTGCCAATGGAGCTTGAACACAATGCTTTTTGGGCCATCAAGAAGTTGAATTTTGATCTAGACAAGGCCGGCCATGTTAGAAAGTTTCAGCTCAATGAATTGGAAGAAATTAGACATGAGTCCTATGAGAATGCAAAGCTTTACAAAGAACGTACCAAGAGTTACCATGACAGGAACATTCAACGGAAAGAGTTCAGCAAAGGTATGTTAGTTCTTTTGTTTAACTCACGTTTGCGTCTCTTTCCAGGAAAATTTTGAAGTCTAGGTGGCTTGGCCCATTCACTGTGGTTAATGTTTCTCCCTATGGAGCTGTGGAGATTCAAAACCCTAAAGATGGCTCAACTTTCAAAGTAAATGGACAACGTTTAAAGCCATTCCATGAGGGAGTGTCAGTTGGAACTCAAATTGGTCATGTGGTGGATCATCTTCCCTTCGTACAATCAAGTTAGCTAATGGAATAATGTCTTGCCAAGACATTAACTAAGGCGCTTCTTGGGAGGCAACCCATGTGTTGAAGAATAAGGTGCTTGGTAGCGGTCGACCTAATTGCATCAAGAGGGAGTTTCTCTAATCCTTTGTCTTAAATTTTCCCCTTATTATTTACATGTTCTCACTCATCTTTGTTATGCTTTAACATTGAGGACAATGTTCAATTTGAGTTTGGGGGTAGGGATTGACAATTTTGTTAGGTTTTGTGGTGGAGTTAAGTTGTGTGAGCCTTGTTTTGCTTAGTATAATTTTGTTCAATGTCTTGCAAGCTTATGAAAAAAAAAAAAAAAAGATTTTTCATATGAGTTGACTTATGGTAACTCCAATGAGCATCTCTGTTAATACAGTGTCTAGGAGTTCTATAGGCGACACCTTGGGTGTCTAAGAAGTTTGGGTTTTAAGCGGGACCATTGTGACCTCTCCAAACTTCCCGGATCCCCTGGCTGTGTTTTCTGAGGTTCTTAACTGGTAATCCATGAGTCACTTGTATATTCGTGTGTTTTATAAAAAAAAAGAAAAAAAAGAAATATATATAATAATAATAATTAAAAAAAATAATAATAATAAAAAAATTAAAAAAAAAATAAAAAATAAAAATAAAACCTTCTATTTCTTTTTCTTATTATTTGAAATTTATTTATTTATTTATTATTTATTTATTTTTATATTAGTTTTTTTATATATTTAAATACTAATTTTTGTAAATGTTTATTAGTGGCTGGATTTTAAGTTATTGTGGACTGCCAAACACTGAAACACTACCCACATTAACCCTAAAATTAATTCTTCATCTTTCATTTTATCTAGCCGCCCGCTTACCCCTGAACATCTCAACTTCCTCTTCCTCCCGAACCAAACCTTCTCCAAATTGTTGCTTATTGTAGATCTCGTCAATGGAGAAACTTCAGGAGGCCATCGGTGGAAAGCTCAAGGAGGAGGAATCCGAATTGAGCATGGTGAAGGTGCCTAACCCAATGGTTTTGTTGAGCTCACTGCCAGCTATCCCACCAGAAGATCCTAAGGGAAAGGACACCATTATGCAACGGGTGTTTGAGGTGATTGAGGTGCTCGTGGTTGTGTTTGCCATGGATCCCTCAGAAGTTACCATAGATGCCTTTCTGTTTCATAAAGGTAGGGTGATAGTGAAAATTGAAGACATGATTCCAAATTGGGATCTGGATTGTGGATTAGAAGAGATGCAACTTGCGGGGCTGGCACATTGTCTAGATACTTGGAGGGTATATTTGCTAGATAGGAGGTTTGTGGCAAGAACTGTTGTGTTGAGCAGTCATATGTATTGTACAGGTAACATCCGAGTTGAGTTTGATATTTACTTAAGTGTGCTTAACGAGTTTGACTTCCAGTTAGGGTATATGACCACAAGGCTCCGAGACTTCGTAGAGCAGTTGGATGAGTTGATGATAGATGGAGCCCTATATGATTCGTCTGTTTCAGACCCTTCGGAAAGTGAGTCAGAAGAAGAGCCATGGGTGAGCTCAGCCATCGATAGCATTTTGAGAAATGCTATGTTTGAAGGATGAACCATGCAGTGCCAGGTTACCTAACCCCTGTTTTCTGTTTTCTTATATGCTTTCACATTGGGGACAATGTCCAATTCAGGTCTGGGGGTATTAATGGAGGTTTTCAATTTTTTTGTTCATTTGTGTTTTCAATTTTCAATTTTTGTTATTTGATTTGTGTTTTCAATTTTTGTTCACTTGTATTTCAATTTTTGTTAATTTGATTTGTGTTTTCAATTTTTGTTCACTTGTATTTCAAATGTCATACAACCAATGTTATGGAGCTGCCATTGAGATTTTCATATCAAACATTTTACACTTCACAAAGCTTTTGCTCTTAGAATTCTGGTGGCTAAAGTACCATGCTCAGATTCTTGAAGGAGAATAGTGGAGACTACCCTAGTGAGCTATTTCGAGCCTAATTGCCTTCTTGAGAGGGTTTAAAGTGTTTCTATTCCTCATCTCTACTTATTTTTTTTCAATTCACTCTAAATGATCTCATTGTTCCATTTTGATTGAATACTAAGGATGATTCTCTTTGCAGATATCAGGTGCATGCGTTCACTCATGAATGAACTCATTGAAGTGATGCTAGGCTATGTATGTATAACCATTCTTTGTGCTTTCTTTTCACCCTACCCATTTGTGTGTTCCATCAGCTCTGTTGCAGCCAAACACTTCAAGCCATTTTCTTCTATCACCCTCATGATTCCCCTAACTTTGTATCTCAATCTGAGATATTTAACTTATTATAGTCATACCTTATAAAGCTTATAAATATACCAAGGTGTGCCAAGTTAAAGTTTGAAGCAAGAAAGTTGCTGCCACATGCCTAAATGTAAATTGGTGTGAATCTGTGCAAGTTTCAAAAAAAAAAAAAAAAAAAAAAAAGAAAAAAAAAAAAAAGATCAAGTCAGCAAATAAGAAAAATAAAGAGAAAGTGTTTCGATTTGATCTAAATGTGAAATATAAGGTCTATGCCAGATGATGCTATGAAGTTGCAGCCATACCATTCTAAATCAATGACACCTTGCAGGTCAATGAAGAATGCAACCTTGGTATGTTCTTAAGTTAATTGTATTCCTTCCAATTCTTCCACTTCCCTTAACCTTAGCCTTTCATTGCAACCTTGTGAAAGACCTAGCTGATCTTTGAGGATGTATTCATGGGTGTTGGTATGTATGTGTGTATCTCTATTCTTAGTATTTGATTCCCTTCATGAGATCTAACCAAATATTGTGCTTCTATTTCATATACTCATTATACTTGTTTGAGAGAATAAACCATAGGTTCTGAGTGATTGAGTGCTATATGTGAGAATTAGAGTTGGAAGCATGTTCTTCCTTCAAGATTTGAGTATGTTTACTTTGAAGCCGTGTGCCTTTGAGCTATAGATTCCACTTTACACAGTTATTGATCATCTATCTTGGCAACTCTATGGTGTTGGAGGTATGACTAAAGTTTTCTTTCATTTTCATTAGTTGTTTTCAAAGTTAGTTTTCTAACCTTTTGTTTTGTAGAGTCAGTATAGCGTTTGTGGGTATCATTTCTGTTAAACCCTCAGGAGACACAACTCCTCCTACTAGGGATGCCTAGAGGTTTAAAGGCTTGTTGCATGCGCTCAATGCAATCGAGTTACCTACGAAAGTGGTCTAATAAACTTCTCGTTTTGTTTTTATCTTTGTTTTACTCGAGGACTAGTAAAATCTAGGTTTGGGGGTATTTGATCGGTGCATAATTATATATCTTTTTGTACCCTTCTAACTTATGATTTGGTTATGTTTTTGAATTAAACTTGTGCTTTTAATAAAGTTTGTGTATGTTTCAGTGTAATAAGGATGAGACTCATTACATGCATTTTGAAGACAAGTTAGCTCAAAATAGTGTCTGCAGATCAGTCACATTCACGGATTAACCTGTACTTGCTCAAGAAGAACCAGATAATGAGCCATACATCATTGGAAAGATACGGAAGTCTAGTTTCCGTAGCATTTTACGGTTCATGATTTGGAGTCTTATAGAGGAAGTTATCCACGATTTAGCAGCTCAAGGTCAAAATTTGGCAGCATCTGCGTTACTGGGCCAAAAATGACATTTGAAGGTCTTTCCTATTTTTCCTTGCGTTGAGCTGCATATGCTTGGAAAGATAAGACAAAGGGCTTGAAGATCCATATTTTTCCAGAATTTGTTGGAGTGAATAACAAGCCCAAAATCGGCCCACAAGCTGACTATGTCATGCATGACTATCTAGTGGGATTTGTTGGTGAAGTGCACTAGCCAAAAGAATGAGTTTCTAATTACAATGGGATTTGTTGGTGAAATGCACTAGCCAAAAGAATGAGTTTCTAATTACAAGTGCTATTGGCATAAACCATATTCAATTCAAATATTCCCCTTCCATTCTCCCTATAAATAGCACTCCAATTCTAAACACAAATCATTCACAATTCATCTCATTCACTTCATCCTTCCACAAACACTCCATTCATCCCCAAAACACCAAAAATAGCTCCAACAAGCCTCCATTCCAATTCCCTACGAATTTCCTCTTTCTTTTCCATCACCACTCACCCAAACTCATCCCAAATCACCTCTTTAGTTGCCATACTCTAGATGTGAGGAAACTCTTGGAGCAGCATTAGACGTGGAGAAGCACTTGGAGAAGCCTTGGACACCACAAACAACTTCATAAATGGGTTTTTCTACTCTTGTTGCATTCATTATGTCTTCTCATTTATGTTTAAGTTTCATTTCCATTATGAGTAGCTAAATTCATAACTAGGGCTTCGATGTAACCTAACATGAATATTCTGGGTTTATAAGTTAAAGTTTTGAGTTTCAAGTTTGATTCATGATTCATGTTCTTATTCATTATGCTTATCAGTTAATATGCTTGTTTGGATGATTAATCACCATTAGAACTTGTTTATTAGCTATCTTGGTTTAAATCAAAAGTAGACACCATGCTTTGATTCGAATTGAACTATGAATAAGAAAAGTATGTATGGACATTCGACAACAGGGATTAGATACATGCTTGGTTGTTTAAATTGTTCTTCTATGCTTAATGGGTTCCTAATGCTTAATTTAGGTTAGACAACAAATGATCAAGTTAGGGAATTAGGAACACAAGGTTAGGACCAGACACCATGGCCTAATCATACTTTAGCTAGAATCAATCTTTGAATCCGAATTAGACTTGTCACTTAACTAATTTATAACCCAGAATTGAATTGTTATGGTGAATCGAATGCCCTAGTCTCTCAATCTATTTTCCAACCTACAAACATACTCTTTGTTACATTTGCTCACTTTGCTTTTGTTTAAAACTTCGTTTTGCCTCATTTGTTCAACAATTACAATCACTCTTGCTTTAAATTCTATTTTAGACTTAACCTCCTACTTTCTTGAATTTGGTAATCTAAGTACATAACTAATATTAATTTCTCAGTCCTCGTGGGTACGACCTCGTACTTGTCTTGCTATACTACTAATTGGCCCGTACAATTGCGAGTTAACGTTTTTAACGAACACTGGACAATATTGTTCTTTTTGATATATCCTAAATCTAACTAATGATACAAAAACGTTCAACATAATTCTTTGATTTCATTCATCTTGATGCTAAAACGTTCAAATTATGATTTTACCTGCGAAAACTTCAAAGTCTTCTTTAGTTCTTTAATGTTTGAGTCTTTAACTCCAAATGGTAGAGCAAATAAACAAAGACTCAAAGAAATAACTAATTAGGATTGCAGACAAGGACTTCATTGTATAGATCAATCAGCCTTGTATTTATATATGCCTTCAATTTCCTTCGGAGAATGCTAGCCATTGATTGATGTGTGTCTCACAGCGAGTCCATCCGTCAATGGCTAACACAAAGAAGCACTGAACTGTATCGAATCAGCCCCCTGCATATTTCTTTTAATTCCTTCAAGTAAATTTATTCTTGGCAAAACGAAAATTTCAGCAACTGTATTGCTTAGATACACTTTGCTTTGCAAACATAAGAGCAGTTTTTAATATGTCTTCATGTAAAATTGCATTTTCAAGATCTCATGTTCAGAGACTGTACACTCATCATGAAAATTTGTAGAGAGCTAAGAAGAAACAACTACATTGTGTGGTTTTATTATAGCAATCAGTCAAGTCTTTGCAGTTTTTTTTTCTCTTTTTTTTTCTTTTTTTGAAACTGCTGCTCGGTATTGGCCAAAAGAAAACTGCTCTTTATTCTTCCAGTTTGGTATTTTGTATGTTTTATACTGAGCAGAAGAGTGATTGAAAGAAGAAGAGGTTCTACTGAGCTTGGTTTTGAGAGATAAAAGAGTTTGGTTGTCCAAATGCTAAGATGGAGAAGAAGAGAAGTGTAGGGCAAAATATGCGGTGTCATGTTTTAGATGGTTTTTAAAGAATGCTGCTAAACGAATCCTAAAATTAACTGAGTACACCCTAAAAATATGTGTGTTATGTTTCACAATTCAATATATCATTTTTAGTCATTTTATATGATCAGTTCACAAATTGTATATCATTTTGTACCCTTCTAGTTTATGATTTGCTTATGTTTTCAAGAAAAACTTGTGCTTTTAATCTATTTTGGTTTGTTATTCAGTTCATTGGGCTTTAGGTTACAATGGTGGTTTTGGATAGGAAAATATGCAAAGTGATACAATTCATGCATGTTAAGGGCTGATTGGCACACAGTGGCTCTATAATTGCATGTACCGATATGCGATTGCACGGCACTACTTGGATTGGCATACAGGTGATTAGTAATTGCATATAGACATATGCAATTGCATGAACATTACAACCATGAATGTGGAGGTGAATTTTCCAGAACCAATTTGGGACACTCATGTCAGTCCAGTTTCGTGGGTCATCTTGCAGACCTCATTACAGCAACCTGCACTACTTGGATGAAGAGACATCCTTCACAGAAAATGTTCCAATGGGTGTCTAGTATATCATATCCAAATTTCGGCCCAATTGAAGATATATAGAGTCCTTAGCCCTTCAAACACTGAACCATGCTCAGAAGTATAGGCAGCTGCCAGCTATAGAGCCATGTGCTTAAAGCAGCCACATGGGAGACAAACCAGCATGTAAACTCAGAAGTATGGGCACCTGCCATTCCTAGAGCCTTGTGTTACACAGAAAAACAGCCACAAAGGGGAGATATAAAGAGCCATGTGCTCAAAGCAACCACATGGGCAGCTCACACATGGGTGTGCTTGATCAGCCAAAGGGGAGCTTCACACTCTATAAATAGAGAGCTTCACACTCATTCATAACACACCTCAAGGGGGGGAGCTCTCAAACATTTCTCTAGAGCTCCCATCCCTTCTCTCCCTCAAATTCTCTTAGTTTTCCTTTCTAGTTCTCAATTGTTGTAATAAAATCCTTTTGCTAAGTGTTTCTTTGAGTTTTTCTGAGTTCTTCTTAACTTTCCATTGTAATGTAAATTCTTTTCTTTAGCAATTCAAGTTTGAGTAGTTTCCAAGTTTCAATTATGGTTTTTGTTCTTATTCATTATGCTTATAAGTTAATATGCTAGTTTGAATGATTGATCACCATTAAGGCTTGCATGTTAGCTATCTTGGTTTGAATTAAGAGTAGACACCATGCTTTAATTCGAATTGAACTATGAATAGGAAAAGTATGTATGGACATTCGACAACAGGGATTAGATACATGCTTGGTTGTTTAAAATGTTCTTCTATGCTTAATGGGTTCCTAATGCTTAATTTAGGTTAGACAACAAATGATCAAGTTAGGGAATTAGGAACACAAGATTAGGACCAGACACCATGGCTTAATCATACTTTAGCTAGAATCAATCCGTTAATCTAAATTGAACTTGGGAACTTATTCGCTTGAGTTAATTTCTTTTCTTTCTTCCTTGTTTGATTTATTTTCTTTCTTTTTTTCATTTCTGTTTTGTACAGGGAATTGAATTAAATCAATCTATCATCAATCCTCGTGGGATCGACCTCGCACTTACATATGCTAAACTACCAACGGCTCGTGCACTTGCGAGTATCACAAGTTGAGGATGCAGCTGAATCTATTTTGGTGCAGTTGAATCGACGCAACATTATATTAGGGTAAATTAGTAATTCAGTAAATACTTTGATAGTATGGTGTACTTAGTTAATTTTAGGGTTTGTTTAGCAGCACTCTTTGTAAATCCCACTCTCCCAATATCTTGTACTCCAAAAAAAAAAAAAAAAATTGTGTCACCCAATAGCTTTGTCAGCCGAAAGTGTTGGGTAATTATTTCACTTCTACTCTTTTTTTCATTTTTTGTTTATTTTTTATATCACTCTTATGATTTAGATTTTCTTGGATTGTCCTGCCTCTGCAAGCAACTGCTTTTTATTCTCTTTCATTCTAAACAAGCAGGGCAACAAACCTTTGTAGCTCTCTCTCTCTCGCCTAACAGGATCCCGGGGGCAACTTAATTATCAATATCAGATTCTTTTTCTTCTGCAAGGAGAACCCCATTCATCTCAAATATCAGATTTGCTTTAATTATAGCTTTAATTATTTCTATTCGATTATAGATCGTCAGGGAGTTTTAGATGGCAATTTTGTAAATAATGGAAGTGACAGAGTTACTTTAGTATCACTTGGTAGTTAAATTTTTTTTGTTACATTGGGATGAAAGAAACTCTTAAGATTTTGAACCTGGATGTCAAACAGGGGAAACGGGAGGCCACCATTGTGGACCTGCTGTCGACTACTTTGGTAGTTAAATTTAACCCATGCGTCCATTTTTTTTAATTTAATTTTTTATGCAAGTAATATTTTACTTTAATTTATATTTTCATGGGTCCACTGTGGCCATTTGCTTTTGTTTGAATGCGTGCGTGATGCATGAAAGTATCTTCGCGGAAAGTGCTTGGGCTATTTCTTCTCTACTTTTTTCAACTTTGTGTGCATATAGTCAAGTCTGAACTAGTAGCAATTATTCCGACCAAAAAAAAAAGAACTAGTAGCAATTGTTTCGTAAAGCAACTGCTTTCTATTCTCTTTCTTTCTAAACTGCTTAATTAAACCCATCAGATTATCTTTCTTCTTCAATTTTTCATCTCAAATATCATATTTGCTTTAATTATAGCCCCTGGTGCATTCAGAGAAACAGCTATGGAATCCATTGAGTTCTTTCAAGTTTTCGTCATAATCATCATACTCATCATGACTCTGTTCTACATCTACTTCAGATCATTAACATCTTCTGTTGCTGCTGTTGATACTGATATCCCCCCTCTTCGAGAAAAGTATGATGTGTTTATTAGCTTCAGAGGTGAGGACACACGCGATGGTTTTACCAGCTATCTTCACAAGGCTTTACTTGGGAAGAAAATTGAGACCTACATGGATTACAGACTGGAGAAAGGAGACGACATTGGGCCTGCCCTTCTAGAAGCAATCGGTAAATCGAAAATTGCACTAGTCATTTTTTCAAAAGACTATGCTTCTTCCACTTGGTGTATGAAAGAACTTGTGCATATACTTGGATGCAAGAAAAGCCATAGAAAAATTGTTATACCCATTTTTTATCGCATAGATCCATCACATGTACGAAAACAAAAGGGAAGTTATGCAATTGGAGGGCTGCTTTGGAGACTTAAGAAACGTTTTAAGGTCAGTATGGATGAGGTGGCCAACTGGAGGGCTGCTTTGGAGGAAGCAGCCAATATTTCTGGGTTTCATGATTCAAGCAAAAAAGGGTATACTAAATCTCTAGCTTGTATCAATTTCTACTTGTTATCATTTGATGCATACTTACTATTGTTTGTCTTTCATAATAATGATATTTGCCAGGACGAAGGCCGATTTGGTTGAGGAAGTTGTCCAAGATGTTTTGACCAAATTGAATCGCGAATCGTCAAGTGATTTAAAGGGTCTGGTTGGGATTCAAAGGAAAATTGAGGAAATTGAGTCGTTATTATGCTTGGATTCACCAGGTGTTTGCTGTGTAGGTATTTGGGGCATGGGTGGTATTGGCAAGACCACCCTTGCTGATGCTGTATTTCACAAGCTGTCCTCTAAATTTGATGCTGCTTGTTTTCTTGCAAATGTCAGGGAGAAATCAGAACAAACGGGTGGATTAAATCAGTTGCGAAATGAACTTGTTCGTGAGATATTAAAGGACAGAGATACAAACATCGGCACTTTGTCTATAGGACCAACTTCTATTCGAGATAGACTCAGCCGCACGAAGGCCTTCATTGTTATTGATGATGTGAATGATCCACGCCAACTAGAATTTCTTGTTGGATATCATGATCAGTTTTGTGACGGAAGTCGAATCATTATAACTGCTAGAGATAAAGGAGTACTTGAGCATAAAGTTGACACTGATAAGATATACAAGGTTCAGGGATTACATTTGGATGAAGCTCTTCAGCTCTTTCATTTGCATGCTTTCAGAAATATTGAGTCTCCAACAACAGATTATACTGAGTTGTCAAGAGAGGTGGTAGAATATATTAAGGGTATTCCATTAGCTCTTAAAGTTTTGGGGTCCTCATTCCATCGTTACAAGAGCAAACGAGAGTGGGAAGATGAAATGAACAAATTGAAACGATCTCCAAACCCAAAAATCCAGGGAGTTTTGAGAATAAGTTACGATGGATTAGAAGAAAATGAGAAGGATATATTTCTTGATATAGCATGTTTTCATAAAGACAGGAATATGAATAATGTCAATGGAATGTTAGATATCCGTGGTTTCTCATGGTCATCCGGAATTAAAGTTCTCATTGATATGTCTCTCATATCTATTTCAAAAAGGAACTCCATAGAGATGCATGATTTGGTGCAAGAAATGGGTAGGGCAATTGTTCGCGAACAATGTATTGAAGAACGCAGTAGGTTGTTCAGTGCTGAGGATGTCTATGATGTATTAACAAATAACAAGGTATTTTACATATTCACATTTACAATAGACTAGTCAGATTCCTCGGAATTCAGTTTTGATTAAACTTTTTATATTCACATTTGTACTTTGCTCTTGATTGTCAGGAAGCTGCAAGGGTTCAAGCCGTATTCTTTGAAGAGCTAAACTTGAATCATGCAGACTTCAGAAAGATATATAAACTAAGATTGCTAATTGCAGAAACTTACGATTTCGGCCGTGACATATTAGAAAATTTTTCTCTTCATCTTCCCAATTCTCTTAGTTATCTTGACTGGGTGGGATATCCTTTGACATCTTTGCCATCAAATTTTTCTCCTGAAAATCTTCTTGTGCTTCATATGCCGTTCAGTAAAGTTGGGGCGCAACTTTGGA
Source organism: Prunus salicina (assembly GCA_020226455.1). Taxonomy (NCBI): domain Eukaryota; kingdom Viridiplantae; phylum Streptophyta; class Magnoliopsida; order Rosales; family Rosaceae; genus Prunus; species Prunus salicina. Next base: position 25,783,057 of record CM035341.1, on the reverse strand, counting down.
ATGAAGGCCAGGTACGTATATTATATATGCTTATTTTAGTTCTTGAATAATATGTGATCTAGAAAGTAATAATATGCAAGCTAAGTTATTAATTCCCCCTTTTTTTTTTTGTTCGAATGAAGTTATTAATTCTTTCTATTTCTTTTAATTTGTTACAGAGTCCTGTGAACTTAAAAGAGATTGATCTTGGTTACTGCAAACATCTATCTGAAGTTCCAAATCTCTCTCGGAGTCTAAAAATTGAGCGTATAGATCTTGTTGGCTGTAAAGGTTTGATTGAAATTCCTTTGTATTTTCAACATCTTCACAAGCTTACGTATCTTCGACTTGCTGGGTGCCAGAATATCAAATATCTTCCGGCGATGCCCTTCAATGTTGAAGTCAATGATTTTTCTCATACAGCAATGATATCAGGTGCAATGTTGGCAACTTATTTCTAGCTCTCTCTCTTGTTTAATTAGATCCTCATCAATCTCCAATATCAGATTCTCTTTCTTCTATAACTAAATACGCACAAACATATATAAGGCTATTAATTATAGTTCATGTGCTTCAGATCTTTAACAGCTTCTTCTTCTTCTGTTGCTGCTGCAGATTCTGATGTGTTTATTAGTTTCAGAGGTGAGGACACACGCAATGCTTTTACCAACCATCTTCACGCAGCTTTACTTGAGAAGAAAATTGAGGCCTACATGGGTTACGGACTGGAGAAAGGAGACGACATTGGACGTTCCCTTAGAGAAGCAATCAAGAAATCAAAAATTGCAGTAATCGTTTTATCAAAAAACTATGCTTCTTCCACATGGTGTTTGAAAGAACTTGTGCATATACTAGAATGCAAGAAAAGCTATGGACAAATTGTTATACCCATTTTTTACGGCATAGATCCATCACATGTACGAAAACAACAGGGAACTTATGCACTTGCATTTGATAAACTTGAAAAACGTTTCGAGGGTAGGAAGGTGGTCAACTGGAGGGCTGCTTTGGAGGAAGCAGCCACTATGTCTGGGTTTCATTATTCAAGCAAAATAGGGTATACTAAATCTCTAACTTGCGTCAATTTCTTTTTGTGATAATTTGATTCATATACTTACTATTGTTTGTCTTTCATAATGATATTTGCCAGGAGGACAGAGGCCGATTTTGTTGAGGAAGTTGTTCAAGATGTTTTGACCAAATTTGTTGGGTTAAAGAACAATAGATGAGTACAAGGCTTTCTAGAGGACTAGGCTTATTGTCCTTCAACAACTAGAAACTGTTTACTAGGCTTATTGGCCTTTTTCTTATTTTCTGACTTATTGGCCTTTTCCTGGATCGTTTGTGCTTTTTTATCTTCAAAAGCAAAAGTTTGTACGTAAAGCGACAATGCTCTTTCCTTTCTTCAGTGTATGAATGCTTGAATTTTTGTCCACCGACAGTGCTTGCCTAATTATTTCACTTGTCTTTTTCTTGGATCGTTTTGTTGCAATTGTTTTGTAAAGCAACCGCTTTCTATTCTCTTTCCCTTTTTTTTTTTTTTTTTTTTGGTGAGATATTTAGTCATATACCTATTTTTAGCATTAAAATTATAAATAAACTCTACACTATTTAATTTCTATAAACAAACCCAAAAAATGACAACTAGCCCTATTGAATTTAATTTTAATTATTAAATTACTTTGATGCCCCATTGAGTATTTTGAGCTTTTTTTATGAGGTTTTTGGGTTAGGTTTGTTTTAAGAAATCAATGGCAGTTTTGTAATTTAAAAGAAGTTAAAAGCCTTTTTGTTATGTTGTAAATAGGCTTTGAATATGTTTCTAAAGTCCATTTTATATATGTTTTTTTATAATTTGGGCTCATATATTGGGGATTATAGTGAATCCCCCTAAATTCAATTGCTATGTGTGTCACAAAGTTTCAATTATGCGATTTCAAGTTTTTGTCAAGTGTTTAATATTGGTGTTATACATATCTTTTTCGGCAGGATTCATACCTACGATTAAGTTTCTATACGTCTTTTGCCTTCATGCTATTCCTCACCCTTGTAAGTATCAAGCTGTCATTGTTAATGTAAAGTTTTTTTTTTTTTTTTTTTGCATTTCAGTAATCTCCTGTCATTTGGAAAATAAGAACTCAAAGAGGAATACTATGATGTAGGAGATGGAGGAGATGTCTAGTGTGGATCATTTGTGTATTCGGATCAGACGAGGCCTTAGATTAGGAGTACAATATGTAATGCATTGGCTGAGTTTTTTTGGTTTCTTTTCTGGTATGTATAGATGGATATGTACTGGACGCCATACTACCGTTTATATATGAGCGTTTCCAGCGGTCCAGGCTGGTGGGTGTGGAGGTGGGGGGAAGCCCCATAACCGTTTCTAGTGAGCTTGTTTTGCCCGGGCGGCTTGTGGGTCCCACTAAATCAAGCTGGCCCGAAGGCAAGGTGAGCCCAAGTTTTGTCGTGACGTCATCACTAACGCCAGGCTGGCGTCAGCCCTCCAATTCAAATTTTTTTTACCGTTGGCGCGTCCGTTGCAAGTGCCAACGGTAAAAAAAAAAAAAATTTGAACACGCGAGCCTGCTTTCCGCCAACGGCTAGAAGCCACGTGGCGGCCTCTGGGCGCTCCGATCTATTTTTCTCCTCCAATCCAACGGTAGTCAATATTTTTTGCAATAAAATTATGAAAATAAATCGAAATTTTATAAAAAAAAACCCAAAAATTAATGAATTTTTTTTTTTTTTCTATGAATACCAACCAATACTCTTCACTTTTAACACCAAATCCTCATACATTTTCTTCTCCTTCAACTATTATTCACTTTCTACTCAAAATTTTATTTTTCTTTATCATCTTATGACTTCTTCTATCGAAACTGGATATCTTGTTTTTCGACCATTAGTTTTTCAAAGGGCCATAGTATCAAAAGATTTGTGTAAACTCAAACACCCAATGAATATTTTTGTAAATCCCACTCTCCCAATATTTGTACTCCAAAAAAAAAAAAAACAAAAATTGTGTCTCCCAATAGCTTTGTCAGCCGAAATTGTTGGGTAATTATTTCACTTCTACCCTTTTTTTCATTTTTTGTTTATTTCTTATATCTCTCTTATGATTTAGATTTTCTTGGATTGTCCTGCCTCTGCAAGCAGGACCCGGGGGCAACTTAATTATCAATATCAGATTCTTTTTCTTCTTCAAGGAGAACCCCATTCATCTCAAATATCAGATTTGCTTTAATTATAGCTTCAATTATTTCTATTCGATTATAGATCGTCAAGGAGTTTTAGATGGCAATTTCGTAAATAATGGAAGTGACTGAGTTACTTTAGTATGACTTGGTAGTTACAATTTTTTTTGTTACATTGAGAGGAAAGAAACTCTTAGGATTTCAGACCTGGGTGTCAAACGAGGGAAAGGGGAGGCCACCATTGTGGACCTGATCTCGACTACTTTGGTTTGGTAGTTACATTTTAACCCATGCGTCCATTTTTTTTAATTTAATTTTTTAATGCAAGTAATACTTTAATTTATATTTTCATGCGTCCACTGTGGTTTGTCTGCCACGTCTCGGATATTGTAATTTATATACCATTTTGTTTTGTTTGAATGCCTGCGTGATGCATGAAAGTTTCTTCGCGGAAAGTGCTTGGGCTATTTCTTCTCTACTTTTTTCAACTTTGTGTGCATATAGTCAAGTCTGAACTAGTAGCAATTGTTTTGTAAAGCAACCGCTTTCTATTCTCTTTCTTTCTAAACTGCTTAATTAGACCCATCAGATTATCTTTCTTCTTCAATTTTTCATCTCAAATATCAGATTTGTTTTAATTATAGCCCCTGGTGCATTCAGAGAAACAGATATGGAATCCATTGAGTTCTTTCAAAGTTCCATCATAATCATCATACTCATCATAACATCTTCTTCTTCTTCCACTTCTTCTGTTGCTGCTGTTGATACTGATATCCCCCCTCTTCGAGAAAAGTATGATGTGTTTATTAGCTTCAGAGGTGAGGACACACGCGATGGTTTTACCAGCCATCTTCACAAGGATTTACTTGGGAAGAAAATTGAGACCTACATGGATTACAGACTGGAGAAAGGAGACGACATTGGGCCTGCCCTTCTAGAAGCAATCGGTAAATCGAAAATTGCACTAGTCATTTTTTCAAAAGACTATGCTTCTTCCACTTGGTGTATGAAAGAACTTGTGCATATACTTGGATGCAAGAAAAGCCATAGACAAATTGTTATACCCATTTTTTATCGCATAGATCCATCACATGTACGAAAACAAAAGGGAAGTTATGCAATTGGAGGGCTGCTTTGGAGACTTAAGAAACGTTTTAAGGTCAGTATGGATGAGGTGGCCAACTGGAGGGCTGCTTTGGAGGAAGCAGCCAATATTTCTGGGTTTCATGATTCAAGCAAAACAGGGTATACTAAATCTCTAGCTTGTATCAATTTCTACTTGTTATCATTTGATGCATACTTACTATTGTTCGTCTTTGATAATGATATTTGCCAGGACGGAGGCCGATTTTGTTGAGGAAATTGTCCAAGATGTTTTGACCAAATTGAATCGCGAATCATCAAGTGATTTAAAGGGTCTGGTTGGGATTCAAAGGAAAATTGAGGAAATTGAGTCGTTATTATGCTTGGATTCACCAGGTGTACTCTCTGTAGGTATTTGGGGCATGGGTGGTATTGGCAAGACCACCCTTGCTGATGCTGTATTTCACAAGCTGTCCTCTAAATTTGATGCTGCTTGTTTTCTTGCAAATGTCAGGGAGAAATCAGAACAAACGGGTGGATTAAATCAGTTGCGAAATGAACTTGTTCGTGAGATATTAAAGGACAGAGATACAAACATCGGCACTTTGTCTATAGGACCAACTTCTATTCGAGATAGACTCAGCCGCACGAAGGCCTTCATTGTTATTGATGATGTGAATGATCCACGCCAACTAGAATTTCTTGTTGGATATCATGATCAGTTTTGTGACGGAAGTCGAATCATTATAACTGCTAGAGATAAAGGAGTACTTGAGCATAAAGTTGACACTGATAAGATATACAAGGTTCAGGGATTACATTTGGATGAAGCTCTTCAGCTCTTTCATTTGCATGCTTTCAGAAATATTGAGTCTCCAACAACAGATTATACTGAGTTGTCAAGAGAGGTGGTAGAATATATTAAGGGTATTCCATTAGCTCTTAAAGTTTTGGGGTCCTCATTCCATCGTTACAAGAGCAAACGAGAGTGGGAAGATGAAATGAACAAATTGAAACGATCTCCAAACCCAAAAATCCTGGGAGTTTTGAGAATAAGTTACGATGGATTAGAAGAAAATGAGAAGGAGATATTTCTTGATATAGCATGTTTTCATAAAGACAGGAATATGAATAATGTCAATGGAATGTTAGATATCCGTGGTTTCTCATGGTCATCCGGAATTAAAGTTCTCATTGATATGTCTCTCATATCTATTTCAAAAAGGAACTCCATAGAGATGCATGATTTGGTGCAAGAAATGGGTAGGGCAATTGTTCGCGAACAACGTATTGAAGAACGCAGTAGGTTGTTCAGTGCTGAGGATGTCTATGATGTATTAACAAATAACAAGGTATTTTACATGTTCACATTTACAATAGACTAGTCAGATTCCTCGGAATGCAGTTTTGATTAAACTTTTTATATTCACATTTGTACTTTGCTCTTGATTGTCAGGAAGCTCCAAGGGTTCAAGCCATATTCTTTGAAGAGCTATACTTGAATCATGCGGACTTCAGAAAGTTATATAATCTAAAATTGCTAATTGCAGAAACTCACGGCCGTGACATATTAGAAAATTTTTCTCTTCATCTTCCCAATTCTCTTAGTTATCTTTACTGGGTGGGATATCCTTTGACATCTTTGCCATCAAATTTTTCTCCTGAAAATCTTCTTGTGCTTCATATGCCGTTCAGTAAAGTTGGGGCGCAACTTTGGAATGAAGGCCAGGTATACTATATATGCTTATTTTAGTTCTTGAATAATATGTGATCTAGAAAGTAATAATATGCAAGCTAAGTTATTAATTCCCCTTTTTTTTTTGTTCGAATTAAGTTATTAATTCTTTCTATTTCTTTTAATTTGTTACAGTGTCCTGTGAACTTAAAAGAGATCGATCTTGGTTACTGCAAACATCTATCTAAAGTTCCAAATCTCTCTCGGAGTCTAAAAATTGAGCGTATAGATCTTGTTGGCTGTACAGGTTTGATTGAAATTCCTTTGTATTTTCAACATCTTCACAAGCGTACTTATCTTCGACTTGCTGGGTGCCAGAGTATCACATATCTTCCGGCGATGCCCTGCAATGTTGAATTCAATGATTTTTCTCATACAGCATCAGGTGCAATGTTGGCAACTTATTCCTAGCTCTCTCTCTTGCTTAATTAGATCCTCATCAATCTCCAATATCAGATTCTCTTTCTTCTATAACTAAATACGCACAAACATTTATAAGGCTATTAATTATAGTTCATGTGCTTCAGATCTTTAACAGCTTCTTCTTCTTCTGTTGCTGCTGCAGATTCTGATGTGTTTATTAGTTTCAGAGGTGAGGACACAAGCAATGCTTTTACCAACCATCTTCACGCGGCTTTACTTCAGAAGAAAATTGCGGTCAACAAGGATCACGGACTGGAGAAAGGAGACGACATTGTACGTTGCCTTAAAGAAGCAATCAAGAAATCAAAAATTGCAGTAATCATTTTCTCAAAAACATATGCTTCTTTCGAATGGTTTTTGGAAAAACTTGTGCATATATTCGAATGCGAGAAAAGCTATGGACAAATTGCATTTGATAAACTTGAAAAACGTTTCGAGGGTAGGAAGGTGGTCAACTGGAGGGCTGCTTTGGAGGAAGCAGCCAATATATCTGGGTTTCATTATTCAAGCGAAACAGGGTATACTAAATCTCTAACTTGTGTCAATTTCTTTTTCTTTTTCATTATTCAGGATAATTTGATTCATATACTTACTATTGTTTTTCTTTCATAATGATATTTGCCAGGAGGACAGAGGCCGATTTTCTTCATGAAGTTGTTCAATATGTTTTGACCTTTGTTGGGGTAAAGAACAATAATAGATGAGTACAAGGCTTTCTAGAGGACTAGGCTTATTGTCCTTCAACAACTAGAAACTGTTTACTAGGCTTATTGGCCTTTTTCTTATTTTCTGACTTATTGGCCTTTTCCTGGATCGTTTGTGCTTTTTTATCTTCAAAAGCAAAAGTTTGTACGTAAAGCGACAATGCTCTTTCCTTTCTTCAGTGTATGAATGCTTGAATTTTTGTCCACCGACAGTGCTTGCCTAATTATTTCACTTGTCTTTTTCTTGGATCGTTTTGTTGCAATTGTTTTGTAAAGCAACCGCTTTCTATTCTCTTTCCCTTTTTTTTTTTTTTTTTTTTTGGTGAGATATTTAGTCATATACCTATTTTTAGCATTAAAATTATAAATAAACTCTACACTATTTAATTTCTATAAACAAACCCAAAAAATGACAACTAGCCCTATTGAATTTAATTTTAATTATTAAATTACTTTGATGCCCCATTGAGTATTTTGAGCTTTTTTTATGAGGTTTTTGGGTTATGTTTGTTTTAAGAAATCAATGGCAGTTTTGTAATTTAAAAGAAGTTAAAAGCCTTTTTGTTATGTTGTAAATGAGCTTTGGGTGTGTTTCTAAAGTCCATTTCATATATGTTTTTTTATAATTTGGGCTCATATATTGGGTATTATAGTGAATCTCCCTAAATTCAATTGCTATGTGTGTCACAAAGTTTCAATTATGCGATTTCAAGTTTTTGTCAAGTGTTTAATACTGGTGTTATACATCTCTTTTTCAGCAGGATTCATACCTACGATTAAGTTTCTATACGTCTTTTGCCTTCATGCTATTCCTCACCCTTGTAAGTATCAAGCTGTCATTGTTAATGTAAAGTTTTTTTTTTTTTTTTTTGCATTGCAGTAATCTCCTGTCATTTGGAAAATAAGAACTCAGAGAGGAATACTATGATGTAGGAGATGGAGGAGACGTCTAGTGTGGATCATTTGTGTATTCGGATCAGACGAGGCCCTAGATTAGGAGTACAATATGTAATGCATTGGCTGAGTTTTTTTGGTTTCTTTTCTGGTATGTATAGATGGATATGTATTGGACGCCATACTACCGTTTATATAAGAGCGTTTCCAGCGGTCCAGGCTGGTGGGTGTGGGGGTGGGGGGAAGCCCCATAACCGTTTCTAGCGAGCTTGTTTTAACCCGGCGGCTTGTGGGTCCCACTGAATCAAGCTGGCCCGAAGGCAAGGCGAGCCCAAGTTTTGCCGTGACGTTATCACTAACGCCAGGCTGGCGTCAGCCCTCCAATTCAAATTTTTTTTACCGTTGGTGCGTGCGTTGCAAGTGCCAACGGTAAAAAAAAATTAAAAAAATTTGAACATGCAAGCCTGCTTTCCGCCAACGGCTAGAAGCCACATGGCGGCCTCTGGGCGGTCCGATCTATTTTTCTCCTCCAATCCAAAGGCAGTCAATTTTTTTGCAATAAAATTATGAAAATAAATCGAAATTTTTTTTTTTAAAAAAAACCCAAAAATTAATGAATTTTTTTTCTTCTATGAATACCAACCAATACTCTTCACTTTTAACACCAAATCCTCATACATTTTCTTCTCCTTAAACTATTATTCACTTTCTACTCAACATTTTATTTTTCTTTATCATCTTATGACTTCTTCTATCGAAACCAGAGGGACATGGAGCATCATGGAAGATGTTTTGTTGTGTGAGTGTTGGGTCCAAATTAGTCATTGTTGCCTCACGGGCAATGAGATGAAATTCTGTCATATGTGGAGAAAAATTCATACCGAATCTTGTGAAAGATCGGGTTCTACCCGTACGGAAATGACATTGTCTAGTAGGTAAAATTCTCAATAAAGAGTTGGGGAAATGGAGAGATGCCTTGGCAAAAGCGAGGGACAACCATAGAAGCGGGGAAAATCTTAGCAATGAGGTAAATTATTTGTAATTTTCGTTTTATTAATTTTAATGTCCTATTATATTTTTTTTAAATGTTTATTGCATTTTCAATATTTTGTTAATATTTCTTGAATTGCCAATTTTTTTATTATTTTATTTTTATAATGTTTCTTGCATTTCCAATATATATTTTTAAAATAAATTCTGCAAGCACAAATGTAGTTTGGTGCTATTGGGCAAGGCAAAAATACTTTGAACCATGAACGATGTTGGGAGGTGGTGAAGAATTGTTCGAGATTCCAAATTATTCCAACGGGTCCGATCGTTGTGTTGAACGAGATGTCACTCCATGATTCACTGGCATCGGATTCGCCTATGGATTCTGATCGGTGCATAATTACATATCCTTTTGTACCCTTCTAACTTATGATTTGGTTATGTTTTTGAGTTAAACTTGTGCTTTTAATAAGTTTTGTGTTTGTTTCAGTGTAATAAGCTTGAGACTCATTAAATGCATTTTGGAGACAAATTAGCTCAAAACAGTGTCTGCAGATCATTCAATTTCACGGATTAACCTGTACTTGCTCAAGAAGAACCAGATAATGAGCCATACATCATTGGAAAGATACGGAAGTTTAGTTTCCGTAGCATTTTACGGTTCATGATTCTGAGTCTTCTAGAGGAAGTTATACATAATTTAGTAGCTCAAGGTCAAAATTCGGCAGCATCTGCGTTACTGGGCCACAAATGACATTTGAAGGTCTTTCCGATTTTTCCTTGAGTTGGGCTGCATATGCTTGGAAAGATAAGACAAAGGGCTTGAAGATCCATATTTTTCCAGAATTTTATGAATGTATTAACAAGCCCAAAACGAACCCAAAAGAAGAGTGCAATGCATTGTCATGCATGACATATGCATGATGAAATGCACTATCTAGTGGGAATTGTTGATGAAGTGCACTATCTTGTGGGAAGGTTGGGTGAAGCATATTCAAGTCTTATAATTGAAGTGGGAGTTGCAACACTAAGTTTAAAGAAAGAAAAATTGTTTTCAAATGTAATGGTGTGTTAGGTGAAGTTGATGAAGTGAGTGGAAAGCAATATTTAATTTAGATTTTCAACTTCCTTAGGCCTATAAATAGTGAGATTTCCCAAGCTTGTAAACACACCCCAAGGGGGGGAGCTCTCAAACATTTCTCTAGAGCTCCCCTCCCTTCTCCCCCTCAAATTCTCTTAGTTTTCCTTTCTAGTTCTCAATTATTGTAATAAAATTCTTTTGCTAAATGTTTCTTTGAGTTTTTCTAAGTTCTTCTTAATTTTCCATTGCTATGTAAATTCTTTTCTTTAAGTATTCAAGTTTGAGTAGTTTCTGATCAGTGCATAATTACATATCTTTTTGTACCCTTCTAACTTATGATTTGGTTATGTTTTTGAGTTAAACTTGTGCTTTTAATAAAGTTTGTGTATGTTTCAGTGTAATAAAGATGAGACTCATTACATGCATTTTGAAGACAAGTTAGCTCAAAACAGTGTCTGCAGATCAGTCACATTCACGGATTAACCTGTACTTGCTCAAGAAGAACCAGATAATGAGCCACACATCATTGGAAAGATACCGAAGTCTAGTTTCCGTAACATTTTACGGTTCATGATTTGGAGTCTTCTAGAGGAAGTTATCCATGATTTAGCAACTCAAGGTCAAAATTCGGCAGCATCTGTGTTACTGGGCCAAAAATGACATTTGAAGGTCTTTCCTATTTTTCCTTGAGTTGGGCTGCATATGCTTGGAAAGATAAGACAAAGGGCTTGAAGATCCATATTTTTCCAGAATTTTTTGGAGTGAATAACAAGCCCAAAATCAGCCCACAAGCTGACTATGTCATGCATGACTATCTAGTGGGATTTGTTGGTGAAGTGCACTAGCCAAAAGAATGAGTTTCTAATTACAATGAGATTTGTTGGTGAAGTGCACTAGCCAAAAGAATGAGTTTCTAAATTACAAGTGCTATTGGCATAAACCATATTCAATTCAAATATTCCCCTTCCATTCTCCCTATAAATAGCACTCCAATTCTAAACACAATTCATTCAACAATCCATCAATTCACTTCATCCATTACTCATACACATTCATATAGAGAGAGAGAGAGAGAGAGAGAGCTAGTTGCAAAAGGAGCAAAGCTTGGAGCTGTCTTGGGAATTCCTTGCTGCCATCATCTAGTTCTTTTCTTCTCTTTATCCTATCCTATGTATTTCTTATTCTATGTTGCTTTTCAATTATTAAATATGTGTAACTAAATTTCTTCTTAGTTAGAGGTGAATTCGAAGCCATGAACATATGTTTTATATGAATTGATCACTTCCAGTTATGATTTCGTAAAGTATGAATGTGATTTACTTTTCTGTTTTATTCAGGACTTATTCTTGCATGTTTATTAAGGATGCATACTTAGTTTGCATGCAGGGATTTGATGCTAGAATATGAGGGAATTTCACCTAATCGTTATGAACTTATATTCACAAGTAGTAAAAGTCACTAGTCATGATTGTGTTAAGTAAATTCATAGCAGGAGTATCATGCTTTTCATAGTTACAAATGTTTTGTCAAAGCTTATGATTTTCATAGAACTTAATGATCTTTGATATGTATCTCTATCATGCTGTTCATATAGGGAACTTGATAAGAATAATTTGATTGAGTCGCTGAGTCCAATTCAATGAACTTAGGAAAATCTGAGAGTTAATTAGTGCAGTTCACAATTAATTTGAGGCTTTGACATTCATACTTTATAGAAAGAGTAACTGGAGATCAATTTGTGTGCATATGTTCCATGTGTGGAGAAGAATCCTCTAGCTATCCTTTAATCCTTATTTCATTCACAACTTAGTTATTTGTTGCTGTCAATTTTACTTTGGTCTAAATCATCCAACTCCCCCCAATCATTGTTCCCTCAACTTAATTTCCAGTTTAATGAGTTTAATTTGTGTTAATTTAATTTGTGTTGATTAGCATCCCTCCTAATCCCCGGAATAGAACGATCCCTACTTACTCGTACTACGATTGCATATAGGGTTTAATTTGTGCGTTAGTTATTTCTCACGCCAAATTTTGGCGCCGTTGCCGGGGATTAGCAAAATTGCTAATCTTCCGTGCGTTTTCGTTGTTCTTGCGTTTATGATTTTGTTTTGTTTTGTTTTCTTTGTTTTAGGTACAAGTGTATGACTCGAAGTTCACACCGTGTTCATGCGCACATATTGGACTTTGACGACGATCTCGAACGAACTTTGAGAAGGAAGAGGAAACAGCCAGAACTCAGTCCCTCTAGTTCTAGTTCCGAACCCGAATCTGAAGCAGGAACAAGACATGGCTGTAGACAATAGATCAATCAAGGAACTTTCAGCCTCTGAATTGGACAATGCAGTCCCTCTTTGCATTCAATACCCCGGGGCTGCTGCAGGCAAGACCGATGTGTTTGAATTGAAGTCAAGTTTGCTACATCACATTCCCAGATACCATGGGCTTTCCATGGAAGATCCAAACAAGCATTTGAAGGAATTTGAAGTAGTATGTTCAAGTATGACACCCATTAACGTGGATGGAAATATTTTGAAGATGAAAGCCTTTCCATTTTCTCTTATGGACAAGGCTAAGGATTGGCTCTATGAAGTAGCACATGGAACCGTTACTTCTTGGGAAAGTATGAAGAAAGCATTCTTAGAGAAATTCTTCCCAACTTCAAGAATCATTGTTTTGAGGAAGAAAATTAGTGGAATTCAACAAGGCCCGGGAGAATCCTTTCCAGTGTACTATGAGCGTTTTAAGACGTTAGTTGCATCCTGCCCACAACATCAAATGAAGAAAGAGCTTTTAATTCAATATTTCTATGAAGGGCTACTTCCACTGGAGAGACAAATGCTTGATGCTTCAGCAGGAGGTGCTTTGGTTGACAAAACACCAGTTGCTGCAAAGATCTTAATAGCAAACCGAGCTTTGAATGCACAACAATATGAAGGAGTTGGAGGGAGAGATCATGCACAGCCAAGTCAAGTTAATGAGGTAAGTGCTATTTCAGAACTTCAATCTCAAATGGCTAATCTCTCTACTCTTATTTCGCAGGTTGTTGAAGGACCCAAAGTGCAAAGTGCAGCCACTTGTAGCGTGTGCTCTATGCATGGACACCACACTGATCAATGTCCTCAATTAATAGCGAATGGGGGATGGGAAAGTGCCAGTGTCATAGGTTATCAAGGCCAAACTCAACCTAGGTATGACCCATTTTCAAACACCTACAATCCAGGCTGGAGAGATCATCCAAATTTTAAGTGGAGGGAGCCTCAACAAACTCAACAACAAGGCGGATATAAACAGCCACCTCCGGGGTTCTATCAAAGGCCATTCGCACCACCACAACCTCAACCACAAACTGCCCAATCAATGCAAGGTTCCCCAATGATAATGACAAATGCTTAAAGTACTAACTTCTTTGACTCAGGGTTTTACAAAATCAAGCCAAAGAGATGAGCGAAGTGAAGAAGCAAATTGGGCAGATGGCGGAATTCATGGGACAGTTTAGAGAAGAAGGCAAACTACCTAGCTCAACCATTGTCAACCCAAAAGGAGGTTTTGAAACGGCTAAAGCTATCATCTTGAGGAGTGGTAAAGAGATTGGAACCAATCCCAAAATATCCAAACAAAGCCCAACAGAGAACGAAAAGTTGCTTTTCAAAGAAAAGGAGGAGGACAAAGCCACAGCAAGGGAGGAACAACCCTTGTCGCAATCCCCCAAAGCTCCTACACAACCAAACTTAGGTAAGGTTGTTCCAAATTCAACTCATTCTAACCCTATCCCACCAAATGTGCCTTTCCCTCGCAGGTTTATGCAGTCTAAGAAAGAAGAGAATGAAAAAGACATCTTAGAAACTTTCAGGAAGGTACAAGTAAATATCCCACTTCTTGACGCAATAAAGCAAGTTCCAAAGTATGCTAAATTCTTGAAAGAGCTTTGTACAACAAGGAGGAGGAATTCGAACAAAAAGTGGTAAGGGTAAGTGAGAATGTTTCTGCAGTTTTGCAACGAAAACTGCCACCTAAATGCAAAGATCCAGGTAGTTTCACAATCCCTTGTGTTATTGGTAACACCAAGTTTGAACATGCCATGTTAGATTTAGGTGCTTCCATTAATGTCATGCCATACTCTATTTATGCATCTATGAACTTAGGAGAGCTTAAAAAGGATGGAGTTGTAATTCAATTAGCTGATCGTTCTAATGCATATCCGAAAGGAGTTTTGGAAGATGTTTTGGTGCAGGTTAACCACTTGATATTTCCAGCAGATTTTTATGTGCTTGAGATGGAGGATTCAGCCCATTCTACACCATTGCCAATTTTACTTGGACGACCTTTCATGAAAACAGCCCGAACCAATATCGATGTGTTCAAAGGGACGTTGACAATGGAATTTGATGGCGATATCATTGATTTCAATATTTCTGAAGCTATGAGGTACCCTATGGATGATCACTCGTGTTTCTTTGTTGATGCATTTGATTCTTTGGCGCAGGAAAATCTCAAATCCCTAGATAGGGATGCCCTTGAAACCACCATTGTTCAAGGAATTGAACTCATCAAAAATGGGGCCGAACCTAATCATGAAGAAATCTGCGAGATGGTGGCTGCCCTTGAGTCATTGCCACAATATGTTGGTAAGCCTCCAATCCCAATTCCAATTCCCATTTCTACTAACAAGTTGTTACCTTCGGTGATTCAGGCGCCCACTCTCGAGCTTAAACCATTACGGAATCATTTGAAGAAAAGGAAAGCAACAAGGAAGCGATGGAAATGGAAGACAAGCTTGGTGAACTCTCTTGCATTGCATGCGGTGCCGATTGAGCCCAAACACCCCCATTCACTATAGAAAGTTTGGACGTCCGGCTGAAGACATAAAACTTAGCGCTTCTTGGGAGGCAACCCAAGGTGATGAGGAGAAGATAGAACCTGCAAGGAGCTGCTTACGTCCTAATCGCTTCAAAGGGGAGTTTTTCTAAACTCTAAACCTTTGGTTATGTCTTTTCCTTATCTTCTTTCCTTGCATTTATTAGGGATTGACAATTTTGTTAGGTTTTGTGGTAGAGTTAAGTTGTGTGAGCTTTGTTTTGCTTAGTATAATTTTGTTCAATGTCTTGCAAGCCTACGTAAAAAAAATAAAATAAAATAAAAAAATAAAAAAATAAATAATAAATAATAAATAATAAAAAAATAAAAAAATTCATATGAGTTGACTTCTGGTAACTCCAATAAGCACCTCTGTTAATACAGTGTCTAGGAGTTCTATAGGCGACACCTTCGGTGTCTAAGAAGTTTGGGTTTTAAGCGGGACCATTGTGACCTCTCCAAACTTCCCGGATCCCCTGGCTGTGTTTTCTGAGGTTCTTAACTGGTAATCCATGAGTCACTTGTATATTCGTGTATTTTATTCAAAATAAAAAAAAATAAATTTAAAAAAAATAATAATAATAAAATAATAAAATAATAAAATAATAAAATAAAAAAAATAAAAACCTTCTCTTTCTCTGAAACACTACATTAACCCTAACCCTCCATCTTTCATTTGACCTAGCCGCTCGCTAACCCCTGAAACCTTCTCTTCCCAAGCCTTCTCCAAATTATTGCTTATTGTAGGGCTCGTCAATGGAGAAACTCAAGGATGCCGTCGGTGGAAAGCTCAAGGAGGAGGAGTCCGAATTGAGCATGGTGAAGGTGCCTAGCCTAATGGTTTTGTTGAACTCACTGCCAGCTATCCCACCAGAAGATCCTTTGGGAGAGGACACCATTATGCAACGGGTATTTGCGGTGATTGAGGTGCTCGTGGTTGTGTTTGCCATGGATCCCTCAGAAGTTATCATAGATGCCTTTCTGTTTCAAAGAGGTAGGGTGATAGGGGAAATTGAAGGCATGATTCCAAATTGGGATCTGGATTGTGGATTGGAAGAGATGCAGCTTGCGGCGCTGGCACGTTGTCGATATACTTGGAGGGTATATCTGCTAAATAGGAGGTTTGTGGCAAGAACTGTTGTGGTGAGCAGTCACATGTATTCTACAGGTAACATTCGAGACGAGTTTGGCATTTACTTAAGTGTGCTTGACGAGTTTCACTTCCAATTAGTGTACATGACCACAAGACTCCGAGACTTCGTGGAGCAGATGGAGGAGTTGATGATAGATGGAGCCATATATGATTCTTCTGTTTCAGACCCTTCGGAAAGTGAGTCGGATTGAAAGATGAACCGTCCTAATCGCTTCAAAGGGGAGTTTTTCTAAACTTTAACATTTGGTTATGTCTTTTCCTTCTCTTCTTTCCTTGCATTTATGAGGCATTGCATGTTCTTACGTTCTAAACATTGAGGGCAATGTTTCATTTAAGTTTGGGGGGAAGGATTTGGTTATGTTGTTTTACTGTCAAATTTTAAATTTATTTTTTTAATTTATTTTTTGTGTGTTTAGCGTCTAAAAACGCAGGATTTTGTGTGTTGTTTCGTTATCCTTCCAAACACCTATGATAAGACTTGGATTTAATACTAATATGGTTTATCAGAAATTGAGAGTCATTTTTTAAGGACTTTGTGTGGTTCTGAGTTAACTCTGTCTTGCATGCCACCCTTGCACTTATTGAGCACTTTGCCAAGTTAGTCCAATTTTTTGTTACTTAGATACGTTATGCAATTCTACTTATCTCATGATCTTGGTTTTGTACTCTAGAACTTATTTGAATATCTCTTGAGACATTTTGTTGCCATACAATGCTTAGGAAATGATTTAGGCCATGTTTGAACCGTTTGAGCCTTTCTAACCATCCCTCTACATGTATTCATCCCTAGTCAACCCATTTGAGCCAATGTTAAGCCTTTCTTTGTGTAAACCATTCCTACCATAATGAACTTCTGTTTTCTTATTCTCACTTATTCTATGAGCAGTTAAAGTTATCTTCAAAAGAGAGTTATAAAGAATGCAAGGTTTTTGGAGCAAAAGTGAATCATTAGTGCCATTACCCAAGTGTTGAAAAGAAATAAGTTTGGGGGTATTGGTAACTAATCAAAAGAGGTAATGAAGTGTGACCAATGTAGTCACGGCCCTAGAGTGTTATAAAAGAGAAAAGCATGGTGATCTAGGGTAAAGAGCCACAAAATTAGGCCAAATAAACACATTTGAAGGTGCTGAAATTATGTTGAAAATCTGCTCATGTATGTGTTCCTTGCGTGTTACAAAGTTCAAAAAAAAAAAAAAAAAAAAAAATCTCTTATGCTCTTACCTGTGCTTTAATTGTGCTAAAAATATTGTATATCTCATATCCCTTCTTTCATTCTACCACTACCCTGAACCTCATTACTACCCTTGTAAAGTCCTTTTGATCCTTGGTGTTGCATGGTATTACTGTGGAGAGCAGATTGGATAATGAGCTTATGGGGTTCAGAATTATTGATTTTGCTCTAAGTGTGTGCGCATATACTTATTTGAGTGGCAGGGGTTGTTCTGATTTGGCATTCACACACTACACTTAAGGGTGTCATTGTGAGCTTTGCTTTCTCGTGAATCATGTGTGGAACTTAGATTGTGATTGTTGTGTTTCTTTGGAACCATATACGTTGGTGATTCTTTGAGGATATTGTTTGGAAGGCTAGTTGCTTATTGCCTGTTTCCTAAGTTGTAGTTTTATTTTGTTTTGCTCGAGGACTAGCAAAATCTAAGTTATGATTTGGTTATGTTTTTGAGTTACATATCTTTTTGTACCCTTCTAACTTATGATTTGGTTATGTTTTTGAGTTAAACTTGTGCTTTTAATAAAGTTTGTGTATGTTTCAGTGTAATAAGGATAAGACTCATTACATGCATTTTGAAAACAAGTTAGCTCAAAACAGTGTCTGCAGATCAGTCACATTCACGGATTAACCTGTACTTGCTCAAGAAGAACCAGATAATGAGCCACACATCATTGGAAAGATACGGAAGTCTAGTTTCCGTAGCATTTTACGGTTCATGATTTGGAGTCTTCTAGAGGAAGTTATCCATGATTTAGCAACTCAAGGTCAAAATTCGGCAGCATCTGCGTTACTGGGCCAAAAATGACATTTGAAGGTCTTTCCTATTTTTCCTTGAGTTGGGCTGCATATGCTTGGAAAGATAAGACAAAGGACTTGAAGATCCATATTTTTCCAGAATTTTTTGGAGTGAATAACAAGCCCAAAATCAGCTTACAAGCTGACTATGTCATGCATGACTATCTAGTGGGATTTGTTGGTGAAGTGCACTAGCCAAAAGAATGAGTTTCTAATTACAATGGGATTTGTTGGTGAAGTGCACTAGCCAAAAGAATGAGTTTCTAAATTACAAGTGCTATTGGCATAAACCATATTCAATTCAAATATTCCCCTTCCATTCTCCCTATAAATAGCACTCCAATTCTAAACACAATTCATTCAACAATCCATCAATTCACTTCATCCATTACTCATACACATTCATATAGAGAGAGAGAGAGAGAGAGAGCTAGTTGCAAAAGGAGCAAAGCTTGGAGCTGTCTTGGGAATTCCTTGCTGCCATCATCTAGTTCTTTTCTTCTCTTTATCCTATCCTATGTATTTCTTATTCTATATTGCTTTTCAATTATTAAATATGTGTAACTAAATTTCTTCTTAGTTAGAGGTGAATTCGAAGCCATGAACATATGTTTTATATGAATTGATCACTTCCAGTTATGATTTCGTAAAGTATGAATGTGATTTACTTTTCTGTTTTATTCAGGACTTATTCTTGCATGTTTATTAAGGATGCATACTTAGTTTAAATGCAGGGATTTGATGCTAGAATATGAGGGAATTTCACCTAATCGTTATGAACTTATATTCACAAGTAGTAAAAGTCACTAGTCATGATTGTGTTAAGTAAATTCCTGGCAGGAGTATCATGCTTTTCATAGTTACAAATGTTTTGTCAAAGCTTATGATTTTCATAGAACTTAATGATCTTTGATATGTATCTCTATCATGCTGTTCATATAGGGAACTTGATAAGAATAATTTGATTGAGTCGCTGAGTCCAATTCAATGAACTTAGGAAAATCTGAGAGTTAATTAGTGCAGTTCACAATTAATTTGGGGCTTTGACATTCATACTTTATAGAAAGAGTAACTGGAGATCAATTTGTGTGCATATGTTCCATGTGTGGAGAAGAATCCTCTAGCTATCCTTTAATCCTTATTTCATTCACAACTTAGTTATTTGTTGCTGTCAATTTTACTTTGGTCTAAATCATCCAACTCCCCCCAATCATTGTTCCCTCAACTTAATTTCCAGTTTAATGAGTTTAATTTGTGTTGATTAGCATCCCTCCTAATCCCCGGAATAGAACGATCCCTACTTACTCGTACTACGATTGCATATAGGGTTTAATTTGTGCGTTAGTTATTTCTCACGCCAGTTTCCAAGTTTCGATTATGGTTTTTGTTCTTGTACATTATGCTTATAAGTTAATATGCTAGTTTGAATGATTGATCACCATTAAGGCTTGCATGTTAGCTATCTTGGTTTGAATTAAGAGTAGACACCATGCTTTAATTCGAATTGAACTATGAATAGGAAGAGTATGTATGGACATTCGACAACAGGGATTAGATACATGCTTGGTTGTTTAAAATGTTCTTCTATGCTTAATGGGTTCCTAATGCTTAATTTAGGTTAGACAACAAATGATCAAGTTAGGGAATTAGGAACACAAGGTTAGGACCAGACACCATGGCTTAATCATACTTTAGCTAGAATCAATCCGTTAATCTAAATTGAACTTGGGAACTTATTCGCTTGAGTTAATTTCTTTTCTTTCTTTCTTGTTTGATTTATTTTCTTTCTTTTTTTTCATTTCTGTTTTGTACAGGGAATTGAATTAAATCAATCTATCATCAATCCTCGTGGGATCGACCTCGCACTTACATATGCTAAACTACCAACGGCTCGTGCACTTGCGAGTATCACAAGTTGAGGATGCAACTGAATCTATTTTGGTGCAGTTGAATCGACGCAACAAGTTTTTGCACAGATTTAGTAACAAGTGAACGAAAATTGGAAACACAAATGAAAAAAAAAATAAAAAAAATTGAAAACCTCCATTAGATTCCCCGATGAGTCAAGACTCACCCATCCAAAAGGAGCCAAGGCCTATTGGGAGAAAGGCGGCGAAGGCGAAGAGAGGGAGTAATTCTAGCAGTAATACATCCAAACTTTTGGAGGAAATTGCAAGGCAAAGGGCCATGAGAATTGAAATTGACATGGAAACCCAAGAAGACGAGAGGGCAATTCAAGTCAAATATGCAAAAGAAAGAGAGTATGTACGCAAAGAAAACATTGAGAGGAAGGATCACGAAACCATGGCCATGGATACAAGCCATATGTCCCCTGAAAAAAATTAATTTTGGAAGCTAGAATGAAGGGATGTTATGAGAAGAAGACTTTTCCGTGACGATGGACCTAGCAACACGGATTGGTTAAATGATCAAAACCATTAAGTTAGTTTGCTTGTCTTTTATTTCATTGTATTTTATTTAATTAGTTGTAATTCATGTATTTTATTTAATTAGTAGTAATTCTTAATTACTTGTAATGGTTTTCTTTGAGTGAATAAAGAAAGCATTCAACAAAATACCTTTTTATTCAAAACATTCCATACATAAAAAACCACAACCAAAGCATAAATAAAAAACAAACCATGATGAGTCGATTTTATATTATATATTTAACCTCATTCTTAGTATATTTTGGTTAATATTTTGGAAGAATTTTGATACTTTGAATTATATTTCCAATATAGGACTTTCGACTTCTTCTGGAGCAAAACATAATCAAATGGACGAATTTTGGAGTAATTCCAGTTGGAGGACGTACGTGAGTCACTTAGCTTGATCGTATCAAAATATCAGACTTTTCCACCAAGCGATGATTTCCTGGCGAATAAATGAAGGAGCGATGTGCAGTGTTGGAATAGTGACGTTTTGGGCTTGTATTGCGTTTTTGGAGCCCAAGATGACCTCGGATGGGTTCATGGCCTTCTAGAGAAGTGTTTGGAATATTTTTATCTTTAAAACGAGCTATCTTGGGCCAGATTTGGAGGAGATTTGAGGTCAAAACGTGGCTGACCAGATTATGGGCAGATTCTCCTAATCCCATTTGGACTTTATTTCCTAGTATTATTTTATTTTAACTTAGCTTCCTTGTGGGGATTGGGCAGCTAGGTTTTAGGAGGTATTTAAGTTATTTTTCACAGCAATTTAGGGAACTCCCTTTTTACTTCTTTTTGGCTTTTGGAGCAATTGCTAGGGTTTGAGCGACGAAAATGTAATTATACGTCACGCAAGTTGTGATAATTTTGGCGGTTCAATAGTTTAAAAATACCTTGCGCGATGCCTGAACTTATTCATCGCGCAAAGAGATTTTGATAATTTTGGAGTAAAAATAGTAACTTGCGTGATGCATTAGTTTTGTCGTCATGCAAAATCTCTTTGCTCGACGACAATGTGTATTACGTCGCACAAGTTTCGATAATTTTGGCGTAAAAATAGTATCTTGCGCGACGCATTAGTTTTGTCGTCGCTCAAAGAGATGTTGCGTGATGACAATGTGTATTATGTCGCGCAAGTTTCGATAATTTTGGTGTAAAAATAGTACCTTGCGTGACGCGTTAGTTTTGTCATTGCGCAAGTGGGCGAAATATGTGATTATTTGGTCTCACACTTCCCATACGTGGCATTGGAAATTTTCCGGCGTACGGGAAGAATATGTGATTATCTGGTCTCGCACGTGGCATTGGAATATTCCGGCATGTTAGACATTATGGTTATGTTATTAGCTCATCACACGTGACGTTGGATTATCCGGTGTGTGATAAAGGACCCGTACACTTGGGTTACTGTTACTTTACTACACGTGGCGTAGGATTCTCCGGTGTGTAGTAAAGTAACAAGGAGAGGAAAAAAAAGGGGATTATTTTACTATATCGGGGAAAGATTAATGTTCAAAAAGAATAATGTTCGGTGTGTTGTGATTTAAATTAAAAGGGGAAAGAAAATTGTAGAAATAACTTATTGGTACTACTGAAAACGGTTGTATGTCATTTGGTTCATGATTATGGATGTAGAGAACTATGTGTGGCTTGATCCCTCAGTAAGGGTACTGATCGGTGCATAATTACATATCTTTTTGTACCCTTCTAACTTATGATTTGGTATGTTTTTGAGTTAAACTTGTGCTTTTAATAAAGTTTTGTGTATCTTTCAGTATAATAAGGTTGAAACTCATTACATCCATTTTGAAGACAAGTTAGCTCAAAACAGTGTCTGCAGATCAGTCACATTCACGGATCAAAATTCGGCAACGGAACCATGTGCCAATAGATCAAAAGAGCATAATTCATGCAATTCAAGCATGTTAAGGCCTAATTTGGATGAATGGAAGAAGAGTTTAAAGGCAAACACAAATTGGGCCACACTCCTTGTCAGTCCAGTTTTCTTGGGTCAGCTTGCAGGCCTCAGTTCAGCTACTTACACAAGTCAGATGAGGCGACACCCTTGATAGAAGTTGTTCCAATGGGTGTCTACTATAACATATCCAAATTTCAGCCCAATTGGGTAAGTATGGAGCCCTCAGCATGTCAAAAACCGAACCTGGTTCACAGACAAACCTTTGCTGTCACATGAGCAGCCACACATGGAGGCAAAGCATGGGCAGCTGTTGAGCCATGTGCTTAAAGCAGCCACACATGGAGGCATGGGCAGCTGTTGAGCCATGTGCTTAAAGCAGCCACACATGGAGGCAAAGCATAGGCAGCTGCAAAGCATGAGCTGCCACACATGGGAGACAACACATGGGCAGCTGCAAAGCATGAGCTGCCACACATGGGAGGACGAATTTGAAGTCTATAAATACAGAGTTTCAGCTCATTCAAAAGCATTCCATCAATTACATTTCCATTGTACACAAAGAGAGGGAAAGTTGAGGGCTATAGGTTCCAAGGTTTGAAAGGCTTAGGAAGCTGTCTACACCATCAAAGAGTTTCTTCTTCCTCTTTTAATTTTCTGTTTTGTATGTTCTTGCTATACATTTAAATTATGGATAGCTAAATACTTTAGTTAGGGCTCGATTGAAGCCCTAATCATGTTTCTTTAAGGATTTCGATATGTCTTTGCTATAAACTACTTTTGTGATGCTTATTGATTAATTTCAGATCATATTTTACTCTTTACATACGTTATGTTATGCTTGATCATTATATGCATGTTGTGCATTGAGTTTGTTACATAGGTAAATTTAGATGACCGAGTCTTGTACCTATGAAAGTAACAAAAGAACTAGTTATAAGTTCTTGAAATTAATCATTATGAATAACTAGAATAGATACCATGTTCTAGAATTTGTGTGTTTGTCGATTTCCATTGTGCTATGCATTCTTAAAGTACAACTTAGTAGATACCATGCTAAACACTTTAAGAATGAAAAGAGTTAGAGTAGATACCCATGCCTAACTTGTTGTTTAGGGAAATCAATAACTTAAAGAGTAGATATCATGCCTTTAGGTTGACAAACATAAGCATCCAAAATCTGTTTTGTAGCATTGTGCATGTCGTTTGCTTAAGGAAAAAGATTAGTGGTGAACATCGAATCCCTAACTAGTTTTCTCATTGTTTTAACCTCAATCCAATTCTATTTTTAATCAAACGCTGTTTTCAATATTTAACACAAATTAATCCAATCCTCGTGGGAACGATCTCGTATTTGCTTTCTATACTATTTATCTTATCTTGTGCACTTGCGAGTTAAAACGTGCATATAGTTGCTTAATTTTTAGGTTACTATTTGTTCAACAGGTACGTAGGTAGCCTGGGGTCCCACCCGGGTGCAGTCGCGAACTAAAGTTATTTTGGTCTTTGGACGAATTTGGTTGTGGTCAAGACAGTTTTGGAACCCATTTTGGATGGTCAAATGATTTCAGTTTCGATTTTGTCGATGGTTTGTAAAGCTCGTTTGAAAACGAGGCTTGGTTTAATAATTATTCTTTTTTCCATCGAACTAAGTGAGTGTGGTGAAACTGTGGTTGTGGCCAAGACAAGTTTGTAACTCGTCTTGGATTGGGTACATTTTGGGACCGAGTGCTTAAACTACATGTGTTTATGTTGGGTTGCTAAACGTCGTGTGATAGGATTTGAGAAGGCATTTTAAGTTAATTATGATGGGCATGCATAGGTTAATTCGAGTTCTTTACTTGTTTTGTTAAATCTCATTATTTGGACTTAAGAACTTCGTTGGTGTTTCGGTTTAGAATTGTTAAAGGCCATAGGCCTAGTTTGTAAACAGCTTGAAGGTTAACTTGTGCATGCTGCCAGTTGTAGATATTATATTGTGAATTTTGAACATGTTGAAATTTTGGGGAAAGTCCAATTTATAGGGGAGAGTCTGCCAAAATTTCGGCAGAAAGTCTCGCACTTTTTTTCCCTTAATTTTAGAGAAGAGGTTATAGTTTCTGAAGTGGGTCTGGCATTGGTGTGATGTCAAGGAATTCCACAGAATTCGTCCCGGGTTCTGAGAAATTCGGGGCAGGTCCTGTTACAGACTCTCGAGAGGAGGCCAAGGACATATTGTCGAGGGATGGGGAATGCCCAGCGGCGGGAACCTAGAGCCCCTTCATCGTCGCAGTCAAACAGTCGAGTGACTGCTTTGACAACAGAGATGGCCGAGCTTCAAACCCAACTCTCCTCGTATAGTACCCAGATGTCACAGCTTCTAGAGTCCCTCGCTCAGTCCGGCATTCCAATCCTGCATTTTGGTCCCTCGTCGACCTCCGAGCCCCTCCAACCTGAGCATGGCCACCACATGTCTACCCTGTTGAAAACGTCCAGACCTCCGAGCCGCATTCTAATCGCACCAATTCACGTTTTTACAAAATAGAAAAACGTAAAATTAAAATTAAAAAAAATATTTTTTATTTTTCCTCGACGAAAGTCTCCATCTCGCGAATAAGAAAAAGCGACCAAGAAAATTTCGTCACGCCACAACGTTGTCCCGCACATGTTTGCAACACGAATAGTTCTCTCGTCTCTACATTTCTACGAGACGAATGTGAACCGTCATGTTGTGTACTCGCGACGAACTTTCTATCGTCGCGCAAAGTTTTGAGAGACAAACATTTGTCTCGTCCCTAAAGGTTTGTGCAATGAATGTTAACTGTTGCTCATGTTTTCGCGACCAATTAAAAGTCTTTGTCGCGTAAAGTCTTTTTTCATGATCTTTGCGCAATGGATTTAGCGCGACGGATTTTCTGTTGCGTTGAAATTTGTGCGACTCAAATGTACTTTGCGTGACCAAATCGTTTTCGTCACGCAAATAGTAAAATGTAGTAGTGATATATATAAAGGTAGAGGCATAATTTAGGGAAACCTTTTTTCTCCCCAATGAATTTACGGAAACTTTCAAAATACTAAGAAATATCCTCTATTAATTCAACTTCTTAAACAAGATAACTTAATTAATATGAAATAAAATAATAAAGGTTAAATTAACGTAGTGGGTAATTTTTTTATAAAACTTTCCATTACTTCTTATTTTTATATTTCAAAAATATATTCCTTCCAAAAAACGAGTTTACATATCAATTAAAAAAAGGTAAATTGGTGAGCGTAAATTGGTGTATGTGGCTAGTGTTTGGGTTTAGGGTTAGGCAGATGGGAAACAAAGAAAAAGACAAACACAAATAAGAACCCTAAACCCTATATCGATTTGTGAATTAAAGTAAGGTATATGGGTATTTTAGTCTTTTGGGCCTAATGGCATAGTTGTGTCAATTGGGATTAGGGCTCGTACAACAGTGGGCCTGATTCTATGGTTCATGTTTCCAATCTAACAGTTTAAAGCTATTTAGTTAGGAAACTTTTTTTTTTTTGGGGGGGGTTCTGAAGCTATTTGGTGAAAACGAGCTGTTCCTGTTAAGACTTGCTTTCGTCCTCTTGACGTTGGTCATATATCTTCTTTTTTTTGTTTTAAACGTGTTGCTTTTTTTTTTCCTTTTACTTTTTCTTTAATAATTATCTCTATTCTTTAAATTAAATAAAATAAAAAAAGGAAGAAGGCCGGAGTAAGAGGAGTTGACACAAGCAGCACCCAAAACTGAGATTCTTTTTTCTTTTTTTACCTTGTCATTCGTTAGGGAAGGAGAGAGGGGAATATTATAGTCAGGCTCGGCCCTGATTAGGGGCAGTCAGTGCGACTGCCCTGGGCCCATTATTCAAGGGGGCCCAAATATTTTTTTTAGTAAGTGTTATATTATATTATTATAACTATTAACTGATTTAATATTTTGAAAAGTAAAAAAAAAGACCAACGATCTGGTCTGTTCCACTTCTCAAGAAGAAGAACGCTTTTGTGCGCCTGTTCCTGTTCCTGTTCCACTTCTCCAGGTCGCTTTTACTTCTTCTTCTTCGTCTTTTTTTCTTCTTTCTCTTCTTCTACAGAGTTTTGAATCCTCTCCTAAGCCTCATATAAGCTAGTCCTTGTGATTTGTGAATCCAAAATCCTAAGCCTCCATCTAAGTTGGTCCTTGTGAATCCTCTTCTTTTAGTTACAGGTTAAATTTATTTCTATTGGTAGATTGGGGAGATTCCAAAATCCAAAGTGTGGGCTTTTATTCAGTGCAAAATTGGTCCTTGTAGAAATCAATTGAAGGTAATTTTTTATGATTTGATATCAATTGAAAAGGGAAATATGATTTTTTTGTTTTTTTTTGTTTGTTTGTTTGTAGATTTGTGAACTCATGCAATTACACATTCTCTTTGCAGGAATTCTTTTTGTTTATACCATATTTGACCAAGCAACTAGAAGCAACTCTAGGCAAAGCAAAGAGTCCCACATTGGAATATTACAAGAAGTGAAGGCTCCTCCTCACTTATAAAAGGAGACCACTCACCCCTTTGAAAAGGATCCCTTGGGCTGGGCTTGATCTTTAGTCATGACCTCCCCCTTTCTTACATTTAAATTTGGGTCCAATTCCATGTACAAATGTAAATACACAATATTATAATAATGAGAATATACTTCTCCGTGGACGTAGCCCATTCATTAAAGGTGAACCACGTATATCTTGTCTTCTGTATGTTTATCGCTTGCTCAAATCATCACACACTTGGTGAAGGTCCTCACCTTCACCCATCATCCATCACACCTCATCACTAAGTTGGGCTCAAAAGTGCCGAACCATTTTTGAGCGTCAACAATTTGGCGCCGTCTGTGGGAATCGACACAAAAAGCTTCTGTCATTCTCCCCTTCTTTAGTGCCCTTCGGCACCCCAACAACCAGCATCACCTAACTTGCCGAACGGCAATACCATAATGAAGCAACCATGAGGGTCAAGAGAGTAACATGCAGAAAATAAATCCTTGCAATATAATAGTCAGAAGAAGAGGGAATACATGGGCCACCCTAGCTTTCCTCTACATGCCTTACCGTTCGGCACCTTTGCTATCATTTTGCGTGGCTTGCATGGCCAAACCACCATCTCAATGCAAAGTGCCATTCGGCACCTCTTTGAATAGAGGAAGTTTGGGGGGCCTTGTATATTTCTACACTTCTTCAGCAAAACATTGCGTACCCGATGCCCACGTGGTTCACTTCCAGGAGACAAACAACTAGTTGCAAGCAATCATAAAGCCCCAAGTATACCATGCTTGCCGAAGAGACCATCTGGCTTGGCTTTTATTGAGGAATGCATGCTGGCCGACATCTGCCACCAATCACCACTCTTACCAATCTGTCAAAACCACATCTACATGTTGGAAACTTTCTCAGGACACCCATACACCTACCTACCGTTCGGTAG
The DNA here is from genome assembly GCA_020226455.1 of Prunus salicina. NCBI lineage: Eukaryota > Viridiplantae > Streptophyta > Magnoliopsida > Rosales > Rosaceae > Prunus > Prunus salicina. The sequence goes on along the minus strand of CM035341.1, from coordinate 25,755,149 downwards.
GACATGGATGAGCTAGCTCACTCCGCCAAAACCTCACAAGCTCACCACTTGTCGAACGCTGGGACTTACGGAACCAAGAAAATGGAATTCAATATGCTGAAGATATCCACTCTGTCAAAGTCTTACAGAAGACTCAAATCCAAGAGCCAATTGAAATGTGAACTATTGGCAAATAAAAGGGAACAAAGGCAAAACTGCATGACTATCATTCAGTAGCCATTCCCCACCGATCCACTAGGGGACTTGCCCCTTTATCTGCCGTTTGGAAGCTTCTGACTGCTGCCCCTTTACCTCCGTTTCAAGTCATAAGCCTTTACCATTCGGTACCTGATGAATATTGCATATGAATAGCAGCTGTCCAGATTCATTCACTTTCAAAAAGTTCCAATTTAGTAGTTGCCCAATACTCCAATTCACCAAAAATATTTTCTTCTTTTTGCATGGCTTGCATGGAGCATCCATACCGAAGCCACATGACAATCCAAAGGGCAACCCACATGGTCCATTTCCTTGAGTTTGTGGCGTAGGTGTTGTTCAACACATGTCCATTGTCATTCGGCAATTCAATGGAATACCCATGCAGTGGGCAATGAGTCAAGGGATCGGCATCATGTTGTTCAGCACCAACTCAACTTGACTAAATTTCTAATGGCAAGCCATCACCCATCGGAGCAATAAAATCTCTCATGGCTATCGAAGTCCATGCACTTGGGCAGAATCAAAGCCTCTAGCTGTGTACACCATGCCGACAAATGGCTCAAGACACCCAACCGTTCGGTAGCTAAAGAAAACCCCACATGCCTCGCCCCAAGGCTGAATTGCTTAGAATTGTGTTCGGTAGCACTTCTGGCAGCATCTATATTTTGCCTTTTCTGGAAGCTCCAGATCAACAACTCTAAGAGCAGCTCCAGAAGTCTCCCAAGTATGCTAGCTCATGGTTGGTCTTTGTCCTGCTCATCGAACGGCACACCCATCCAAGATATTGCTCAAGGCACCCAAGAGCCTTGAGAGATCATCATCTCCCTGACGTGTGACCAACTTCCGAACAGTAGCTTCACGATTAGCCTCAATAGGCCTACCTCACTCTTCTCGGACGGCAACACCGATAGATCACGTCTTCGGTAACCACCCACAGAGGATGAACGTCCCTGTTCTGGGCTAGCAAAATGATATTACCTTTCGGTACCACCAGTGCTCAAAGCACCCACTTGGTCGAAATACCGAACGGTACACCCATCCAGGAGATTGATCAAGCCACCTAAAAGCCTTGAGTGTCCATCCTTCTTCATGTTGCTCGACCAGCTACCGAACGGTAGCCATGCCATTGGCTTTCTCAAAGCACCCACTTGGTCGAGATACCGAACGGCACACAAAGTGCAACATGGACACAACATAAAAATGCCCTCGGCAAAATACTTCAGTCACTCACAAAATGACCAAGAGGTGCAAACTCATACCACATTGCCTTTCGGCACATAAGCATCATTACATGCACATCATTGCCATCGGCACAGCTCCATCACGCCATCATAATGGCTATCTACCAATCGACAACACAGCACCCCCATGAAGTTTTCTCATCTAATCCATAGAAGGCCTCAACCTCAAAATGCTCGGCAATTCAGTGCTTGACAACTTTGGACTTCCGTGATCTCCCATCAATGCCCAGGAGATGATGAGAACTCATTATTCACTGCTGGATAATCAATATTGCCAAACGGCACCCTGCAGCCCTTGTCTAACCTCTTCTCCTCTCTCCCTTACCGTTCGGCAGGTCTAGACAATTGGGCCAAGAGGCACGGACAGACCACTACCAAGCAAGAACCCTTCTTACAGAAGTATCAGCCTGGTGGAATTATAAGAAGAGCATATTACATGGATGGCTCTACAAAAATCTGCAAGCCTCACTATGCCGAACGGCACCCCAAAATTCTCAAAAAATTAGAGGGCCTCATTGGTAGTCAAAACCATCTACCCACGACCGAATTATGGGCTGCATTGCTCATAGCCATATTGAGTTAACAGTGGCCCCAGCTACCTCTCAAAATTAAAAAGGGAACATGCATGGGTTCATCCATAGCAAGCACTACACGATTTATTAAAGTCTTCGGCAGTAACCACTAATCTAGTGGAGGCCCACTTATGGCACTTGGCATTCATGCCAACACAACAAAAAACAAAAGAAAAACCCAAGACTATTAGCCATCGGCAATAGCCATTGGTGAACTTGTTCAACAAGCTTCATGATTCGACAAGAGCGATGCCTTTGGCACCCAGTCATCATCTGACAGAAGAGATGCCTTCGGCACCCTGTCATCATCTGACAAGAGAGCTGCCTTCGGCACCCTGTCATCATCTGACAAGAGAGCGATGCCTTCGGCACCCGGTCATCATCTGACAAGATAGCTGCCTTCGGCACCCTGTCATCATCTGACAAGAGAGCTGCCTTCGGCACCCTGTCATCATCTGACAGAAGCGATGCCTTTGGCGCCCTGTCATCATCTGACAAGAGAGCTGCCTTCGGCACCTTGTCATCGTCTGACAGAAGAGATGCCTTCGGAGCCCTGTCATCATCTGACAAGAGAGATGCCTTCGGCACCCTGTCATCATCTGACAAGAGCGATGCCTTCGGCACCCTGTCATCATCTGACAAGAGAGCTGCCTTCGGCACCCTGTCATCATCTGACAGAAGCGATGCCTTTGGCACCCTGTCATCATCTGACAAGAGAGCTGCCTTCGGCACCTGTCATCATCTGACAGAAGCGATGCCTTCGGCACCCTGTCATCATCTGACAAGAGCGATGCCTTCGGCACCCTATCATCATCCGACGAGAGCGACGCCTTCGGCACCCCGTCATCGCCTTCGACACCCAGTCATAGCCTTCGGCACCCCGTCATCGCCTTCGGCACCCAGTCATAGCCTTCGGCACCCCGTCACCATTCGACACTACACTACTTGGAAGAAGACTAAGGTGTTGCTCGGTCAATGCACTGAAAATTGCAAGTCCTCAACCAAGGAGTACCTCTTTGCTTGAGAACTTGGGGGACTTCTATTTATACCATATTTGACCAAGCAACTAGAAGCAACTCTAGGCAAAGCAAAGAGTCCCACATTGGAATATTACAAGAAGTGAAGGCTCCCCCTCACTTATAAAAGGAGACCACTCACCCCTTAGAAAAGGATCCCTTGGGCTGGGTTTGATCTTTAGTCATGACCTCCCCCTTTCTTACATTTAAATTTGAGTCCAATCCCATGTACAAATGTAAATACACAATATTATAATAATGAGAATATACTTATCCGTGGACGTAGCCTATTCATTAAGGGTGAACCACGTATATCTTGTCTTCTGTATGTTTATCGCTTGCTCAAATCATCACACACTTGGTGAAGGTCCTCACCTTCACCCATCATCCATCACACCTCATCACTAAGTTGGGCTCAAAAGTGCTGAACCATTTTTGAGCGTCAACACTTTTAAGCTCTAATTGATTGCAAATTTGGAAATATCAAGTTTGTTTCCCTGGAGGGGGATTTCTCAAAGGGGAATTTCTCAAATTCCAAATTATGTTGTTCTTTGTTTATTCTTTGAAGTATTAAAATTGGGGCCTAATTTTACCATTAAGTTTAAATATATATAGAGGCCTAATTTTTAATTTTGTCATGGGCCTTAAAAAATTCAAGACTGGCACTGATTATAGTGAGTTGCCTTAAGATTGTCTCCTACATGAATCGAACCCGAATGCCACGCCATGTGCAAAACGAGATTCCTTGAATAAATAATGAAAGAAATATATATGTGTTTTTATTTTGAATAATAAAACTCGCCACCATAGATCACCATGCATGCAGGGTGGAGAAGTTATTTTGCATAATTCACTGGGCCTTTAAAACCAAACTTCTGTACGACATTGTACTTTCTAAAAAGGAAAAAAAAAAAAAAAAAAGTAAGACATATTTTTCCCAATGGATAACTATTTTCAATTACTTTCCTGTTTTGTTGAATTTTGTTGTTGTTTGGACTAAGAAAATGGTAAGCTTTTTATTGATTAATATGGAAAGTCTTAATTCAGAGAGTAACCTTTTTTTTTCTTATAAAAAGATAGTTGCCGCTCTTAACTGGTAGAACTTTTTCAAACTTGCAAACCAACTTTTCTTTCTTTCTCAACAGCAAATAGGTGATTGTAGCTGAGATAAACTTCTGTTTTGCATTATGGCTGAGGCATGTGATAATATTACAATAATACATGTTTATTTCCCTTAACATTTATCTTTCAAAGCAATTATAATGAGTAATTAAATAATGTTATGCATTTATATTTTTACTTGGTCAAATTGGTTTAATGTCATTTTATTAACTTTGATCAATGACTTCCTATGTAGGCTTGTGTGTTGTGAAAACCAACTCAATTTGCATGCCAAGAAGTGTGTCACCCAAAGATAATATGCTAGTGGCCAATTAAAGAACTTCAACATATCCATGAAGCAATGATGATGAAGGAAGAAGTGCAACTAGCACAAGAAGAAAAGAATTGAAAAGAATGCATGAAGTGCCACACCCATGCCAAAAGAAGAAAGGAAAAGAAGTATGGGATGGAAGCAAACAAGAAGAAAATGAATTTGTAGGGGCTTTTTCGTTCCGGCAGCTGCTACGGGCCTGGGCTGCCGTAAAGAGCAAAAATGGAAGAAATTGCCCCTTGAGCCTGAGTTCGAAGATCAAGCCCCAAGGGTGTTTCGAAATGGTAGTTGAGCCTTAGGAAACACCTTGGTTTTCTTCACCAATGAAACCAACAGCTGCCTACAGATAAATCATTGGCTTTGCATGATAAACTTTCTAGCTTGGCATGAGAGCTTGGAGTGTGGGAGCTAAAGACCCACAAGTGTAGCAAATGAGAATGCATGTGCTTGGCTTGGTGTTGGACATGCTTAAGTTTGTTGATAATTTGTTGTTTGTGGTTGTGGCTATGGCTATGAGGATTTAAGAGTTTCAAGAGGAGGATGGGAGGAAAAGCTTGAGGCTTGAAGGCTATGGTATTTAAAGCTTGGAAGGGTATGAGGAGGAATAAAAATCTTAGTTGTGATGGTTGAAGAATGGCCGGGATGACTAGGATGGCTGGGATGGCTGCCGGAATGCTTGCAGCAGGCAAAAAGAGGAAGGAAGATGAGTTCTTATGGTTGCTGGGATGCTTACAGCAACCAAGAGATGGAGGTTGATGGCTGGGATGGCTGCTGGAATGCTTGCAGCTGCCAAAAAGAGGAAGGAAGATGCTTTATGGGGGTTGGTGGCTGCTGGGATGCTTGCAGCAGCTAAGTGAGGGATTTTTGGCTGAAGAAAAGTTGGTCTCCGGCTGCTGTGTTGCTTGCAGCAGCCGAATGAGAAGGGGGCTTGATGACTGAAGGAAAATTAGTAGCTGCTGGAATGCTTGCAGCAGCTGAAGAAGGGTGAGTTCTCATGGTGGTTGAGAAGCTTGCAACCACCAAGAGAGAGTTGGTTTTGGCTGAGAAGTGCCTCCAATTTATAGAAGGTGAAGGCTCTCCTTGGTTTCCAATAGGTAAAAAGAGGTGTTGGAGCTAGTCTATTTCCTATGGGTAAAAGGGAGCATTGGGACATTCTTATTTCCAACGAGTAAAGCTAAGCATTGGAAAATGACTATTTCCAACGGGTAAAGGGAAGTGTCGGAATTGGCTTGTTTCCAATAGGTAATAGGGAGTGCTAGAAAAGGCTTATTTCCAATGAATAAAGCTAGGCATTTGGAAAATGACTATTTCCTATGGATAAAAGGAAATGCTTGGAAAATATCTCATTTGCTTACCCACATTGGAGAACTCTAAGTAATGGGCTTGGACTTTGGTGCTCCCAAGTAGCTAGCCCAAAGTCTCCATTATCCAAGAGCTTCCGTGGGCCTTGTGGACCTCCGTAACCTTCCACATCACAATCCCTCATGCAAGCCCCGTGAACCACATGACTTGGGTTCATGTGAGCTTGGTAGGTGATTGGCATAGGAAAAATGTATGGCATGTACACTATTTATATATTTATTTAATAAATTAATTCCCAAAATACAGCTTGAATTAACGCATGACCAACATTATATGTTATATTGGGCTTTGAATGTCTTTGGGCTTCTCGTGACTTTTTTGGGCCTCAACAGAATTCACATGCTTGTAAGGTGTCATCCACTCCAAAGAAGCTCAAATTCAATGCATGTTATCTAAAAAGAAGATGAAAGCCACAAGGGAAGGAAGAAAAAGAGAAAACAATTCAACAATGGAATTGATTCCAACCATACTAACATAGGCAAGATGAAGTGGGAGTTAGGTATTGCATTAAAATAGAAATGATGGTGTTGGAATCCATCATGATGTTTCTCCTTCTTAGCCCTATAAATAGAGAAGTCTTCAAGCTTCAAAACACACACCAAGCTCACAATCTTCTCTTGAGCTCTCTCTCCTTCCTCCAATTCTTCTAGTTTTAATTTCTTTAGTTTTATTTTATGGAAAACTAACTCCCTAGCTAAGGCTGGGGAGAAAGCTTTTAATATGAGTATGTAATTTTTATTAGTTTGATCCAAACTTAAGCTTTAATGTGAATTTGTAGTTTTTCTTTTTAATAATTGATGAATGTTTGATATTCTATTTCATGGGTTCAATCATGTTTTTCCCATTGTGTAGTAAAAACTTTCATGCTTTTAAAAGAGGAAATAATTACTAAGATTAATAGAATTTCAACGAAGATTATTTTTTGATAGTTTGTTGTCAATTGTACAAGTTATAGAATACTTCTAAAGGAAATTAAAAAGAGCTTTAATTATTTTGAACAACTACAATGGAAAATACTATGTTGATCAAATTAATAAGAGTTGCATGCTTATGTTAAAAGTGGAACCCCAATGCCTTAGTGTTTAATCAATTAAATTTTCTTTAAATCAAATCTTGATTAAATCTACTTCTTAATCACAATTGTTCTTTGGGAAATTCTATATGAACCCCATTAATTACTCTTGACATCCCATAATTTTTTATACCCCACTAAATTTTAATAAAATTTCAAATTACTCATCATACATCACCCATCGAAAACCCCCTTCCATTTCAGACAGACCCCATCTGAAATCAAACCCCACCCCATCTGATATCAAGTCCCACCCCATCGAAAATTCCCTCTTCTTGCAGACACACCTCATCCCACACTCCATCAAATTTACAACAACCTCCATCGCACACCCCATCCTTTTGTCATCGCAAAACCCATCTCTGCTCACCACCGAACCCCCATCTCAGCAAACCTGAACCATCTCTGAAACAAAGCCATCACACCCATCTCTGCTCACCACCAAACCCATCTTTGCAATCCACCGAACCTCATCGCACAACCCATCTCTGCAAACCCGAACCCATCTCTGTCAAGTTTTCACAAATCCTTCGAAGAGCCAAGGTTTAATTTCTATATTTACATTTCTAAGTGTTGATTAAGCCTACGTTTGATTTCACTTTTGAAAAGTCAAAGTCTGATTTTGATTTTTGATTTCAACGTTGTGGGTGTATGGTTCGAACCTGGTTTTACGAAACTGGATTTTAGTTTCGGTGGATTACCACTGAAATGGTTACATTACTTCAGTGGTAGTCCACCGAACTTGAACCTGAATTGTACTAAAATTGATTTTAATTTCGGTGGGTTACCACCAAAATTGTTACCTTGTTTCGGTGGTAGTTCACCGAATTTGTTTCTATGTTTCAGGAGACTCCCACCAAATGTATTTCGGTTTTTCAGTGGTACTCCATCGAATATGTGTTCTTTTTTCAGTGATAGTCCACCAAATTTATTTCCATTTTTCAGTGATCATCTACCGAACACGTTACTGACTGTGTACTTAATATTGTTTGTTTTTAGATATGAAGAGGACTCGCAGAGGTACTACTGAGGCTTCATCATCCCGACCTAATAGACAGTGTCTCACGGCCTCAACGAGGAGACAGCGAGCGGCTCCCCAAGATCACTTTGAGGATACTACAGAGGTTGAAGATGTAGTTCCCACTCATGATAGTAATGTTGACGCAGAGGTTAAAGATGTAGCTGCTACTCAGGATAGTAATGTTGAGGTACATGCCGAGCTTACTGAGCCATCTCGAGTAGGTCCCATTGATCCATCTTTACTTACGAGTTTTAAAACTCACATAGCAGCTGCACTTTGGATTAACCAGGTAAGTCGTTTTACTGTGACAATAAAAGGTAGAATATAAGTCTGGTTCATGGTAATTAACCTTAATATTTTTTTTTTTGTTTAACTAGGAACGTGAGCTCCTTAGGTGCATGTCGAAGACATCTACCCTTCGTGAGTGGAATTGGTGGGGTAATCCAAATAATGATATATTCAAAGGGTACATTCAGAGGTCTGGATTAGAGCAACTTATTAGGTGTTCTTATCGGAATGCTGATAAAATTATGGTATCTACATTTGTTGAGAGGTGGCATCTCGAAACGAACACCTTTCACATGCCTTTTGGTGAGATGACCATCACATTGGATGATGTGTCATCTATTTTAGGCATTCCTGTGTCTGGTGCAGCGGTTGCTCCGCTTGGATATGATAACGACACAAATTTTGAGTTGTTAGTTAAGTACTTAGGAGTGACTGATGAAGAGGCTACTGAACAATTGCACCAATATAGTGATGAGTATGTGAGTTTGTCATGGTTACGGGCGCGATTCTCCAATTTTCAGACACAGATTTAGAGGAGTACATCATGTATTCGGCCAGAGCATATTTACTATATCTCTTGGGTTGCACTTTGTTTGTTGACAAGATTGGCACGAGAGTCCAAATTGTGTACCTTAAACTACTTAGAAACCTTGATAGTGTTGCTGGTTATTCATGGGGTTCTGGGTGCTTATAGCATGGTTGTATAGACAATTAGGCCAGAACAGGTAGTCGTGCCAATTCCTATAATTCTTACTTCAGGGAAATGTGGGACAATTGAGAGAACCACATGTTGGGAGAGGCAAACCGTAGTGTACCAGTGAGGAGACAATCAGATACTGTGCTTGGGTACTTGGAGTGGTACATCAACGTTGGATATTCGTTTGTCCAGAATCATAATTATGGAGCTGCATTTGACCCATTTGCCTCAATGCAAAGCAGATATTATTAGGTAAAAATTTTAATTTTGTATGACTTCCACTTTTTCAATTTTGTACTTTTTACTAAGGCATTGAATTCAAATTCGTTACAGGAGCATGACGAGCGTATGCTGTCCTTTACTAGGCCGCTCGTGGCTTTAGGGGAAACAGTTGCCTTGCGTACACGACCTTCCCAAGTTTATCAAGCAGTTTAGGGGAAACAGTTCCATTGTTTGAGGGTCCCAAATAACTTCTTGCAGTTTGCCAACACTCCTTTGTTAATATGCTATCTACATAATAAATGTCGTGCTTTCGAAAATATAGACGTAATAGAATTCATGAGTGCTAACTCTCGATCGGTGACAATAACACCAGGAAGACAATTATCATCCAACAAACTCCTCAATGCAGTCAATGCCCATGTGTAATTGTCTTCCTTCTCGGTATTTATATACACATATGCAACAGAGAATGTCATATTAGTAGATGTCACCCCCACAATTTGCAATAGTGGGAAATGATACCTATTAGTCTTATAGGTGCAATCCATGATAAGTACATGTGGAAATGCACGCAAAATATCAATATTAATGGGGTGTGTCCAAAACAGGTCAGTTATAATATCACCAGATGTCCTATGCCACTCAATATAATTGTGTTCGGATAACTTAGTAAGTAATTGTTGCATTTGGGTTCTCCCAGCAAATTCTTTGGTTCTATTTCGAATCCTAGCATTGTATATTGTCTTCATAGTTGAAACATTCATTGTATCTCTATCTTTAATGGTGACCAAAATATCTCTGGGTTTCACCAAACTCTTAGACATGTCCACCAACAAGGCATTCTCCTCTTCAGAAAGTCACCCCACAAATGAATGACCTTGAAGATACTCTGAAATAGGATGGTTGTGTACTCCACAAACCACCTCCAGCTTCCAATCATCCTCATCACCAATATTGAAACATTTTAACAAGAATGGGCATCCACATTTCTTGGTACCAGTGTCCTTAGCACATTTTTTCATATCACTATTTGCATCCGACCTTATATCAGTTGTCTCACTAGACTTGCAAGACTTATTGACAGGACCCGACCCAAATTCCACTTTGGAATCCGAGCCGAACCCTGTGCATGTCCGACACTTGCCCTTCCAATCAAAATACAATTATCTCAAGTTTGACTTTTACCGAAAATTCGGCAGAGTCTCCCCTGTAAATTGAACATTTCCCGAAATTTTCACCTGTCAACAAACATTTATAATTTCTCAAGCGTTCAGCATATATCAGTTTATATCCAAGAAATTAAGCATCACAACATTCTGGCCTCCGGCCTCAAAGAAACGAATAATTCATTCTGCTAGCCACATTAAATTCAATCTCTTAAACCATTCCTAGAACAATATTATATTTCATAATAAATTAACTGGACTACCTTCATAATAAATTACTTGATCTCGTGGCTGCACCCAAAAATTCTAGGTTGCCTACGTACCCTTAATAAGGGATCAAGCCACACGTAGTTCTCATATTTCAACTCAGCTTCCTGTTCCAAGCTTCCAGGCATTTCTCACATGGCAATATATAATTAAATGAAGAAATAAAAGCATTTAGATTCAGGTAATCACACTTGGAAAGCCATAACTATCAATTCCTCATGACACCATTGGTGACACATCCAGATCTGTAATCCCCACTCCACAAGGTCTGGGTATCTCTAAGACTCGTGGGGCAAAATACGCTAGTAAAACTTGAGCAATTTAATACTATATAAAATAATAAAAGATAAAGATAACTAAACATAATAAAATAACATAAGTTAAAGATTAAAAAGCTCTGAATACCCTTGTATCCTTGTATCGAAACTCACGTAAGGTTTATAAATCAATATCTATATACATATGTATATATATCAACAACTTAATTAAAATCTATATATATATTTCCATCTATCACTTGTAAAACAATTGTAACGCTTAAGAAAATAATGGTAGCTATTGATTCAATTCCTAACAACTAAAATGAGTTATTAAAAACAGCAACTTTAATTCTCGCAAGTGCATGAACCATTTATAGTATAGCTTATGTAAATACGAGGTTGATCCCACGGACAATGGTAACTTGGTTCCAAGTTAAATTACTTAGCATGCTAGAAAAACATAGAGTAAAGAAACTGACTAACTAGCTAAAGGCAAGGTCGAATTCAACAAGACCTCTTGCTAATTACTCAAGGTCTAGGACAGAATCATAGCACCACACACGCACTTGAAATGGGGGGGTTTTGTTGTTGAAATGAAAAGAAGAACGTGAAATGAAAGTGCTAGAAAGTAAACACTGGCAGCAATCAACAAGTTGTGAAACAAAGATTGAGAGGTGTTTGAGCCTTGGAATCTACCACTAGTCTTCCTATCCAAGTTATGAATGCATAGAAATTGACTCAAGCTTCATCAATAATAGATTATCGCATACAAGCCTATGGTATCTAGGTGCAGGATGCATGATTCTCCTAAGGCATGTGATTATGCATGGTATTTACACAACACGTGATCTCTAATATGCAACCTAAGCATGGTATCTACTTAGAGTAAAGTATACAAGAGTCATTAAGCTCCTTGAGAATATGATAATCACACAAGTCCTAGAACATGGTATCTGTCCTAGTCAACCTATGGTTATTAACCCCTTGAATGATTCTTAGGCCATTCATGTGTTGCTTGTGAAAGGAGAGTAGAATTGGTGAATCTAAACCCCTTCCCAACATGTGCTAGATGCATAAAATCCTAGTTAGCTACTCCAAGAAAACATACATCAAGCACATAATAAACTGGAGATTAACAACTTGATAATGAAAGCAAGGAAATCAATTAACTAATAAATCATCCATAACATTGAATATTCATGACTAGGGCTTCATCCTAAGCCCTAACTAAATGGATTAGTTAGACATAACTATGAGTACAGAAAATAAGAAATACATAGATAGGATAAAGAGAGGAGAAGAACTAGATGATGGCAACAAGGAATTCCCAGGACAACTCCAAGCTCTCTTCTCTCTTTGTGGTGAATCTGAATGTATGTATGAGAGTAATGGATGAAGTGAATGTGTATGTCTGCCTCCTCTTGAATGAGTGTGCAGCTCTCTATTTATAGAGTGCAATTTGGTCCTCCCCTTTGGCTGGTGAAGCATACCTCTCTTAGTTGCTCCCAACTACTCCAGCTGCCCATACATGCCAACTGCTCCAGTTGCCCATACTTGCCAACCACTCCAACTGCCAAATACATGCTTTGGTATGGTTTCTTTATGGAAATCTTGACTTTTGTTCATTTTTCTGAGTTCCTGAGCAGATTTGACTCCCATGTCTAACACATGGCTCTAGGGATGTAGCCACATTAAATGTGATGGCAGCCAACATGACATTTCTGTGAACTTGGTTCAGTCTTTGATGTGTTGAGGGCTCCAGATTTATCCTCTTGGGCTGAAATTTGGATATGTTATAATAGACACCCATTGGAACAACTTCTATCAAGGATGTCTCCTCATCCTACCTGTGTAAGTTTCTGAAATGAGGCCTGCAAGATGACCTACGAAACTAGCCTGACAAGGAGTGTGGCTCAAATTGGTTTTGTCTTTAAACTCATATTCTTCTTGTGCCACTCAGCCTTTAACATGCATGAATTGTATTAAATGTCGTCCTCTTGCTGTCTTAACCTACAAAACACACAAACATAGGTAAGAGACTAAAAATAAAAGGAAGCTAAACAAAATTACTAAGCAAAGAAGGCTTGCAAATGTGTGAAATTATGACCTTATCAGTAGTCATATAATTCCTCAATTTAGTAAAAAAAGCATCTCAAAACTTAAGTTCTCTCCACCTAGGCGTACCCCCATTTCTGATCCATCAATTCCTATATGACGTCAATTCCATATATCCGTCAATTCCAATAATAATCCGTCAATTCCATCCTCACAGGTCTCGGAAACATAAAGTTAACCGAGCCGCATTCCTCGCAGGTCTCAAAGATAACACTTCAATCTGAGCCGCAATTCTCGCAGGTCTCGAAGATACCACTTCAATTTGAGGAGTTGCATTCCTCGCAGGTCTCAGAGATAAAACTTCAATCTGAGCCACAATCCTCGCACCACACAGTTCAGGCGTCCTCGAAACTCGTGCGGCATTATCATAAATAACAAACTGTCTCAAGGCAACTAGGGGGTACCCTCGTGGTGGGTTTGAAAACCATAACCCGTCATTTATATAAACTTGCAATAAATTGGTTCTGAACTAAACTTAAAATATATATACATATATACCAAAATTTGATAAAAACCAAAAGCTATAATTCTTCCTTTTCAACCACTGAATATATGTATCAAATACTTAGCTAGCTTGTTAACCATATCGATCTCTGATTAGCATATCATTCCAAAATTATATTTATAATCTTACAACACAATTTACCACATGAATATATAAGCAGGTGATAAATAAACAAATAATTAAATACTCATACTCTTCACATCTGACCAACAATATAATATCTTTAAAAAGTAATTTTGATTGCATAGCAACTCAAGAACATTAAATCATCCAATAATACTCAGCCAGATACAACGATAATACTCAAAAGCAAGTATTATAGTTACCGTTCCTCTCACAATACTTGCTTGTGAGAGGAACGGAAACTATAAGAGGAGACCTCGTGTAATACTTGCTTGTTACACTTATAGTTACCGTTCCTCTCACAAGCAAGTATTACACGAGGTCTCCTCTTGCCCTCTCCTCCATAATCAGATCTTTTAATTACAATGACAATATTATTCATTTTTCCTTGTGCACAAGCCCATCTAAGAAAGGTCTTAAATATCGATAGTTTCGGAAATATCGGTGGTTCAAAAACACGGAAATATCGATGGAAATATCGGGAAAATATCGATATCGATAAAAATTGGATAAAAACCACGGAAATTGTGATAAATACATGGAAATTTTTAATGAAACTTTAGAAGAATTTTATTTAGTCAATCATCTATTATTTTGACACAAAAAATTGGAAGGAAATGCATTGCATAGTGGGTTTGAGTGATTTAAGTTGATTATATTGCGAGCTAACAAACTCTATGACTTAGAAAATATGGAGTAATTAATGAAGAGAATTAAACACCCCATAGTAATTTATTTATCAGTTTTTAGTACAATATTTTACACTTTATAAATTGCATGGTAAGATACATGTGTAACCTTATTTCACATTATTCATTAGACATGGTACACGTTCTTATATTTATTATTTATCAAAAATTGAAAAATAATTAAACCAACTTGACTTTTCATGAAAATTAGCCACTTTACCATACTTCAAAAATAATAGTGAAGATTGAAAATTAACTAAGAACATAAATAAATTTATCAAAGGAAGAATTAAGTAGTAAACAAAGAAAATAATTATAGAGATTTAAGTAATTAAGCAACAATTTGAAGGGGAATTTAGTAATGTAAGTACTTATAATGAATAATAAAATAATCAATAACATTAAATGGATTAAATATAAAAGAATAAATTATATTAAGTAATTAAGTAACTGATCAACAATATAAAACAATAAGTAATTATGTTAATTTCTATTTTGAGAAACAGCTCGCATGTATTATAAATACATATTCTATAGTTTATTATCACAAAGTGAATGTCAGCATGGTGGTTAAATGGCTGCAAAAATTCCAACTTGGGAGAGGTTCGAACCCCACAATGCGCTGAGTTTAAATTGTTTCATTTTTGACACAGTTCATTAAAACTTACGATAAAATAAAAAAAGTTTAAAGAAAAAACACCCGCAAATTCCTAATATGCTGTATGTGGAGAGACGAAACTACCCCTATGCTTTTGATTTCTGTAGACCCACCATAAATTATTGTGGGGGCGTGCGCAGAGGAGCCATTTCTGTCGCTGTCTTTTTAAAAAAATATGGGGTTAATAAGAAACCCTGATTATATCGAGTTGTGTGCCACAAACCCACCACAACCCCCGAGCCCCCCAACCCTCTCCTCTCTCAGCAAGAAAACACACGAGAAAGTGCGAGAAAAAAAAATCCTAGCAGCCAAACACAGCCCTGCGGCTCTCTATCTCTCTGTGTTCTATCTATCTGAGCTGTTGGTTTTTGAAGAGGAGGAAGAAGAAGAAAGAAGATTTGGAGATGCGGATCAGGAAGAACGCCAAGGTCTCCCCTCTCCTGTTCTCGTCGCACGCTCCAGCTGCGGAGCACCTCCAGGCACACGTGTGCCAGTTAAACTGCGAATTGGACGAAAATTTCTTCCTCGAAATATCCTTGAAATTATCGAGGAAAATATCGATAAAATGACGATATATACTTGGAAGTGTGCTAAAATTTCGGAGCCCCAAAAAAATGATATTTTCGCCGATATTTCAGCGAAAATATCGAAATTTTGTACCATGCATCTATGTAATGCATCTCTACCATTGAATATCTACACATAAAAACTCATATTATTTCAACATAAAATTTGAAACATTAATGCCACGTTAATGATACTAAAAAGGATTTCAAACAAATAATTACCGAATAAGTTGTGAATTGATCACTATAGTCCATTACACATTCTGTTCCCACATTGTTGACTTCAATAGGGGCGTCACCTTGTTTTTGTTCCTTCAATGGGAATAAGATCAAAATAGCTTGCATTAAATTTGTGGTCGGCAATAAGTTACTGAAAAAATAAATAATTTTCGGTTGGAGGCCACTGAAAAGCAGGTAAAAGTTCGGTAGTGAACCACTGAACTACGTTCCATGTTACAGTGGATCTCCACCAAATATTAAGTTCATGACCGGTCAAACCCAACCAAAAACGGTGCAACGTTTCGGTGGCATCCCACCGAATTTACCTGTCGCGTTCGGTACTAATGTGCTGAACGCAACCAGCAACCATTATGAAATACTAAACTTGCAAAACGCCAAAAAATAAACTCGTACCTCATTTGAAGCCTCTCTAACTTCAATCTCACCCTTTATGAATAAATATAAGATATTTTTTCACCAATATAAACGTATAAATCTAGGGTTTAGGGTTTAGGAACATGATAGTTTGAGAAAAAAGTCAAACTAGGGTTGCAGGAACATATGTGGGGTGTAGTGAGCAATTTTAATTTTAATTTTAAATTTTTTTGTCCTTAACAGTAATTGTGTACAAGGGTAAAATAGGTTATTCAGATTTAAAATTAGTATGGAGTGTAAAGAGCAAATAATGGGGTGCCAATAAAATCACCTTTGTTCTTTTTCATCTATATTATTTTCTTTACACCGCTCTTTGTGGACACGACCAAGAACGGACCGTCATTATGATTAACCTTGGCTATAGCCCTGGCAAATTTTTTTTTTTTTTTTTCTAGTCGAAAATAGCAAACCCAGCACACCTTCCCCAAGTCCAATCTACCCACATGTAAACTGACAGATTTCCACCAAGTTCCAATTAACCCATGTAAATGGACCCCAACCGACAGATTAGAGCATTGACTTGGTGGAGTTGCGTGTGAGGCACCTCCCCTTTTTAGTCCACCCCATGTTCCACTACACTTTCCCAATTTTATTAATATTTAACACTTCACATAAATAAAAACAAACAAAAAATCTTCACATACAAAAACAATTAACATTAAAAACCGTTAAATTTCTGTTTAAATTAAAACCACACCCCATTCCTCAGCTTTAAAATTGTAATAAATTTTTTTAATATTGTAAAATTAACATCAACAAGAATTTTGAAAAATTATTTGAGTATGAGATATACATGAATTGTTCTATTTTAGAGAGGAAAATTTTGGGTTCGAGTTATCTAGCATTATATATGGACTTAATAGGTTTGTATGCAAGGTAAATTTTGCCCAACCTATTTTGAAATCCTGGATCCATCCCTAGATACAACACTCAGACTTCTGAGCTGTACTACTATACGACACCTTCGTTTGGATTTTACAAAGTGGTACAAATCAGCATGCTTGGAAAACACCAACCAAGAGTTGAAGGTTTGTGACATTACCACTATTCTTTTATCTACCATACGTTTTTTTATTTATTTTTTATTTTTATCATATGTACTTACGAGTCCATATCTCTTGTGCCCAAAATCTATGTGCCCTCCCTGTCCCCTACTAATGTTTTTGTCAACTGTCCATCTAATTAACCAACTTATAAACTTTGTTAACTCATATAAGAAAATTAATAAATACAAAATTAGTGAAACACCCAATTCTAGACATGAAATTATAAATATACCCAACACTATTTAAAACATAGAAATACACCCAAAATAAACCCAAAAATCAACAATTGTATATTTTTTGGGTGTGTTTATAAATGGGTTTTGAGTGTGTTTAATAAATGGGTTTTGGGTGTTTATAAAATGTTTTTCATGTGGGGCTTTTTTTATAATTTCAGCCTCTATTTTGGGTGTATTAGTGAAACTCCCATTAATAAAATATATTATTTCCTATCCCTTCGTCTTCCCAGCCCATCAACTTAGTACCATCATCCGATCAAAAAAAAAAACTTAGTACCATCATCGAGCAAAGCCACGCGCTTTCGGCCGAGGCAATGAGAGATCTCCTCATTAATCGAATTTTGTCTGTATAGTATAGCCATTGAAGCAGAATTTTTCTTTCGAAACTTGGACCTATTGTGGTTAAATTTTGAACCATGGCTTGTTCGATTTTGTGGTCTCTTATTTGTGATTTTTTAAATCAATAAAGAATTAAATAACATTAAACAATAGAATACGTTCTCAATCCAAATCTATCCTAATCTGCATGAGAATTCAATCTAAATTTAGCATATAAATTTTATGAACACAAAAACCCCAAATCTGTACCCTCCTTTGGTTTATTGATTTGATTTGTTTTATGTTTCTTCTTCCTATCGGTTTATTCATCTGTACTCTCCTTTGGTTGTTATTCTAGTTGCTGTATTTGTTTGCCGTCTTTGCTTCTTTTCTTTTTTTACCCAGATAAAGGGATGGGGCACAACAAATATCGTTGTTATCTGTAATAAAGACTGTAAAACAATATATGTTGGTGTCAATACAAGGTCTACATCTGATGGGATAAGAGGATCTATAGTGCGTGAGGACGCAAAAAAATTTTGCTTTATGGAGACTTGCAATGTATTTGCAACTATGGCGGGTTATTCCACACATTGTGAAAATATGTTAAATTATGTGGAGGACTACTTAACCACATATGAGGAAATAGTTAATGGCATCCATGATGCACCAAAAATACCCCATAGGTATATTCATGGTTGGCAAAAATCGACACTGGAATTATATCAGGGATCTGTTTATATGGTTGGATGGGATGCAGATGGTCTTCCTCATGTATATAAAGTTAATTCTTCTGGACCAGTGAAAAAAACCAAATCCAAACGTTGCTATGGATTTGCAAATGGAACCGGTGGTAAAAAAGTTCATGAATACTTCAAGAGTTTCAATGTGGAAGTCTAAAGTTCAAATGAATTGTTAGAAATTGTGACAAGGGCTTTATTATATGCAGCCCTTTTTTATGACAGGAGGAGTGGATATCTGCGCGTGTTTAAGGTAAAACAAAGAGGCTTTGATGATTTATTTCACAAATCAGTTTTTGGAAGCGCTTTTGGATCATTACGATGCCTTAGCTGGTCATCTTTCTAAATCATTTTTCTTTCTCTTCCCCAAGCGTGATTACAAGCCTACACATGACATTAATGTGACAGTGCACAAAGGATTCAAAAGAAAGTTTCAAAAAGAATATAAGGATAATGTTGTCATAAAGCAAGGAAAAAGATTTGTTGTACGACTCGTACATTTTTATAGCATTCCTGATGAACTATATGAGCAGATCAGAAAACAAAATCTTCAACATAATGTGCCTCGTGAAGTCCAAGCTCTACCGTGGGTTCTAATTGAACAATTTGGTCGAGTTCCTATTTTGTTTTGTAAGCCAACACAGGAGGTGATGAGAGATTTACAAGATGTGTAGCATTGGGCGTGCACTCCTTTAAATATCTGCAAGAATGCTAATGCTTTGTTTAGACTAGTCAGTGTAATAACCCATTTCATTTATTCCATCATTTCTTTTCTTTTTTCTTTAATAACAGGACATGGTCATTTGAAATTAAGTTTATGCATATATTGTTCTTTAAGTATAAAAGCTTATTTTAATTTTTCTTTGATTTTATGAACAACGAGTAAGTTAACACACAATTTTTACAAATACATAAGAGGCAAAACAGACAATCAAATAAATCTATTATACAATTATTGACTAGAAAAAAGGATTCAAAATCATCAAAGGGAACAAAGAAAAGGAAATACATAAGGGGAAAAACAGACAATCAAATAAATCTATTATACAATTATTGACTAGAAAAAAGGATTCAAAATCATCAAAGGGAACAAAGAAAAGGAACAAAACAAGCAGATTCAACACATGGAAAGGATTTTGCAACTTGCACAAGCATGAAGCGAAATACACCAAATAACAAATCTACGAACAACGAGTAAGTTAACAAACAAAACAATAGAACAAACCCATCGCATTCACATGAAACAAAAGCCTCGGAAAATTTACCCATGGTACATGAAAATCACGCATGTGTCTTAAACCAGTAAACTCTGCCACAATTTTTTTTTTAGTACAACCGATAGTCTAAACTCACACACACAACTAAGATGTCATTGAGGGTTCAAACCTGAGACCTCTGATATACAAGTCAATGTCCTTTTTCATTGAGCTAGACCCCGTTGGCGGACTTAAACACAATCTTAAGAGACCAAATAAAGTGTCTAAACAAACAACTTCACAAGCTGATTCCATAATATGAAAAATTCCCGTACAGTGTGCACGTATGTACAGTTACGTACCCAGTAATTAGCGGTGGTTTAGCTCAAATACATTATACATCATACATGCATACATACATGTATTTGAGAAAAAAATTCCAACACATTAATTACCGGTGGTTCAGCTTAACACATGAACTTCGACTCGAACTCATTAAACTCAGCTCATTTTTCTTAGCTTCTGAGCACTAAAAACAAAAAATAAGCAGACCCATCAACAAAATGGAGTTCAAATTGAAACAAAAAGTCCCCTTGAGTCAAGATGCCAAGAGATAGATATTAAAGTGTAAACTTTGTTATTACTGGGGGCAAGAATGCTTTGTGATGGTCTAGATGCCAATAGATAGCAATTTGCCATTTTGCTTTGACTTCAATTATAATGTCTCAGGCGGACCCCGAATTTTTTTAGCAGAGGTGCAATACTAACTAAGTATGAAAAATGGTTTTTCGAATAATCATTTTCTCAAGATAATTTTTGGCGGCTTTTATTCCTTACACATCAAATAAGAAAACTTGATTTTATGGGATTTTAATATGAAGTATATATTGACTTAATGAGCCATCATTTTTAGCCTAAATCGTATTTTGTACTAAAACCGAATTTTCATATTTTGATTCGGTGAGAATTTGATTTTCTAGTATTTTTATTTGAATCTAAATGGGGGGTACTTTCTTATTTACATTGTAAACTTAAGTAAATGGAGTAATATAAAAATAAATAAAAGTAAAAGGATAAAGATATTTACTTAAATGTTGAAAATGGAAATAAGTACAGATTGGAGAAGCAGTAACAAAAGAAAATTGGGGGAAAATTGGGGGTTTCAGAATGGAGGAATCGGATTGGTGGAGAAGGAGAGGCTGGAGGATACGCTGGGCATTCCTTTTTTGGTTCAGACCTGGACCAAAACGACGTAGTTTTGGGTGGAGGGGGGGGGCCAGTGCCTTTAAAAACATTCCATGGGCCCAAAACGACGTCGTTTTGCAGGTTTTTTAAAAAAAAACAGCGCGCCAGAGCAGCCTCGCCTCCTTCTTCTTCAGCTGTTCTGTTCCTTCTTCTTTCAAGCATTCCGTCGACCACGTGGTGTGCAGCTCCAAGAGGTCGCGCCAGCAGCTCCAAGGGACCTCCAAGGCTATTTCCATGGCTTCCAAGAGGTCGTGCGACCCCGAAGACCCCACTGTGGCTCCGCCTCTGCCCTTGACAATAAAAAAAAAGGAGTAGAAGTTACCAGTGCTGTGCAGAGGAAAGAGGGCAAGGCGAGGCCATAATTGTGCAGACAAGTCAATGGCAACTGTAGCGGTGAGGAAACTGGTTCAGCACATGTAGGTAAATCATTTATTTAAACAAATAGGCACATTTTTTTAATAAAAAAATGTAAATTATTTATTATATAATAATAATTTACCTAATAGTCAAGTTACTTCATAGGCACACGTGTCAAATGTATATCAGATATATCATAAATCTACAACATAAGGAAAGTTGACTCGATCGAAAAACAAAACGGAGGAAAGTTGACAGAAATTATAAACAAATAGAAAAAATCAATTGAGGTAATAAATAACCTCAATTAATGGAGACATATATAATTTAGCACTTCTAATCCTGCCTTGAATAGATAAAGGGATAATTAGGGGGGTATTTTTGGAATCCGAAAAAATATAATAAATCTTGTCTTAAGCTTGATTAGGTAACTAGTTGACTTGGATCTAGTGATCTGGTTTTACATATAAAAATTAGATTTTATTTATAGAAAAATAAGATGATGGGTTGTAGGTATGACAAAAATAATTTGAAGGGGAGAAAACAAATTTACTATATAATTATAATAGCTGCCTGCCTGCCGTGGGGGAACACAGTCGTAGTAGCCTCGGGAAACCTAGTGGTTTCTTTCTCTCATGAGTTTAGTTCTTGGTGGACTTCTCTCTTGATTTACTAGATTGGCCAGTTTTCTTGTTTAACACTAGTAATGGGGCCCGGGGCCGGGGGCGGGGGGTGTGAAAAAGGCTTAGGTAGGTTCCCTGTTATTTATGTTGTAAGCATTCTCAATGTATTATACCCCTTTCTTTGGACGGATCATGGGGGGGGGGGGGGGGCGCGCGCCCTGGGGTTGACTGGAAACCGAAGGGGTTCCATCCAGAGAAGGAGGCCCTCTTTCTTTTTCTTTTTTCATGGGAAAAAACAAAGTATACTATTCAAAAAGAAAGTAAACAATAAAAGAAACAGAAATTAGCCATGCAATTAAACACCCTTAAAAATCAAAACATTACATTGCAAATGCCTCAATATCTTTTCTATCAAAATCACATTTTGCAAAAGTTCAGTGTCTTCTCTTGTGCATTCTAATAAAAAAATATTTTCTCTTGTGCTTTCATTTGGACAACCTTTCATTAAAGTTTTTATGTGACGGAAACCACAAGCCCTCCCTTCGAAGTAAATCTGTGGTAATAGTGACCAGTTAGAATACTTCTGTATCCCCTCAAGGACTTCATTGCCTATAAGAAGATCGAAACTTCCAAATTCGACCTTATGTTTCTTCAAAATGTTAACAGCAATTTTGCTAAATTTACATTTCGGCTCCTCAGGGGTTCCTTTCATGAAAAGCATGACTCGATTAGAGTCAATCAGCTTCTGCAGTCGCTTTTTCAAGGCATCATCAAGGCCATTTTGAGCTTGAATTTGCTCCTCGAAAGGTCTAGGTTTTTTTGCTAACTTCTGGACCGTGTCAAGGCTGGGAGGAGCAGCAGGTTCTCTAGCCTTAACTGACCCATCAACTTTAGTAGCCAAACTAGATGGATCTACACCTTCTGATGTATCAACGACCTTTCCATCCTGACAAAAGAAAACACAAACAAAAATTTACCAAGAGAATAAGATACAGAACAATCATAGAACCTAGTGTTCACCTTGCTTCCCACATATTGAACAATCCTTGAGAATTGCTTGTCTTTCACTTAAGCCACAACCGACACAATAGGAGCCTCTAAAGAGACATCCGCAAATCTTACAAATTACCTCACAACCGCTGCCGAGAGTTACTTTCTTTGGGAGATGATACTTATAAGGGCATAGTGGTGTATAGTGTTTACCCATCTTTAAACAATACTTACATTCACCTGTGTACAATTTGTAAATTCATTGTTAAATACAATAAAAATAATAAAAATAATATTTTTTTATTTTATTTTATTTTAAAAAACAATAAATGAAGATGATAAAACTCAAAAATTAGTATTGTGAGCACATGACATAGAATAATCACAAATCCATAAATTTTATGTCAAAAGAGAAGCTGCATATGAAATATATAGAAGATGCATACGCTTTTTTTTCTTTTTTTTCTCTAAAATCAAAAGCATACCAAGAGGATTAGCAAGGAGGAGGGAGGCTTTTTTTTTTTCCGTCTTGTTCTCTCTAAAATCAATAAGTATATGGGGTCTAACCTAGTGTAAGATGGCATTGACTTGCATATTATTCGAACTCCCATGGGATCATGGAGAGTGTGTTAGAAACTCACCTCTCCCTTATAGTTTAGACTATCTCTTTTATTAAAAAATAAAAATAAAAAAGTCAAAAGCATACCAATTTCAGCCATTAGTTCTTCAGTCCTTAGTTTTTCAGCCTTACTACCTGTTTGTATGCAATTACATTGTTGAATACCAAAAAAAAAAACAGAATAGGTGAAAGCTATTTTCAACATGACATAGAATAACAACAAATACATAGATATTTGTCATAAAATAGAGAAGCTGCAGTACATTTTTTCATCTTTCTTGCCTCTAAATAAAAAGCATGCCAATAGGATTAGGAAGGAGGAAGGCATCTAATCTTTTTTTTTTCTTTCTTCTTTTTGTCTCTAAAATTGATAGGCCAACAAGATCTAGTCTATTGCAAAAGGGCCTTGACTCTCCATGACACCCTAGCTAATGTGTTTGAGAAACTCACCTTTAACTTGTAGTTTAGACTGTTTTTGTATTCACAAAAATAAATATAATGAAACTGATTCAAAAAAATTGGATTATCCTCGAATTACACCAACAAAAGTAAAATAAAAACAACAATTTCTTTTTTCCAAACCGCACAAAGTCCAAGCAAATTCCAAATAATCTTCCTCACCAACTCTAAAAACAAAACAAAAAGTATTAATACCAGGAACACTAGGATATAAGGTAAAAATATAATTTTTCATCCACAAAGGCTGATAGGCTTGGTCACCCTTGAATTAAAAGAAAAGGGAAAAGCATACCAATTATTGGCGTATTGCAGTTGAGGGGGACCATAACTTGAGAGAAAAGGTCCTTTCCGCCGCCGTCTTTATCGAGCACCTCCGACTGGGAATCCAATTTCAGGCACTCCGAAGATGTGACGTGGTCCATGGCTGTGTAGTGTAGAGCTTGGGATTTGGCTTTACGGATGTGAGAGAAAAAAACAATGGGTTGTGACGTGGTCCAGGCACTCTTTTTCAATCGACCACATTAATCAATATTATTTTTTTTTCCTTTTCAACATTGATTCAATAATATATTATCATTAAAATAATAACCCTAAACCCTAAAGCTCTCTCTCTCTCTCTCTCTCTCTCTCTCTCTGTATATGTTTGGGTTCTCACCCGCTGACAGAAAGCTCTGAGTTTTACACCAGGATAACGGGCTACAATTTTTTTTTTTTTTTTTGTGCGTTTAATAACGGTCTAGATTTTTATTTATTTATTTATGGATTTCTACACATTAATAAGAGGGCTAGATTCTTTTTGGTGGACTAACATGTGAGTTTGTAGTAACCCGTTCGGCTCATTTGTTTTCTTCTGCGTTGGGGCTTTTACCCACAACTCTACTAAAAAAATTAGGCAAAAAAGTCACATTTGGTTTTTGTAGATTGCTGGATTTTTCAATGTGGTTTATGTAGTTTCAATTCTAGCAATTTGATCCATATAGAAATCCTTTCCAATTTAATGGCATATCTAAATTTTTGTCCAATTTCGTATATTAACTTTTAAATGACAAAGCGTTTAATTTACGAAAATGATAATTTAAACTCGTGTAAGAGGACTTACACACGGCACTGACCAATTAAACTAGCTTGCATATACAAGCAGTGTATATTAGTATTAAGATAAAAGGCTTTATAAGGGAGTTGTACCTCAACTGATTAATAGTATTTATCCCTCTATCCGAGGTCATATGTTCAAACCTCTCCCTCTCCTCCTTAATATAGCTTGCATCAAATTTTGTTTAAAAATAAATAAAACTGTTTTTTTAACATGGCAAAATCCTACATTTTATAAAAATTGTACTAACTCGTATGTTAAATTGTGATGTGAAACATGAAATAGCAAAAATTATTTGAGAAAATTGTTCAATCTTTCAAGGAGTTAACACGAGAAGGTTGATTGAGTTGACAAAAAATACAAGTATATTTATTTCGTTTGTAGTTTATTTTTCTCTGAAGCAAGCAACTAGTCAACACAAGAAGCACTTAGAAAATGAGGCTTCTGGAATATAATGAAAGTTAGTGTCGCCGGCACTGTCACCTCTCACAGAAGTTGGGTGTGGAATTATCAGATCAAACGATGAGCAGCGGTCAAGGTGGACCCCATTTGCTGGCGTTCAGGGTGATGAGGCTGTGACAAAAGTGAATGCTTTGATTATCCATCTCTAATGCAAGAGCATTACCACCATAGCCCCAGAACCCAAATCGCCATTAGAGATTGCCTTAAACTAGAAAAGTCGCGAATGAGGTATAGCTCAATTGTTTGAGCTATTCTTCTTCGACTTCCACACACCTGATGAATTTTTGTGTAAACTCCCTCTCTTACTTACTTGTACTAAAAAAACACTAGAAAAGTCAGACTCCGACAAAACAATAGAAAGGTTCAAAGACACCGAATTACAACAAATCGTCCATGGCCACAAATTACAGTTTATATCAAAGCCAAAACTGTACGACGAGATATTACTAGAAATAAAAAGTGCAATTTTACATTAATTTAATTAAACCACACAAGCATTCCCGCAGACTCGCCTAAGTACAAACTCAGAGCCAGATGCACAACTCCAAACAGAATCATGCTGCTACATCCAACTTTTCTGTATATTTTCCAAGAGATTATCACATAAACTGATAAACGGGTACAAGTCAGAACAACCCTGGTTTAATGTATTTTACATATGAATAATTTAGTAACGGTTCGATGATGCTTTCCACCTCCAAATTATTTACTTAAATCATCCAAGCTCAGATCCCTTGTATCAAGGAGGTGCATATCACGACCATCACTCGTAACTTTGTATAATCAGATCAACCATTACTGCTGCCAACCATACTGTTGATTGCGGTTTCCACCCATCATGTTTGAGCCCCGACCAGCAGTGGAGCCACCATATGGGCCATTTTGAGGATAGTTTGGACCACCTACTCCATAACCACTACCTCCACCCCGAGGACCTGCACCAGGCATGCCACTAGAACCATATGGCCCGCCTCTCCCTTGTGTAGGATATGGGCCGCTACTGTACCCACCTCCACCCCCTTGACCACCCCTATTTGGATGGTTGTATCCACCACCAGGGTTTCCACCAGGTGGGTATCTGCTTGGCCCTCCAGAGGGCCCGCGGGGTTTCCCATAATGATGGCTAGGCCCTGGAGCAACTGGGGGCTGAGAATGGATGGGCTGGTTAGGTCCAGGCCGCATTTGGGAATGCGCTTGGCCAGATTGCTGAATGGGTGGGAGGCGAGTATGCTGTGGGTGCTGCAGTTTCTGACGTTTTGCATTTTCTTCATGTTGCCGTTGCTGCTGACGTTTTTTCTTTGTCTGGAACTCGTGTGATGATTCATATTTTGGTAAACTGAGCCAAGAAGCAGTTTTAGTTAAATAAAATAAAAAGTAAAGAATAAAAATAAAAATGAAATGAAAGGATAATAGTAGTACAAGGAACCAACCTCTTCGGATCGCAAGGTAATGGATCAGTCCAGAAGTACTCAGCATCAAGAGCATCCTTAGCAGATATTCTCTATCATTAATTATTAAGAAAAAAACAAAATGATAAACAGTATGTTAGAATCCCGCCTAAATACAGTAGCATTCATCATATAGGGACACTGCCACATTTCTCTCCTTATAGTATTACCATTGCTACATTTAAGAAGGCGCAACTCATAGGACCAAGGATTAACTTAATAAATTACAAAAGATGACTGTTCTACAAGGTAAAAACAATTCATGCACACGTAAGAGGACAATTTTATTGGATATGTACACACCTGAGAAGGATCAAGTGTCAGCATTCTCTCCAATAACTCCAAAGCATGGCGGTCAAAACTATAAAGCAAACAAAGAAAACTTAAGCTAAGATACAAGCCACAAGGCCCAAGGCTTATGCTTACCCTGTATGCTGATGACAGAACATGTGAATACAACGGTAGTAGGAAAATTACTTACTGTCTAAAAACCTCCCTGAGACGTCTCTTCATTGGCCTTGTTGGCTTGAAGTTGTTATACCAAGGAATCTTTGAAACTCCGGGCCAGTTGACCTCATCTGGAGCTCCACACAGCTCAAAAATTTTATTTAATTGTTCAGGCTACAATGATTAAAACAGAAAAGAGAATTACATTGTTGCGATAAATTATTGAAGATAATAATATTTTAGGTTGGAAAATTTTATACCTTGTACATATGCATGTTAAACAGTAACATATGCCCATGGGACTTCTTGGAAACCCAAGAGCATTAAGACAAACGGAGGACTCAAGATGGAGTCAAAATAGTCAAACTTCAGGAATAGTTAAAAGTCAGAGTTGGGGTTAGAAGACCAAACTAGAACAATCTCTTGATGCGGACTTGGGAATATGCTTCAGTTGTGTCTAGATAGTAACCAAACCTAGGAAGGGTTATAACTCAGAGACAAGTATTATTGAGGACTCGAGTAGACACAAAGATAATGAACCACACATCCAGAAGTCTTGGTGTGCTGGCAAAAGGACTTGGCAGATTAAAGAGCCAAAAAATTGTAAATGACCCAGGCTATTGGATTGAATCTGGTCAAATGGAACTTAGGAGGTCGACCCAAAGCTTACTCAGTACACCAGCTGTTTAAGAAATTCAAACTTCAGGAACATCTGTGTTATAGACAGTGGGTTCAATCAGAGAAAATCTTGATAGAAAGGGGCTTAGCTCTCAATGGATAGAGCTGGATGGTCAGTGGGTTCAAACCACCTCCCTCAGTTTAAGACACGAAGAATGCATCAACAGAAGCTCAGCGACCCTTCCTAGTTCATTTTTTATTTGGAGTTATATTCAAATTGCTTAATTTACGCATACTGAGACACATTCAAGCCTACACCTGTACCCACTTGGACTAAGGGGAGTGAGGCTTCCAGTAACTTGTAAATCTTAAGAACCTGTGAGAAAATTGAAGAACTTGTTAAGTGGTGGGTATGGGCTGGCTGGCAATGACCCCGTGAGAAAATTGGGCACTAAGTTTGTACAGACTTTGGGTTGATATGTATCCCATAAAACCTTACTTTGGATAAGTAACAAAAATCTGACCTAGAGAGGTTGGTGTGGATGTAGGCGAGTTACCAAACAATGTAGAAATCTTAGTGCTTTTATGTGTTTTTTCTTTACAGCTGTATTTTAATTATGCAGAAAGTGGTGTCCTGATTGAATGTCAGTTGACTGGAAATGAATCCTGCCCAACCTAGTGACTTACTAGACATGTGTTAGCATAAGTAAAAGTTAAACACTAGAGCTTGAACCTGCACTAATCCGCAGTCAAAGTGAACCCATACTTCAGTTAGTACACTGTTTGACCTTTCCTGTCACTCTAGGACGCACTTGCAATTAGTTGCATGAAGATTATAATGTTTTCTTTCTAGTTCTCGGTAAATTCATAGCAACAACATAAAATTCTTATAACTGCACCACAACGCAAAAGAAATTAAAATAAAATACCAAAAGGATGGTTAATTAATTATATGACACAGAGAACTACAACACATCCTAAATTGAAAACTACCTATTAAGCATAAAGAATGAAATTTACAAAAAGGGAGGCAAAAATACTCTAAAATTATGGCCCTTTTTATGACATACGAACCCACACTTCAGTTAGTACACTGTTTGACCTTTCAAGGTCAAACAGTCAACCGGTCACTCTAGGATGCACTTGCAATTATTAGCATGAAGATTATACTGTTTTCTTTCTAGTTCTCAATAAATTCATAGCAACAACATAAAATTCTTATAACTGCACAATGCAAAAGAAACTAAAATAAAACACCAAAAGGATGGTTAATTAATTATATAACACAGAGAACTACAACACATCCTAAATTATAAACTACCTATTAAGCAAAAAGAATGAAATATACTCTAAAATTATGGCCCTTTTTACAACATAAATTTCGTATAACACATGGTGTTATTGTGAATCTATCTTTTGTGAATTCTTACCCAATTCTTCATCTTTCAAACTGTTCTAAAATAATCTTATTGGTCCTATTGTACATGCCTGATGAGAGCTTGTAGTGCAGAAAATATTTTACCTCATCTTTCCCGGGAAAGATTGGCTTGCCATGTAGAAGCTCAGCAAAGATACACCCAACCGACCACATATCTACAGCTGGGCCATACTTAGTAGCCCCAAGAAGCAATTCTGGAGGTCTGTTCAAACAAAGACAGATCACAAACTATACTTTTTGTTGTACAAAATTTTATTTCAGAAAAAAAGGAAGCAAAAGGAAGTGCCAAAATTGAAAGATACAAAATCTCTAGAATCCATTCAAGGGAGTTCAATTTCACCTGTACCAAAGAGTAATAACACGATTTGTAAGATTGGCATTGTGATCGTTTGAAAATGAACGGGCGAGCCCAAAATCTGCAAGCTTCAGATTACCTTCATTGTCTATAAGAAGATTAGAGCCTGCAAGAAAAATATAAAACATAATGTAGGCCTCATAAAATAAAATAAAATAAACTAGAAATGGTGATAAAATACAAGCGTTTATAAACCTTTAATATCACGGTGCAGTACTTGATTCACATGACAATAGTGAAGCCCTGTCAAAAGTTGTCTCATGTAGCACTGTAAGACAAACAAGTAAACAGATGAGAAGAGTGCTTCAAGTATCAAATAGTTGGTGATTAAGTACACTTTGCAATCTTGCTGTTTATGATACCTTAATCTGAGGAACCGAAAATCTCATCCCAGGTCGATCAGCTAGGCCTGTCAAATCATGGTCCATGTATTCAAAGACCATATAGATGCCACCTTTATACTTGTTACCATCTGCAACTCCAAGAAAAACAGATTTAAGTTAGAAATTCCGTGATATCAAATGAGAGTAAAACCACGAAAAAAAAAAGAAAAAAAAGAGGCTAAATTAGACAAGCCAGATCTAAAGAAAAATGGTAGTGCTGGACCAGCTTTAAACCAATGAAGATGATAATAAACATGATACGCTAATGGTGAACACAACAACAGAGTACTTGCCTGGTCTACCTTGCTCATCCTTCTCTGGCCCTGTAAAACAATCCCCCAAATTATTGATAGCTAAAGAAAACTATAAAATGAAACTGTTCCAGGAAACAAAGAGTGCATTATATAAAAATTCCCACAGTTGTATACAGAGACATAAATATCTAATTTAAAGTATCACTACAATACCTGGAGATGTCACAATCTCTTTCAAATTGATGACATTTTCATGATGCAGCTTCTTTAGAATCTTGATTTCCCGTATGGCAGTTATGGGGAACTGGACAGGACACATTTCAAAGAAGTTTGCATATTTAGTAATTGATTACATAATAACATTAATCTTTCTTGATTGGGTACTGTACTGGAAATCCAGTTCGTGAGGAAATTAAAAAATTAAGGTCTAAGTGAAGGGGTGGTGGCACCATTGTTCTTCTATGTAATCAAAATAACAAAGCTCGATGTGCTTAATAAAACTAAAAAGCATGACATACCCCCTCTCTCTCATTGTCCATTCGTATTTTCTTCAAAGCAACAATTTCTCCCGTCTTTATTTCTCTAGCCATGTAAACTTGACTGCAATTATTTGACAGCATCAGCAACCAAAACGTACAAAGAATGAGAATCCTCTTAACTTTGTAGGAGGACTAATAAAAAGCACGCATTAAAAAAGTTCTAGAATAAAAGGTTCCCTTAGGAAAGGATAAACAATAAACAAATTAAACTCTTGGATGAAGGTTAGTGAATTTCAAATAAGAATATTTTGGTGGCACAATAGGACCCACGGATTTATTGTCAAATTCGGTAAAACAATATGTGACCTGATTATCTAATCAGAAAAGAAAAACGAAAGTAGGCCTCATTAAACATGAATGACAAGTATACACTGTTTAACTTATTATTTTGAATGATTGTATCCATGAAGCACTTGCATTCTTTATTATAACTTCTGTAAGGAGAACCAGTCTCATTATTTTCTTTATCAATGAAAGTATCCTTGAACCATTATTATTATCATGCACCTTTCTGTGCAAGTGCACTGTATATTGATGTTAAAAAATCACAACGCATTTGTTTTGGAAAAGGTTCTTTTTTTCCTAAGGGGTTGGATGTCCTCCAAGCTATATGTACAGACGACTGGACTCCTAAGAAGAGAGAGTGTAAAGTTAAGGAGGAAGGCAGGTTAGGGTGCCATATGACTCAACATTCAAGGTGCTGTTAAACAACTTTTAAGGTTAAACATTCAGCTCAGTTTGGATACACTGCCTACATTTATGTTTCCTTCTAGAAGAGGCTCCAAGATTTTATATTAACAGAGGTGCTTGGAAAAAGGAAAGGAACTTGGGATACATAATAAATAAATAAATACGGGTCACCAAGGCATACAGAACCACAAATGGCATCTACAATATACTGTCACTAAAGATGGTGCGAGGAGAAGCAGGCTTATATGGTATAGATTTCTTCAACCAAAAGTTGAAATGAGGAAAAATAATTTATTTTTGGGCCACTAAAGCTGTTGATTCATGCTATATTCTGACAAGTAAGATTTCAGTTCACTTCAGTGTTGAGATTACTATGTCTGTTGTGGAACAAACACAAGTCCAATATCTACTGCCTTGTAGACATTGTTTAACTATGTCTTCTACAACTTAGTGAAAAAGGTAAAACGAGTTGGGAATTACGAAAAAACAAAGGGCTTGCCAAACAAAAAATATCTGTAGACACATCCAGATGGTGATTTGTCTGTTAAGCCATTTGCTCTAAGCAATACCTATTAGCACTTGTCGGGTGACTAGAGTGCCTTGTTAGTGATGTATCAGGTAGTAATTAGCAAAAATAGAAAAAGAATGAACAAAAACCAAAAAGAAATATTGAGGTAATCCTTTATCAGCAATACATGCTAATCATTAAATTTATTTCATACATTCATCAAGACGTTGCAGTAGTAAATTCATAAAGAAAAAACAACTATTTCAGTTCCCCCTGAGGGTCAAAGTAAAATAACAACTCTGTTTAAATATTTGTTGTCGATAATCATACCCATATGAGACCTACAAAAAAAAAATTGAGCAAATTGAAACATCAACTTCTAAGATTAAACTTCACTAACCAACATCATGTTATCTGACAAAACATCAAACAAGAAACAAAGAAAAAATGGGTGCCAAACTACAAGCCAAAATCCACAATACTTAAAAAGTAAAAATACTACGACAGAAACTTCCAAGTAATGAGATGAATGGAATTGAACTAACCCATAGGTTCCCTCGCCAATTTGCTCCAATTTCTCGAAGCAGTCGACGCTTCTTGAACCCCATGAAGGCACCTCATTGAGATTAAGCTGCCCAGGGGCTGCTATTGCCATTATTTCGCTTATTCTTCAGCAATCGATTATATCTTCAATTTAATACAATGGCATAATCAGAACACCATGCTAAAACAGAACAAAGACAATGAAAGTTGCAGATTTTCTCATCATCATACCTGAACGATATCAATCGTCCGAGAAAAGGCGAGGAAGCTACCAAATCCAATTGGTGCTTGTTAACACCTCCACCCTCTTCTTCTTTTGGGGTTCACACACTCCAAGAATGCAGCACCGGGGCTTTTGCAGAACAACTGTACACTTTTCAAAATTGATAATTCTCTGTTCCAATCAGTTTTCTAGGGAAGCAAACAGAACGCAGACCAGCCCTCCTCTTCACACAGTAATTGGTTCAATCTCAGATTCACAAACTGAAAAACGGAAATATAAAGAGAACCCAATTTGAGAAGACGCAAAAGAAGGCGGCCCACTAGGGTTTAAGGTGCGTGCCGTTCACCAGAGCCGAGGCCGATCGAGGTCTGGCGCTTTGCCAGAAAAACCCTAGCTTCAGCTTGAGGGGCGCGGGGAAGGGCGAGGGTAAAAGCTTTGTCTTGGTCCGTTTTCCAAACGTATATCCAAACTTCAATCAAATAAGCTCATCACAGCGACGAGTAATGTTTTTTGGTGTAACACTAATGATCCTAGACTAAATAGAGAAATTGGAACTCCAAGCTACTTATGCCTATTCACTTTCTAAAGTATGGAAAAGAAATTCCAGTGGCTTCTAATAATTTAATTTTTTTTTTTTTTTTCATATATTAAACTTTTCATTATTGGTAATTATTTTTTATTAAAAAATTAGGTATTAAACATAACAATCTTTATTAATTTGGACTTGAGAGAGGAGTAATACTATATTTACCACATTTTTATTCCATATTTCTATATCACATGATATGGCATGTCCATATTATATGTCACATTAATTAAATCAATGAAATGTATTTTAATAAAGAAAGTTTAATTAACAATTTTTTTAAGTGTTAATAAATTATAAAAGAAAAGAAAATATTAAATAATTTTAATTGATGTAGCTGTCCACCTCATCTGCCACATAAACTGATATGGAAATGTGGTATGAGTAGCATTATTCTTTGAGAAATAGAGTATTTTTGTTTGGGTTTTAATACATAGGAATCAAATTTTATTTTGGATTTGGCCAAAGAGGAGGCCCAAATTCATTGGCCATGTCTAAATTAGAAAGGTAAAATTTACCTTTTTGGTTTAAAAGCCTGGCCAAAATTAAATCTCATACTTCCCCTCTCTCGACTAGAAAACAGAAAAGTAACATTCCCAATTTCACAGCGACTTTCTGTCGCCATAACAACCTTATCTCGTCATCATTCCTTCATAAAAGTTGCTCGCTATCACCTCCTCTATCATTTTCCCAAAGGGATTTTTGTAGAAATGTCACCTTAACTTATACCTTAGTTTCAATTTGTCACCCGAAAAAAAAAATTTAAGAGAAATGTCACCTGAATTTTTCAAAATCTATCATTTGTCACCTGACTTTAACATCATCCATTTTTCCATCTATTTTGAAGGGTAATTTAGTCTTTTTATTTTCAATGGTATTTTTAATATAGAAAATTCATTAAAAAAAATTATATATCTTTTAAATAATTAAAAAGAAAAAGAAAAATTATGAAAAAAAACTTCTCTCTTCCCCCTCTTTATCTTCCACACCCACCATCACTACTCTATTTGAATACAATTTAAAATAAATAAATAAATAAGAGTTAACTTAATAAATAAATAATTTTTTTTAAAACATAAAAATAAAAAATAAAAAATAAAAAAAAGACACCACCTTCCAATCCTCCAATCCCAACCGCCAGCCACCATTGTTCTCTCTTCTCTTTCTCCCCAACAACAACCCACCACCCCAACTCTGATCCATCTCACCCCTTAATATATATCTCTCTCTTCCTCTCACAAGAACAAACCCTGCCCCACCATCCCTAGTTGCTCACCTTAGATTTTCCAACCCATCTCCACCCCAATCTCTGCCCATTCGGGGGTCACCCCACTCCTCTGTCTCCATCTCTCCCATTTGGCCATGCCCATCCTTCCCACCTCTCCGTTGCTGGGTCGGTCCTTCACCCGACAACCCCCATCCTTTTTCTCAAGTTTTTTTCCTTTCTCTATTTTTTTTTTCCGGTCTAATCAATTTTAAAAATTTGCCAATATGTTAAAAATGGAAAACTTAGGTTTTTACATTTAACCCCCAGCTATTTTTACATTTAAGCTTCTTTTTTTTTAATATTTAAAATAATAATTTTTTCCATTTTTAAAATACCCTTGAAAATGAAAAGACTAAAATACCCTTAAAAATAGATGGAAAATTGGATTATATTAAAGTCAGGTGACAAATTATAGATTTTGAAAAATTCAGGTGACATTTCTCTTAAATTTGTTTTTCAGGTGACAAATTGAAATTAATGTATAAGTTCATGTGACATTTCTATAAATATCTCTTTTCCCAAATTACCCAACTCAAACAGCCGGCGTTCGTGACCAATTTTGGTTGGAACAATCCAGTTATGAGAGTGGATTTCATATTTTGGCTATGGGTTACATGTACCTCCCCTTGGTTACTCGTTAATTTACCCATACATGGCGTTGGATTTTCCGGTATGTGGACTCACTTGAATATTGATTACTGTTACTTTACCCACACGTGGCATTGGATTTTCTGACGTGTAGGCTCCCTTGGATTCTGATTAATAGTTACTTTACCACACGTGGCATTAGATTTTCCGGCATGTGGTAAAGAATCCGGATACATTTGATATTGGTTACTTTACCCATACGTAACATTTGATTTTCTAATGTATGGGCTTACTTGGATACTGGTTACTGTTACTTTACTACACGCGGCGTTGGATTTTCCGGCGCGTGGTATTGATCTAGGCATCTTTGGTCTGGTTTGCCGTAGGCCTTGACAGGCAATCTGTGCACGTAGGACATGGTTTGGTTTAGCCACACGTGGCGTTGGATTTTCAAGCCTGTGTGTGTTTGGGCCAAAAAAGAAATTCGCAAACGCAAGCCCATCTAGGCAAAGAAAGGCCCACTAAACAGAAAAGAACAGAGGACTGGGCTTTGATTCAAAAAAAAAAAAAAGCCCAAAAACACATTAGAGGCCCACATCTTTTACAAAGTGGCAGAGTTGTAAAAAACGCCAAATTTAAATGGCAATTGACTACTAGAGCATATCAAAAAAGGGTGATTGGGCCCAACCTCTAAATACTCACCATTGATCTCAAAGCCCAGAGTAAAAGATCATCATATTTTTTGGAAGGTCTATTCTTAGAACCCACGTGACTACCTGACTTTGAGAAGTCAATTATTTCAACTAGTCACAAGAGAATTTTACAAAGAATTAATGGAGGCAGTCTTGTAGGAAGATCTCTCCAGTCTTTCATAGACAGAGAAGAGATCAAAGTCCCTTTTATATATTCAGAGAAATTCTGCTCCAAAGAAGGCACCATTTTCAAGAAATAAGCAGACAACGTTTTTGGAGATAAGTAGGAAGCAGAGAGTTGTTTATTTGGAAAATCAAACTAACCATCACAGTTGGAGCCCTTACAAAGAGCAGTTAAAATTGAAGAGGGATTAAGTTTCCTTTCAAGAAAACAAGGAAGTGATTGCCTTATAACTTACTATTGACGGTTATCTGCCAGAATTGATAAAACCCCTTTCCCTTTGCATTTAAAAATGAAAGATCTTTTGAGAATTTTTGCTGCCTATTATTAAAGGAATTAGAAAACCCCACTCCAAAACATTTCTTATAAATATAAGAGAGGGTGAACAGAACAGGGACGACAAAAAAAATCAATCAAAGACAAAAACTCAAAATGATCACTTGATCTCAAAGAACCTTCAAACAACTTGAAGCAACCAAAAGCTCATTGAGCCACAAGAAAGAAGCCAGCTACAAATCAAAAACTGCCAATTTCAGACTTAGATAAATAAGTCATTCAAAACGAGATTTCTCTCATTACAAATTTGGTTCAGCAAAAGCCAAATCAAGCAAAGCCTGACAAATATGAAAACCTCAACAAATTTATGAAGAGCCCTGATCAAGCAGAACAGGTACCACAGTGCAGTTCCAACTCAATAATCCTCAAGTCCAACCATTTCTGCCCCTTCAGACTGAAGAGGCTGCAATTCTGTCCGTTCAAAAAGCCTTCCAGGGCTTGAAATAGATTAAAGCTCTGCC
This sequence comes from Prunus salicina, assembly GCA_020226455.1. Taxonomy (NCBI): domain Eukaryota; kingdom Viridiplantae; phylum Streptophyta; class Magnoliopsida; order Rosales; family Rosaceae; genus Prunus; species Prunus salicina. The sequence continues at coordinate 25,718,084 of CM035341.1, read as the reverse complement.
AAACTCGAACGTTTGTATCGATTTACAGCTGAAGCTTAGCAGTTGAAGTTGTTGACAGTCTAGTCCAGCACAGGCATACCCAGTCCAGCTCGGATCAGAAGCTTCTATCCAGGCAGAAATGGAAGTCCAGCCTTCTTTTGTCTTTATAGAGTTGGTTTTTTCCTGTTGAGTTTTGTAAGAGGCAGTTTCGCCTGAAAACAGTTCACTTTCTTACCATTTATTCTGGCCAGAACGACCAATCTTGTACTGTGAAAAATTGTGAAGTCATCACCAGTCTGAGGCAAGAAAAGAACTTACTTGGGAGATATTCCTCACCGAAATTCACAATCGTTTGTTTAGAAATCAGTAACTTGGGGCGCAAGTTATCTATTTTAAAGTCTGCTAGGATTTTTAATTGCTAGCAGTGGCACGCTCGCACACTAAAGAAAGTTGACTTGTTGACCAGTCAATAGTTTTCAAGGTAATGGGGAACTTTACCCTGCCATCACAAGAACAAACATAAAACGGGTGAACAATGTGTTGTAGAGCGGTATTCCCTCGGTTGTACAGCTCATCGCCAGACACAAGGTAGAAAGTTGAAACCCTACGGGCTAGTCAAACGATCTCCGTGTTAGATTGTTTCCTCAGTACTAGTATTGGTGTTGTGGGTATACGTTATATATATATATATATATATATGTAAATATGTAAATTTCATTCTTATTTATTTGTGAGGATCCTTCCTCGCTGCTTGTGCTTATGGGCATGTGTCTTGGAAGAGAGTGGTCTGGGAAAGGGGAAAAGGTCCAGTTTAAGGTTGTGTTATATGCTATATTATGGGATCATGAGATACATTGGTTTTAAAGAATGGAATGTCAAGCATATAAATTTGATTATATATATAAATATGTATGTGGGTACTGTGGGAACCAATTAAATCAAAACCCTAGGTCAAATAATTCCTTCCATTTGGGGATTATTTGACCTAATTGGGAATTACTCGACCTAATTGGGAGTTACTCAATTTAATTGGGAGTTAGCCAATTAAATTGAGAATTACCTAATTAAGTTGGGAATTGATTTGATTCCTACCACAATTCCCAATTAAATGAAGAGTTACCTAATTAAATTAGGATTTGATTTGATACCGACCACAATTAGGGATTTGATTTACCCTAATAAATCAAATCCCTAATTAATAAATCAAATCCCTAATTAATCAAATCAATTCCAAATAGATGAGGAATAATTCCCTTCCATCTATGGAATTATTCCTCTGAAACCCTAGTCTCCGAGACCATTATAAATACTTGGCTATGCACAAAGGTCAAGGTACGTCTAAATTCCTACTGAAATTCTGCAGAAATAATTTCTCACAAACCCTAGCCACCACTTTCTTTCTATCTCTTACATAAGGCTCCGGCCACCACACACGGCTCCGGCCACCCGGTTTTCCTTGAAATACCCTACCTAACTTAGGCATCGGAGGGCCTTTGGCCAACACCCCTCGGGTGTGGTCCTTTTACTCCGATCTGTTTTGCAGGGAGAAAGATAAGTGGCGAAGACGAAGGAATCTTAGGCGAATATTCTAGTGGGACGAAATTTGCTCCCACGTGTATTTTATTTGTAGACTTGTTTCCAGGTTGAGTTTCTGAGCATGTACATTAAGACTGCTCTGCACAGGTATGGATATTTGAATGAGGCTCGAATTTGAGATTGGGATATTATATTTTGTGTTAACGGGATATTTTGGTGGGTTTAAATTTACAGTTGTACAATACTGATTAAATAAACAAGTTTATATTGTTTTCCAAGAAATTGGAGAAATTTTATTTAATAATGAGTTTTTTTTTTTTTTTTTTTTTTTGTTTTTTTTTTTTTTTTTTATATTTTCCCCCATATTGTATGCTATTAGAGCATCTCTAGGAAAGTCTCCCTCTTTCTCTTGCAAATCCAATATATTAAATAAATAAATAAATAAAATAAAAAAGTAGAAAGCCAACCCCACCAACCTCTCAAATGTCTCTATCTCTCTCTCTCCTTTTTTTTCTCTCTCCTCCTAGCCAAATTCTCTCTCCTCCTTGCTAAATGTAGAGAGCCAAAAGTTGGTTCTCCAAAATAGATAGCCAAGTAAGGAGTCTGCTGGAGGAGGATTTTCCTTCTTTTTAGCCGAAGTAGTTAGGGATGAGAGGATAGAGAGTCTGTTGGAGATGCTCTTACATGAGCTTACTGAAGTAAATTATTTTCAAGTATCTATTTGCAAATATGTACGTATACAAAAGAACTTTGTTGTATAGTATTTTGATAGTATTTTATAAAACAGATAAGGTTATTTATGTTGAAAATAAAGTTTGTTGAACGCTTTGTTTTTGTCCACTCACATCTTCTGTTTTGCGCCCCCCAGGTCCTAGATATCTAAGGTCGAGACCACCACGTCGAGGCATCACGGCTGTCCACTTTGTAGAAACTTTCCTTTACTTTTCTCTGCCTTATTCTTTCCTGGGTTGTAAACTAAATTCTTAATTGCTCTGCTTACTCATTTCAAGTTCGAGTAAGGGGCGTGAAGCTCGTTTCAATAGTCTTTACTGTGGTGTGTGCTTTAGCATTGTGTGTGCTTCCTGTTGGAATATTTTCTTCTATTGTTTGTAACATGTGGAAATTTTTGGTAAAGTCCTTTTTTAGGGGAGGCTCTACCGAAATTTCGGTAAAATTCGATTTGTTTATCCCTTAAGCTAGGGCTTTAGGGCGTTTTAGTAAAGTAGATATGGTATCGGGCACTGGCGGATCTGTGTAGGCGCAAGGAGGTGCACCTGCACCTCCGGTCGCCGGAAATCACCATTAGAGGTGCTGGAGTTGCACCTCTGCTTCAACCAGCAACGCATATAAGGTGTTCGATGAAATGCGCAAGAGACTGCCTACGCTGCCTGTCTGCTGCTGTGCGCGCTGCACGCATGTGTTTTTTTTAACCAAGAGCTGCGAATTCGAGTGTTCGGGTTCCGGCAAGAGCTGCGAATGAATTGGGTGTATTTGGAGATGCCATAGAAGATGTTGCATTGACTTGGTCAACGCCTGATTGTAGAGTTTGCGAAACCAGTGGGAGAGATTGTGGGTTAAACAAAGATAGTCAAATTGTCTGCTCTGATCCTAAGGCTAAGTCTGAAACCTCTTAATATGTTGCAGCAACTTTTTCTTCTGGTTTCCTCCTTTTGTTTGCAGAGGCTCTGTACCGATTGTGACTTCGTGTACTCTTTCAAAGACTGAACAGTAACAATGTTAGCTCTTTTCCTTTTTTTTTTTAATACCCCTGTTTTCTTTTGGCTGACACTTTCTCTCCTTTTAACCCAGCAACACCCACGAAGTGGCGTACGGCCACCTTCCTTTCTTTTCTTCTCGGTGGCTGTCTCTTTTTGTTTATTGTTGCTATATGCAACAGGTAGCTTTTTGAATTACTTGCTGATATATATATATATAATTAATTATGTGCATGATTGAAAGTAATTAACAACAACTCTGAAATTAATTTAATTGGGAAATTTCATTTTGATAAACAGTTTAAGATACTATTTTTTTTATTATAGATTTTTAATCTAAATCATTGATCAGATAGAAATTTTGTTTGAATGTACGTTAACATGTCAGATACATTTTGAAGAGAACAATTGTAGGTTACAATGAGAAAGATGTTTTTTCTTGTATTAGTAATGCAAATATAATGAGACGTTTTCATGATATGAAACCTTGTCGGCAACAATTGTAGTTTAATTGTAATGTTATTTTTTTAATTAATTAAGAATAACATTAGTATTGTTTAAATGATAAGGATGTTTAGTTGTCCCTTTTTTTTTTGTTTTTTTTTTTTTGAGCTCTTAGCTTTTAAAAATTGCACCTCCGCTGAAAAATTCCTGGATCCGCCGCTGGTATCGGGTACGTGTCTAGGGGAATTCGGGGCGAGTCCTGTCAAGGGCTTTCAAAATTCGGGGATCCCCGTACCCGTCCTAGATTTGCCCCTGAAATGTCCCCCCAGTAGGGTAGGGGGCCCAGCCCGATGGGGATTTATATCATCCCTACACACAACTAAGATGTCGTAGGGGTTCGAACTTGAGATTTCTTGTCTACAGGTCAAGGCCTTTTTTCCAGTGAGTTAGACCTTGTTGGCTCAATTGAACTATTTTAATTAGATTGAGTTTGTGGAACTTAAAAACATTGAATTGGGAAATAATTAAACTTCCTCTACACAGTAACAATAACAAGCATTGACTTAATCACAAGACACAAGAAGGATGTACCTTAACCAATCAAGAGATGAGTTTTCTGCACAATCAAAACCATCAACTTAATCAAATTGTTATTTAACTGAAAGCAAGAAAGAAGTTTTTAAACTGTAATACCCCGAAAAATTCAAAGTGAATTTTCATATTTCAGTGAAAAATAATATTATGGTGAAGAATGATTGTGGGTATTTTATCAAGTGATTTTGGATTGAGACTATTGAATTAAGTGTGTTTAATTTCAAGTTGGACAAAAATGCCCTTCTGTAACATTTGGTGAATTTTTCAAAGGACATTTAAGACTTTGAAGTGAGACAATAGTCGACTCAATGAATGCGTAGGAAATCGTTTCTGAATTTTGGGCCAAAATGACCAAAATACTCCTATATGTGAAAAATTACCAAAATACTCTTGTAAGAAAAAAAAAATAGAGAATCTGAAACGTGGAAGGCATCAGCCCACCCTCCTCCCATTCTTCCCTCCTTGCCTCAAGCTTTCAAATGCACCATTATAAAAGGATGAGTCACCTAATCTAAAGTGGTGAGTCACCTTGTCTAAAGTGGTGAGTCACCTAACCTAAGGGATCTTCCTTAATCAAGCTGAAATTTTTAAGAGCTAAGGGAGGTGAGTTGTTGGTAGGATGGAGAAGATAATGGGGAGAGAGAGAGAGAGAGAGAGATAGAGAGAGAGAGAGAGAGAGAGAGAGAGAGAGAGAGAGAGAGAGAGAGAGAAGAAGAAGAAGAAGAAGAAGAAGAAAAAGAAGAGAGGATAAAACTTGGAAATAAGGGAGATAGAGATTATTACTATTACACCCATGAGAGAATTAAGAACAAAAATGTGAGAGGTAGAAAAGAAAATGGTTAAGTGTTGAAAGCAATTGGAAGGATGAAAGGCTCGAGTGGAAACAGAAGGATTGGAAGGGTAATTTGGTAATCTAACTAGTCGGACGAGAGGTAAGGTTTCCTAATTCCCCAATGATTAGACTATATCACTTTTAATCTTGGTGTTTATATATAGTATTATAAATATGAATAGTATTGTTGTTTTGCTTGGTAAATAGTATTATTGATATTATTTCGTGAATATTATTTGACGTTGGATGAGTATTATTATTCATGGGATTAAACTTGAAATATTTTTGTTAATATTTGTATTACTATTTTGCAGAGATTGATAATGTTTGAGTTACATTACATATGCATCATAATTATGGCCGTGTATTGGGTCAATGTGTGTGTGTCGTTTGAGGTATATCTAAGGGGTGAGAGAAGGCTTTAGATATATCTGAGTATAAAAAATAAAAAATAAAAAGTGGAATATATTCAGGTGACAGGAGCAGAGTTTGAATATATTGAGGTGATGGAAGCAAGGCCTCTAATGAAAAGTGAAAGTTGAGAAATTCATAAATAAAAGAACAATGGGTTAAAGGACGGATGGGCGCTAGTTCATATTTTAGGATATTCAGAGCTGCAATGGTAAAATGCATGGTATGGCACATGCAAGCTTGTTGCCCTAAGGTATGAACTAGTGGGATTATAAGGGAGCGAGTTCATGACATCACCATATATGCAAATTTATTTATCTGGTATGGTTGCATAATTTATGTATCCTGTGTTGTTTGATGCATGACACTTTGATTAATTGTGATAGTTGACCTTAAGGGGTTTGATGGTACTCTATTGAGCATTAGAATGCTCATACCCTAATAGATTATGCAGGATTCAGGACGAAGTTTAAGGAAGCAGGTTTCAACTAAGATGCTAGGCTTTTGTTGTTGATTTGTGTAATTAATGTTTGTAAGTAGTCAATCGTTTGATAAAGATCTTAGTGTATATTTAACTACGAACTACTGCGATTCTGATTTTGTGTTGTTAAGTAAATTTGTATCATTTGTGGCTCTATTTCTCATATCATGGTTGTAGGATTTTATTCTTATGACTATGGTATGACTCACACCATGATTCGGGATTATTCCTTATTTTCGAATCGGATCATGACATAAACCTAGCTTCAACTATGGAATAGTATTAAGACAATAAAATCATCTAAGGAATCAATCCAAATTTTAGAATTAATTCCAGAATGTATGTCCTGATCGGGAATTTGGATAACATAAAGAAATAGAGTCACGCACGACCATTAGATTGGAAAGAGTATCATGATATGATAACACGTATGTGGATAGAAGAGAAGAGAAGAAAGAACCATCAGATGCTAAACTTCAATCAGTGTGCCTTGAGGCTATAATCCATTCCTATATGGAACAAACATAAAGCAATAAGCAAAAGATTAAGAAAAGAAGATGTGAGTAGATATTCACGAATCCAAAGATGATACTTCTACTAAGTTTAACATCAATTCAGGCACTGGTAGAATGTTGGGGGGCCCTTTGTTAGCTCTCAATCCCATCCTTGGTGTGATGTTGAAGAGTCAAGGCTTAAATCTAGCCCAATCTCCAGGAACCTCAACCTCAAGATGACTAACACTGTCAAACCGTGGTATATCAGTCTAGAACAAAAGATGGTGAAGAATTATCGAGAGCAAAGTCTTCACTAATATCCAATATTGGCCCTAAATCATGCCAAGAGATATCCATCAAACAAGTATATAAGTCAACATGTTAGTAATACAAATAACACCCCACCATAAGAGTGAATAGTGTAAAAAATAAAATCATTCCATACAACAAGGTGATTACTAATAACAACAATCGCACACCACTTGATGATGCGGGTATCGTGAGGGCTGTCTTAAAGTTATCTAAATTCAATGTTTTATTTTCTTTCTAGAAAAATGTAGTTTAAGAGGATTTCTTCCCTATTTCCCTCTTTAAGAAAAATACAATTTAATGTTGGAGAATTGTGACTATTGAATTGATAAAATCATTTGACCTGGTCACACCTTTTTCTTCCAATGATCTGGCCCATTTTTTTATCCTGTCATTTTTTATACATAAAAAACAAAGAGTGAAGAAATTCATTAGTTCAACGGAAAAAAAAAAAATACAAATGACAAATACTGTACAGGCATCCAAGTAAAATCTTCCTGAGTGACCTTAGCTAGCTGAAAAGCAAAACGATATGAGAGAATCATAAAACATACATTTAAAAAACACAATTGCATAAAATAAAAAGTAATTTCTTTTGTCGTGCACATTAAATGCAAAAGAAACACACACAAAAAAGAGACTTACGAAAACTTTTAAAATGCGCATCTAGAAAAGTACAATTGCAAAATGAAAAAAAAGACTTTAAGGTATCTTCACCCTATACCTTGCTCCAATTTTGTATGTGCACCCGTGTTGCGAAATTCAGGTTTACCAAATTAATCAAAATAATGCTCTCAAGTATACGAATCAAAAGATAATATAGTTAAGCAAGCACATATATCGTCCCACAAAAATTGATTTAATTCTTAATATTCCTACCAATTAAACCAAAACTAATTTTAAATTGAGAAACTTTGATGGATAAAATTGATTTAAATTTGTAATCGATAAAACTAAAATTAAAAAAAGCAATTAAAACTAAAGACAGAGTCGCAAAGCACAAGAGATTTAGGAAAACCAAGCTAGAAAACACTAGAGCATTCGATTTCACCTTAACCAATCCTACATAATCCCTTAGCATACTAATTCCAAGTAATTCCCTTATTGATGATCAATTTCCCTAAACTATTCAATGGTCATGGCATCTGGTTACATTAAAAGTATCTGTACATGCAATCCTCTATGGCATCTGATCAGTGCATAATTACATATCTTTTGTACCATTCTAACTTATGATTTGGTTATGTTTTTGAGTTAAACTTGTGCTTTTAATAAAGTTTGTGTATGTTTCAGTGTAATAAGGATGAGACTCATTACATGCATTTTGAAGACAAGTTAGCTCAAAACAGTGTCTGCAGATCAGTCACATTCACGGATTAACCTGTACTTGCTCAAGAAGAACCAGATAATGAGCCACACATCATTGGAAAGATACGGAAGTCTAGTTTCCGTAGCATTTTACGGTTCATGATTTGGAGTCTTCTAGAGGAAGTTATCCATGATTTAGCAACTCAAGGTCAAAATTCGGCAGCATCTGCGTTACTGGGCCAAAAATGACATTTGAAGGTCTTTCCTATTTTTCCTTGAGTTGGGCTGCATATGCTTGGAAAGATAAGACAAAGGGATTGAAGATCCATATTTTTCCAGAATTTTTTGGAGTGAATAACAAGCCCAAAATCAGCCCACAAGCTGACTATGTCATGCATGACTATCTAGTGGGATTTGTTGGTGAAGTGCACTAGCCAAAAAAATGAGTTTCTAATTACAATGGGATTTGTTGGTGAAGTGCACTAGCCAAAAGAATGAGTTTCTAATTACAATGGGATTTGTTGGTGAAGTGCACTAGCCAAAAGAATGAGTTTCTAAATTACAAGTGCTATTGGCATAAACCATATTCAATTCAAATATTCCCCTTCCATTCTCCCTATAAATAGCACTCCAATTCTAAACACAATGCATTCAACAATCCATCACTTCACTTCACTTCATCCATTACTCATACACATTCATATATATATAGAGAGAGAGAGAGAGAGAGAGAGAGAGAGAGAGAGAGAGAGAGCTAGTTGCAAAAGGAGCAAAGCTTGGAGCTGTCTTGGGAAGTCCTTGCTGCCATCATCTAGTTCTTTTCTTCTCTTTATCCTATCCTATGTATTTCTTATTCTATATTGCTTTTCAATTATTAAATATGTGTAACTAAATTTCTTCTTAGTTAGAGGTGAATTCGAAGCCATGGACATATGTTTTATATGAATTGATCACTTCCAGTTATGATTTCGTAAAGTATGAATGTGATTTACTTTTCTATTTTATTCAGGACTTATTCTTGCATGTTTATTAAGGATGCATACTTAGTTTGCATGCAGGGATTTGATGCTAGGATATAAGGGAATTTCACCTAATCGTTATGAACTTATATTCACAAGTAGTAAAAGTCACTAGTCATGATTGTGTTAAGTAAATTCCTGGCAGGAGTATCATGCTTTTCATAGTTACAAATGCCTTGTCAAAGCTTATGATTTTCATAGAACTTAATGATCTTTGATATGTATCTCTATCATGCTGTTCATATAGGGAACTTGATAAGAATAATTTGATTGAGTCGCTGAGTCCAATTCAATGAACTTAGGAAAATCTGAGAGTTAATTAGTGCAGTTCACAATTAATTTGGGGCTTTGACATTCATACTTTATAGAAAGAGTAACTGGAGATCAATTTGTATGCATATGTTCCATGTGTGGAGAAGAATCCTCTAGCTATCCCTTAATACATATTTCATTCACAACTTAGTTATTTGCTGTTGTTAATTTTACTTTGGTCTAAATCATCCAACTCCCCCCAATCATTGTTCCTTCAACTTAATTTACAGTTTAATGAGTTTAATTTGTGTTAATTTAATTTGTGTTGATTAGCATCCCTCCTAATCCCCGGAATAGAACGATCCCTACTTACTCGTACTACGATTGCATATAGGGTTTAATTTGTGCGTTAGTTATTTCTCACGCCAAATTTTGGCGCCGTTGCCGGGGATTAGCAAAATTGCTAATCTTCCGTGCGTTTTCGTTGTTCTTGTGTTTCTGATTTTGTTTTGTTTTGTTTTATTTGTTTTAGGTACAAGTGTATGACTCGAAGTTCACACCGTGTTCATGCGCACATATTGGACTTTGACGACGATCTCGAATGAACTTTGAGAAGGAAGAGGAAACAGCCAGAACTCAGTCCCTCTAGTTCTGGTTCCGAACCCGAATCTGAAGCAGAAACGGACTTGGAAGAGGAACAAGACATGGCTGTAGACAATAGATCAATCAAGGAACTTTCAGCCTCTGAATTGGACAATGCAGTCCCTCTTTGCATTCAATACCCCAGGGCTGCTGCAGGCAAGACCGATGTGTTTGAATTGAAGTCAAGTTTGCTACATCATATTCCCAGATACCATGGGCTATCCATGGAAGATCCAAACAAGCATTTGAAGGAATTTGAAGTAGTATGTTCAAGTATGACACCCATTAACGTGGATGGAAATATTTTGAAGATGAAAGCCTTTCCATTTTCTCTTATGGACAAGGCTAAGGATTGGCTCTATGAACTAGCACCTGGAACTGTTACTTCTTGGGAAAGTATGAAGAAAGCATTCTTAGAGAAATTCTTCCCAACTTCAAGAATCATTGTTTTGAGGAAGAAAATTAGTGGAATTCAACAAGGCCCGGGAGAATCCTTTCCAGTGTACTATGAGCGTTTTAAGACGTTAGTTGCATCCTGCCCACAACATCAAATGAAGGAAGAGCTTTTAATTCAATATTTCTATGAAGGGCTACTTCCACTGGAGAGACAAATGCTTGATGCTTCAGCAGGAGGTGCTTTGGTTGACAAAACACCAGTTGCTGCAAAGATCTTGATAACAAACAGAGCTTTAAATGCACAACAATATGAAGGAGTTGGAGGGAGAGATCATGCACAGCCAAGTCAAGTTAATGAGGTAAGTGCTATTTCAGAACTTCAAGCTCAAATGGCTAATCTCTCTACTCTTATTTCGCAGGTTGTTGAAGGACCCAAAGTGCAAAGTGCAGCCACTTGTAGCGTGTGCTCTATGCATGGACACCACACTGATCAATGTCCTCAATTAATAGCGAATGGGGGATGGGAAAGTGCCAATGCCATAGGTTATCAAGGCCAAACTCAACCTAGGTATGACCCATTTTCAAACACCTACAATCCAGGCTGGAGAGATCATCCAAATTTTAAGTGGAGGGAGCCTCAACAAACTCAACAACAAGGCGGATATAAACAGCCACCTCCGGGGTTCTATCGCACCACCACAACCTCAACCACAAACTGCCCAATCAAATTCAGGTTCCTCAATGGATAATGATCAAATGCTTAAAGTACTAACTTCTTTGACTCAGGGTTTACAAAATCAAGCCAAAGAGATGAGCGAAGTGAAGAAGCAAATTGGGCAGATGGCGGAATTCATGGGACAGTTTAGAGAAGAAGGCAAACTACCTAGCTCAACCATTGTCAACCCAAAAGGAGGTTTTGAAACGGCTAAAGCTATCATCTTGAGGAGTAGTAAAGAGATTGGAACCAATCCCAAAATGTCCAAACAAAGCCCAACAGAGAACGAAAAGTTGCTTTTCAAAGAGAAGGAGGAGGACAAAGCCACGACAAGGGAGGAACAACCATTGCTGCAGTCCCCCAAAGCTCCTACACAACCAAACTCAGGTAAGGTTGTTCCAAATTCAACTCATTCTAACCCTATCCCACCAAATGTGCCTTTCCCTCGCAGGTTTATGCAGTCTAAGAAAGAAGAGAATGAAAAAGACATCTTAGAGACTTTCAGGAAGGTACAAGTAAATATCCCACTTCTTGACGCAATAAAGCAAGTTCCAAAGTATGCTAAATTCTTGAAAGAGCTTTGTACAACAAGGAGGAGGAATTCGAACAAAGAAGTGGTAAGGGTAAGTGAGAATGTTTCTGCAGTTTTGCAACGAAAACTGCCACCTAAATGCAAAGATCCAGGTAGTTTCACAATCCCTTGTGTAATTGGTAACACCAAGTTTGAACATGCCATGTTAGATTTAGGTGCTTCCATTAATGTCATGCCATACTCTATTTATGCATCTATGAACTTAGGAGAGCTTAAAAAGGATGGAGTTGTAATTCAATTAGCTTATCGTTCTAATGCATATCCGAAAGGAGTTTTGGAAGATGTTTTGGTGCAGGTTAACCACTTGATATTTCCAGCAGATTTTTATGTGCTTGAGATGGAGGATTCAGCCCATTCTACACCATTACCAATTTTACTTGGACGACCTTTCATGAAAACAGCCCGAACCAATATCGATGTGTTCAAAGGGACGTTGACAATGGAATTTGATGGCGATATCATTGATTTCAATATTTCTGAAGCTATGAGGTACCCTATGGATGATCACTCGTGTTTCTTTGTTGATGCATTTGATTCTTTGGCGCAGGAAAATCTCAAATCCCTAGATAGGGATGCCCTTGAAACCACCATTGTTCAAGGAATTGAATTCATCAAAAATGGGGCCGAACCTAATCATGAAGAAATCTGCGAAGGGGCTGCCCAGTCATTGCCACAATATGTTGGTAAGCCTCCATCCTAATTCCAATTCCCATTTCTACTAACAAGTTGTTACCTTCGGTGATTCAGGCGCCCACTCTCGAGCTTAAACCATTACGGAATCATTTGAAGAAAAGGAAAGCAACAAGGAAGCGATGGAAATGGAAGACAAGCTTGGTGAACTCTGTTGCATTGCATGCGGTGCCGATTGAGCCCAAACCCCCTCATTCACTATAGAAAGTTTGGACGTCCGACTGAAGACATAAAACTTAGCGCTTCTTGGGAGGCAACCCAAGGTGATGAGGAGAAGATAGAACCTGCAAGGAGCTGCTTACGTCCTAATCGCTTCAAAGGGGAGTTTTTCTAAACTCTAAACCTTTGGTTATGTCTTTTCCTTATCTTCTTTCCTTGCATTTATTAGGGATTGACAATTTTGTTAGGTTTTGTGGTAGAGTTAAGTTGTGTGGGCTTTGTTTTGCTTAGTATAATTTTGTTCAATGTCTTGCAAGCTTATGAAAAAAAAAAGATTTTTCATATGAGTTGACTTCTGATAACTCCAATAAGCACCTCTGTTAATACATTGTCTAGGAGTTCTATAGGCGACACCTTGGGTGTCTAAGAAGTTTGGATTTTAAACTGGACCATTGTGACCTCTCCAAACTTCCGGATCCCCTGGCTGTGTTTTCTGAGGTTCTTAACTGGTAATCCGTGAGTCACTTATATATTCGTGTTTTTTTTTATTTAAATTTTATAATACATTAATATAAATAATTTTAATTATAAAAAAATAAAAATATAAATAAATAAAAACCTTCTCTTTCTCTGAAACACTACATTAACCTACCCTAACCCTCCATCTTTCATTTGACCTAGCCGCCTAACCCCTGAAACCTTCTCTTCCAAGCCTTCTCCAAATTATTGCTTATTGTAGGGCTCGTCAATGGAGAAACTCAAGGATGCCGTCGGTGGAAAGCTCAAGGAGGAGGAGTCCGAATTGAGCATGGTGAAGGTGCCTAGCCCAATGGTTTTGTTGAACTCACTGCCAGCTATCCCACCAGAAGATCCTTTGGGAGAGGACACCATTATGCAACGGGTGTTTGAGGTGATTGAGGTGCTCGTGGTTGTGTTTGCCATGGATCACTCAGAAGTTACCACAGATGCCTTTCTGTTTCAAAGAGGGTGATAGGGGAAATTGAAGGCATGATTCCAAATTGGGATATGGATTGTGGATTGGAAGAGATGCAGCTTGCGGCGCTGGCACGTTGTCTATATACTTGGAGGGTATATCTGCTAGATAGGAGGTTTGTGGCAAGAACTGTTGTGGTGAGCAGTCACATGTATTCTACAGGTAACATTCGAGACGAGTTTGGCATTTACTTAAGTGTGCTTGACGAGTTTCACTTCCAATTAGTGTACATGACCACAAGACTCCGAGACTTCGCGGAGCAGATGGAGGAGTTGATGATAGATGGAGCCATATATGATTCTTCTGTTTCAGACCCTTCGGAAAGTGAGTCGGATTGAAAGATGAACCGTCCTAATCGCTTCAAAGGGGAGTTTTTCTAAACTCTAACATTTGGTTATGTCTTTTCCTTCTCTTCTTTCCTTGCATTTATGAGGCATTGCATGTTCTTACGTTCTAAACATTGAGGGCAATGTTTCATTTAAGTTTGGGGGGAAGGATTTGGTTATGTTGTTTTACTGTCAAATTTTAAATTTATTATTTTAATTTATTTTTTGTGTGTTTAGCGTCTAAAAACGCAGGATTTTGTGTGTTGTTTCGTTATCCTTCCAAACACCTATGATAAGACTTGGATTTAATACTAATATGGTTTATCAGAAATTGAGAGTCATTTTTAAGGACTTTGTGTGGTTCTGAGTTAACTCTGTCTTGCATGCCACCCTTGCACTTATTGAGCACTTTGCCAAGTTAGTCCAATTTTTTGTTACTTAGATACGTTATGCAATTCTACTTATCTCATGATCTTGGTTTTGTACTCTAGAACTTATTTGAATATCTCTTGAGACATTTTGTTGCCATACAATGCTTAGGAAGTGATTTAGGCCATGTTTGAACCGTTTGAGCCTTTCTAACCATCCCTCTACATGTATTCATCCCTAGTCAACCCATTTGAGCCAATGTTAAGCCTTTCTTTGTGTAAACCATTCCTACCATAATGAACTTCTGTTTTCTTATTCTCACTTATTCTATGAGCAGTTAAAGTTATCTTCAAAAGAGAGTTATAAAGAATGCAAGGTTTTTGGAGCAAAAGTGAATCATTAGTGCCATTACCCAAGTGTTGAAAAGAAATAAGTTTGGGGGTATTGGTAACTAATCAAAAGAGGTAATGAAGTGTGACCAATGTAGTCACGGCCCTAGGTGTTATAAAAGAGAAGAGCATGGTGATCTAGGGTAAAGAGCCACAAAATTAGGCCAAATAAACACATTTGAAGGTGCTGAAATTATGTTGAAAATCTGCTCATGTATGTGTTCCTTGCGTGTTACAAAGTTCAAAAAAAAAAAAAAAAAATCTCTTATGCTCTTACTTGCTTTAATTGTGCTAAAAATATTGTATATCTCATATCCCTTCTTTCATTCTACCACTACCCTGAACCTCATTACTACCCTTGTAAAGTCCTTTTGATCCTTGGTGTTGCATGGTATTACTGTGGAGAGCAGATTGGATAATGAGCTTATGGGGTTCAGAATTATTGATTTTGCTCTAAGTGTGTGCGCATATACTTATTTGAGTGGCAGGGGTTGTTCTGATTTGGCATTCACACACTACACTTAAGGGTGTCATTGTGAGCTTTGCTTTCTCGTGAATCATGTGTGGAACTTAGATTGTGATTGTTGTGTTTCTTTGGAACCATATACGTTGGTGATTCTTTGAGGATATTGTTTGGAAGGCTAGTTGCTTATTTCCTGTTTCCTAAGTTATAGTTTTATTTTGTTTTGCTCGAGGACTAGCAAAATCTAAGTTTGGGTATTTGATCAGTGCATAATTACATATCTTTTGTACCATTCTAACTTATGATTTGGTTATGTTTTTGAGTTAAACTTGTGCTTTTAATAAAGTTTGTGTATGTTTCAGTGTAATAAGGATGAGACTCATTACATGCATTTTGAAGACAAGTTAGCTCAAAACAGTGTCTGCAGATCAGTCACATTCACGGATTAACCTGTACTTGCTCAAGAAGAACCAGATAATGAGCCACACATCATTGGAAAGATACGGAAGTCTAGTTTCCGTAGCATTTTACGGTTCATGATTTGGAGTCTTCTAGAGGAAGTTATCCATGATTTAGCAACTCAAGGTCAAAATTCGGCAGCATCTGCGTTACTGGGCCAAAAATGACATTTGAAGGTCTTTCCTATTTTTCCTTGAGTTGGGCTGCATATGCTTGGAAAGATAAGACAAAGGGATTGAAGATCCATATTTTCCAGAATTTTTTGGAGTGAATAACAAGCCCAAAATCAGCCCACAAGCTGACTATGTCATGCATGACTATCTAGTGGGATTTGTTGGTGAAGTGCACTAGCCAAAAAAATGAGTTTCTAATTACAATGGGATTTGTTGGTGAAGTGCACTAGCCAAAAGAATGAGTTTCTAATTACAATGGGATTTGTTGGTGAAGTGCACTAGCCAAAAGAATGAGTTTCTAAATTACAAGTGCTATTGGCATAAACCATATTCAATTCAAATATTCCCCTTCCATTCTCCCTATAAATAGCACTCCAATTCTAAACACAATGCATTCAACAATCCATCACTTCACTTCACTTCATCCATTACTCATACACATTCATATATATATAGAGAGAGAGAGAGAGAGAGAGAGAGAGAGAGAGAGAGAGAGAGAGAGAGAGAGAGAGAGAGCTAGTTGCAAAAGGAGCAAAGCTTGGAGCTGTCTTGGGAAGTCCTTGCTGCCATCATCTAGTTCTTTTCTTCTCTTTATCCTATCCTATGTATTTCTTATTCTATATTGCTTTTCAATTATTAAATATGTGTAACTAAATTTCTTCTTAGTTAGAGGTGAATTCGAAGCCATGGACATATGTTTTATATGAATTGATCACTTCCAGTTATGATTTCGTAAAGTATGAATGTGATTTACTTTTCTGTTTTATTCAGGACTTATTCTTGCATGTTTATTAAGGATGCATACTTAGTTTGCATGCAGGGATTTGATGCTAGGATATAAGGGAATTTCACCTAATCGTTATGAACTTATATTCACAAGTAGTAAAAGTCACTAGTCATGATTGTGTTAAGTAAATTCCTGGCAGGAGTATCATGCTTTTCATAGTTACAAATGCCTTGTCAAAGCTTATGATTTTCATAGAACTTAATGATCTTTGATATGTATCTCTATCATGCTGTTCATATAGGGAACTTGATAAGAATAATTTGATTGAGTCGCTGAGTCCAATTCAATGAACTTAGGAAAATCTGAGAGTTAATTAGTGCAGTTCACAATTAATTTGGGGCTTTGACATTCATACTTTATAGAAAGAGTAACTGGAGATCAATTTGTATGCATATGTTCCATGTGTGGAGAAGAATCCTCTAGCTATCCCTTAATACATATTTCATTCACAACTTAGTTATTTGCTGTTGTTAATTTTACTTTGGTCTAAATCATCCAACTCCCCCCAATCATTGTTCCTTCAACTTAATTTACAGTTTAATGAGTTTAATTTGTGTTAATTTAATTTGTGTTGATTAGCATCCCTCCTAATCCCCGGAATAGAACGATCCCTACTTACTCGTACTACGATTGCATATAGGGTTTAATTTGTGCGTTAGTTATTTCTCACGCCAAATTTTGGCGCCGTTGCCGGGGATTAGCAAAATTGCTAATCTTCCGTGCGTTTTCGTTGTTCTTGTGTTTCTGATTTTGTTTTGTTTTGTTTTATTTGTTTTAGGTACAAGTGTATGACTCGAAGTTCACACCGTGTTCATGCGCACATATTGGACTTTGACGACGATCTCGAATGAACTTTGAGAAGGAAGAGGAAACAGCCAGAACTCAGTCCCTCTAGTTCTGGTTCCGAACCCGAATCTGAAGCAGAAACGGACTTGGAAGAGGAACAAGACATGGCTGTAGACAATAGATCAATCAAGGAACTTTCAGCCTCTGAATTGGACAATGCAGTCCCTCTTTGCATTCAATACCCCAGGGCTGCTGCAGGCAAGACCGATGTGTTTGAATTGAAGTCAAGTTTGCTACATCATATTCCCAGATACCATGGGCTATCCATGGAAGATCCAAACAAGCATTTGAAGGAATTTGAAGTAGTATGTTCAAGTATGACACCCATTAACGTGGATGGAAATATTTTGAAGATGAAAGCCTTTCCATTTTCTCTTATGGACAAGGCTAAGGATTGGCTCTATGAACTAGCACCTGGAACTGTTACTTCTTGGGAAAGTATGAAGAAAGCATTCTTAGAGAAATTCTTCCCAACTTCAAGAATCATTGTTTTGAGGAAGAAAATTAGTGGAATTCAACAAGGCCCGGGAGAATCCTTTCCAGTGTACTATGAGCGTTTTAAGACGTTAGTTGCATCCTGCCCACAACATCAAATGAAGGAAGAGCTTTTAATTCAATATTTCTATGAAGGGCTACTTCCACTGGAGAGACAAATGCTTGATGCTTCAGCAGGAGGTGCTTTGGTTGACAAAACACCAGTTGCTGCAAAGATCTTGATAACAAACAGAGCTTTAAATGCACAACAATATGAAGGAGTTGGAGGGAGAGATCATGCACAGCCAAGTCAAGTTAATGAGGTAAGTGCTATTTCAGAACTTCAAGCTCAAATGGCTAATCTCTCTACTCTTATTTCGCAGGTTGTTGAAGGACCCAAAGTGCAAAGTGCAGCCACTTGTAGCGTGTGCTCTATGCATGGACACCACACTGATCAATGTCCTCAATTAATAGCGAATGGGGGATGGGAAAGTGCCAATGCCATAGGTTATCAAGGCCAAACTCAACCTAGGTATGACCCATTTTCAAACACCTACAATCCAGGCTGGAGAGATCATCCAAATTTTAAGTGGAGGGAGCCTCAACAAACTCAACAACAAGGCGGATATAAACAGCCACCTCCGGGGTTCTATCGCACCACCACAACCTCAACCACAAACTGCCCAATCAAATTCAGGTTCCTCAATGGATAATGATCAAATGCTTAAAGTACTAACTTCTTTGACTCAGGGTTTACAAAATCAAGCCAAAGAGATGAGCGAAGTGAAGAAGCAAATTGGGCAGATGGCGGAATTCATGGGACAGTTTAGAGAAGAAGGCAAACTACCTAGCTCAACCATTGTCAACCCAAAAGGAGGTTTTGAAACGGCTAAAGCTATCATCTTGAGGAGTAGTAAAGAGATTGGAACCAATCCCAAAATGTCCAAACAAAGCCCAACAGAGAACGAAAAGTTGCTTTTCAAAGAGAAGGAGGAGGACAAAGCCACGACAAGGGAGGAACAACCATTGCTGCAGTCCCCCAAAGCTCCTACACAACCAAACTCAGGTAAGGTTGTTCCAAATTCAACTCATTCTAACCCTATCCCACCAAATGTGCCTTTCCCTCGCAGGTTTATGCAGTCTAAGAAAGAAGAGAATGAAAAAGACATCTTAGAGACTTTCAGGAAGGTACAAGTAAATATCCCACTTCTTGACGCAATAAAGCAAGTTCCAAAGTATGCTAAATTCTTGAAAGAGCTTTGTACAACAAGGAGGAGGAATTCGAACAAAGAAGTGGTAAGGGTAAGTGAGAATGTTTCTGCAGTTTTGCAACGAAAACTGCCACCTAAATGCAAAGATCCAGGTAGTTTCACAATCCCTTGTGTAATTGGTAACACCAAGTTTGAACATGCCATGTTAGATTTAGGTGCTTCCATTAATGTCATGCCATACTCTATTTATGCATCTATGAACTTAGGAGAGCTTAAAAAGGATGGAGTTGTAATTCAATTAGCTTATCGTTCTAATGCATATCCGAAAGGAGTTTTGGAAGATGTTTTGGTGCAGGTTAACCACTTGATATTTCCAGCAGATTTTTATGTGCTTGAGATGGAGGATTCAGCCCATTCTACACCATTACCAATTTTACTTGGACGACCTTTCATGAAAACAGCCCGAACCAATATCGATGTGTTCAAAGGGACGTTGACAATGGAATTTGATGGCGATATCATTGATTTCAATATTTCTGAAGCTATGAGGTACCCTATGGATGATCACTCGTGTTTCTTTGTTGATGCATTTGATTCTTTGGCGCAGGAAAATCTCAAATCCCTAGATAGGGATGCCCTTGAAACCACCATTGTTCAAGGAATTGAATTCATCAAAAATGGGGCCGAACCTAATCATGAAGAAATCTGCGAATGGTGGCTGCCCTTGAGTCATTGCCACAATATGTTGGTAAGCCTCCAATCCTAATTCCAATTCCCATTTCTACTAACAAGTTGTTACCTTCGGTGATTCAGGCGCCCACTCTCGAGCTTAAACCATTACGGAATCATTTGAAGAAAAGGAAAGCAACAAGGAAGCGATGGAAATGGAAGACAAGCTTGGTGAACTCTGTTGCATTGCATGCGGTGCCGATTGAGCCCAAACCCCCTCATTCACTATAGAAAGTTTGGACGTCCGACTGAAGACATAAAACTTAGCGCTTCTTGGGAGGCAACCCAAGGTGATGAGGAGAAGATAGAACCTGCAAGGAGCTGCTTACGTCCTAATCGCTTCAAAGGGGAGTTTTTCTAAACTCTAAACCTTTGGTTATGTCTTTTCCTTATCTTCTTTCCTTGCATTTATTAGGGATTGACAATTTTGTTAGGTTTTGTGGTAGAGTTAAGTTGTGTGGGCTTTGTTTTGCTTAGTATAATTTTGTTCAATGTCTTGCAAGCTTATGAAAAAAAAAAAAAAAAAAAAAGATTTTTCATATGAGTTGACTTCTGATAACTCCAATAAGCACCTCTGTTAATACATTGTCTAGGAGTTCTATAGGCGACACCTTGGGTGTCTAAGAAGTTTGGATTTTAAACTGGACCATTGTGACCTCTCCAAACTTCCCGGATCCCCTGGCTGTGTTTTCTGAGGTTCTTAACTGGTAATCCGTGAGTCACTTATATATTCGTGTTTTTTTTTTATTTAAATTTTATAATTTTAACATTAAATATAAATAATTTTAATTATAAAAAAATAAAAAAATAAAAAAATAAAAACCTTCTCTTTCTCTGAAACACTACATTAACCCTAACCCTCCATCTTTCATTTGACCTAGCCGCCTGCTAACCCCTGAAACCTTCTCTTTCCAAGCCTTCTCCAAATTATTGCTTATTGTAGGGCTCGTCAATGGAGAAACTCAAGGATGCCGTCGGTGGAAAGCTCAAGGAGGAGGAGTCCGAATTGAGCATGGTGAAGGTGCCTAGCCCAATGGTTTTGTTGAACTCACTGCCAGCTATCCCACCAGAAGATCCTTTGGGAGAGGACACCATTATGCAACGGGTGTTTGAGGTGATTGAGGTGCTCGTGGTTGTATTTGCCATGGATCCCTCAGAAGTTACCATAGATGCCTTTCTGTTTCAAAGAGGTAGGGTGATAGGGGAAATTGAAGGCATGATTCCAAATTGGGATCTGGATTGTGGATTGGAAGAGATGCAGCTTGCGGCGCTGGCACGTTGTCTATATACTTGGAGGGTATATCTGCTAGATAGGAGGTTTGTGGCAAGAACTGTTGTGGTGAGCAGTCACATGTATTCTACAGGTAACATTCGAGACGAGTTTGGCATTTACTTAAGTGTGCTTAACGAGTTTCACTTCCAATTAGTGTACATGACCACAAGACTCCGAGACTTCGCGGAGCAGATGGAGGAGTTGATGAT
The DNA here is from genome assembly GCA_020226455.1 of Prunus salicina. Taxonomy (NCBI): domain Eukaryota; kingdom Viridiplantae; phylum Streptophyta; class Magnoliopsida; order Rosales; family Rosaceae; genus Prunus; species Prunus salicina. The sequence goes on along the minus strand of CM035341.1, from coordinate 25,696,814 downwards.
AGATGGAGCCATATATGATTCTTCTGTTTCAAACCCTTCGGAAAGTGAGTCGGATTGAAAGATGAACCGTCCTAATCGCTTCAAAGGGGAGTTTTTCTAAACTCTAACATTTGGTTATGTCTTTTCCTTCTCTTCTTTCCTTGCATTTATGAGGCATTGCATGTTCTTACGTTCTAAACATTGAGGGCAATGTTTCATTTAAGTTTGGGGGGAAGGATTTGGTTATGTTGTTTTACTGTCAAATTTTAAATTTATTATTTTAATTTATTTTTTGTGTGTTTAGCGTCTAAAAACGCAGGATTTTGTGTGTTGTTTCGTTATCCTTCCAAACACCTATGATAAGACTTGGATTTAATACTAATATGGTTTATCAGAAATTGAGAGTCATTTTTAAGGACTTTGTGTGGTTCTGAGTTAACTCTGTCTTGCATGCCACCCTTGCACTTATTGAGCACTTTGCCAAGTTAGTCCAATTTTTTGTTACTTAGATACGTTATGCAATTCTACTTATCTCATGATCTTGGTTTTGTACTCTAGAACTTATTTGAATATCTCTTGAGACATTTTGTTGCCATACAATGCTTAGGAAATGATTTAGGCCATGTTTGAACCGTTTGAGCCTTTCTAACCATCCCTCTACATGTATTCATCCCTAGTCAACCCATTTGAGCCAATGTTAAGCCTTTCTTTGTGTAAACCATTCCTACCATAATGAACTTCTGTTTTCTTATTCTCACTTATTCTATGAGCAGTTAAAGTTATCTTCAAAAGAGAGTTATAAAGAATGCAAGGTTTTTGGAGCAAAAGTGAATCATTAGTGCCATTACCCAAGTGTTGAAAAGAAATAAGTTTGGGGGTATTGGTAACTAATCAAAAGAGGTAATGAAGTGTGACCAATGTAGTCACGGCCCTAGAGTGTTATAAAAGAGAAGAGCATGGTGATCTAGGGTAAAGAGCCACAAAATTAGGCCAAATAAACACATTTGAAGGTGCTGAAATTATGTTGAAAATCTGCTCATGTATGTGTTCCTTGCGTGTTACAAAGTTCAAAAAAAAAAAAAAAAAATCTCTTATGCTCTTACTTGTGCTTTAATTGTGCTAAAAATATTGTATATCTCATATCCCTTCTTTCATTCTACCACTACCCTGAACCTCATTACTACCCTTGTAAAGTCCTTTTGATCCTTGGTGTTGCATGGTATTACTGTGGAGAGCAGATTGGATAATGAGCTTATGGGGTTCAGAATTATTGATTTTGCTCTAAGTGTGTGCGCATATACTTATTTGAGTGGCAGGGGTTGTTCTGATTTGGCATTCACACACTACACTTAAGGGTGTCATTGTGAGCTTGGCTTTCTCGTGAATCATGTGTGGAACTTAGATTGTGATTGTTGTGTTTCTTTGGAACCATATACGTTGGTGATTCTTTGAGGATATTGTTTGGAAGGCTAGTTGCTTATTTCCTGTTTCCTAAGTTATAGTTTTATTTTGTTTTGCTCGAGGACTAGCAAAATCTAAGTTTGGAGGTATTTGATCAGTGCATAATTACATATCTTTTGTACCATTCTAACTTATGATTTGGTTATGTTTTTGAGTTAAACTTGTGCTTTTAATAAAGTTTGTGTATGTTTCAGTGTAATAAGGATGAGACTCATTACATGCATTTTGAAGACAAGTTAGCTCAAAACAGTGTCTGCAGATCAGTCACATTCACGGATTAACCTGTACTTGCTCAAGAAGAACCAGATAATGAGCCACACATCATTGGAAAGATACGGAAGTCTAGTTTCCGTAGCATTTTACGGTTCATGATTTGGAGTCTTCTAGAGGAAGTTATCCATGATTTAGCAACTCAAGGTCAAAATTCGGCAGCATCTGCGTTACTGGGCCAAAAATGACATTTGAAGGTCTTTCCTATTTTTCCTTGAGTTGGGCTGCATATGCTTGGAAAGATAAGACAAAGGGATTGAAGATCCATATTTTTCCAGAATTTTTTGGAGTGAATAACAAGCCCAAAATCAGCCCACAAGCTGACTATGTCATGCATGACTATCTAGTGGGATTTGTTGGTGAAGTGCACTAGCCAAAAAAATGAGTTTCTAATTACAATGGGATTTGTTGGTGAAGTGCACTAGCCAAAAGAATGAGTTTCTAATTACAATGGGATTTGTTGGTGAAGTGCACTAGCCAAAAGAATGAGTTTCTAAATTACAAGTGCTATTGGCATAAACCATATTCAATTCAAATATTCCCCTTCCATTCTCCCTATAAATAGCACTCCAATTCTAAACACAATGCATTCAACAATCCATCACTTCACTTCACTTCATCCATTACTCATACACATTCATATATATATATAGAGAGAGAGAGAGAGAGAGAGAGAGAGAGAGAGAGAGAGAGAGAGAGAGAGAGAGAGAGAGAGAGAGAGAGCTAGTTGCAAAAGGAGCAAAGCTTGGAGCTGTCTTGGGAAGTCCTTGCTGCCATCATCTAGTTCTTTTCTTCTCTTTATCCTATCCTATGTATTTCTTATTCTATATTGCTTTTCAATTATTAAATATGTGTAACTAAATTTCTTCTTAGTTAGAGGTGAATTCGAAGCCATGGACATATGTTTTATATGAATTGATCACTTCCAGTTATGATTTCGTAAAGTATGAATGTGATTTACTTTTCTGTTTTATTCAGGACTTATTCTTGCATGTTTATTAAGGATGCATACTTAGTTTGCATGCAGGGATTTGATGCTAGGATATAAGGGAATTTCACCTAATCGTTATGAACTTATATTCACAAGTAGTAAAAGTCACTAGTCATGATTGTGTTAAGTAAATTCCTGGCAGGAGTATCATGCTTTTCATAGTTACAAATGCCTTGTCAAAGCTTATGATTTTCATAGAACTTAATGATCTTTGATATGTATCTCTATCATGCTGTTCATATAGGGAACTTGATAAGAATAATTTGATTGAGTCGCTGAGTCCAATTCAATGAACTTAGGAAAATCTGAGAGTTAATTAGTGCAGTTCACAATTAATTTGGGGCTTTGACATTCATACTTTATAGAAAGAGTAACTGGAGATCAATTTGTATGCATATGTTCCATGTGTGGAGAAGAATCCTCTAGCTATCCCTTAATACATATTTCATTCACAACTTAGTTATTTGCTGTTGTTAATTTTACTTTGGTCTAAATCATCCAACTCCCCCCAATCATTGTTCCTTCAACTTAATTTACAGTTTAATGAGTTTAATTTGTGTTAATTTAATTTGTGTTGATTAGCATCCCTCCTAATCCCCGGAATAGAACGATCCCTACTTACTCGTACTACGATTGCATATAGGGTTTAATTTGTGCGTTAGTTATTTCTCACGCCAGCATCTAGATGAATTCGACATATAAAGACCTATTAAGCTCTATGAAAATTATGTAGCGATCACACAAACCCTAAGGCCCTATTTGGTTTATGAAACAGATTTGATGGAAAATCGCTTCCCATGTCATTTCCCAAGGGATAAGAAATGGGGATTCCTTTCTCATGTTTGTTAATCTTGGGAAAGTAACCAAGAAATACCAGGATGATTCATATTCAATTATACAACGTATCCTCTACACTTTATCTCATGTCGTGGTATACAATATATTGGAACTAACGCGCATAAGCCAACATGTTTTAAGCACTCTATATGGTGCAATTGCTTTAAATTTAAACAATTGATGAAAACGGAAGTAAATTCTTAACTAAATGTAGAGCAAGTGACATCAAATGTGTAAGTTGATTAATAATGCAAGATGAAAATACATAAATTTTTTGATACACACATGTCATATTTGATATACCCAAAATTTACTTAAAATCAGAGTTCCCATTAAACTTCAAACAACAGTAAAATATGAAAAAATAGAACAAAAAACCCACATATATTGTATGTTACAAAATAAAACTATGTTACACTTGATGTTTTTCTATCTACAAATTAAAATAAATTTAAAAAGTGGGCTTTAACGGGTCGACAAGATCCATGATCAGCCTTGCTGTACTAGGTCTTACTTAATTGGATCGGATTTGTGCCGTGATCCAGGTGACCCAATTTGTTTGACACCTTTAGATTGAAAAGGTGATAAATAAATGAAAACAAACTGAATAAAAGGACACATATGAATCGCCGCGGGGAAGAAGGCATGGTATTACCCTTTTTCTTATTGAAATTTTTAACAAGATGGTAAGAAAATTATAAATTTTTCTAGATAAATTGAAGGAAAAATGAAAGTCAATACCTTTAATAAAGGTAAACTTGGAAAACGAAAGCTAGCTTGTTGTGGTCCAAATAGCAACATTTCTTCTAAGTACAACATATAATCTAAATTAGGGATGATATGTTCCCTTAAAACCAACTAATTATGTAATAATTAGAGTTAAGGACATCTTTGATAACAGACATATTATGTTACCAATGGGCAAAAAATGTTGTTTTAGATATTAAATCATCCTATATTATCTTTTAATATGTAGAACAGACATAGTCCAAAGAATACACAAGTGGATATGAGAGTTATGTAATGAGATTGCATACATGGAGACTTCTCATCATCCCTAAATCCTGAATATGTTCCTGGTCATAGGAATATTGATTGGGCGTCAATATTCCGCAGAGACCAGTACACACAGTATTGTCTCCATGTGTAGGGAATGGCAAGGTTTCAAGTCATTAAGTGTGGAGACACATTGATATGTGTGTAGATGCTTGTAGAAGAACAAGTACACTGAACGCGATCCAACACATGAGTTGCAGCATGGAAGTCTTTACTCACATGTCAAGCTGGAACTCATAAATTGCAATGGTGGAAACTAATCCTTAGACCTGAGGCATCATAGATGTTTTGTGGCTATGTTGTTAATCTTTGAGGGCACTTTACGGTCATGCTGAATTAGGCATAGCTTAAAGGTGCTTATCAAGATTCTCAATAGAGTCATGGAAGCAAATGAATGTACAATAAGGAATCTCTACTCTTAGTAAAGGAGAGAGAATACTCCAAGATATGATTAGTCAAATATCTGCACAGTGTAGTGGATAAGACTTGAAAGAATAAGTCTTCAAATCTTACCAAGATAATCATATAAAAGGAATTATTCACATTAGGATATTGACAATCGAATTCTATGATCTAATAATGTGAATAAGGAGTATTGACATAAGAGAAGGATTCAACTGCACGGTTGTTTGTGCCTAATAAATCACAGTCATAAACTGACCGAAGGGACTTCCTCTTGGCCCTAGCACTTGCTCATGAAATAAAACGGCCACGTTTCGTTAGGTATTTTGCCTTCCTAAAAAACAAAAGGATGCGAAGGCAGAATCCTCTTGGCCTCGCGACCGCGGTATTATGGGCCTAGGCCGAAGGCCGTAAGGGACACAGCCGAAGATACTATGGTTAAATCGCCACGTGGCCTCAGGGTCCCATGCCCCATTTAATGAAGTAATGCCTCTGACTATCACAGCAAACCCACTGGTCACAAGAAACATTTAATGCACGAGGGAAGTGACTGAAGTCAGGATTTGGTAATAGGAACCAGAGTGGTTAGGCGCAAACATTCTCACAAAGTACTCTTACAACTTGAGGTCAGATCACTAACTACTAGACCAGGGCATTAAATACGTTCCCACGGCCAAGGGCGCAGAACCCACGAGCAGGGCGGTGGCCGAGATTTGCCGAGATTTATGGGGGTCACACCACCATGCTTCACGATCCCAAATGCCGATTTGACTACCCACTTGCCCCGATCAGACTCCACCATGCAGATTTTTTCAAGCCTCGATTGTCCCTCCAGGACTCCCCATATAAATACTAAGCTCAAGACTACATTCAAAGGGTCCAACACCAAACCAAAAGCCTCCCACGGAGCAAATTATCTTTTCCTGTAATGCACTTTCAATACCTTTAATTGCTTTCCTAGGAGTAGTGGTAGATTGTAAGGAAAATCCATTCATCAATATATCATACGACCCTTGATTTTTTCAAGGCGCCGGAGCACCGCCTAAAACCCACCACCAACACCACCACTAAACGGCATTGTAGCTCAGGCCGTGAACCTGACGGCCGAGATCAGTTCCTCTCTCGGCCACAATCGTTTGATTAGAAGTCGAACTCAAAACAGGAGCATCACTTAAACGTCTTCTACCCAAACCTCATCACCATCTCGACGCACGGTAAACCGTGCTGGCACGCCCGCGCACAACCGTACCGCATCCAAAAGAAGGACGTCACGTGTTCACGCACATCCCCTAGGCCCGGAGCACCAGGCCATGAGATTTGCACATGCAACAACGGTCGTTCCAATTTGAATAGGGTTTTTTCACAACGTCTCATTTAACTCGGATAACTGTGACTTGCTGCTAGGTGACAACCATGATTTGTGGATGTCCTAAAAGGTTTCAATTAACCTTTATTAATTGGAAGAATTAAATTGTGGAATTTAATTCGTATATCATCTCTGAGGAGTTGTGTCAACCTACTACCTTGCTAAAGGGAACCTACAGATCTGCACACCCAAAGAATGTGATTAGAGGTACAAATGAGGAGAAATGAAATGAGGAGACACAAGTAAATGGTTGATAATCAAATTTCAAAGTCAACGGTCAAAAGTCAACATGTTGACAGGAGCAATTGAAAAAGTCAAATAGTTCGACCGGATCAATTAAATAAGACTATAATTATAATGTAATAGTTAAATTATAATTAAAAGATTAATTATAGAATTAATATTGATATATAGAAATATTAGATTGGACTTTTAAATATGATTTAAAAGGACAAAATAGCCCAAAAGGCTATTGGGCCCAAAGGATAAGTGGCATAAGATAAGATGACATGACCCATGGACCAAATGGAGCCCCAAATACCCACCCAAATTTTGGCAACTAAGGGGAAGCTTTCCCCTTGCCTTTTGTGTTGTCCTAAATAAGGTAAGAGCATCCACAATTGGGGGTGGGGGGGTGGAGGGATGTATGTTAAATATACACCCGTTGTGATTGGAATCACCCACAATTGGAAGGGGGGGGGGGGGGAGGGGTGTATAATTACATCACCACCATGAGATGTAAATTTAGACACAATTGTACATCTTTTTTTACATCTCTTGCAGGTGGGACCCGCCTGAGAAAAGAAAAGGAAAAATGGAGAAATGTCAGCATAAACGGGAGGGATCCGCGGCTACAGTAATTGGTAGAAAAAAATTCACATGCGGGGCAATTTTTTGGTTGTCATGTTCCTCCCCCCCCCCCCGCCCCCAAATGGCTAGTTTGCAATAGCCAATTGAATTTTCAAAAAGAGCAAACAGCCAACAGCCAAAACATGCCAACAGTTCAAGGTAGCAACTTAAATTTTTCATGCATCTGAAATCAGCAGAACCAACGGCTAGTTGATTCAAGGGTCTAAAAAAAATTCAGATAAAATAATCCAAAGGCCAAGAAAAAAAATCAGATTTTTCTATATATACCCACCTCTTTGTTCATAAAATCACAATTCTTCTTTACTCCTAATTCTTCCTACTCTCAAACATGACGTTTTGTTTATTTATTATTATTGTGCTTTCCTAGCTTTTGTGATCATCAAAATGAGTGGAATTGGAGAGGGTTCAAAAAGAGCTAAATTGCCAAACTTTTCCACTGAGGAAGATGTAGCTCTATGCCGTGCATACCTAGCAATTAGTGAAGATCCAATTATTGGAAACTCCCAACAAGCTAATGCATTTTGGGCTAGGATTCAGAAACAATTCTTTGAATTGTACCCCTCCAATATAAATTCTAACAGCCTCAAATGCCGATGAAATTTCATTCAGCCACGATGTCAGAAGTATTGGGAGTGTCTCGTTGAAGCAGGTAGGAAAAATAAAAGTGGATCCAATGAGCTGAACAAGGTAAATCTATTTTGTTATTAATCTCTAAATGTTGTATTTTTTTAGTCACTAATTTCAAAATTTATTTTATCATTCTATAGGTGGACCTAGCAAAAACTTTGTACCATGAGAATGGCCCTCCTTTTCGTTTGGAACATTGTTTTGCAATTCTGAAGAATGTAATCAAGTGGTCAACCGTAGATGTTGACATGTCCCCACCGGCCACTATGTCTCCAAACCTTGACATTGACTTAGATTCTGATGAGCAGGGTGAGAGTATTCCAGAGACCCAGTACAATAGTGAAATCCCACAGCCAAAAGGGAGGGCAATTGGAAGAAAGGCTGCTAAAATTGCCAAACAAAAAGGCGTTGCAGATAGTGAAAGCAGTGTTAAATACAACTCTGTACTCTCATCGTTCAATTCAAGACGTGAAACAATGGATGAGTATAAAGTCATGTTGGTAGAAACAAAGGATATGACTCCAGATAGAAATGCGTATTGGAAATACCAGCAAAAAAAAATTATGAAGGCATGTCAAGCTTCTCGGGCTTTGGAGTTCAATGATGAAGTGTATCGTCCTGACCTCCCTCCTGGGTTTGACCAGGAATGAGTTTTATGTTTTTGTTGTACTTTATGTTTAAGAAATAAAATGTAGTTGTTAATCGAAGTTTATGTATTGAAGAGCTCACCCCTTTCCTTTTTGTGTTGTCCTATATAAGTTAAGTGTTGGAGAAAACCTAGCTAGGGTTTTTGGTTTCCTACTTTGGTTGATGAGTGATCATCATTGTATCTCATCTTCCATAAACAAAAAATTGGTCCAATCAAGGAGTAGACTAGCATCCATACTTCTTGATTGCCTTCTCTTCATCTCTAGGAGCATTTGGTGTTGTGAGGTAGAGGACTCCAATCTTGGAGCCTTAAGGTGAAGGAGTCAAAATCAAGAGAAAGAAAAGGTCTTTCTAATAAAGGTGTTCATTCTTGAGAAATTAAGAAAAGGTTATCAAGGGTAAAGATCTATACTCTTTTTCATTTTTCTATTTGTGTTCAAAGAGACTAGGCTAAGATACCTGGTTTAAAATAAATACAAAATTAGTGAAAAACCCATTTCTAGACATGAAACTATAAATATACCCTACACTATTTAATACATAGAAACACACCCAAAAAATACCCAAAACTGATAGCTGTTACATTTTTTAGTTTAATTACTTAAATGAAATACCTTTATTACCCATTTAGTATTAAATTAGTTTTTTGGAAACATTTTGGGCTCTCTCTCTCTCTCTCTCTCTCTCTCTCTCTCTCTCTCCCTTCACAGAAACCAGGCCAGCAATATTGGTGCTCCGGCCACGGCCAGCAATGAGAGCGGTCGGAAAAGGATCGGCCAGGGCCGACGATCAAGTCTAGGCTAAAGCCCAGCCACATCAGCCACTCATGACGCCGCTGCGAGCTTAGAAAGGTCTGTGGATTTCGAGTTTTCCGACGTCATTTTCGGCGACTCCGATGGTTGTTTCCGTCAATCGAGGTATGAAACTTCATCTACTTTTCATGCTCTAACTATTTATGTATGTGGTTAAGATAGATTTTAGAGTTTTGGAAATTAATCAATACACCTTAGTTTGACCGACGGCTTTGGCAGTGTTTCAGATTGCTCCAGCCACTTTTTGGTCGAGGTCCAAGACCAAAAATTACTCCCCTTGTTAGTCTAAATATGTTGATATAGGTATTGTAAGGAGTTTTGGGAATTTTTAGCGATAAGTTACCATTTGACTTTGATAGCATGCTTGGTATGTTCATTTCAAACTCTATTCAGGATTGTTGGAATGCTAGTAGCATCTGTTTTTTGTAATAATGTTAATATGAGAACTTCAAGCGAGACAATCTGAGAGGAAGCAAATTTAACAGTAGTTGTTGGCTTGTGCAATTCAGTTGTAAAGTGAACTTTTTTTCTTAAATGCTTTTAGGCTTAAGAATATCATAGGGAGACAGAGAGAGCGATAGCTTGTACAGAAAATTGGACCACTTTCTGAGCAATTTTATTATCTGCTCAAGATTCTTTGGAGTTGATAACAATTGTTTTCACTTTCTCACTCTCCAATCTTCTTCTTTTTTTTCCTTTTTTTTTTCATAATCTATACACCAACTCTCTGAAGTAGAGGAGGCAAGGTTAAAATCTTAGCATCTGTTTTACAGAAAAGAGTATTTGCATGCATGCCTCAGAAGAACCCAAAAAAGCCCAATAAGAAGAAAAAAAAAAAGCATGAGTAATTTCAGACAGATTGAATGGTTTCTGTTCTAATAATGGAATGCAAAATTCCCTTTTCAAATTTTGTTTGTCTCTCACTATGCTCGGTTTTCTAGCCAGCAATATCCATTTGTTTCTGTGTCACATCAAATTTACTAATCTTAATTAGTAACCATATCCAAGGAAACTGCAAAGGGGTTTGCTCAGTATAAAGTTTGTTGCCATTAGTTAGCAAGGAAGAAGACATTTAATATTTTTTACCAGTGGCAAAAAATGAAAAGAAAATCAAAGCATTGGCTACTACAGCTCATAGTGTTTGTTTCTGTCATGGTAGGTTTGGCAGCAACTTGTTGCCAGAACAGTTCGCCTACAACACTTGTTCTTTCAATTTCAGTTGTATTTCAAGGTTGCTACTTTACGAACATGGGGTTTTTGCTCTGGGTTCCTAGGTTTGTTCCAAAATGTTGTGTTTTCCGTTATGTTTTCAAGGTTGTTGGTTTATGAACATGAGGTTTTTGTAGTTATACATTTTTATCGTACTTATTATGCAAATGAAATATAGTTGTTAGCTTCCAGTAAGTGGTATGAACAGTTATTATACTGTTCATACCCTGCAATGGAGTTGATTTCCATGACATAATATTAACAGATTTTCAGTAACAAAGCATGCTCTATATTTTGCTCATATAGCTGTGCACTTGAAGTTTATGATATGCATAATGTGATTTTTACTAGGAATATAGTTCTATGACACAGTATTAACAGTGTACTTGTAACACCCCGACTCCAAATTTATTGCATGTTTTAATTTAATTAAGTGAAATTACGAAATTACCCTTGGGATAGGGGTAATTTGGTCATTTTGTATCCGAAAGGAATTTGGAAATTCCGGTTATACCGTTGCATAGAGCACGACGAGATGAGTTCAGTGGACTCAAATCGAAGTTGTAACGAAGAAATTACGATCAAAGGAAGTTCAGTGGAATAACCGTAAATATTTCGAAGTTTGGATTATATAAACCCAGAAATTTCTGGGTTTCGAGCAGCCCCGACCAGCCATCTTCAGATGGCAATTTCTCCCACCTCTGGCCACCGATTCAGGCAAGGCCGGTCATGTTAGAACCACCAGAATTCCCTCTTCCAGCCCCAGCCTATATCAGCTTCGATCTGCCGTCGTGGTTGCCGGAAACCGCCATGAAATAGGGCGGTTTGGACAACTTTTTCGTGAACTTCGCCGGCTTCGTTCTCCGTCGTCCGGCCACCAATTCCGACGAATGAGGTATGGTTTCTCATCTACTTTTCGAGCTCTAGCTGATGGTTGGGTAGGATTTCATAAATTTTGAGCGTTGATGGTTCGATCTACGAATTGAAATTCGGCCGATTTTGCGATCGCGATTCCGGCCACTTCCGGTCAGTTTTTGGGGTATGCTCAAGAACAAAAGTGACTCCAAATAGGGTGTATTATCTGGGGTAGGAGTCTTGACCCGAGATTCTAAGATTTTCCGGCGATGGATTATCGCTTTGGACACCCACGCGATGCCGGCCCGTGGGTGGCGCGTGGGCACTGTAGCTGAGAGGCATTTTTGTCCCAATGTGATCCTCTCGATGTCATGAGCGCGTAGGTGTGCTCGGATTTCAATTTGGTTACCGCTAGGGTCCCGAACGGATATCGTATATTGCGCGTTATCCGGGTTCACTAAGTTTGGACCGTTGGATGGTTCTGAATTTATAATATGTTGATCTAGGTATTCCTAGGATCGTGTAGGATCTGACGGATTGTGAAACGGAGTCCCGGATACTCCGGAAATGCGAACCCTATGGCTAGGGTTTAAGTAACCATCAGATCGTGCGATCGTGAGCGATCCGACCGTCCGATCTAGACCAAACTTGCAGGACGTGTGTCCTAGACCTATTAGGACCTATAGGAACTGTCGGATCGGAATTTGGAGGTCGTGGACCCTAGGGGTCCGTTTGACCGAGGTTGGGTAGTTTGACCCTGGGTTGACCGTGAGACTTCCTAGGTAATGTTACCTTCCTAGGAAGATTGTAATGACCCTAATGATAAGTCTTGAGCGTTGTTGAGTGGTAGTGATTATGTGGGATTAGGATATCAATGTATGGTGATAAAGTGGGGGTTTATCGGATGTTATATCTTGGGGTTGAGGTTGATGTGCGCAATAGTGGATTATATTTAAATTTGTATATTATTTTATTGTATGAAGATGCTTGAGGGCACTATAAGTGCCACCCCGTGAATTGTTGTTGAGGTGCTTATAATATTAGAAATTATTATACAATTGTATGTATTTATAAAGATATGAAAAGGGTTTAATTTGTCAGTTTGAAGTGCTATACGCACTACCTTAAGTACCTCCTATATTATGGGTTTTATGTTTGAGGTTTATTTTGCTCAGGCCCGTCGGAGTTTGTCCAGGCCCTTCGAAGATTTGAGATTTATTTTGCCCAGGCCCGTCGGAGTTTGTCCAGGCCTTTCGGAGATTTGGATTATTTTGCCCAGGCCCGTCTGAGTTTGTCCAGGCCCTTCGGAGATTTGGTTTATTTTGCCCAAGCCTTTCGGAGTTTGTCCAGTGCTTTTCAGATGAGTGTTTATTTTGCCCAGGCCTTTCGGAGTTTATCCAGTGCCTTTCGGATGAGTGTTTATTTTGCCCAGGCCCGTCGGAGTTTGTCCAGGCCCTTCGGAGATTTGAGATTTATTTTGTCCAGGCCCTTCGGAGTTTGTCCAGGCCCTTCGGAGATTTGGTTTATTTTGCCCAGACGAGTCGGAGTTTGTCCAGGCCCTTCGGATGAATGATTTATTTTGCCCAGGCCCGTCGGAGTTTGTCCAGGCCCCTCGGAGATTTCTGGATACGACACCTTGAGAAAGAAGTGATAATGTTTCAGTGTTTGTTATCGGATTTAGGATTGTGTTAGATCTGAAGGAGTGGTGTTTAGGTTGTAATTAGTTGTGACTATTAGGAAAGAACTACGTGTGGCTTGATCCCTGAGAAAGGGTACGTAGGCAGCCTGAAGTTACTAGGTGCAGCCGCGAGTTAGACACCACTTAGGTGGTTTTATTGAGTTTGATGCGGACCTTGTCTTTGGTCCAGAAATTTAGATGAGACTTGAGTTGGTAAAGTTGGTTCGGACCTCGTTGTTGGTCCCTAAATTTGGTTAAATTGAGGCTCGTTCGGTGAGCTAAGTGAGTGTAGGTGTGGTTCGGTTAGGTTTGAGATCCTGTTTTGGATTGTTGTAGGTTAGGCCGAAGCCCCGAGCTATTCGTGATTGTCATAGGGGGTTGAAACCTCGCATGTTAGATGCTTGGGGGAATTTAATTCTTTATTGATTGTGTGGTTGGTAGTTGCTTGAATTATTAGAAGGTCGGAGGCCATGATTGTGAATTGCATGCTATTACATTGTGCGTGCTGCCGGTTGGATTATAAAATGTGTTTTATACAAGTGGAAACTTTGGGGAAATGTTCAATTTACAGGGGAGACTCTGCCGAAATTTCGGCAGGAAGTCTCATGCCCTTGCTCCTTTTGGAAAAAGGAGGTTACATTCTTAAGGAGTGACCCGGCATGGGCGTAATGTCGGGGTCTCCGCATGATTCGTCCCGAATTTCGGAAAAATTCGGGGCGGGTCCTGACAGTACTTTTTTTTCTTCTTGTAGAGGGCCTTTGCAATTGCTTATGGTGAAGCTATGGACATTTGGATGTGGTTTTTGCAAAGGATATCAGATATTTTGCTGGGCTTTTTTGGGTTTTTTTGACTTTTTTTGTATGAAATGGTATTAACAATGTTTTTCTATGAAATGATATTAACATTGTACTTCTATGACGTGGTATTAACAATGTATTTTTATGACATGATATTAACAATGTATTTTTATGACATGGTATTAACAATGACTTTTTATGACATGGTATTAACAATACACTTCTATGACATGGTATTAACAATGTACTTCGGGCTTGCTGGGCTTATTTTGAGTTATTTTTTAGTTTTTTGTATTGGGCTTGTTGATAAGAGTGGTGAAGGTACACCTTGAGTTAAAGTGATGCGTAAAAATATTTCCTTTTTTTAAGGGTATTAGGTCCTAACAACAAAACTATGTACACGAGGCTTACACTCATTGTCGCGTAATTATTTTCTCCAACAATAAAAAAGAGTGGGGGAGAGAGAAAACAGCCTTATTGGTATTTCATGAACTTTCTTTCCTACATCCCAAAGGTTTATATTTACAAAAAAGTTATTTACATTAACACCACTTGAAATTTTTTGTGTTTTCACAAAATCCCTCATGTCTCAAAAATACATGAATACCCTATGAAGTTTTAGTTTGTTTTCAC